>OU342740.1:441410981-442010981 GCA_910589775.1 Avena eriantha
TGCTTGGTGCTGTTGATGTAGAGCTCGTTGGGAACCCCAAGAGGAAGGTATGATGAGCACAGCAGCAAGTTTCCCTCAGTTATGAACCAAGGTTTAATCGAACCAGTAGGAGCAAGGAACAACCCCAAAGGTGTTACTAGCTGAGCTTTGGCAGGGCGCACTACCGGTGCTAGTAGCAACGTGGAGACCTGCACAACACAACCACAGAACTTTGTCCCCAACTTGCGATGAGGTTGTCAATCTCACCGTGTTTTGCGGAAACAAAGGATTAAACGTATCGAATGGAAAGAAGTAATAGTTTGCTGCAGAAAGTAAACACAAAGCAGTAAAAATTGTAGATTGTATGTAAAAAAAGGACCGGGATCCATAGTTCACTAGAGGTGGCTCTCCTTAGATAGATAACATGCTGGGTGAAAAATTACAGCGGGGCAATTGACAAACACCGAGAAAGCAATACATGCATATACTAATCATCTTGACTCCTTTGAGACTTGATTGGGCATTACAACATAATACATAGACCGCCATCCAACTGCATCTATGACTAATAATCCACCTTCAGGTTATCCGAACCCCCTCCAGTATTAAGTTGCAAGCAACAGATTATTGCTTACGAACTCTGCGTGTAAAGTAAACAATATGATTGTTCTATGAACAAAGGATTGTTGTTTTCTCCCTAGTAGCAACAACACATCTAGTACCTTAGAGATTTCTGTCACTTTCCCCAGATTACCAGAGGCATGAACCCACTATCGAGCATAAATACTAACTCTTGGAGTTGCTAGCATCTACTTGGCCAAGATAGCTACTAACAACGGAAAGCATGCAAGATCACAAATAACAAAGACATGATAGAATCAATAATCAATCTGAAATAGCATCTCAATATCCATCGGATCCCCGCAAACACAACATATCAGAATTACAAATAGATGATCTTGATCATGAACGGAGCTCACAAGATCTAAACATGAAAGCACAAAGGAGGAGAACCAGCCATCTAGCTACTACATGGATCCGTAGTCCAAGGATGAACTACTCACGCATCACACCGGAGGCTTGCATGGTGATGAAGAAGGCCTCCAGGGTGAATTCCCCTCTCCGGCAGGGTGCCGGGAAGAGCTTCAGATCCCTCCCGATCTAGGGATGGAGATGACGGCGGCTACAGACTCTTTCGTGGATTTTTGATCGGTCCTTAGGGTTTTCGTCCCGAGGGCAATATATAGGCGGAAGAGAGGCCGAGGGGGTGCCGGGAGGCCACACCACCCCTGGTGCGGGCCAGGCCTGGCCGCGTGGCCAGGTGGTGTGGTGGCCCCCTGGCCCTCTCCGTCTCGTATTCTGGCACTTGATGACTCCGAAAAAAATAGGCACTTTGGCTTTTGTCCCGTCCAATTCCGAGAATATTCATTTTCTGACTTTCCTGGAACCAAAAACAGCAGAAAACATGCAGCTGGCACTGTGGCTCTTGTTAATAGGTTAGTCCAAGAAATCATATGAAAAGTACTCCAAAGTTGGAAAAAACACAAGAAAGTGGATAAAACCAAGCATGGAACAAAAAATTATAGATACATTTGCAATGTATCAACATCCCCAAGCTTAACTCCTGCTCGTCCTCGAGTAGGTAAGTGATAAAAGAAAGAATAATTTTTGAGGTGACATGCACCATCAAAGACTTGATCAAAGTATTTCAAACATTCAAAGCTGGGATCATAGTACTTCAATCATAACATGAAAACAAAGTTCTAGCAATAAGACAAAGAAACTATGATGCAACATGAAAAGGCACAAACAAAAGATTCATGAATAACAATGCTTTGCAAGACGTTTGTTTTTTCACATAAAGAAAACATAGCATAATAGTATTCAGCTTGTCCCTCAATAGAGTAGCAAATATAAATGCATAGGACACCTTCAAAGTTCATAAGAGTGACTAGATACAATAGTTTAAAACAAGCAATATCAAGTTGCATCAATCAACTAGTCTTGGGACAATGCACATAGAACTAAGAATGGCCACTATGCTCTCAAAGTAGGTGCATAAAGATAGAAGGTGGAGACTCAATATAATGTGGAAGAAAAGGCCTTTTAAAAGGAAGTAGTAGGATTTCGAGTCTCATAAAGAGCTTCCAAAAATATGGTACTTATAGCTTCCAGCTCTCATTGCCCTATCATAAGCATCTTGAAGTGTATAAGGTTATAAGTGAACAAACTATGGTGTTACATGCTTGACGAAGGTATAAGTCTAGAAATCTCATGTCCCTGTATACGAGGGGCCGCTCCTCATTCTACTCAAGTTTAGTCACCAGTAAGTTCTTGTCATTTTAAGTATGTGTATAATAGAGAACCGCCAACGATGTACCCCTTGCCCGATGATACGGAAGAATCCCCATATCAAATGAAAGGCAAGTAGACAAACGAGCAATCTCAGCATTCTTCTTATTTACCATGGGAATATGGTGCTTTTTTCTCTCTTCCTCTTTTCATAGTATCTCTTTTTTTCTTTTTCTCTTTTTCCCTCATATAGGACTCTTTTTTTATAAGAAGAATGCTTCATAGACAGCTCATTATGGTTACGCTACAGGTTTCCACCATGTCAGCATGGATTTAGACCAGCAACCCAGGCGTTTCTCTAACACATATGCTTAACTCCATGGCCTTATAAGCTCCCCTTTCATTTCACACCGACGACATCTGTATACAAAAGATCATGATACAAATGCAATGTTGAAGCGGTTCCCCATGAAAGCATGGTTCTGCTAATTCCCAACAATAAGTGCAAGAATATACAACATATAAGACACAATGGTTTCAAGTTTATTAAGGGCAAGTAAAGTAAAGTGTGCCATCAAGTTCGTGAGAGCTTTAATCACTAGTTTTCTCATAACAAGTGGAAGGTAAACAAAAGCATGAATGTACTTGGAATGCATAAGCTAGTAGGTAGGTATGGTGGACTCTTTGGAATAACTTGGTTTAGGGAGTTGGATGCATGAGTGGAACTCATACTTTGTTGTGGAGGCTAGCAAAGACTGGGAGCGACAAACTAAGAGAGCAGTAATGGCCATAATCATGCAGAGCGACCAAAACATCATTGATCAAAGCATAAAGTGATATACAAGTTGAAAACTAAAGGATCATACAGGCTATGATGACTTTGGATAGTCATAACATGGTGTGAGCATGTGCCAAGTCAACCCAAATAAAGCATCAAAGGAGAATACCACTATACTATGCTTTAATATGCTAAAACAACACATGATTCATCCAAGGCACATTAAGCAATCTCAATTGTTTATAACAAGTCATGCTACAGCAAAGAATACTAAGCATAAAGCCAAAACAATATCAAGCATGGCATGACAGCATAGGCCACAGTCAAAAACGAGCTCTTTTTACCACATAAGCATGAACTTTCCAACTCTTTTCCAAACCAAACCAAACTATTTGCAAACCAATGTATGAAAGAGGGGGTCCAACCAATTTATTCAGAAAACTAAGAAAAACAAAAGCAAACGAAAAACCAAAAAGAAAAAGAAGACGCTCCAAGAAAAACACAACTGTGCATGAAACAATAAAAATGAAGCGTTTGGAAGAAACCTGAGATTTTTATTGATGAAGAAGGGGATGCCTTGGGCATCCCCAAGCTTTGACGCTTGTACCTCTTGGATATTTCTTGGGGTGACACGCGTGCCATCCTCAAGCTTGAGCTTTAGTCCATCCTTCATCTCATTACTCATTCCTTCCATACACCTGAAAATTTTCCTTTATACAAAACTTCACACAATCTCATTAGCAATATTAGTGCATTTAAGATAAATAAGTCTTAAGGTTCAGTTCTAACACCAAATAAACTTCCATTAGAACACTAGATACTGTAGCACTTCCCTCAAAAAGCTCAATTCCCCAAAATAACTCAAGAAGGAACCAACAAGAAGCAAATGCAGAAAATGGCAGAAATCTGTCAAAACATACCAGTAGGTAAAGGCGAATTTTTTCGAAGACCTTCTGTTGCTCAAATCAATAAGTGTTGAACTAACAAAATTTATATAACAACCTGGGGTAGAAGAACAAACAATTACAGCTCAATCCGACATACAGAGCTCTCTCACAAATTTTTACGGTGATGAAGCACATAAATCTGTTTCGGGACAGCAACTTTCCCAATCATTACTTCTCTCTCATTAGAGGTTACTCTTGGCACAGAAAGCAAATAAACAGGAAAAGTAGAGGTTATTACAGAGGTAATAACTTCCAAGAATCATCTAAAACTTTTGGGTTATCTCCCAATAAGTACTTTTCTTTAATGCCTTTAAGTTAGGCATAAGAAGCAAAGAAAGAATCAAGTGTTCTCAAATGAAGAAGCATTAAGACCAAATTTTGTTTTCATAGGAGAAGCAAAAGAAATCTTTTCTCTCTTTTTAGGGAAGTGTTCTATACCTTTCTTTAGTGGGAGTTGATATTTAATGGTGCCTTCTTTCATATCAATGATGGCACCAACAGTTCTAAGAAAAGGTATTCCCAAAGTAACAGGACAAGAAGCATTGTATTCAACATCCAAACATAGAAATCAATGGGGACATAGGAATCATTAACCATAATGATAACATCATTAAGACTCCCCATGAGTTTCTTTTTAACATTATCATCAAGTGGGACATTCAAATAGCAATCTTCGAGAGGAGGCAAATCAAGCATATCATAAATCCTTCTAGGCATAATAGAAACACTACTATCAAGATCACATAAAGCTTTGAAATCAAAGTCATTCACTTTCATATTAATGATGGGTTCCCAACTATCCTCTTGTTTTATAGGAATAGAAGCTTTATGTTTCATCTTTTCTTCTTTAATCTTTATGAGAGCATCGGTAATGTGTTTTGTAAAGGCCATGTTCATAGCACTAGCATTAGGACTTTTAGCAAGCTTTTGTAGGAACTTAATAACTTCAGAGATGTTGCAACCATCAAGATCAAAATCAAATTTATCATCTAAAGTAGTAGAACTATTACTAGCCTCAACACTAGGGGTGGTAATAGTAGAAACACTAATGTTTCTAGCAATTTCATCTTATCTTTCCCACTTAGCATGTAATTCAGCTAATAGTCTAACATTTTCATCAATTCTTACTTGTATAGAATTAGTAGCTGCAAACGGATTGTCATTAGTTTCAGGTTTAGCAGCCATTTTATTCAAAGAAGATTGAGCTTCAGCCAAATATGCTATATTTCTTTTAGCATTAGAGAGTTTTTCCTCAATAGTTTTATTGAAAGCAGTTTGTTTACTAATGAACTCTTTAAGCATAACTTCAAGTTCAGAGGGAGCACTCTTATTATTGTTGTAAGAATTTCCATAAGTATTAACATTGTTGGGAGGATATGGCTTATAATTGCTGTTACCAAAAATGTTCCTATAAGCATTGTTGCCAGTTATTTCTTATGAAGTTCACATCAACTTGCTCTTCTTGAGAAACCAAAGAGGCTAAAGGATCATTATTTGGATCAATATGGGCTAAAGGAACATTATTTGGAACAAGCATAGACATAATAATATCAATCTTATCACTCAAGGAGGAGGTTTCCTCACCAGAATTTACCTTCTTACCTTGTGGAGCTCTCTCAGTATGCCATTCAGAATAATTAACCATCATATTGTCCAAAATTTTTGCTGCAGCACCCAAAGTGATGGTCATAAAGGTACCTCCAGTAGCAGAATCCAATAGGTTCCTTGAAGAATAGTTCAATCCTGCATAAAAAGTTTGGATGATCATCCAAGCAATCAGTCCATGAGTGGGACAATTCTTTACCAAAGATTTCATTCTTTCCCAAGCTTGAGCAACATGCTCATTATCAAGTTGTTTAAACTTCATTATTTCACTTCTCATGGATATAATCTTAGTAGGAGGATAGTATTTTCCAATAAAAGCATCTTTGCATTTAGTCCAAGAATCAAATACTATTCCTAGTTAAGGAATTCAACCATTCTTTAGCTTTTCCTCTCAAAAAGAAAGGAAACAATTTCAGTTTAATAATATCACTATCTATATCCCTATGCTTTTGCATCTCACAAAGTTCAACAAAGTTATTTAGATGGGAAGCAGAATCTTCATTACCAATACCAAAAAAAAATTCTCTCATAACAAGATTGAGCAAAACAAGTTTTATCTCAAAGAAAGTATTTTCAGCCACAGGTGGAGCAATAGGTGTGCTCATAAAATCATTGTTGTTGGTGCTAGTGAAGTCACACAACTTAGTGTTTTCAAGAGTAGTCATTTTTTTGGGTTTTCAAATAAGAAAGCAAACTAGTAAAACTAATTTTTGTGTGTTCTTTGAAGAACAAAACAAGCAAACAAAGAAAAAAGAAACTAAGCAAAACAAAAACAACAAAGTAAAGAGATTGGTTGTGAGGGACTCCCCTTGTGAAGATGTCCTTGACTCCCCGGCAACGGCGCCAGAAAATCGCTTGATGGCTCAATGCACGATGCCCAGAAAAGTGCTTGGTGCGTGGTTGATGTAGAGCTCGTTGGGAACCCCAAGAGGAAGGTATGATGAGCACAGCAGCAAGTTTCCCTCAGTTATGAAACCAAGGTTTAATCGAACCAGTAGGAGCAAGGAAACACCCCAAAGGTGTTACTAGCTGAGCTTTGGCAGGGCGCACTACCGGTGCTAGTAGCAACGTGGAGACCTGCACAACACAACCAAAGAACTTTGTCCCCAACTTGCGATGAGGTTGTCAATCTCACCGTGTTTTGCGGAAAACAAAGGATTAAACGTATCGAATGGAAAGAAGTAAAAGTTTGCAGAAAGTAAACACTAAGCAGTAAAAGATTGTAGATTGTATGTAAAGACAAAGGACTGGGATCCATAGTTCACTAGAGGTGGCTCTCCTTAGATAGATAACATGCTGGGTGAACAAATTACAGCGGGGCAATTGACAAACACCGAGAAAGCAATACATGCATATTACTAATCATCTTGACTCCTTTGAGACTTGATTGGGCATTACAACATAATACATAGACCGC
Source organism: Avena eriantha (assembly GCA_910589775.1). Classification (NCBI taxonomy): domain Eukaryota; kingdom Viridiplantae; phylum Streptophyta; class Magnoliopsida; order Poales; family Poaceae; genus Avena; species Avena eriantha. The sequence goes on from OU342740.1 coordinate 441,418,000, forward strand.
CATCCAACTGCATCTATCACTAATAATCCACCTTCAGGTTATCATCCGAACCCCCTCCAGTATTAAGTTGCAAGCAACAGATTATTGCTTTACGAACTGCGTGTAAAGTAAACAATAAGATTGTCCTATGAACAAAGGATTGTTTTTTTCTCCCTAGTAGCAACAACACATCAAGTACCTTAGAGATTTTTGTCACTTCCCCAGATTACCAGAGGCATGAACCCACTATCGAGCATAAATACTAACTCTTGGAGTTGCTAGCATCTACTTGGCCAAGATAGCTACTAACAACGGAAAGCATGCAAGATCACAAATAACAAAGACATGATAGAATCAATAATCAATCTGAAATAGCATCTCAATATCCATCGGATCCCCGCAAACACAACATGTAGAATTACAAATAGATGATCTTGATCATGAACGGAGCTCACAAGATCTAGACAAGAAAGCACAAAGGAGGAGAACCAGCCATCTAGCTACTACATGGATCCGTAGTCCAAGGATGAACTACTCACGCATCACACCAGAGGCTTGCATGGTGATGAAGAAGGCCTCCATGGTGAATTCCCCTCTCCGGAAGAGTGTCGGGGAGAGCTTCGGATCCCTCTCGATCTAGGGATGGAGATGACGGCGGCTACAGACTCTTTCGTGGATTTTTGATCGGGTCCTTAGGGTTTTTGTCCCGAGGGAAATATATAGGCGGAAGGAGAGGCCGAGGGGGTGCCGGGAGCGGCCACACCACCCCCTGGCGCGGGCCAGGCCTGGCCGCGTGGCCAGGTGGTGTGGTGGCCCCCTGGCCCCTCTCCGTCTCGTATTCTAGCACTTGATGACATCCGGAAAAATAGGCACTTTGGCTTTTGTCCCGTACAATTCCGAGAATATTCATTTTCTGACTTTCCTGGAACCAAAAACAGCAGAAAACAGGCAGCTGGCACTGTGGCTCTTGTTAATAGGTTAGTCCAAGAAATCATATGAAAAGTACTCCAAAGTTGGAACAAAACACAAGAAAGTGGATAAAACCAAGCATGGAACATCAAAAATTATAGATACATTTGCAATGTATCACACACATGCAATGCCATTGGTTGATCCTTGTGGTTTGTGGAAAAGAACACACATGCAATGACATTGGCGGATCTATATGTGGTTTGTGGAAAGAACACACATGCAATGACATTGGTTGATCCATGTGTGGTTTGTGAAAAGAACACACATGCAATTACGCTTGTGTATACATATGTGGTTTGTGGAAAAAACACACATGCAATGAAAACTAGTGGATCCAAATATGGTTCATGACAGGAACACACATGCAATGACTCTAGTGGATACATATGTGGTTTGTGGAAAGAACACACATGCAATGAACTCTAGTGGATATATATTGGCATAATTTGATGTATGCCATGATGTATTTCATTGTAAAAGACACTCACTTTCCATTTTTATACTACTCAGCTTTGCCCTTGGTTTTTTGATACCACCTAGTTTTGCCCCCTCTCTCTTTCGTAGAAGCCCAAACCGGTGCCCACTGTATCTGCTACACCCTGATTGGTTGTCACAGTTGTCACGCGGATCATGCGCACCAACCGTTGATCCTGTGTGATCCACCGAGGCTCGTTGCACACGTCGTGCCCTTCACAGGACAGCGCGAGATAGCACAGACGTCTCCCTCAACGAGACTCCTACAAGAAGGAACATGATGTCGTCCATGGAAAAATTCGTCGAGTGGTCATGTCATGTTTAATCTAGTCTACAAAGGCTACAAGTCTACTACACGGCAACTGGTTATCCACGGCCCACGAGCTATACATTTTTACTATGCAGCGCGCCTACACTCTCACTTCCGATAGGCCCCCACCACACGAACCTTCCATGCAGCAGCCGCAGCCGGAAGAGCTGCCTACCAGGGCCCTCGAGGAGGCCTAAACATCCCCGCATTAAAAACCCAGCCTATCGGGTCCTCCATTCGCACTCATCCACTACTCTCTCTTCCCTATCTAGCAAAACCCCATAATCTTGAACGTACTTGCACGAACCTTCTGCATGAAACCAGTGCGTGGGGGCGAGTGTCTGGGCATCGTCGTCGGGGTGGTGCTTCATGCGGCAGATCTGGAGGAGCATCACGCAGCACAAGGCGAGGAGGACGTGCAGGTCAACCCCTTGGGGGACCATGTGTTCGCCGGTGCTGACGACTTCGGATGCCCCGATGAGGGCGTGGATTTTGACGAACACGCTCCACTCGTGTACCCAGAGGTACATCTATTTCTACATGTTTCATATTTTTTGCTCGAGCTTAATCTATCCTGGCGTCAAAAAAACTCTAGTCCTAATGATTAGATGCAACGTACGAACCGGTACATGGAGAGATCTAGTCTGTTCTGAATGAATTCACATTATTTATTTATTAATAAGTTATCAAGAACACAAACCATATTAATTTAGGAGCGAGCTGGGGAGACAGCCGTAATGAACTGCTGAACCTGTATAGACATGTTATTGCATCAAAAGTAACTCGGAATGGTGGAAGGAATATATATTTATTATTTTGCTCATTTGGGTTTGTATTCCATACATTACAGGTGGATTCAAGTGAGATGGACTCTGACAAGGAGACCAGGGACAACAAGAGCCTCCATGTCATGAAGAAGCTCAAGAGCGGGATAATCCCTTTCTGCACACGACTTGGAGAGATCAGGTGCCCTTTCTATAAGAAAGAAGTCAACTCGAGGATTGCCAGCTTGATTCCGCATGTGGTTGGCATCGGTAAAAGCCCAACTGGTATACACAAGTCGGCGACCAAGGCTAAGCACGCTGCTTATGGCAAATTCTTGAGGGAGTATGTCAAGAGCGGCCTAGTGTCCCCTTACTTAGGAATCAGCAACTTCTAGTCGACCAACCCGTCACTGTGCTAGCCCGGCCAATAATAATATTTAGTTCTCTTACCGTATCTAGACCCTTAAACTATGGGGATTTCTATTTTCTTACCCTTCAAAATATATTCAAGTTCATCTATTTATGGAGTTAAAGTTTCGGTGGCATACTCGTTATTTTGCATGGATAGAGGGGTGCCCCCGACAGATATAAGGGTTATCCTGTCCGCTAGATCACAGAGGATCAACGGTTGGTGGGCACGATCCGTGTGACAACTATCTCGACCAATCAGAGCGTAGCAACGAAGATGAGCACAGGTGCGAGAGATGGATACAAAGAGAGGGGAAAACCGACTAGCGCTTAAGAACCAAGGGCAAAAACTGAGTAGAACTTAAAAACCATGGGCAAAACTAAGTAGAACTTAAAAACCAAGGGCAAGAGTGACAAAGGGATTCAAATAGAAAATGATTTAAAATGGAACCAAACCACCAGTGTTACGCTCGAGGGCAAAACTGAGTACAACTGAATCGCCATGGTTAGGCACGAGGGAAAAAACGTGACTCGCGGTACGCGTGTGCGATGCACGAGGCGGTAGCGGACACGTGTGGCCGTGCACGGTGCATTAGCGTACGCTGTGCATGGTAGTGCAACGAAACGTCACTTCCCTTCTCCTTTAATAGAGGCCTCCCCACTCCCACTCATCACGCACTCGCTCACTCAACCGTCACCACTGTCCCATCACCTTCTACAAACACCAAACAAAACCCCAACCACGCCGACGATGGAGAAGAACGGCACGGTGGCCATCGACGCCTCCAAGGCCACCGACGAGGAGCCCCTGTCCCTGTACAGACCCTCATCCCCGTCCCCAAATCCGTCGTAGCCGCCGGCGAGGAGGCCCCCGCCGGTCTCGGACAGATCTCGCTCGGCTGGGACCCCTACGAGGAGGTTGTCTGCATAAGGCCGGAGAACCCCTACGACACCAGCATCCCTGACCCATGGTCGGAGGTAACCAGGGTTTTCTCCCCTTCCCTTGTTCTTCTCCTATTCCCATCATTGGATGCTAGACCGTATGGTATTAGGGCTCGGTTGTTCGTATTTTTACAGTAGGTAATCCTCTTGTGTTAGATCTCGATTTTCGACGAATCCTCCTATTCATAGTTGGGATCAGTATTCGATTTGGTTTGAGATTCGGGGAATAATCGGGAGATGTCAGTCGGTCAATCTATGCAAATAATCAATCCCGATAATAAAAGTATCTCAATCATGTCTTTATTGCACTCTACTATTTTTTCCAACAGGAGGATAGCAGCGACGTTCGTAGCAATGACGAGTCCAAGGACACCAAGACTCATCATGTGCTGAGGAGGCTAAAGTCTGGCCAGTACAACAACTTCTTTGTCGGTGACGTGTACATGTGCCCCTTTTGCCCCACCAGGAGGCTCCGCACCACGGACTTCAACTCCCTCGTGAAGCATGTCGAGGACGTGAGGACCTGCGGCGAGTCTGTGAACATGCACGACTTCATGGCCAAGCACCAGACGCTCGGTCTTCACGTCTGCAACATCCAGAAGGTGGATATCGAGGAGGGTCGCATGCCCCCGATTAGACCCAAATCTCCCAAGGTCAAGGGGCTGAGCAGCAAGAAGTGGAGGAGGCGCCAGAGGGAGGAGGCGGATGCCCTCCTGGCAGAGGCCACGAGGGGCCACTGATCAGCTGCTACTACTGCTACTGTAAAGCAGCTTGTTTTGTCTTGTCTGTGTTGAACTTGTCATCTGCTGCTACTGCTGAGCATCCTAATTGTCGAACCTCCTTAAGTACCATACTATATAACCTATATTAGCTGTTTTATCTACATCTGCTTTGTTTACTAAATTTATTTATGGTGCTGGTTTGTTTTGCTGCTCTAGATTTGCTACCAGATTGGGGAAAAACGAGGGCAAAAGGAACAATGAATGAAGAGAAAAGCTGCTCTAGATTCCCTACCTTTTTGGGCAAAAAAACACAACTGTTAGCGAGAGAGGGGAAAGGCGCTCTTAAAAAGGACAAATAACAAAAAAAACGTCCTATTTAGGCGTCAGGGCGCACGTAATGGCCAAGCCTTTGACCAGACGGCACCCCCCTCCGAGCGCATGTGAGGACTTCAGAATATCGGGAGGGAAAAAGTGAGGACAAACGAGACACAATGTTGCTATAGCTAAATCTGACAAAAAGCTAAATTTGGCTTTACCATGCAATTTGGCTAGAGCTCCACAATGTAGCTATTCTAAATCCCTAAACTATGTGGTGCGTTGAAACCTCATGTTTTTCCACCAACACGTGTGTTGCAAAGTTGCTTGATCGTGCATGCTTACACAAGTGGCCTACAGAGAAACTTATAGAAGCATGGGCAAACGAGCTTCATTTTGGCAAATTCTGGACAAAATGAAATTGCAAGTTTTGTGCAATCGACAGGCCCGATCGGCTGGGCGGCTGCCCCGGGGTGCAGGGATGCTAGTCCATGTCTATGCTTACACTTCTTAAACTTGTTAGGAATAATAGCTATACACTTCCTTCTGTCTTGTCACGTTACGTCGTGTCAGCACTGCGCACCCGCTACGGATTGGCAACGGGACGGTGGTCTACGTAACCGGTCTCTGCCACGGCAAAGCCACGTCGCACACCCGTCCCATCGCCTATCGGGACGGACGCCGAATTTAATCGCTAGGTTTGGAAACCAACTGTGCTCGCCCGGTCAAACTTGCTTCCACATGGGTATGACCAGAATATCGGTAAACGCAATTTAAGCATCGCCTTCCGTCTCCTCAGCACATCACTATGCAAAAATCCCCAACTCATTCCTTCCGCCGCCCTCCGCCACTACCGCAGCCATCGCAAGAACCATCGACGCTGCCGTAGGCACCGCCTCCGCCGGGCCATACCACCGCAACAGATCACTCCACCGCCATGCCCAGTCCCAGCCACCGCTACCAACCCTAGTCCATCGTCGCCGCATTAGCTGCTGCCATGGACGCAGAGTACATCGTGTTCGGCGATGGGAGCGACTTCACCGACTAGTACACCATCACCGCCCATGGCACCACCAAGCTGACGGTCGTCCACACAAATGCGTCAGCGGAGGTCGCCAAGGTCATCGCAATGTACGAGCAGTGGCTACAGGAGCCGATGGACAGGTACATGATCATCGGCCTTGACCTCGAGTATACCGGAGATAGGAAGAGGACGACGCTTTTGCAGCTGTCCATGCGCAACCACTACCTCCTATACCACGTATGTAGGGCCAAATCTGTATGCTCGGAGCTTCGCGAGTTCCTACACAGGAGGGAGATCTACTTCGCCAACATCGACATCAAGAACGACACTCCGAAGCTAGAGTGGGATCTCCTCGTTCATGTCGTCAATCACGTCGATCTCCAACATTTGTGGAGGTACCCGGATGGCGGTACGGGGAAAGCCAGCATGGCTAGACTCGCTGCTGACATCATCGACCGTGAGAATGCCGGCATGAAAGTCGAGTTCCCGAAGCACTTGCACGAGTGATGGGAGTGGAGGCACCTGGATTACGATGCGATCAAGTATGCAGCCAGGGACGCGTATGTCTGCTACGAGATGCTCAACAGGATCTGGCGGGTGGGTGAGTGTGTTGTTTACCACTACTAGTTTCGCATTTTGTTCCTAGTTTTATCTCGCATGTATTTTATCTCGCATGTATTTTCTAAGCATTCTATGTGTAAGAACCAAGCTCGTATGATCCCTGTGCTATTAGCTACTTAACCTGTATGAATTACATTCCCCCTTTTGTATGCTCAACATTCATTCTTACAAATTATGTCTATGCCATTTGCATGCGGCAGAATCCAGGACTGACATGCATAAGGTGTGATACAGTCATAAGTCATAACCAAACACAGATTATAGTTCGACAAAGGTAAGACACAGTAGTTCGTAATTGCTCACATAGTGTACTTCTAAAATAACATGTTTTCATAAACACAACAATCATGCACTAAAAGTCTACATCCCAGACTGTTGGAGAAGGCAACAGATCCCAGGATGCCTTCGATCGCTTGCCCCGGCTTGTAGATTCATCTACACTCCGACATCTGGGGCAAACAACCCGCCTTGGTGGTGGTTCAATGATGCGATGCCTAGAACGAGAATTTACAATCTGGCAGTACAGCTCGTGGCTAACATACCCGTCAATTGCAGCGTACTTCAGATTAGGTTCAGAAAGTGGCTTATCCTCCCAGTAATTGTGCCCTAAACGCCTCCACGAACATCATGGCAATTTGCTCTTCATGTCAGCGTACCACGGGTCGATGAGTTCGGAGGCAAGAGCGGCCATCCCGGTCTTGCCGCCCTTCATCCCTAGGATCTAGTAAATTTCCTAGATGTCCACTCTGCACTCCTTTGGGATTCTAATGTTGACAGTCGGGCTTTCAAGCAGTTTAGTGTCATTTGTGATGTCAACACTAGTAAATGTTATGTGTTGGTTCACAAGAAAGTCATGAAACAGATCCCTAATGCTTTTTCCCCACCTGCATGAAAATAAATTCAGACAAATAATATAGCAATAACTTTTGCAAATAGACGGTTCAGGAACAAAAAGACAGCAAAGTCTACTAGATCCCATCATCCCCCTTCTCGCAAAAAGGCTGGTATACGAGGATGTGCCCCTTTATGGAGAGTTGCACAAAGGCGATCCTACGGTGATCGCGGTTGTACTCAAGGTCAAGACCTATGAACCTATTTTCTTCGAACTCCAGCCAACTCATGTAATTATTTAGAGTGTTCCTCACCATCCGAGGGTCGGTGGTGTAGATGACATCGATCTTCCTCCCGCCATGTACTTCTATGTCGAAGTGCGCAGTTGCTTTCCTACCGTTGTTTCGGACGTCCGAAGAGTCCATGACTACAGGCAAGAGGGAAAGGATACGGAGGAAGAGGGTGATGCGGTGGTGGAGGAAATGGATGAGGCCGTGGAGGAGAAATACGATGAGGCCATGGAGGAGGAAATGAGACGGAGAAGTGAAAGATTGGAACCGCCCTTACCAATATCTGGAATGGTGCACGATCGTTCGTAGTAGGGTGAAGGTGGAGAAAAACGGCGGTTTTACACGTCGACGCTAGTGCTTCCTAAAATTTGTTCTGTGCCACTTGCATGCGATGGAATCAAGGTCTGCCATGCATGATCCAAGTCAAACGTAGTCACGTTTGCGCGTGCCGACCTTCACTCACTGACAGGCGGGCCGCACATTTCTCTCTCTTACAATTTATTTTTTCACTTCCTCTAGACGGTTCTGGTGCCCGCCTTCAATAATGACACCCCCTTCCTTGTCTTCCACGTGGACGAGAACCGGCGGCGGTGGCGGTTCCTTGCAGATTCACTCCCCACTCGAACAACTGCCCCCATCCCTGATTCCATCCCCTCTCGAATCCATCCGCCTCCTTATCACAACACCTCCATTAATCTACCGGATTCCAGACTCCATTTGCCGCTATGGATAGAGCTTGGGGTAGCACCAGGCTGAAGCGAAAGGCATGCGACGACGACGCGGACGGCCAGGGCGACCGCCACCGCGAAGATTGGGGATGGCCGAACCTCAGCGCCGCGAACGTGCATAGGATTGCCTCGGGGTTGGACATCATCTCTACCGGCCGCCTTGCTCGCTGCATCCCTGGCTACTACTTCACGATGCGGGACATGGACGAACAACCGTTCGGCACGTCGGGCCTTCTTTACCCCGATAACAGCAAATGGCCAAACGACCGCGATGGCCACGTAAGTTCTAGTATCTTGCTTATTGGTTCAGTCATATCGTTGATTCATATGTGGTGAACTCTCATCGGAATCCTATGTTCCTTTCGTTGAACGTGTTGTGTGCACGCACGGTTTGAACAAATCGAACCATTTAAGACTATTATGTACAACGGAAGCTCTACTCGTACCTGATATTCTGGTATTTTCGTAGTGACACAGTCTTACTTTAGGTGATAGACGAGTTGTCAATTTCGATTTGCAAAGGAATGCCTGCTAGGTGATATTCCCCGAGCTATTTATGATCATCGTCAGGAGTTTGTTCTGGGGGCTCTGCTCCTACTCCATATATTGGGTATCTTCGTAGTGACACAGGCTCAATTTAGGCGATATCTGAGGAGACACTCGTATTTAGGCGATATTTTGTGTACTTTAATCTGAAAGTCCAGTTGTCAAATTGTATTTGCAATGGAATCCATGCTAGGTGATTGTACCAACTGACAACAAACTCTGCAGAATATTCATGCAAAACTGATGCTGCTAGATAAGTGGTCCGAATCAGTAGTGGTGAATATCAAGGAAGAAGAAGAGACGGAAACGGAAGATGACCAGAACTGGGTTGGTGGCAATGGTGAGTGGCTGGTCCTTTTATCACATGATGGGAGTACTTGGACTCTAAAAAATGGGCGATGCCGACTGCCGTAGCATAGTCGGTCAGCCAATCTTATGGCTTCAGGCTGCTGTCGTACTTGGGGGTGTCCCTGGGCAGGGAGAACTTATCCGAAAACGTCTTGTTCCAGATGCGGGGTCCGAAACAAATCGGGCCGGTAGAGTCTTCTTCTTCTGTGACGCACGCTTGAGCGAGGAGCTCGATGCGGTCACGGGCATCCGGAAGATCCGGGTTGGGCGCTCCCACCCGGCCTGAAAGACGGGAACCGGTGGGTCTTGGTGCTTCGGTTGGTGGAGGGGGAGGCGGTGGGTTGCTGTTCACCGTTTGCTCCTAGCGCGGTTGGCCCTTGTTGCCAGAGCTGCGATGCCTGCTGTGGGCCTTAGCCGGCTGAGGGGAGGATGCCTGTTGAGTGTCGTGGGGCGCACCCTTGCTGTTGACAGGCAGCTTGCTCCCCCTGGCGTAGATGGGGTCCTCTTGCATCTGCCGGTTGGCATCAGCCTGCTCATCCGCGATGCGGAGGAGCTCCAGCACGCGAGCGTATGGCGGGCTCGCTCCTCGCCCTCTAGGTTGGGCAGTCCTTCTGCCGAGGCTCGCGCCACGCGCAGGTTCTTGATGGGTGTGCTATAGGTGGGCCGGATGAGGGCAGGCGCGGGATCCAGATCCCCATCCTTTTCCATCCTTACGCCTAGCTCGTCGCCCCGGCGCCGCACCTGGCCGCGTTGGCTCGGCTCCACAGTAGCTGAAGTGAAGCCATGTGTGCGGTCGTACTCGAGCCGGGTGATCTCGAGTTGCTTGCGGGTTGCCGCCAGCTCCATGGCCTCCTGGAGGAGGATCTGTCTCCCCATAGCGAAGTTGGCTTTCGCTTCCTCCGGGTTATCCCCGAGGTTAACCAGCGTCAAGAGCCGATCAATGGCATCCTCGACCGGATTCCGGGGCTATGGAGGCGCGGAGGTTCCGCCTTCATCCGTGCCCCGCTCCCGCGGTTGGTGGGGGTGAGAACTGGAATCGGCCATCATGACCTCCACACCGCAGGAAGCGATGGAGGCGCTACCGCCCGGATGCGGTAGCTCCGTGACGGAGACGATCTCCCTAGAGAAACACTCCGGAACGGTGGCGACGTAGACGGGGAGGCCGCCGAAGAGCAGGATGGAGACGTTCGCCGGGAAGGAGATTCCGGCGAAGCAGGAAGCATTGTCAATGACGCAGTCGAACTTGCCGAGCGTGAGCACCAGGCCAGAGGCCACACGCTCACCGGCTGAAGTGCGGGGGTCCCGTGCGGAACGTGACTCCGGTCGAAGCCATCAGCCCCACGGTGGGCGCCAACTATCGTTGTGTTGGGAACGGCAGTACCTAAGAAGGTTAGATAGAGGTGTGGGGACTAGCAGGGAAGCTATCGACGGCGTCCGCAGGCGGGATTGGATACAAGCAAGCGTAGCTGGACGCAGGAAGTACCTAGGTTCGGAGCCCTTGTGATGAGGTAAAACTCTTACTCTTACCGATCTGACTATGGGTGGTATATGAACTACAAGTGCTCCTTGAGTTGTATTCTCTAGCTACTGTCTTAAATGCACTGAGACCAAACCTCTCTACTGAGGCCTTGCATCTCCTTATATAGGCAGAGAGGCAACGGTCTCACTGGGCAATCCGACTGGCGGGCCCAACAGGCGGGTCCCAGCTGACTGGTCATCTACAATATCCGGTACAACATGTCCCATCGGAGTATGAGCGGTATGGCTGTCCTAGGCATAGTGGATGCCAAGCGAGCCCGTGGTCAGCATCGGGCCACTGTTCCTGCGTCATCCCTGCAAAGTCTTCGGTATGGCCGAGTAGTTGCCAGTCTTGTCGTCGTACAGGGCGTACCGCGCACTGTTCTTCATGTCGTCATGTCTCCTTGATTGGTTCCGGCTACGCTGCCGTAGCCGGCTTCTTCTTGCCGATCTGGCTGTCCTGCGATAGCCGGCTCGGCTTGCCTTTTCCGGATGCATCTGTCCAGCCGGACGCGATCCGACAGCCCTGTTTCTTGTCCGGTTGGGGTATCTGGGGATCATCCCCCTGACACCCGGTGTTGCCAGTTTGTCTAGAGAAAGCGTGGCCAATCATGCTGCAGAACAGCCTACTCACGAATCACTCTCACGAAGACCATCCCAATCGTCCAAGCGCCCCGATCGAACGGTATGTAACAATCGTCAAGCAGAACAACTAAGTTAGGGTGTGCCTTCTAGAAGACTCAGTCTGACGATGGATCCATTGGGTGGCTAAGGTTAGGGCTCTCCTAAGGTTAGGATCCATATGTGGTTTATGAAAAGAACACACATCCAATGACACTGGTGGATCCTTATGTGGTTTGTGAGAAGAACACACATGCAATCACACTGGGTGGATCCATATGTGGTTTATGAGAGGAAAACACATGCAATGACACTGGTGATATGTGGTTTGTGAAAAGAACACACATGCAATGACTCTAACTGTGGTTAATGAAAAGAAAAGACATGCAATGACACTGGTGGATCCATGTGTGGTTTGTGAAAAGAACACACATGCAATGCCACTAGTTGATCCATATGTGGTTTGTGAAAAGAACACACATGCAATGACTCTAGTGTGTCCATATGTGGTTTGTGGAAAGAACACACATGCAATGAACACTGGTGGATCCATGTGTGGTTCATGACAGGAACACACATGCAATGACATTGGTTGATCCATATTCGATTTGTGACAATAACACACATGCAATGTCATTGGTTAATCCATGTGTGGTTTATGGAAAGAACACTAATGCAATGAACACTTGTGGATCCATATGTGATTTGTGAAAAGAACACACATGCAATGCCATTGGTTGATCATATGTGGTTTGTGAAAATAACACACATGCAATCACTCTAGTGGATCCATATGTGGTTTGTGGAAAGAACACACATGCAATGACCACTAGTGGGTCCATATGTGGGTCATGATAGGAACACACATGCAATGACTCTAGTGGATCCATATGTGGTTTGTGGAAAAGAACACACGTGCAATGAACATTAGTGGATCCATAAGTGGTTTGAGGAAAGAACACACATGCAATGACACTAGTGGATCCATATGTGGTTTGTGAAAAGAACACACATGCAATGACTCTAGTGCTGGTTTTAGTATAACAGCACACATGCAATGACTCTAGGGGGTCCATATGTGGTTTGTGAAAAGAACACACATGCAATAACTCTAGTGGATCCATATGTGGTTTGTGGAAAAGAACACACATGCAATGAACACTAGTGGATCCATAAGTGGTTTTGGAAAGAACACACATGCAATGAACATTGGTTGATCCATATGTGATTTGTGAAAAGAACACACGTGCAATGCCACTAGTTGATCCATATGTGGTTTGTGAAAAGAACACACATGCAATGACTCTAGTGGATCCATATGTGGTTTGTGGAAAGAACACACATGCAATGACTCTAGTGGGTCCATATGTGGTTCATGACAGGAACACACATGCAATGACATTGGTTGATCCATATGTGGTTTGTGACAATAACACACATGCAATGTCATTGGTTAATCCATGTGTGGTTTGTGGAAGGAACACTAATGCAATGAACACTGGTGGATCCATATGTGGTTTGTGAAAAGAACACACACGCAATGCCATTGGTTGTTGCATATTTGGTTTGTGAAAAGAACACACAAGCAATGAACACTGGTGGATCCATAAGTGGTTGGTGGAAAGAACACACATGCAATGACACTGGTGGGTCCATATGTGGTTCATGATAGGAACACACATGCAATGACATTGGTTGATACATATGTGGTTTGTGACAATAACACACATGCAATGCCATTGGTTAATCCATTTGTGGTTTGTGGAAAGAACACACATGCAATGACTCTAGCGTTGGGTTTAGTATAAGAACACACATGCAATGACTCTAGTGGGTCCATATGTGGTTTGTGAAAAGAACACACATGCAATGACTCTAGTGGATCCATATGTGTTTTGCGGAAAGAACACACATGCAATAACCACTGGTTGATCCATGTGTGGTTCATGACAGGAACGCACATGCAATGAACACTTGTGGATCCATATGTGCTTCATGACAGGAATACACATGCAATGACATTGGTTGATCCATGTGTGGTTCATGACAGGAACACACATGCAATGACATTGGTTGATCCATATGTGGTTTGTGGAAAGAACGCACATGCAATGAGACTAGTTGATCCATATGTGGTTTGTGGAAAGAACACCCATGCAATTACTCTGGTGGATCCATGTGTGGTTTGTGGAAAGAACACACATGCAGTGAACACTAGTTGATCCATGTGTGGTTTGTGAAAAGGACACACATGCAATGCCATTGGTTGATCCATGTGTGGTTTGTGGAAAGAACACACGTGCAATGCCATTGATTGATGCATATGTGGTTCATGACAGGAACACATATGCAATGCCATTGGTTGATCCATATGTGGTTTGTGAAAAGAACACAGATGCAATGACTCTAGTGGATCCATATGTGGTTTGTGGAAAGAACACACATGCAATGACAATAGTGTGTCCATATGTGGTTCATGTCAAGAACACACATGCAATGACATTGGTTGATCCATATGTGTATTATGACAATAACACACATGCAATGCCATTGGTTAATCCATGTGTGGTTTGTGGAAAGAACACACATGCAATGACTCTAGTGGGTCCATATATGGTTTTTGAAAAGAACACACATGCAATGACTCTAGTGGATCCATATGTGGTTTGTGGAAAAGAACACACATGCAGTGAACACTAGTGGATCCATATGTGGTTTGTGGAAAAGAACACACATGCAGTGAACACTAGTGGATCCATAAGTGGTTTGTGGAAAGAACATACATGCAATGACACTGGTGGATCCATATGTGGTTTGTGAAAAGAACACACATGCAATGACTCTAGTGCTAGTTTTTGTATAATAACACACATGCAATGACTCTAGTGGGTCCGTATGTGCTTTGTGAAAAGAACACAAGTGCAATGACTCTAGTGGATCCATATGTGGTCTGCGGAAAGAACACACATGCAATAACCACTGGTTGATCCATGTGTGCGTCGTTACAGGAACACACATGCAATGATCACTGGTGGATCCATATGTCCTTCATGACAGGAACACACATGCAATCACATTGGTTGATCCATGTGTGGTTCATGACAGGAACACACATGCAATGACATTGGTTGATCCATATGTGGTTTGTGGAAAGAACACACATGCAATGACACTGGATGATCCATATGTGGTTTGTGGAAAGAACACACATGTAATGACTCTGGTGGATCCATGTGTGGTTTGTGGAAAGAACACACATGCAATGCCATTGGTTGATCCATGTGTGGTTTGTGAAATTAATACACATGCAATGCCCTTGGTTGATCCATATTTGGTTTGTGGAAAGAACACACATGCAATGACATTGGTTTATCCATGTGTGGTTCATGATAGGAACACACATGCAATGACACTGGTTGATCCATATGTGGTTTGTGGAAAGAACACACATGCAATGACTCTGGTGGATCCATGTGTGGTTTGTGAAAAGATAACACATGCAATGACTCTAGTGGGTCCATATGTGGTTTGTGAAAACAAGACACATGCAATGACTCTAGTGGATACATATGTGGTTTGTGGAAAGAACACACATGCAATGACCAATGGTTGATCCATATGTGGTTTGTGGAAAGAACACACATGCAATGACACTGGTTGATCCATGTGTGGTTTGTGGAAAGAACACACATGCAATGACTCTAGTGTTGGTTATAGTATAAGAACACACATGCAATGAGTCCAGTGGGTCCATATGTGGTTTGTGAAAAGAACACACATGCAATGACTCTGGTGGATCCATATGTGGTTTGTGGAAAGAACACACATGCAATAACCACTGGTTGATCCATGTGTGGTTCATGCCAGGAACACACATGCAATGAACACTTGTGGATCCATATGTGGTTTATGACAGGAACGCACATGCAATGACATTGGTTGATCCATGTGTGGTTCATGACAGGAACACACATGCAATGTCATTGGTTGATCCATATGTGGTTTGTGGAAAGAACACACATGAAATGACACTGGTTGATCCATATGTGGTTTGTGGAAAGAATACACATGCAATGACTCTGGTGGATCCATGTGTAGTTTGTGGAAAGAACACACATGCAGTGAACACTGGTTGATCCATGTGTGGTTTGTGAAAAGAACACACATGCAATGACACTAGTGGATCCATATGTGGTTTGTGAAAAGAACACACATGCAATGACTCTAGTGCTGGTTTTAGTATAACAGCACACATGCAATGACTCTAGGGGGTCCATATGTGGTTTGTGAAAAGAACACACATGCAATAACTCTAGTGGATCCATATGTGGTTTGTGGAAAAGAACACACATGCAATGAACACTGGTGGATCCATAAGTGGTTTTGGAAAGAACACACATGCAATGAACATTGGTTGATCCATATGTGATTTGTGAAAAGAACACACGTGCAATGCCACTAGTTGATCCATATGTGGTTTGTGAAAAGAACACACATGCAATGACTCTAGTGGATCCATATGTGGTTTGTGGAAAGAACACACATACAATGACTCTAGTGGGTCCATATGCGGTTCATGACAGGAACACACATGCAATGACATTGGTTGATCCATATGTGGTTTGTGACAATAACACACATGCAATGCCATTGGTTAATCCATGTGTGGTTTGTGGAAAGAACACATATTCAATGACTCTTGTGGGTCCATATGTTGTTTGTGAAAAGAACACACATGCAATGACTCTAATGGATCCAATATGTGGTTTGTTGAAAAGAACACACATGCAATGAACACTGGTGGATCCATAAGTGGTTTGTGGAAAGAACACTCATGCAATGACACTGGTGGATCCATATGTGGTGTGTGAAAAGAACACACATGCAATGACTCTAGTGCTGGTTTTAGTATAAGAAAACACATGCAATGACTCTAGTGGGTCCATATGTGGTTTGTGAAAAGAACACATGTGCAATGACTCTAGTGGATCCATATGTGGTTTGCGGAAAGAGCACACATGCAATAACCACTGGTTGATCCATGTGTGCGTCGTTACAGGAACACACATGCAATGATCACTGGTGGATCCATATGTGCTTCATGACAGGAACACACATGCAATCACATTGGTTGATCCATGTGTGGTTCATGACAGGAACACACATGCAATGACATTGGTTGATCCATATGTGGTTTGTGGAAAGAACACACATGCAATGACACTGGATGATCCATATGTGGTTTGTGGAAAGAACACACATGTAATGACTCTGGTGGATCCATGTGTGGTTTGTGGAAAGAACACACATGCAATGCCATTGGTTGATCCATGTGTGGTTTGCGAAATGAATACACATGCAATGCCCTTGGTTGATCCATATTTGGTTTGTGGAAAGAACACACATGCAATGACATTGGTTGATCCATGTGTGGTTCATGATAGGAACACACATGCAATGACACTGGTTGATCCATATGTGGTTTGTGGAAAGAACACATATGCAATGACTCTGGTGGATCCATGTGTGGTTTGTGAAAAGAACACACATGCAATGACTCTAGTGGGTCCATATGTGGTTTGTGAAAACAAGACACATGCAATGACTAGTGGATACATATGTGGTTTGTGGAAAGAACACACATGCAATGACCAATGGTTGATCCATATGTGGTTTGTGGAAAGAACACACATGCAATGACCCTGGTTGATCCATGTGTGGTTTGTGGAAAGAACACACATGCAATGACTCTGGTGGATCCATGTGTGGTTTGTGAAAAGAACACACATGCAATGCCATTGGTTGATCCATGTGTGGTTTGTGAAAAGAACAGACATGCAATGCCATTGGTTGATCCATGGGGTTTGTGGAAAAGAACACACATGCAATGACATTGGTGGATCCATACATGGTTTGTGGAAAAAACACACTGATGGCTCAATGCACGGCGCCCAGAAAAGTGCTTGGTGTGTGATTGATGTAGAGCTCGTTGGGAACCCCAAAAGGTATGATGAGCACAGCAGCAAATTTCCCTCAGTTATGAAACCACGGTTTAATCGAACCAGTAGGAGCAAGGAAACACCCCAAAGGTGTTACTAGCTGAGCTTTGGCAGGGCGCACTACCGGTGCTAGTAGCAATGTGGAGACCTGCACAACACAACCAAAGAACTTTGTCCCCAACTTGCGATGAGGTTGTCAATCTCACAGTGTTTTGCGGAAAACAAAGGATTAAACGTATCGAATGGAAAGAAGTAACAGTTTGTAGAAAGTAAACACTAAGCAGTAAAAGATTGTAGATTGTATGTAAAGACAAAGGACTGGGATCCATAGTTCACTAGAGGTGGCTCTCCTTAGATAGATAACATGCTGGGTGAACAAATTACAGCGGGGCAATTGACAAACACCGAGAAAGCAATACATGCATATTACTAATCATCTTGACTCCTTTGAGACTTGATTGGGCATTACAACATAATACATAGACCGCCATCCAACTGCATCTATCACTAATAATCCACCTTCAGGTTATCATCCGAACCCCCTCCAGTATTAAGTTGCAAGCAACAGATTATTGCTTTACGAACTGCGTGTAAAGTAAACAATAAGATTGTCCTATGAACAAAGGATTGTTTTTTTCTCCCTAGTAGCAACAGCACATCTAGTACCTTAGAGATTTCTGTCACTTCCCCAAATTACCAGAGGCATGAACCCACTATCGAGCATAAATACTAACTCTTGGAGTTGCTAGCATCTACTTGGCCAAGATAGCTACTAACAACGGAAAGCATGCAAGATCACAAATAACAAAGACATGATAGAATCGATAATCAATCTGAAATAGCATCTCAATATCCATCGGATCCCCGCAAACACAACATGTAGAATTACAAATAGATGATCTTGATCATGAACGGAGCTCACACGATCTAGACATGAAAGCACAAAGGAGGAGAACCAGCCATCTAGCTACTACATGGATCCGTAGTGCAAGGATGAACTACTCACGCATCACACCGGAGGCTTGCATGGTGATGAAGAAGGCCTCCAGGGTGAATTCCCCTCTCCGGCAGGGTGCCGGGGAGAGCTTCACATCCCTCCCGATCTAGGGATGGAGATGACGGTGGCTACAGACTCTTTCGTGGATTTTTGATCGGGTCCTTAGGGTTTTCGTCCCAAGGGAAATATATAGGCGGAAGGAGAGGCCGAGGGGGTGCCGGGAGCAGCCACACCACCCCCTGGCGTGGGCCAGGCCGGGCTGTGCGGCCAGGTGGTGTGCTGGGCCCCTCGCCCCTCTCCGTCTCGTATTCTTCCACTTGATGACATCCGGAAAAATAGGCACTTTGGCTTTTCTCCCGTACATTCCGAGAATATTCATTTTCTGACTGTCCTGGAACCAAAAACAGCAGAAAACAGGCAGCTGGCACTGTGGCTCTTGTTAATAGGTTAGTCCAAGAAATCATATGAAAAGTACTCCAAAGTTGGAACAAAACACAAGAAAGTGGATAAAACCAAGCATGGAACATCAAAAATTATAGATACATTTTCAATGTATCACACACATGCAATGCCATTGGTTGATCCTTATGGTTTGTGGAAAAGAACACACATGCAATGACATTGGTGGATCCATATGTGGTTTGTGGAAAGAACACACATGCAGTGACATTGGTTGATCCATGTGTGGTTTGTGAAAAGAACACACATGCAATTACGCTAGTGTATACATATGTGGTTTGTGGAAAGAACACACATGCAATGAACACTAGTGGATCCAAATATGGTTCATGACAGGAACACACACGCAATGACTCTAGTGGATACATATGTGGTTTGTGGAAAGAACACACATGCAATGAACTCTAGTGGATATATATTGGCATAATTTGATGTATGCCATGATGTATTTCATTGTAAAAGACACTCACTTTCCATTTTTATACTACTCAGCTTTGCCCTTTGTTTTTTGATACCACCCAGTTTTGCCCCCTCTCTCTCTTTCGTAGAAGCGCAAACCGGTGCCCACTCTATCTGCTACACCCTGATTGGTTGTCACAGTTGTCACGCGGATCAAGTGCACCAACCATTGATCCTGTGTGATCCAACGAGGCTCGTTGCACATGTCGTGCCCTTCACAGGACAGCGTGAGATAGCACGGACGTCTCCCTCAACGAGACTTCTACAAGAAGGAACACGATGCCGTCCATGGAAAAAGTCATCGAGTGGTCATGTCATGTTTAATCTAGTCTACAAAGGCTACAAGTCTACTGCACGGCAACTGGTTATCCACGGCCCACGGGCTATACATTTTTACTATGCAGTGCGCCTGCACTCTCACTTCCGATAGGCCCCCACCACACGAACCTTCCACGCGGCAGCCGCAGCCAGAAGAGCTGCCTACCAGGGCCCTCGAGGAGGCCTAAACGTCCCCGCATTAAAAACCCAGCCTATCGGGTCCTCCATTCACACTCATCCACTACTCTCTCTTCCCTATCTAGCAAAACCCCACAATCTTGAACGTACTTGCACAAACCTTCTCCATCAAACAAGTGCGTAGGGTGAGTGTCTGGGCATCGTCGTCGGGGTGGTGCTTCACGCGGCAGATCTGGAGGAGCATCATGCAGCACAAGGCGAGGAGGACGTGCAGTTCAACCCCTTGGGGGACCATGTGCTCGCCGGTGCTGACGACTTTGGATGCCCCGATGAGGGCATGGAGTTTGACGAACACGCTCCACTCGTGTACCCGGAGGTACATCTATTTCTACATGTTTCATATTTTCTGCTCGAGCTTAATCTATCCTGGCGTCAAAAAAAATCTAGTCCTAATGATTAGATGCAACGTACAAACCGGTACATGGAGAGATCTAGTCCGTTCTGAATGAATTCACATTATTTATTTATTAATAAGTTATCAAGAACACAAACCACTTTAATTTAGGAGCGAGCTGGAGAGACGGCCGTAATGAACTGCTGAACCTGTATAGACATGTTATTGCATCGAAAGTAACTCGGAAAGGTGGAAGGAATATATATTTATTATTTTTCTCATTTCGGTTTGTATTCCATACATTATAGGTGGATTCAAGTGAGATGGACTCTGACAAGGAGACCAGGGACAACAAGAGCCTCCATGTCATGAAGAAGCTCAAGAGCGGGATAATCCCTTTCTGCACTCGACTTGGGGAGATCAGGTGCCCTTTCTGTAAGAAAGGAGTCAACCTGAGGATTGCCAGCTTGATTCCGCATGCGGTTGGTATCGGTAAAAGCCCGGTAGTAAACACAAGTCGGCGACCAAGGCTAAGCACGCTGCTTATGGAAAATTCTTGAGGGAGTATGTCAAGATCGGCCTAGTGTCCCCTTACTTAGGAATCAGCAACTTCTAGCCGACCAACCCGTCATTGTGCTGGCCCGGCCACTAATAATATTTAGTTCTCTTACCGTATCTAGACCCTTAAACTATGGGGATTTCTATTTTCTTACCCTTCAAAATATATTCAAGTTCATCTGTTTATGGAGTTAAAGTTTCGGTGGCATACTCGTTATTTTGCATGGATAGAGGGGTGCCCCCGACAGATATAAGGGTTATCCTGTCCACTAGATCACAGAGGATCAACGGTTGGTGGGCACGACCCGTGTGACAACTATCTCGACCAATCAGAGCGTAGCAACGAAGATGAGCACAGGTGCGAGAGATGGATACAAAGAGAGGGGGAAACCGAGTAGCGCTTAAGAACCAAGGGCAAAAACTGAGTAGAACTTAAAAACCAAGGGCAAAACTAAGTAGAACTTGAAAACCAAGGGCAAGAGTGACAAAGGGATTCAAATAGAAAATGATTTAAAGTGGAACCAAACCGCCAGTGTTACACTCGAGGGCAAAACTGAGTACAACTCAATCGCCATGGTTAGGCACGAGGGGAAAAATGTGACTCACGGTACGCGTGTGCGATGCACGGGGCGGTAGCGGACACGTGTGGCCATGCACAGTGCATTAGCGTACGCTGTCCATGGTAGTGCAACAAAATGTCACTTCCCTTCTCCTTTAATAGAGGCCTCCCCACTCCCACTCATCACGCACTCGCTCACTCAACCGTCACCACTGTCCCATCACCTTCTGCAAACACCAAACAAAACCCCAACCATGCCGACGATGGAGAAGAACGGCATGGTGGCCATCGGCGCCTCCAAGGCCACCGGCGAGGAGCCCTCGTCCCTGTACAGACCCTCGTCCCCGTCCCCGCATCCATTGTAGCCGCCGGCGAGGAGGCCACCGCCGGTCTCGGACAGATCTCGCTCGGCTGGGACCCCTATGAGCAGGTTTTCTACATAAGGCCGGAGAACCCCTACGACACCAGCATCGCCGACCCATGGTCGGAGGTAACTAGGGTTTTCTCCCCTTCCCTTGTTCTTCTCTTGTTCCCATCGTTGGATGCTAGATCGTATGTTATTAGGGCTCGGTTGTTCGTATTTTTACAGTAGCTAATTCTCTTGTGTTAGATCTCGATTTTCGACGAATCCCCCTATTCATAGTTGGGATCAGTATTCGATTTGGTTTGAGATTCGGGGAATAATCGGGAGATCTCAATCGGTCAATCTATGCAAATAATCAATCCCGATAAAGAAGTATCTCAATCATGTCCTTATTGCACTCTACTATTTTTTCCAACAGGAGGATAGCAGCGACGTCCGTAGCGACGACGAGTCCAAGGACACCAAGACTCCTCATGTGCTGAGGAGGCTAAAATCCGGCCAGTATAACAACTTCTTTGTCGGCGACGTGTATATGTGCCCCTTTTGCCCCACCAGGAGGCTCCGCACCACGGACTTCAACTCCCTCGTGAAGCATGCCGAGGACGTGAGGACCTGCGGCGAGTCTGTGAACGTGCACGACTTCATGGCCAAGCACCAGACGCTCGGTCTTCACCTCTGCAAGCTCCAGAAGGTGGCTATTGAGGAGCGTCGCATGCCCCCGATCAGACCCAAATCGCCCAAGGTCAATGGGCTAGGCAGCAAGAAGTGGAGGAGGCGCCAGAGGGAGGACGCGGATGCCCTCCTGGCAGAGGCCACGAGGGGCCACTAATCAACTGCTACTCCTGCTACTATAAAGCAGCTTCTTTTGTCTTGTCTGTGTTGAACTTGTCAGCTGCTGCTACTGCTGAGCAGCCTAATTGTCGAACCTCGTTAAGTACCATACTATATAACCTATATTAGTTGTTTTATCTACATCTTCTTTGTTTACTAAATTTATTTATGGTGCTGGTTTGTTTTGCTGCTCTAGATTTGCCACAAGACTGGGGAAAACAAGGGCAAAAGGAACAATGAATGAAGAGAAAAGCTGCTCTAGATTCCCTACCTTTTTGGGCAAAAAAACACAACTGTTAGCGAGAGAGGGGAAAAGGCGCTCTTAAAAAGGCCAAATAACAAAAAAAACTTCCAATTTAGGCATCAGGGCGCACGTAACGGCCAAGCCTTTGACCAGGTGGCACCCCCCTCCGAGCGCATGTGAGGGCTTTGGAATATCGGGAGGGCAAAAGTGAGGATAAACGAGACACAATGTTGCTATAGCTAAATCTGACAAAAAAGCTAAATTTGGCTTTACCATGCAATTTGGCTAGAGCTCCACAATGTAGCTATTCTAAATCCCTAAACTATGTGGTGCGTTGAAACCTCATGTTTTTCCACCAACACGTGTGTTGCAAAGTTGCTTGATCGTGCATGCTTACACAAGTGGCCTACAGAGAAACTTATAGAAGCATGGGCAAACGAGCTCCATTTTGGCAAATTCTGGACAAAATGAAATTGCAAGTTTTGTGCAATCGGCAGGCCCGATCGGCTGGGCGGCTGCCCCGGGGTGCAGGGATGCTAGTCCATGTCTATGCTTACACTTCTTAAACTTGTTAGGAATAATAGCTATACACTTCCTTCTGTCCTGTCACGTTACGTCATGTCAGCACTGCGCACCCGCTTCGGATCGACAACGGGACGGTGGTCTACGTAACCGGTCTCTGCCACGCCAAAGCCACGTCGCAAACTCGTCCGATCGCCTACCGGGACGGACACCGAATTTAATCGCTAGGATTGGAAACCAACTGTGCTCGCCCGGTCAAACTTGCTTCCACATGGGTATGACCGGAATATCGGTAAACGCAATTTAAGCATCGCCTTCTGTCTCCTCAGCACATCACTATGCAAAAGTCCCCAACTCATTCCTTCCGCCGCCCTCCGCCACTACCGCAACCATTGCAAGAACCATCGACGCTGCCGTAGGCACTGCCTCCGCCGGGCCATACCACCGCAACAGATCACTCCACCGCCATGCCCAGTCCCAGCCACCGCTACCGACCCTAGTCCGTCGCCGCTGCATTAGCTACTGCCCTGGACGCAGAGTACAGCGTGTTCGGCGACGGGAGCGACTTCATCGACTAGTACACCGTCACCACCCATGGCACCACCAAGCTGACGGTCGTCCACACAAATGCGTCAGCGGAGGTCGCCAAGGTCATCGCAATGTACGAGCAGTGGCTACAGGAGGCGATGGACAGGTACAAGATCGTCGGCCTTGACCTCAAGTATACCGGAGATAGGAAGAGGACGGCGCTTTTGCAGCTGTCCATGCGCAACCACTGCCTCCTATACCACGTATGTAGGGCCAAATCTGTATGCCCGGAGCTTCGCGCATTCCTACACAGGAGGGAGATCTACTTCGCCAGCGTCGACATCAAGAACGACACTCCGAAGCTAGAGTGGGATCTCCTCATTCATGTCGTCAATCACGTCGATCTCCAACATTTGTGGAGGTACCCGGATGGCGGTACGGGGAAAGCCGGCATGGCTAGACTCGCTGCCGACATCATCGACCGCGAGTATGCCGGCATGAAAGTCGAGTTCCCGAAGCACCTGCACGAGTGATGGGAGTGGAGGCACCTGGATTACGATGCGATCAAGTACGCGGCCAGGGACGCGTATGTCTGCTACGAGATGCTCAAGAGGATCTGGCGGGTGGGTGAGTGTGTTGTTTACCACTACTAGTTTCGCATTTTGTTCCTAGTTTTATCTCGCCTGTATTTTACCTCGCGTGTATTTTCTAAGCATTCTATGTGTAAGAACCAAGCTCGTATGATCCCTGTGCTATTAGCTACTTAACCTGTATGAATTACATTCCCCCTTTTGTATTCTCAACATTCATTCTTACAAATTATGTCTATGCCATTTGCATGCGGCAGAATCCAGGACTGACATGCATAAGGTGTGATACAGTCATAAGTCATAACCAAACCCAGATTATAGCGAAGGATACAGTCATAACCAAACCCAGATTATAGTTTGACAAAGGTAATACACAGTAGTTCGTAATTGCTCACATAGTGTACTTCTGAAATAACATGTTTTCATAAACACAACAATCATGCACTAAAAGTCTACATCCCAGCCTGTTGGAGAAGGCAACCGATCCCAGGATGCCTTCGATCGCTTGTCCTGGCTTGTAGATTCATCTACACTCCAGCATCTAGGGCAAACAACCCGCCTTGGTGGTGGTTCAATGATGCGATGCCTAGAACGAGATTTTACAATCTGGCGGTATAGCTCATGGCTAACATACCCGTCAATTGCAGCGTTCTTCAGATTAGGTTCAGAAAGTGGCTTATCCTCCCAGTAATTGTGCCCTAAACGCCTCCACGAACATCATGGCAATTTGCCCTTCATGTCAGCGTACCACAGGTCAATGAGTTCGGAGGCAAGAGGGGCCATCCCGGTCTTGCCACCCTTCATCCCTAGGATCTAGTAAATTTCCTGGATGTCCACTCTGCACTCCTTTGGGATTCTAATGTTGATAGTCGGGCTTTCAAGCAGTTTAGTGTCATTCGTGATGTCAACACTAGTAAATGTTATGTGCTGGTTCACGAGAAAGTCATGAAACAGATCCCTAATGCTTTTTCCCCACCTGCATGAAAATGAATTCAGACAAATAATATAGCAATAACTTTTGCAAACAGACGGTTCAGGAACAAAAAGATAGCAAAGTCTACTAGATCCCATCAGCCCCCTTCTCGCAAAAAGGATGGTATACAAGGATGTGCCCCTTCATGGAGAGTGGCACAATGGCGATCCTACGGTGATCGCGGTTGTACTCAAGGTCGAGACCTACGAACCTGTTTTCTTCGAACTCCAGCCAACTCATGTAATTATTTAGAGTGTTCGTCACCATCCGAGGGTCGGTGGTGTAGACGACATCGATCATCCGCCCGCCATGTACTTCTATGTCGAAGTGCGCAGTTGCTTGCCTACCGTTGTTTCAGACATCCGAAGAGTCCATGACTACAGGCAAGAGGGAAAGGATACGGAAGAAGAGGGTGATGCGGTGGTGGAGGAAATGGATGAGGCCGTGGAGGAGAAATACGATGAGGCCATGGAGGAGGAAATGAGACGGAGAAGTGAAAGATTGGAACCGCCCTTACCAATATCTGGAATGGTGCACGATCATTCGTAGTAGGGTGAAGGTGGAGAAAAACGGCGGTTTTACACGTCGACGCTAGTGCTTCCTAAAATTTGTTTTGTGCCACTTGCATGCGGTGGAATCAAGGTCTGCCATGCATGATCCAAGTCAAACGTAGTCACGTTTGCGCGTGCCGACCTTCACTCACTAACAGGCGAGCCACACATTTCTCTCTCTTACAATTTATTTTTTCACTTCCTCTAGACGATTTCGGTGCCCGCCTTCAATAATGACGCCCCCCTTCCTTGTCTTCCACGCGGACAAGAACTGGCGGCGACGGCAGTTCCTTGCAGATTCACTCCCCACTCGAACAACTGCCCCCATCCCTGATTCCATCCCCTCTCGAATCCATCCGCCTCCTTATCACAACACCTCCATTAATCTACCAGATTCCAGACTCCATTTGCCGCTATGGATAGAGCTTGGGGTAGCAGCAGGCTGAAGCGAAAGGCATGCGACGACGACGCGGATGGCAAGGGCAACCGCCACCGCGAGGATTGGGGATGGACGAACCTCAGTGCCGCGAACGTGCATAGGATTGCCTTGGGGTTGGACATCATCTCTGCTGGCTGCCTCACTCGCTGCATCCCTGGCTACTACTTCACGATGCGGGACATGGACGAACAATCGTTCGGCACGCCGGGCCTTCTTTACCCCGATAACAACAAATGGCCAAACGACCACGATGGCCATGTAAGTTCTAGTATCTTGCTTATTGGTTCAGTCATATCGTTGATTCATATGTGGTAAACTCTCATCGGAATCATATGTTCCTTTCGTTGAACGTGTTGTGTGCACACGCGGTTTGAACAAATCGAACCATTTAAGACTATTATGTACACCGGAATCTCTACTCATACCTGATATTCTGGTATTTTCGTAGTGACACAGTCTTACTTTAGGTGATAGACGAGTTGTCAATTTCGATTTGCAATGGAATGCCTGCTAGGTGATATTCCCCGAGCTATTTATGATCCTCGTCAGGAGTTTGTTCTGGGGGCTCTACTCCTACTCCATATATTGGGTATCTTAGTAGTGACACAGGCACAATTTAGGCGATATCTGAGGAGACACTCGTATTTAGGCGATATTTTGTGTACTTTAATCTGAAGGTCCAGGTATCAAATTGTATTTGCAATGGAATCCATGCTAGGTGATTGTACCAACTAACAACAAACTCTGCAGAATATTCATGCAAAACTGATGCTGCTAGATAAGTGGTCTGAATCAGTAGTGGTGAATATCAAGGAAGAAGAAGAGACAGAAATGGAAGATGACCATAACTGGGTGGGTGGCAACGGCGAGTGGCTGGTCCTTTTATCACATGATGGGAGTACTTGGACTCTAAAAAATGGCTACAGATTGTTGAGACTTACATTGCCATCTATGGAGGGTGTCGGCATTACTGCATTCAACAACGGGTGGCTGCCGCCCATTTCCAAATTCGCTTACAGGTTCAACATGGCAGAACTTGCCCTCCTGAAGGTACATCTCCCACATAGACTACGGGAGGAGGTGTGGAAGACCGGGGAGTACGACATCTTAGCGGTGTTCGACAAGGCAATCACATTCATTAGATGCCTAGAAGACAAGGAATGGACAGTCTTGCGCGACGACTTCCTGTGGCCAGAGAAGTATGTCGACGACGTCTTCACCTATAGCTACTATTCGTACAAACCGCAACGCATTTATGTGGTCACTGAACCTAGCGGCGACGTGCGTGTTTGGGAGCCGTCCATTTGGGGTGAGTCATGGTGTCATATAGCATGTAAAATCCCATTCAAAATTCTGCTTACTGACTATAAGTAACACGTAGGTACCCACGCAGCCCCGCGCATCATTCTAGCTCCGGTCATCGAAGATGCAGTAGTAGATGCTAAACTTGGGACACGGCGCTAGTTCCTGGCACCTCTCGGAGGCGACATGGAACAGGATGATGAACTCATGTGGATTCATATCAGGGGAGCACTAAATAGCGTTGGTGATACAATAGAACATATGCGGACACAACTTTCTTCATACCCATCGCTGCGGTGTCACATTTTCTCGAGGTCCGCATGCCCATCCAAAGACCCGGTAGAGCAAGTATGGAGCAGAGTCGACAATCTGAAGGGATAATCTGTGTTTCTTGGGATCAAGTACCCTTTCTTTGCAGAGCCCCTAGAGCTGTTGAACTTGTAATTGCTCAGGCAGCCCTGGCTCCTAATGCTGCTGCTGGTGGTGGTGTTGGTGGTGGTGGAACTGACGAAGAACTAGCTACTGGTGCTCCTGGTGAAGGTGACGAAATACTTGGTGATGTTGCTGCTGGTGAAGCTGACAAAATACTTGCTAATGCTGCTACTGGTGAAGCTGACGAAATACCTGCTGAGGCTGCTGCTGGTGAAGCTGACGAAATACCTGCTGAGGCTGCTGCCGGAGTCCAGGAAGAACATGCTGGTATTGTTGCTGAGGTGCCAGCACATCTAGTGTTTATAGCAGATTGTGTGTTTGCTGCACACTCACGTGCCTATCATGTTGACACTCCAGATCCGACTTGGAGCCGAATCCGTCGGGGGGAGGGGGCCTACAATTGGCTCATCAGTGGGGTCATACGATTTGATGGAGAATGCTAGACGGCCAAACGCAGCATTCTGGTTCGTTCCGACGATACCACCAGCTCCAGGGACCTAGTGCTCATACTAGCAGATCCGATAAACCATTTGTCTTTATCTTTATCATTAGTTATGCTTATTTGTGTAAAGGCTAATCTGTGCTTATTTGTGTAAGATTAAGTTAGGCCTAACTGCGTAATATTCAGTGAAGCCCAACTTTTCTTTCCACGCCCATAACAACAGAATTGTAGCATAGAACATACAAAGGTAATGTGCATACTAGGCATTTTTGCTCAGGATAGCAACCACTTCAAGTAAATTATACATGGTGTACGCATTTGAACGCATCACTAGAATGTGCCACCTATTGATGATTGATGACATGGATCTAGCTTTTCTGTGTGTATTTGCATTGAATCGCTCATTGATTTGTTCACACATTTTTGGAAATGGCTGATGACTTCCACTCTCTTGGTAACTTGCTTCGTCAGCAAGCACTTGTTGATGCAATGCAAAGTACATAACATGGTCGTCATCGTCATTCCATTTAGGTTCTCTATGTTTCGTCATCACGGAGCTACTAATTTCAAATGAAAATCTCGTAAACAACATATGTGTATATTGTTAGAGTATGCTATGGCCACGGTATATACATGTTTTTCTACAATCACAAGAAGAAAACTTGATGCATTTTCACCTTGTTGGTGTTGTGCCGAACATGGTGGATGTGGCTTTGGGGTTCGGAGAGGAAGGCACCATAGCTGGTGTGTGTGCGACCATGGTGACGGCGAGCTCGGATTCTAGAGGAGGCCAATAGGACCGAGCTTGGTCGGCATGGTGATAGATCTCACTCGGGAATGAATTCTCGTCCCCGCGCCGTGCCATGGGTGCGGCCATGGTGAGGGCGAGCTCTGATTCGGGATGGGGAGGAGAGCCGGGCCAAGCAGGTTCGTCCAAGTCCTAGCTCCGTGCCATGGCCGCGATCATAGATTGCTGCCCCAGAGGAGGAAGAAGACGCGTAAAGGATGCATGCGCCAACGCTGCAAGCCTACATGGCAGCCTACATGGCAGCAACGACGGCAGTGACATAACGGCGAAAGCTGACGGGAGGGCCCAACTTGACGGCCGTTAGCCTGATATTTTGTATTGAAACGTAAAGTTGAATTCATGCCGAAAAAGACCCTCTGAGTATTTGGCACGCCAACTTTGGGAAACGTAGCTGATTGTAAGCTACTTGGGTACCGCATTGCCTGGCCACCCCATTATTCTCCACCTAGTGGCGGCGTGGCCTAGGGGCGCGCCACCAGGGTGTCGGCCCCCTGGTGCTCCAACGACCTTGCCCTTCCACCTATAAAAGCCTCCCAGGACGAAAACCCTAAGTACCCGATAAAAGACCCAATCAGAAATCCACGGAAGAGTCTGAAGCCGCCGCCATCTCGATCCCTAGATCGAGGGGCTCCGAAACTCTTCTCGGCACCCTTCTGGAGGGGAGAGATCACCCTGGAGGCCTTCTTCATCACCATGACTGCCTCTGGTGTGATGCGTCAGTAGTTCATCCCTGGACTACGGGTCAATGTAGTAGCTAGATGGTTGGTTCTCCTCCTTTATGCTATCATGTTTAGATCTTGTGAGCTCCATTCATGATCAAGATCATCTATTTGTAATATTACATGTTGTGTTTGCGAGGATCCGATGGATATTGAGATGCTATTTCAGATTGATTATTGATTCTATCATGTCTATATTATTTGTGATCTTGCAAGCTTTCGGTTGTTAGTAGCTATCTTGGCCAAGTAGATGTTAGCAACTCCAAGAGGGGGTATTTATGCTTGATAGTGGGTTCATGCCTCCAGTAATCTGTGGAAGTGATAGGAATCTCTAAGGTACTAGATGTGTTATTGCTACTAGGGAGAAAACAACAATCCTTTGTCCATGGGACAATTATATTGTTTACTTTTCACACTTTGCTTAATGCAATTATCTTTTGCTTGCAACTTAATACTGGAGGGGGTTCGGAGATGACCTGAAGGTGGATTATTAGTCATAGATGCAGTTGGACTATGGTCTATGTAGAATGTTGTAATGCCCAATCAAATCTCATAGGATTCAAGATGATTAGTATATGCATGGTATGCTTTCTCGAGTCTGTAAATTGCCCAGCTATAATTTGTTCACCCAACTTGTTATCTATCTTAAGGAGAATCACCTCTAGTGAACTATGGACCCCGGTCCATTATTTTACCATTGATATACCATCTACTATTTACTGTTTACTGTTTACTTTCTGCAAGCAATTACTATCTTCCACACAATATGTTTAATCCTTGTTTTCAGCAAAACCGGTGAGATTGACAAACTCACTGTAAGTTGGGGCAAAGTTCTGTGGTTGTGTTGTGCAGGATTCCAAGTTGGTAGCAACACCTTGGGTTTGTTTCCTTGCTCCTACTGGTTCGACAACCTTGGTTTCATAACTGAGGGAAACTTGCTGCAGTGCTCATCATTCCTTCCTCTTAGGGTTCCCAACGAGCTCAACGTATCCTGAGCCATCAAGCCTTTTTCTGGCGCCGTTGCCGAGGAGTCAAGGACAAATTCACAAGGGGAGTCTTTCACAACCAATCTCTTTACTTTGTTTTTTTGTTTTGCTTAGTTTATTTTTGCTTTGTTTGCTTGTTTCTTTTATCAAAAGCACACACAAAATTAGTTGTACTTGTTTGCTTCTTTATATCAAAAACACAAAAAAATTAGTTATTTCTGTAGTTGTCACCTCGTTCTTAGCTCACTATGTTGACCCCTAAGTTCACCCTGAAAGACCTTTCAATAGGTAGTTGCTCCATAATTGGTAAATATAATATTGAAGAATTATTTAATCATGTTAGCAAGCATGAGGATATTGAGGATAGATCCCTAGCAATAATTGCTCCAAATTATGAAATTGCTGCACCTTCTTTAGTTCACATGTTGGAGGCTAGGTTTGTTAACCTTAACCCCATAATACAAGTAATGTTTCTTAAAGCTAAAGACATTGAGGATACTGAAAAGAGAGATTTTATTCTATAAACTTTTCTTAAAGAATTCTATGATGTTCTTAAGGAAGCTAGAAAGGTCTTCGATCGTTTTAATATGCTAGGTTCATGTGTATATGTTATTGGTACACAAGAAAATATGGACAAAACCAAACCCAAAAATGAATAGGAAATCAAAATACCAATACCTTTTAAACTTGTAGGAATGCATGAAGCCTTAGAAAAGAATTTTGATTGGATCGTTCCTGAAAACCTGTTTGATGAAACTAGTGAACCCAAGAGTATTGAGAGAGGATCCTCTAGAACTTATTTGGATGAGATACCTTGCCTTGTTGAAGATATTTCTGGTATTTCTCTTAATGCTTCTTCATTTTAAAATACTTGAATCTTGCTTCTTATGCCTAGCTCAAAGGCGTTAAAAAAAACCACTTATTGGGAGATAACCCAAATTTTTATTCAGTAAGTTTTTATTGAGTCTTGGAAGTTATTGTCTCAGTAGTAACCTCTCCTTATCCTTTTTGTGTGGTTTTTGTGTCAATAATAACCTCTAATGAGAGAGAAGTAAGACTTGAGAAAGTTGTTGTCCCGAAACAGATTTTTTTGCTTCACTGTAAAAATTCGTGAAAAATCCCTGTTCGTCGGATTGAGCTGTAATTTTTTTGCTTCTGCCCCAGGTTGTTATCTAACTTTCGTTAGTTAAACACTTTTCGATTTGAGCAACGGAAGGTCCTCGAAAAAATCGGTTTTTACCTGCTGGTCTGTTCTGACAGATTTCTGCTAGTATTTGCATTTGCCTCTTAATTTCTTTCTCTTCGAATTCTCTTGATCACTTGAGATTTTAGAAGGAATTGCTATAGTAGCTTGTGTTTTAATGGAATTTTTACTTGTGTTGAAACTGAACCCTAAGACTTATTATGTTGAGTACACTAATGTTGCTAATGAAGATTGTGTTAAGTTTTGTATGAAGGAAATTTTCAAGTGTAGGGAAGAATAATGTGATAAGGTGAAGTATGGATAAAAGATCAAGCTTGGGGATGCCGCCCGTGTCACCCCAAGAAATATTCAAGAAGTACAAGCGTCAAAGCTTGGGGATGCCCAAGACATCCCCTTCTTCATCAATAAAAATCTCAGGTTTTCTTCCAAACACTTCATTTTTATTGTTTCATGCACAATTGTGTTGTTCTTAGAGCGTCTTTGTTTTGTTTTTAGTTTTGTTTTGCTTAGTTTTCTTAAATAAATTGGTTAGACCCCCGCATTCATACATAGTTTCAAATAAGTTGATTTGGATTAGAAAAGAGTAGGAAAGTTCATGCTTATAAGTGGTACAAAAGGAGTCTTGTTTCGACTGTGGCCTAGACTTTATCATGTCATGTTTGATATTTCTTTGACTTTATGATTAGTGATTATTGCTATAGCATTACTTGTTCCAAACAATTGAGATTGCTTAATGTGCCTTGAAAGAATCATGCATTGTTTTAGCATACAAAAGCATAATATTGTGGTATTCTCCTTTGATGCTTTATTTGGGTTGACTTGGCGCATGCTCACACCATGTTAAGACTATACCAGTCACCATAGCCTCTATGATAATTTAGTTTTCGACTTGTAATATCACTTTATGCTTTAATTAATAACTTTTTGTCGCTTTGCATGATTATGGCCATTATTGCTCTCTTAGTTGGTCGCTCCCAGTATTTTGCTAGCCTCCGCATGTACCAAGTATGAGTTCCACTCATGCATCCAACTCCAAATAAAACCAAGTTTTTCTAAAGAGTCCACCATACCTACCTATTAGCATTATTGCTATTCCAAGTATATTCATGTTTTTATCTACCTTCCGAATTAAACTTCTTATGTGAAAATTAGTGATTAAAGCTCTCACAAACTTGATGGCACACTTTACTTTCTTGCACTTAATAAACTTGAATCATTGTGCCCATCTATGTTGCGTATATGCTTGCATTTTATAAGTTGTCAATTAGCAGAACCATGTTACCATGGGGAACGCTTTCAACATTGCACTTTATTTAGTTGATATCATGTTCTTTTGCTTATGGATCGTCCCGGTGGTGTGAAATAAAAGGGGGAGCTTGTAAGCTCATGGATTTTGTATATGTGTTAGAGAAACATCTGGGCGGGTAGCCCAAGCCATGCTTAATAATGGTGGAAACTTGCATCATAACCATAGTGAGAAATCTATGAAGCATCCTCAATAAAAACCTATGCAAATAGCAAATAAAAAGATCGTTGAGATGCTCATTGCCTATTGCCTTGTCATTTTGATTATGGGATAGCTCCTGTATCATGTTCAAGGGGTACCCCGTTGGCGGTTCTCTATGATACACATGCACTTACAATGACAAGAACTTACTCGTGACTAAAGTTGAGTAGCATGAGGTTCGGTACTCGTAAGCAAGGGGCATGAGATTTTCAACTTATAACTTGTCAAGCATATCCTCATATTTGTTCACTTTAACCTTAACCACCTAAAGATGCTTATGATAGGGGCAATGACAGCTGAAAGCTAATAAGTACCATAATTTTTGGAAGCTCTTTATGAAACTTGAATCCCTGCTTCCTTCTATGAAGGGCCTTTCTTTTACTTTTATGTTGAGTCTCCATCTTCTATCTTTATGCGTCTATTAAGAGATCATAGTAGTCATTCTTAGTTTAATGTGCATTGTCCCAAAACTTGTTGATTGATTCATAACTTTGATATTGCGTGTCCTTAAATTATTTGTATCTAGTAACCCTTATGAACTTTGAAGGTGTCCTATGAGGGACAAGCTAAATACCATTCTCTTTATGTTTTCTACATGTGAAACAAACAAACGTCTTTCAAAGCATTGTTATTCATGAATCTTTTGTTTGTACCTTTTCAGGTTACAACATAGTTGATATGTCTTATTGTTAGAACTATATCTTTCCTGCTATGTTAAAGTACTATGATCCCAGTTATCAATGTTTTAAAAATACTTTGATCAAGATTGTGATGGTGCATGTCACCTCAAAAATTATTCTTTTTATCACTTACCTACTCGAGGATGAGCAGGAGTTAAGTTTGGGGATGTTGATACGTCATAAACGTATCTATAATTTTTGATGTTCCATGCTTGTTTAGTATCTACTTTCTTATGTTTAGTCCACACTTTGAGGCATTTTTATACATTTTATGGAACTAACCTATTAACAAGATGCCATAGTGCCAGTTGCCTATTTTCTCCTATTTTTGGTTTCAGAAAATCTAGTAAGGAAATATTCTCGGAATTGGGCCGGACAAAAGCCGAAGTCAATATTTTACCCGAAGCAACATGCAGTCCGGAGGGGAGACAAAGTGGCGCACCAGGGCAGCCACACCTGGTGGCAGCACGGCCTGGGAGCACGCCACCAGGGGGTGTGGGCCCCCTGGTGCTCCACCGACCTTACCCTTCCACCTATAAAAGCCTCCCGGGATGAAAACCCTAAGTACCCGATAAAAGACCCAATCAGAAATCCACGGAAGAGTCTGTAACCGCCGCCATCTCGATCCCCAGATCGGGGGGATCCGAAGCTCTTCCTGGCACCCTTCCGGAGGGGAGAGATCACCTTGGAGGCCTTCTTCATCACCATGACTGCCTCTGGTGTGATGCATGAGTAGTTCATCCGTGGACTACGGGTCCATGTAGTAGCTAGATGGTTGGTTCTCCTCCTTTGTGCTATCATGTTTAGATCTTGTGAGCTCCATTCATGATCAAGATCATCTATTTGTAATATTACATGTTGTGTTTGCGGGAATCCGATGGATATTGAGATGCTATTTCAGATTGATTATTGATTCTATCATGTCTATGTTATTTGTGATCTTGCATGCTTTCCATTGTTAGTAGCTATCTTGGCCAAGTAGATGCTAGCAACTCCAAGAGGGAGTATTTATGTTCGATAGTGGGTTCATGCCTCTAGTAATCTTGGGAAGTGACAGGAATCTCTAAGGCACTAGATGTGTTGTTGCTACTAGGGAGAAAACAACAATCCTTTGTCCATGGGACAATCGTATTGTTTATTTTACACACTTTTCTTAATGCAATTATCTGTTGCTTGCAACTTAATACTGGAGGGGGTTCTGATGATAACCTGAAGGTGGATTATTAGTCATAGATGCAGTTGGATGGCGGTCTATGTATAATGTTTTAATGCCCAATCAAGTCTCAAAGGAGTCAAGATGATTAGTATATGCATGGTATGCTTTCTCGAGTCTGTCAATTGCCCCACTGTAATTTGTTCACCCAACATGTTATCTATCTTAAGGAGAATCACCTCTAGTGAACTATGGACCCCGGTCCATTCTTTTACCATTGATATACCATCTACTGTTTACTGTTTACTTTCTGTAAGCAATTACTATCTTCCACACAATATGTTTAATCCTTATTTTCAAAAAACCGATGAGATTTACAACCTCACTGTAAGTTGGGGCAAAGTTCTGTGGTTGTGTTGTGCAGGATTCCAAGTTGGTAGCAACACCTTGGGGTTGTTTCCTTTCTCCTACTAGTTCGATAACCTTGGTTTCATAACTGAGGGAAACTTGCTGTTGTGCTCATCATACCTTCCTCTTGGGGTTCCCAACAAGCTCAACGTATCCTGAGCCATCAGGGCCCAAAATTCTTTGGGCCACGCATAAGACAAACAGATTTCTCGGAGGGATTTGCTATCTCAAGACATATTAAACCCTACGAAGGTGTAGCTCGGCCAGACACCTAGCTCCGGGATTTTTTCAAGGCCTGTTGCATCGCCAAAGGAGGAAACAGCTTGGTCATGACCCGATATCTCCCGCTTATGTTGAGGAAGATGGGTCAATAATGGCTCAATGAACTCCTGGAAAACACCATCGATAACTGGTATTATATGCAAAGTGCGTTCTTTCAAAACTTCGAGGGTACATATAGGAGGCCCTACACGGTCGGATATCTACAACCGTGCACCCAGAAACCCAAAGAAACTTGATGGGACTACCTCAGACGATGGATCGAGATGAAGAACTCATGTGAGGGAGTAAATGACCAGACCACGATCGAAGCCTTCATCATGGGACTCCCAATCAGATTACTGTGGCATCGCCTGAAGTCTGACAAAGTCACCAACTTAGGGGGGCTAATAGAGACAGCAAGCAAATATGCAGACGCCAACGATGATTTAGAGGGACTGCTAAACATACTAGTTGTGCCACATTCAGCCAAATAGCTGAAGCAACAACAGGCCCAAAAACACAAGAACACCTTGTAAGAGAAACCTAATCCGTAAACCGCGACCGTAAACGCAACTTTCGGGTCTAGAGGACGAGGAGGCCACGGAGGCGGTCGAGGACGAGGCTGTGGAACTTCCAGAGTGCAAAGTAGAGGAGACCAGCAACCTGGTAAAACCTATTGTTGGGCAGACATCGCCAATAATCTGTGTGTGCATCACCCGGATTCTAATGGGGGCTCGTCCCACACCGATGTTGAGTGTCGTTTCAATGACGACATCAAGAAAGACAAATCCGCTGGCTACAGGGCCAAGTGATGGAAAGGAAAGAAAAATTCCGACAAAGAGAAGGAGTCCAAGGAAGATTTCGACATGGAGGAGGCAGATGCCTCGAATCCCAAGTCGGGTGGAAAAACACCTACGTCTGCTTCCTTGGATCCCAACTAGCTCAGGTCAAAAAGGCAGTAATGCATGAACCCAACACAACTGTTCCGACTATCCCTCAATTTCTAGACTGGTCAGAAGTTACAATCACTTTTGACCGAAGCGATCATCCGCTTAAACCTCATAGGCGATGAAAGTATGCCATGGTCGTCAATCCATTGAGCGACGGCTATGGGTTCTCTAAGACCCTCATGGACGGTGGTAGTAGAATCAACATCATCTATGTCGAAACACTATGCCGCATGAGGATATCAGAAACACAACTAAATCATAGCTTCGTAGTTTTCTATGGAGTTTTCCCCGGACAGCAAGCCAAATCTCTACGAGAAATCACTTTGGATGTTACCTTTAGAACTCCAAAGAACTATCGGACGGAAGCACTATCCATTGAAGTGGTCCCGTTCAACAACGCATATCACGCTATCTTTGGGCATCCAGCTTAATGGGCTTTTATGGATCACCCTTGTAATATTTACAACATGATGAAAATTCCAGGTCCCAATGGCGTCATAACGATCCAAGGAAACATGAAGAAGGCACGAGAATGCGAGGATGGAAACGATGCTTTTGCTAAAGCCGTACTACACGCCGAGGAGTATCAGGAGATCAAGAAGAACATCGACCCGTCTGAGATGCCCACGACGAAGAAGGAGGTGATGAAGCCAACTCCAGAGTTCAAGGCATTGGAAGAGATGAAGACGATATCGTTGAAGGATGATGACCCCTCCAAGGTGACACAGATAGGCGTAGGTTTAAACCGCACATAGGAAAGCACGCTCGCCGAGTTCCTCAAAGCTAATAAGAAATCTTCGCATGGTAACCTTCTGACATGATCAGAGTACCTAGGGAACTTGTTGAGCACTCTTTAAACGTGTATCCGAACGCTAAACTACTCAAACAGTCCTTGTGAAGTTTCAGCGATGAAAAGCGCAAAGCAATAGCTAAGGAACTAGCCTAGCTTGACTTAGTCAGATTCATAGACGAGGTCATGCATCCTGAGTGGTAGGCCAATGCTGTAATGGTCTCTAGAAAGGACACCACTGATTTAAGGATGTGTGTTGATTATACTGTCTTGAACAAGACTTGTCCCAAAGATCCATTCGCTTTGCCTGGAATTGATCAAGTTATCGACTCAATAGCAGGCTCAGAACTCCTATGTTTTCTCGACGCACATTATGGATATCACCAAATACGTATGAAGGAGTTAGGAAAATTAAAGACTTTGTTCATCACCCCCTTCAGAACCTTCTTCTATGTAACGATACCTTTTGGGCTAAAAAATACAGGAGCTACGTACCAGCGCACTATGCAACGTTGCCTCCACAATCAAATCAGACGCAACATACATGCATATGTGGATGATATAGTTGTGATGTCCAAAAAGAAGGAAACACTCATTTCCGACTTGGAGGAGACATTCAGCAATCTACGAAAATATAATATAATGCTTAACCTGAAGAAATGTTTTTTTGGGATACTAGCCAGAAAATTGTTAGGTTTCATCGTGTCTCAGAGAGGCATAGAGGTGAACACGGACAAAATATAGGCTATACTCAACATTACTAGAACGAATCGCCTGAAGGACGTACAACAGCTTACTGGCTGCATAATGATACCTTCGATTCGGATTATGGATGTAGTGTAGCTTCTTTTTCCCTAATAGACCTAGGTTATCAAATCCTCGGGAAGTGAATGCATAGTGAAGTCACTTTAACGGACCTTTGAGAGTTTTAGAATTCCTTTTGTGTTTTTACCGGACCAATAGCTTGCGTATTTTTCCTATTGTCGATGATGGAGAGAGAGGGCCTAGGGCGTTCGGTTTCACCTGTAGCTGTGCAAAACATCTGATGGGAATAAAATATAGAAATAACGTATGTGTGTACTTGTTAGAGCAAGATAAATTATATGTGGGAAGTGCATCCATAATTGCTATTGCCTCCGCAACCGCTTATAGCAATAACCTACTAGTCTCATCCATAGAAGAGAGAGAACTAATGATATGCATAGTGATGTCACCGTTAATCCCAAGCAAATCCGTAACATATAGCCATACTACCCCTTCTGTCACTGGGGTTCCCAACCTACAGATCAGTCATCACTCATACTCCCTATACCTGGATCAACTCTCGGGGTCTTGGGTACCTCACAAGTCCTTGGATTGAGGCAAGAGAGGATACAATAATCATCATGTCATACAAACTAATACACAATCCCATCTATGATAAATAACGTGCACAATTGCTACATGGCTAGGCCGAAGCCCTTAGCCTAAGGAGAATTAATCACACATAGAGATGAGATCAACAATCACAAACATTGTAATGAAAATCATAAGATTGATAGCAATAGTCTTACAATGTCGCCAATCGGAGAAGAGATCTACTATTACAAGTGGTGGAATATGGCTATGGAGATGGAGAAGGGTTTGGATATCTGGAGGCAGCTTGTGATCTGTGGCAAAGACTTTTTGGCGAGGTCTGGCTTGTTTTCTCATCACCCGAGGCTTCTTTATATAGGGGTCCCTTCACGAAACTTGTTCTGTTTGACCTAACGGTGGTGGCACAAACTATACGACCGGAGCTATATGGCTGGAATTTTTGCTCCGGTCGTATAGTTGGTCGTTAAAGAGGCTGCCTCCATTGTACGGCTCCTAGTTTCTTATAGTTGTTGGAAATCTCGTATCTTTGACTTTAATGTAGTGATTCCCTCTAAACGACATTATCTATGCAGAAAAAATATAAAAGAAAGGATTGCATACCTCTTTGAATATTAGCATTAGTGACAGGGTTTAGAGAGATATTTCATCAAGAATATGAGTAATATCCAGTTTAAATGTGGACGTAGATGGCTATATTTCAGAGCCATCAACCTCCCCAAGCTTAAACTTGATCGTCCCAAGCAAGAAAACTAAAATCAAAAAGGAACTCAGCATTTAAACTGAAATAACGAGATGGTGATCTTACTCATGATTAGTAGTCTCATGTTTCGTCCACTTCATAAATCTGAAAAACTTCACCATAGATAGAGTAATGGCAAGCATATCATATGGGTTTCATGCATTCTTATAGTTCAACAAAATTATTGTAAACATGGATGATTCAAATGAGTAAACTTTATTCCATGTCAAGTAATCAACTCATAGGCTTGCCTTTGAATGATAAAGTATAATCATGTAAATTAAGAGTGTGAGAGTTGTCAGGAAAAGCATATACGCTATTGTATCTCAATTCTCCCACATCAATAAATCAAAACTTTTCAAGTACTACTTTTCTATTCATTGTCCTTTAAGAATTTCAGTTTTTAAGTAATTGAGAGCATGCCAAAAAAAATATTAGTTTATCAGGCTGTGATGGACACTTGTGGTATCACTAAGGTTTTGTTCCTTTTGCATAATTATTTCTCATAACAGCCAGAGGAGTGATTCCATCATGATTACAGCTACCCGGGAGTACCAAGAATCTTACCCACTATAGCATTACTACTACAAGTGTTTAATCAACTCATAGCCGAAATCTAGGAGTTTCCTCCATGAAGATTGTTCGTAGGCCAGCGCAGTTGTTGGCATCCCATGAAGTTTGATACGCGTAAAGCTATATCATTCTTATGATTAAGAAGTCAAACTTTGGCATGCTCCCAAAAACCGCTAAACATTAATTCAATCGAATAAATCCTTTCAAGGAGAGCTATTAAGTCAATCAACATTTTCAGTGGTGTTGAGTGTCTCTAGAAATAAGCCTTCAAGACTAAGCACTACAACACCCAAGCCTTCAATTGTGAGACTTTTTCTTATTACAATTGTTTAGCAATTTTTAGGCAAGACTTGGTTAATTACGAGAGCTAGAACAAAACGTACCCAATTAAATACCCATGCAAATGAAAATCTTACTATGATACGAAGACTCACTCCACCAATATAATATCTCTATTTACTACTAACTAGCATGGGTTTCTCAAACTTCAAGAAGTGGGGAGTCATAAGGCATACCTCTCATGTTTGGTTCCACTTCTCTCTTCCTTTTTTATTTGTTTCTTGGAAAGTCGAAGTTGATCACTCTCCTGCAAATATATGAAGACCTCAAGGTGGAAAGAAAAGAAAGAGGGAAAATAAGGAAAAATGGAGAAATCTTTTTGTGGTTTTTAAAAGAGGAACTTTAAAGAATAGAAAATTGGCGGCAAAGCTCGGCTAGAAAATTTGGAAAGAAAATAGAAAGAACTAAAAAATGTGTTGGGGAAACCAACATGAGTGCTTATAAACTCAAATAAAAACAAAACCTCTAAATAAAAACAAAACCTCTAAATAAAAGCAAATAAACGCCAAATAAAGATACATGAGGAAACTTCCCCAAGCTTAGGCTTTTGCAAGCCCTTCAAATCATTGTGGTGGTGGGAAAAAGTCATTACTCCAGTTAGAAAATTGAGTTGAGAGGTTACTTGTTGATTCTAGGAGGTTCAAAGAGAGGTTATGCATCCTCTCCACAGTCCCTCCAAGTCCTTGCAAATCTTGGTATGTGGCGAACCGGAGGTTTGTGGCTGCTCCTCTTGATAAGGAACTTCT
Source organism: Avena eriantha (assembly GCA_910589775.1). Lineage (NCBI taxonomy): Eukaryota > Viridiplantae > Streptophyta > Magnoliopsida > Poales > Poaceae > Avena > Avena eriantha. The sequence goes on from OU342740.1 coordinate 441,459,731, forward strand.
TGCTCCTCCTCTTGGTCCCCATCCTCCTCCAGAATCTCTTTCTCGGTTTGGTGTTGCTCAACATGCGGATCATATAGCAAATGTCCTTCCTCGATAGAGAAAAGACCATTAGGCATAGGAGCAGGGTAGATACGCCTAGCTCCAGCAATACGCATGTAATAAGCACCACCTCTCCTAGTGAGAATTCCACGGGCTCTCAAAGTGGAGAAACCACCACGTGTCTCACCTAGTATGGGTTGCAACTCACCTAGATCGAGGTCTAGGGAAGTGGCAAGCACGGTGATGACGCCTCCACCTGTGATTGGCCCTTGGCTTTGGGAGGCTTGGTGCTCCAAGTAGCGCACAAGGATGGCGCCCAAGTTAAGTGACAAGCTACAGTTGATGTAAGCAGCCTTTGCAAGGACTAGGATGTCCTCCTTGTTGAGTCTTGTGAACTCATTACGTTCCTGCAAGGTGTTAGCAATAACATAGAACAAATAGCGAATTGCAGGATGTTGAATATTCTTCCCCTTGTTCACTCTACTAGTGAAACTCATTCTACTATAGTATTGTTCGGGGGTAGGTTCTAAGCCAGTAAAGGATGCGCGTAAAGCATGAATATCATTGTTTGGCAAATTAAAACATGCGCACCATTCATCTAAAGTTAAAGTGTAGTTGTTGTTTGTCAGACGGAAAGAAATTGTGTTCTCTCCTTTCCATTGTTTAACAGTGCTTTGCAACGAACTTAGAAATTCAATGGTTAAGCAGCGATAAGTAGGTACATCATTGTACACACAGTTTTGCAGGCCAGCTCTATTGCAAAGTAAATTAAATTCATCAGAAATACCGAGTTGGTTCAATATAATGAGGCAAGCCCACTTGGTGGCCTTCACTTCGCGGTTCTTGATCCTATTGAAGCAATCACGATGGGCCTCATCCCTTAACCGTATCCCCATGCGTTCCCGAGCGGCAGCCCAAGAAGCACTAGCGGTGGCACGAGCACAAGTTTGGCTCCTTATGTTCATCATCTAAAACATTGAAGAAAGGAAAAAAATAAAACTTTTTGATCCAACAATAGTAAGTGCATCATATTCCTCATCAAAGCACACTAAAGAATTCTCCTCAAAATAATAATCTAGGCAAGAAAATCATGGCAATTGGTTTATAATAGGTCTCACCGTAGATTGATAATGACAATAGATCAAAGATGAATTTGCAAATGTAATTGGAGGATCGTAGGAGAAACATACCGTAGATCACTCGTGTGTGAGGAAATCGAATGAAATTAAGTAGAGATGAAGATCTCTTGAGGTTTTGAGAGAGTTTGGAGGTGGAAGAAAGAAAAGGGATTGAAGTTTTGGAGTTGGGAGTACCTTCCTGTGCGATTTTGTAGTCGGACGCAACTATACATGCGGAACTACACGGTCAGAACAAGGTGTTCGGCCGTATAGTTGGCCTTTTGTCAAAATATTAGGGTTTCCTCCTAGCGGCGCAGCTGTATGGACGCAACTATATGGGCGGAACAAAATATTTCCGCCGTATAGTTGGCCATTAAACTGTCTGTCCCTACGAAAGAAAATACACAAAAGCATGGATATCTATACGACCGGAACTATACAGCCAGAATTTTTATTCCGGTCGTATCGTTGGTCGTTAAACTCTCAGTACATATGAAAATAAATTGTACGGAGGCACTGATATCTATACGACCGGAGCTATACGGCTAGAATTTTTATTCCGGTCGTATAGTTGGTCGTTAAACTCTCAGTACATATGAAAAGAAATTGTACGGAGGCACTGATATCTATACGACTGGAGCTATACGGCCAGAATATTTATTCCCGCCATATACTTGGTCGTTAAACTCTCAGTACATATTGCAGAAAAAATTTCGATGGTAAAGATATCTATACGACTGGAACTATACGACCGGAATTTTTATTGCCGCTGTATAGTTGGTCGTTAAACTCTCTATATGCATCAAAAAAATTATGTTTCTTCGAAAACTATTTCTTTTCCTATAACTTAGTGATATACCTTGTTTTTGACAAAAAATTGACAGTAAATATTGTCTACCAACAATAGCATGAATAAAGCAAAATTTCAAGTACTACAGAACTTCTTCTCCTTCAATGCAGTTTTCTAGCACTCTTTATTAAACATAAACTTAAATTAAAACTAAACACTTAAATCAAACCTTTAATTCACATGGGTTGCCTCCCATGGAGCTCTCTTTTATGGTCAATAGCTTGACCTTAATGATACTCACTTGGGCCAGATGAGTGGAACACTCACTCCAAAGTAATTGGCATTCAAAGTGATGGCCTCCTTTTCATCATGCTTGGCTTTCTTCTTCCTGGGGAAATGAATAACAGAAGGATCCCGTGAAGGCAATTGCAGCTTCACGTTCCCTTCATGCAGATTAATCAAAGCCTTAATAGTTCTTAAGAAAGGACAACCTAAAGTAATAGGAGCAGTAGCATCTTCAGTCATGTCAACAATAACAAAATCAATGAGAGCAGGACATCCTTTAATGTATACTAAAGTGTTCTCCTTAATTCCTACAGCTTGTTTGTAAGTAGAATCTGCTAGATGCAATTTTAACTCAGTAATTTCAAAGGAGCCAAGATTTAACTTGTTAAAAGAACTCTTTGGAATTGTTGAGACGCTTGCACCTAGATCACAAATTGCAGCTATCTCATTGGATCCAATTTTAATCTTAATAGTAGGCTCAAATATGTCATCTAGTTTAACAGGTAATTTTTCAGCGATTTGCTTGTATTATTACTCAATATCATGTACCTTTATTGCTACTTGATTTACAAAGTGTTGGTACATAGCTTCCTCACTACCTTCACTTACCGGAATCTTGATGTTGATCCTTTTTACGAGATCTTCAACGGTGTATCTTGGTGAAGGAGCATTACTATAGTCAAGTTCTTGAGGCTCCTCCCATTGGGTCCTCATCATTTTGAGTTCTTAAATAGGATTGAACTCAGCTTTACCTACAAATTTAGCTAGAATGAGAGTTTGACTCTTGGTTATCTTACCTAGCTGTGCCTCAACGATCCTCGTTCTTTCTTGGAGGGCCTACAAATTATTTCTCAAACTAACAGCTTAGTTATATAATTTACCAAGCATGGCATCATGGTTCTCCGTAATTTTAACAAGAATATTATTTTGTTCATTTTGTGAGTCTATGAAAGACTTAAGTGTTTCTTGGAGACTACCATTACTAGTTCCCATATTATTATTAGAGTTACCTGCAGGACTAGCATAATGTTTCTGAAAGTTAGGATTGTAACCCTTCTTCGAAGCAGGGTTATAATCATTACGAGCTACGGAGTCTATTTCTTCAATATTTGTTTCAGGGGTGGCTCTTAGCTGGGTTTCCTTACCTTTTACGGCTAGTATGAGCTCATCCAACTTGGCATTCAGTTATTCGTTCTCTTGTGGTGAAATAGCGTTCACCTTCTTCGTGTTTGATCTTTCCACATGCCATTGGGCATGGTTGTCTTGCATATTGTCTAGCAGCTTCTTTGCTTCGGTAATATGTTTACCCATAAATGTTCCTCCAGCTGCAGTATCAAGCATAGACTTAGACACATGATTAAGAGCATTATAAAATAAATTCAGGATTAACCAATCTTTCATCCCATGATTAGGACAGTTTCTTAAGCATTCTTCCATCCTCACCCATGCAAGCGCTAGTGGCTCACACTCTTCCTGTCTAAAGCTAGTAATATTAGATCGGAGTTGCATAGTTTTTGTAGGTGGGAAAAATTTAGTCATAAATAAAGAAGTATATCCCACCCATGATGTAATAGTATTTTTAGGCAAAGATAGCAACCATTCTTTTGCTCTCCCTCTTAGAGAGAAAGGAAATAACCACAATCTGACGGCATCAGGGTCAACGTCTTTTATACGCATCATATAACATATTTTAGTGAAAGTATTCAAGTGCATACCTGCGTCTTCAACAAAAGAGCATCCAAATTGATTCGGTTGAACCAAACTTAAGTAATGGGGCTTAATTTCATAGTCATCCGCAGCAATTGCTGGCTGAGTAATAGGAGTACACAAATAATCATTGTTGGGAGTGTAGAAAACTCCCCAAGCTTCTTTTTGGCCATATTTCCTATGTTTTTGGGTTTTCTTATGCAAAGAATTATAATAGTAAAAGCAAGAATTTAAAGGCTAACTAATTTTTTTGGTTTATCAAATAAAGACTAAAAGCAAACTATCAAAATTAAAAACAAGAATTAAACCTAGCAAGTTTCCTAATAACCTCACTATGGTAGCTATTGCTTTCCCGGCAATGGCGCCAGAAAAAGGGTTGATACCTTCGATCCAGATTACGGATGTAGTGTAGCTTCTTTTTCCCTAGTAGACCTAGGTTATTGAATCCTTGGGAAGCGAATGCGTAGTGAAGTTACTTTAACGGACCTTCGGGAGTTTTAGAATTCCTTTTCTATTTTTACTAGACCAATAGCTTGCGTCTTTTTGTTGTTGTCAATGATGGAGAGAGACGGCCTAGGCATTTGGTTTCACCTATAGCTGTGCAAAACATCTGATGGGAATAAAAGATAGAAATAAAGTATGTGTGTACTTGTTAGAGCAAGTTAAATTATATGTGGGCAGTGCATCCATAATTGCTATTGCCTCCGCAACCGCTTATAGCAATAACCTACTAGTCTCATCCCTAGAAGAAAGAGAACAAATGATATGCATAGTGATATCACCGTTAATCCCAAGCAAATCCCTCATATACAGCCGTACTACCCCTTCTATCACTGGGGTTCCCAACCTGCATATCAGTCATCACTCATACTCCCTATACCTGGATCAACCCTCGGGGTCTTGGGTACCTGACAAGTCCTTGGACTGAGGCAAGAGAGGATACAATAATCATCGTGTCATACAAACTAATACATGATCCCATCTATGATAAATAACATGCATAATTGCTACACGGCTAGGCCGAAGCCCTTAGCCCAAGGAGAATTACTCACACATAGAGATGAGATCAACAATCACAAACACTATAATGAAAATCATAAGATTGATAGCAATAGTCTTACAATGTCGCCAATCGGAGAAGAGATCTACTATTATAAGTGGTTGAATATGGCTATGGAGATAGAGAAGGGTTTGGAGATCTGGAGGCGGCTGGTGATCTGTGGTAGAGACTTTTTGGCGAGGTCTAGCTTGTTTTCTCGTCGCCCGAGGCTTCTTTATATAGGGTTCCCTTCATGAAAGTTGTTCTGTTTGATCTAACGGTGGCAGTACCAACTATATGACCGGAGCTATACGGTCAGAATAGTTGCTCCAGTTGTATAGTGGGTCGTTAAAGCGACTGCCTAAGTTGTACCGCTCCTGGTTTCTTCTGGTTGATGGAAATCCCGTATCTTTGAATTTAATGTAGTGATTCCTTCCTTTAAACGACATTATCTGCGCAAGAAAAATATAAAAGAAAGGATTGCATACCCCTCTGGATATTAGCATTAGTGGCAGGGTTTAGAGAGATATTTCATCAAGAATATGAGTAATATCCAGTTTAAATGTGGACATAGATGGCTATATTTCAGAGCCATCATATAACTAGCAACTCGTATTTGTTTATTAAAAACACATGTATCGTCATTTCCAATTAACAAAATTATAGCATGAAAAATAAAAATCTATCATAACCATGGAATAAGATAATAAACCACTTTATTATTGCTTATCGGGCATGTTCCCTTCACTTGGTAGGCAACCGGTAAAGATCCACCGTGATTCCACTCCTAGGAGAAGCTTCTGCACTCCTCTCCTACAGGCCATCCTCATCACCGCATTCGACTCTGACCACTAGAGTGCCACCATTAGGAAGAAAAGCTTCAGGGCACTACATATATGGACACAGAGATCGACAACTCTTCTCCTAACATATCGCCAACTATCAGCATAAAATTGAGACCTACTAGCAGAAAGCCGAGACCTACCAATAATCCTACATCCACTACATACATATAAGCCATCGTATCTTCCTTATTGCCATATTCGATTAGCTATTCCATCGAGAGAAGCTCGGGATTGACCCGGAGACCAATGGGGGACTCTCAACAGAGGTAGAAAACGACAGGGAGAGGGGAGAGGACCCCATGAGTTATTGAGCTGGTTCAACTCTTCCTAAAATTGGTCAAACATAACTCACGCATAGATTCACAAGCATAACCACACAGCCTCACGCGTAAATACCCAATTGTGCTCCTCCCAAGTCCCGACCTGGCCGACACCATCTCTGATGCGGCCGCCACCTCCCCTCAAACCCTTATCCCTTGTTTGAGAGCGACAAGGAGAAGCGTCGCGCCAAGCACCTTCCTTGGTAGCCTGCAATGGGCTACGCCATGCCGGTCGCCTTCCTAGTTAGCATGTAGTAGGCACTACTAGGAAACTAGCTATTCATAGACGGATTTTCAGTGGAGCATATTAAAGTGCACGCATGCAAACCATATGCGTCACAGAAACCTGACCATTATGTGGTGCATGCAATCCATATGCGCCACGAAAATTCATGTTTCCATGGCGCATACTGCTATATGCACCACATAAATATCATGGGACCCTGACCAAGTACGGGTGGTCACTTTTCTGTGGCACATATAACAATATGTACCATAGAAATATAATGTTTCTGTGACGCATATTGCTATATGCGCCATATAAAGTGTTGTGGGACCCACCATAGAAAGTACATGGTCGCTTTTATGCAGTGCATATAATAATATGCGCCACATAAATATGATGTTCCTGTGACGCATATTGTTCTACACGCCACAACAAGTGTTATGGGACCCACCACAAAAAGTAGGTGGCCCATTTTCTATAGAGCATATTCCTATATGCGCCATAGAAATATGATGTTTCTGCGTCATTAAAAGTATTGTGATACCCACCAGAGAAAGTAGGTGGCCCCTTTTGTATGGCGCATATTCCTATATGTGTCACAGAATCGCGAAAGGGGATTTATATTTTTCTGATTTTTTATTTTTGAAAACTTTAATTTTTTGCATTTTAAAATTCTAGAGTTTTTAAAATTATATTATTTGAATCTTTTCCAATTTTTGAACTTTTAAATTTTCTTGAATTTTAAAAAATTTATTTATTTGAAATTTATAAAATTTTAGATCTGTTTTTGAAATTTTTTATATTTTTGAATTTCCTTATGAAAAGTTTGAAGTTTTTGATTTGTTTCAAAATTTAAATACAGACACCTACAGACATATATATATACACATACCACACACAAAGTACACACATCTACACACACATATACACACACAAGGCTTAAGAGGATTGATATGATACTAAAATCAATAAGACTTTAGTAGCATAGGGGTAGCTCAACAAATAGAACTTAGAAGTTAAGCGTGCTTGGATTGAAGAAATTTGAAGATGATTGACCTAGTGGGAAGTCATCATTTTGATATCATTTGAGTGATGTTCGCAGTGTGATTAGATGTTCAAAAAATTCAAATATTTCTGTTTTTCTAGATTATTTCAAATTTTAGACTTTTTAGATTTTTTTTTGAATTATTGAATTTATTGATGTTCAGTGGCGCATATGAAAGAATGGGTCACATAAATTTGAGGATATTGTGGCACATATCCATATGCGCCACAAAATTAAAATTTTGTGGCAAGGTAACAATTACACATTCAATATGCGTCACAAAATATGAAAATATGCGCCACTGATAGCTAGTTTCCTAGTAGGGAGGGTGTGATGCATGTAAAATGGATTTATGTTCTTTCTAGTTTATTGAGCCATATTCTATCATAATTGATTCATATATATGGTTATAATCATGTTTTAAAATGATTCTGGAGATTTTTCTAAAAGATCCATTTTATTTGTATTATAACTCCGTAGATAGGAAAACTCTGTTTTGATTTTGGACTTTCAGGAACCTTCACGAACTCAAAAGGATTTGAAATTTTTTCCACACAATATTTATGGAAGAAGGCCTAGAGCTCACTTGGAGCCATAGGGGGCAATATAGGGTCCACCATGTGGCCTGATACCCTAGCCGTGTGGTAGGGGCCAACTTTCCCCTCGAAGCTCTGATGTCATCGATCTTTGTGCCCATGTCTTCGTCTTGACCTAAAAATACCTATATATACTGCCCAGATCGCGATCTCTAAGTACGGCGCATCGCGGATCTAGAAACATGAATCAAAGGATATCCTATGAATATTGGAGGGGGGGACACCGCCATAACTCATCTCCAACCTCTCTGATAACATCTCCTTCATCATCATGTTTATTAGAGAATAGAAAAGTAAAATTATGAACCCCGATCATGTTTTAATTATAAGAAACACCATTTACGTGCATTCACACACCATTTTATTTGCATCACTCATTTAATCTGAAAATACAAAAACATCTAGCACATTTCCATTTAGTTCTTTCATATAGTTTATATCACTACCAACACCACTACACTATAAACTTGCATTGTATTTAGTTTATCTTTCATATTACATTAGTTTACTTGCTACATATTTCTTTTAGTTATATTACTTATACATTTGTTTTGAATTCTAATATGAAACATTGTGCTTGACAACCACTTGGTGGAGTTGGGGACACAAGGCAACACTTTTTGTTTTGTGGGTTTCTTGAAGAGGCGAAAAAGAGCACGTTCTACTATTTTCCTGAGAGTTCGATATAAACCCTTAAATCACCCTTGTGGTAAAACACCTTCACTACATCACTCTACGCTTGGAGTCCCAACCAATTGGTGTCCATATAGTTTGGTGCCATCAGGGTGCGCCATGCCACCTGCATTCCTTGATGCCGCAGCGGAGCAATGTCACACCGCCCACATCATTTGTTTATCGTCAGCTGTAGGAATCTGCAACGCAAGATCTACCTTCTCAGCATCAAAGGCTGCAAGTTTTTTGAGGCGCTGCTCCTACTCTAGTAATTCGGGAAAACCCGAACCCAAATATCCAGGTACCCAAAATGTCGGTGACATAGATATGATTACTTGAGTATCTATGATTTTCTACCCAGGCCTGAAGAAAGGTTTACAGCCCATGAAGAGTCAAGATGATAGCCCAAAAGGAGCAACCGACAAAGGCTGTAGTTGTATTAGGAAAGAAGAGAAAACACCGACATCGAGTTGGTATTGTAATCATGTATGTGCAACCTATCCAAATACAGCTTTCAGACCCGGAAGGACGGGAGAGGCTTAGGCAAGGACAACCAAACAATCCCCAAGCGATTTGTAATAGTGTTATTCACCAAATATTCAGGCGACTTTGATTCCATTGTTCTCTTGACATCCGACGAAATCCGAGCGTTCTCTTTTTCGTGAAACCCTAAGTCCTTCTTCATGGACATTTCCGAGGTTACCCCTCGTTAGTCAGGTTTTGACTTTTTTGGTGAACTTTAGGTGTGAGATCTAAGAATCCAAATTTAGAAATACTAGATTAACAAATATTGATGTTAATCTAGTATTTGATTGTGTAGATTGGGGAATTGGCTAAAACATTATGTAATCTACTCCTATTGCAAGAGGAAACAAATGGATAGGTACATTTGAATGGTGTGACATGATTAAATTAAAAGTAAAATGCACCGGAGGTCCTAATAGTTTGGAGGAAACAATATGCAGGTCCTAAAAGTTTCAACTCGTGTACCGAAGGGACAGGACCCGGTTAGGATGAGCTGCATTTAGCTTTAGATGGTTAACAACAGGGCTATGAATTGTCTTAGAGTGGTTAACAGAAGTTATCCGGAATCTCTCCACGACATACGTAGGTCCTATTAGACTACCAGCGCAGGAGCCGGCCACCAATGGTGCACCCGGCGGCTCAAGTGAAGGCAAAGGTGATGCGAAGTACTAGATTAGGGAGTGGCGACCGTTGTCGCCGGTCTGGGTAGCTCCCAATGTTGTTCGGGGTGTCGGTTGTGCTCATGCGAGCTACCGGTGAGCTTGAAGCGGGCAACTTCGCGTATCGTCTTCCCTAGTCTCGTCCGGACGCGACACCCCTAATCACTGCCCGCTGAGGAAATCTTGAGGAGGAGGTGGTCGAGCTTGAAGCGGTGGGGAAGGTGGTTAACTGGGAGTGGTGGCATGGAGAGCGCCGGCGGGACTTGTGTGTGGCAATGTCAGAGCAATGGCGGCCCAATTTGATTGTCTTGGTGTCCAGTTGTACGGAATCGAGTGAATTAGGAAACATATAGAGGAGGGAGAAAAATGAGGAGACAGTCCACGGGGTTAGAAAAACATGGTGAGAGGGTCAACCAATTTGGAGGGATCACTTAAGCTTCATATTTGCATGCTGATCGTTTCAAAAAAAAGTTTGATGGCAGATCCTGTACACACAACGAGCGTAGTTCCCGACGTTGCAGGTGCATGATTTTTAGGAAAGGACAGACACCATTTACCTCTCATGACCTCTCCCTAGAAAATAATTTGGCATAGGCGCATGGGCTAGTGGTAGGGCCGTAGATACTAGAAAGGCTACAAGGAAAAAGGGAAATAGGACGTCACCACAAAATTCTATGAGGGAACATAATGGAAAACTATAAAAAAACCTTGGCGTGGATCTTAAAGGTTAACGTACGAGCAACCATACCCATGTGTACAAGTACAATGACTTAAGTAAAAGGTCTTCAACTCAAGAGCTACTGACGGTGTTTCTTTCATGTCTTGCTTGTGTATTTTGTTTGGCTATTGATTTTCATCTTTCTTTTTTTTTCATTCACTTGCATTATATTTTTGGTCATTATTATCGTCACCTTTTATTCTTTCCCTACATTCTACGCTTTTGATGTCTTTTGACATTATAAAAGTGCACGTGAGTGGGCTTTCTTTCTACCAAGAGAGAATTGCACGTTCCACTAGTGGAAAAAAGGGTTTCTTTCGTCGCTGAACCAGGCATCAGTCCCGGTTTGTTACGGGCCGGGACTAGTGTCAGCACCAGTCTCAGTTCGTAACATGTCCAACGGCTAATAGCGCGGAGAAGTGCTAGTCCCGTGCTATCCCGGATCTCTAGTCCCGGTCCGTAACACGGCACGGGACAAGAGACCTCCAGTGGGGCTGCTGCATTTTATGGGGCAATTATTCCTGGCCCGTGTCACGGCCCAGGACTAAAAGGTCCCCTATATAATACTGCTTTGTCCATGCCCTAGCCATGGCCATTTTTCCTCCCAAGCAACCGAGTTCATGCCCTTTTTTCTCAAGATTGTCAAGATTTGGTTGCAACCCCTAAATCCAAGGTTCTAAAAGGTTAGGAACTTCATCGTTTCATCTCTTATTGTTACTTTAACTCAATGCGGTAGAAGTATAGATGGATTTGCTTGCTCAGAAGTAGAGGATTTTTATATGTTTAATTTTAGGCAAATTTTGATTAGGCACACAGTTACAGAAAATTGAAATGTGTAATTTTAGAGTTTCAAAGCTCAAAATGGAATGAGGATTTCACTGCTAGAACAATAATTAAAAACTCCACATTTTTCATGGTAATTGTTTTCTCCAATTCAAAACTTGGTGCATGTAAATTTTTCAAAATTCAAATTTAATGCTCTAGAAGCTCACATTATAACTTGTATTAAATTGATCATTAATCTCTATTCATGATGTTGTGTAATGGTTTTTGATATACTTTTACAATAATGCAGATGGTCCGGGAATGGATGTACGGTACTGACCGACACTCTGTCGAGTTCATTAATGGTGTGCATGAATTCATCCGTGTGGCTGATGCGAACAAGCGAAATGGTTTTGTATTATGTCCATGTAGTGGATGTAGGAATAAGAAGGATTACTCTGACTCAAAAACCCTCCACAACCACCTGTTAAAGTCCGGTTTCATGCCCAGTTATAACTGTTGGACCAAGCACGGAGAGAGAGGGGTTATAATGGAAGACAATGAAGAAAAGGAGGATGATGAGAACTATCATGGTTTTCCTGAGTATAGTGATACTTCCATGGGGAAGCTGAATGGGAGGCTAAAGAAGAGGCACATGATGATGAGCCCACTAATGATTTTGGTCAGACAATTGCCGATGCACAGAGAGACTGCGAAACTGAAAAAGAGAGGGAGAAGTTCAGTCACATGTTAGAGGATCACAAAAAGTTGTTGTACCCAAATTGCGAAAATGGTCTGAAAAAGCTAGGTAACACACTGGAATTGCTGCGATGGAAGGCAGAGTGTGGTATACCTGACTCCTTATTTGAAAAGTTGCTGAAAATGATGAAGAATATGCTTCCAAAGGATAACGTATTGCCCACTAGTACGTACGAAGCAAAGAGGTTGTCTGCCCTCTAGGTTTAGAGGTTCAGAAGATACATGCATGCCCTAATGACTGCATCCTCTACCATGGTGAGGAGTACGAGAATTTGGATGCATGCCCGGTATGCACTTCATTGCGGTATAAGATCAGACGAGATGACCCTGATGATGTTAAGGGCGAGCCCCCCCCCCCGGAAGAGGGTTCCTACCAAGGTGATGTGGTATGCTCCTATAATACCATTGTTGAAACATTTGTTCCAAAACAAAGAGCACGCCAAGTTGTTGCGCTGGCACAAATAGGAACGCAAGTCTGACGGGATGTTGAGACACCTGATGTAGCACATCACGCCGATGATAGTCCGGTTCGCCCACCAGAGGCGGCGGCCGGCTTCGTTGTGGTTCACCGGGGGCGGGCCGTCTCTCGCATACCTAGCGAGTTCCCTTTCCCGCCGGTTAGCGAAGAGGGCATTCCAAGTGTCGTAGTTGTTGGGATCCCAATGGGGATCCATCCGCTGCTCCGTCGTGAGCTCGAGGTAGAAGTGGTTCATGATGGCCGCCTGGCGTGCAGAACCTTGAGGCACAGGAGGGACAGGAACTCCTCCAACGCTCAGCATCCAGTCAGCGGGCACCCGATAGCCCGGTGGGCATGGGTAGCTAGAGGCGCACAATGCCTCGGTCTCTTCGAGTGTGAGAATGGCCCAGTATGCGGTGTCCATTATTGAGAGAGGAAGGTGTGGATGTGTGGATAGCCATGGCGCAGTCGGACTAGATATAGAGGGAAAGGGCGGGAAAACATAGCGGGAAGCAATGGGAAATGGCGATAAATATCTTTAGTCCTGGTTAGTGACTCTAACTAGGACTAAAAGACCCGGTTAGAGAAAAAGAATGGGAAAACATAGCGGAAAGCGGTGGAAAATGGCGAAAAATATCTTTATTCCCGGTTAGTGGATCCAACTAGGACTAAAAGGCCCGGTTAGAGGGAAAGGGCGGGAAAGCATAACGGAAAGCGGTGGGAAATAGCGGGAAATATCTTTACTCCCGGTTAGTGGCTCCAACCGGGACTATTGACAAGAGTGTCAACACTATGTCGTGAGTGTTGACACTATGTTGTGCTACTTAATCTATAAATAGGCATCCTTGTGAAGCTATAGGGGTAGACGATTCGGAGGCCCCGGTCTAGAATTTCGCCGGAGGAAGACCACCGGAGCGTCGGAATCGCATGAAAACTTGCATGCATGTGTCCCTACCATATGTGTGTAAGTGTGGTGCAAGGTTAATAGGTGGAATATGTAGGTTTGTCAAATTCAAACACTTTTCATGTTGAAAATATTGTAAAATTCAAAAATATGAAAAATAAAATAGTGAATGTATTTTGATGATGCAAATAGATGTATGGATGATATATTCAGATTCCTTATATTTTTCTAATAATAATAGACATATTATTTGTATTGTTTGGATTTATTTAATAGGAGATATGAATTTTCCAAATTTTCTAATAGATTTGAATAAAAATAAGAAAATTTACAAAAACACCTCTAGTCCCGGGTCTTTACCGCACTCGGGACTAGAGGGTGGTTCCGCGCGCGAAAACTGAAGGGCCGAAAAAACCTCTAGTCCCGGGTTGAAGTTGGACCTAGGACTAGAGGGGGTCTTTAGTCCCGGGTGGTGAGATGACCCGGGACTAGAGGGGGTCTTTAGTCCCGGGCCATTTCACCGCCCGGGACTAGAGGTCCTCTAGACCCGGGTCGTGGCTTAACCCAGAACTAGAGGGGTGGGCTATATAAGCGCGCCTCCCAAGGCTGAACGGGGAGGTGCTGCCCGATTCCCGCGCCGCCACCCTCATCTCCGACCGCCTCGCCGTGCCCGCACTCGCCGCCTCAAACTGGACCGCCTCGCCGTCGCAGCGCGCTCGCCACCGCCGACCTCGTGCCCTCTCCGCCCGTGCTCGTCGCCATCGACCTCGTGCCCTCTCTGCCTCGTCACACGTGCTCGCCGCTGCCGCGCGCCGACCTCGTCCTCTTGCGCCACACGCCGACCTCGCCGGCCTCGTCCTTGCGCCGACTTCGCCGGCCCTCCTTGTTAGTAGCTAGAAATCTTGTTCATTATTATAGTAGAAATCTTAATAATAGAATTTTTTATTGGTACATATATTGTTAGTATTAATGTTTAGTAGAAATTTTTGTTATTAATATTAATGTTTCTAGAATGTTTAGGGTTTAATATTAATATTTGTTTAGTATTAATGTTTATTATTAATATTTGTTTATTATTAATGTTTGTAGTAATGTTTAGGGTTTAATATTAATATTTGTTTAGTATTAATGTTTATTATTAATATTTATTTATTATTAATGTTTGTAGTAATGTTTAGGGTTTAATATTAATATTTAGTATTAATATTTGTTTAGTATTAATGTTTATTATTAATATTTGTTTAGTATTAATGTTTGTAGTAATGTTTAGGGTTTAATATTAATATTTAGTATTAATATTTGTTTAGTATTAATGTTTATTATTAATATTTGTTTAGTATCAATGTTTGTGGTAATGTTTAGAGTTTAATATTAATATTTAGAATTAATATTTAGAATTAATATTTGTTTAGTATTAATGTTTATTATTAATATTTGTTTAGTATTAATGTTTTTAGTAATGTTTAGGGTTTAATATTAATGTTTATTATTTACTATAGTATTACTAGTATTTGTCCGAGCCTGCACCACCGCCGCACGCCACCACCGTCGCGCGCCATCGCCGCCGCGCGCCTTTGTCCATGCGCCTACGCCACCGCGGCCGCCACCACCACCGCCGTGTGTCGTCATCACCGTCGCGGTCTCCTTCCCCGATGGATCGTCACCACCATTCACTATAGTATTACTAGTATATGTCCATTTTTTCTAACTTGTTTAACCTTACTTTCTAGAATAGTTAAGTGATGGATCGTCACACCGACGACAAACTTCTTGAGGGCATTATAAGAGGTGAAATTCCTCTTATTATTAGAGGTGAAGATGTTGTAGACGAGGGCATAATAATAGGTGAAGATATTGTAAACGAGGATGAGATATCGTCATTTCTAAATCAATCCGGTGATGGCCATCAGCTAGAATTGATGAATGAAGGGTAGACAAACCACAATGATGGCCCCTCGACAACAAGCAGCGAGGTACATATATATATTAAGCCTCTTGTGACTAGATGCATCAGTTGATCTGGATATATATATATATATTAATCACTCTCTTTTCTTCTTTTAGCCCTCCGGATCGACCAAATCGACAGTTAAAATGAAATGAGGCCCGACCAAAAAATTGTATGGTAATCAAAGGTTTACCATTGACGTAATAGATGATACTGGAGAACCGATTGATCTAGAAAAGCATGCTAAGATGTTTCTAAATCAATGCGGGGTGATTGTTAGGACAACTTCCCGATCACCATTCAAAACTGGAATAAGTCAAAGAAAAAAGGTGAAGAATTCACCAGTTATGTCACCGATGATGCCAAAGATGACCTTTGGGAGAAGCTCATAGCACATTTCGTACTACCTCTAGAGAATGAAGAATTCGAGGCAGATGATACTACCCCAAGGCCGGGTGGGCTTGAAAGAAGAGCGAAAGTCAAGGAGTGGGCTCTATCGAAGATGGACGAACTGTATCGGAACCACAAGAAAAATTTATACGCGAAGTTTGTCGCGAAAAAGAAAACTCCAGACTTCAAAGGAGAATACGAGAAGTTGAGAGAACAGTGGCCTGATTTTGTAATGTACAAGCTATCTTTTGTAGCCCAGGAAAAGTCGGAAAAGAATGCGTTAAATGCTGCCAAAAAGAAATACCACCATAAAATGGGGACAGGTGGCTACAAGAGTGTCGTGCCTATGTGGGAAAATATAGAGGCCAACATGAGGACTAGAGGGATCATTCCCGGTATAGATGGATGGCCCGAGAGGTCAAAGCACTGGTGGTACGGGCATGGGGGAAAGTTGAACCCAAAAACAGGGTCGACAATTTTTCAAGAAAAAATTCTAACACCCTCCAATGCACTTGTTCAAGCAATGGCCGATGCTCAAGCGGGATTGTTTCGGCCCGACAGAGAGAACGACGAGCTGACACGCGCCCTCGGGAATCTTGAAAAAGGTGGACGAACACGAGACAAAGGCGCCGGTGTTACGTGGAAGAAAGGGTTTCCCGAGTACGATGAAAATTACAGAAGTCGTAAGAGAAAGAAGGATCGGGAGGCAGACCGGATCGGGAAGATAGAAGAGGACCTAGCTGGGATGAAGAAGCTAGTGGAAGCAATTAGCCAAAAGACATCTCAGCCGCATGATGATGGTCCTACAATGGATCATAGCCAGCGACGAAGCAGTGTGGCTTCCACGGAGGTCCAAGCTGATGATCAAACACTACTAGATGATGCACCGACGCCTGGCTATCCCGTGGACGATGTCAGAGAGATGACACAATGTGAGCTGCCTCAGCCAATGAACAACCTATCCTTCAAGGTGGCGATCGACACCGCTTTACCTTGTCTACCTGGAGCACTCCACCATTCACTTCCGATTCCACTTGGCTATGCTCGTGTCTCTGTAGATGACCTAGTGGAGGATTTTGCGGACCTAGAGATTGACATCGCTACACCTGAAGGACTTAAGAAACTAGGAGATATCAAGCGCCACATCATTCTATGGAAGAAGAAGTACATCAAGTTTCCAGGCTCGGCGCCAATGCCACCGACTCCGAGGAATCCAAGTCCACCATCCCTCAACGAGAGGGATGTCGATCGTCAACCTTCAAGTCCTCCATCCCTCGGTGAGAGGGATGTCGATCGCCGCAGCGCGAGTACATCTCGATCTCCACCTTCGCCTCCGCCCCCGACTAAACAACAGATGGCGGTCGTCCCTCACCCGCGCCCCACTCAGAAGAAAGGTCGTAGTACGTCGAATATAGTCGACATCCTGCCAGCTCTTCCGAAAAGACCTTATGACATGACTGATGAGGAAAACAACGCGATATCGGCTTCCCAAACTCAGGCTTTTTTGCACCAAAAAAGCCCGAGCCAAAGCTGGTATTAACTGAAAAAACAAAAAGTGGGCTAAGTCCTTTCTTGAGCAACCATCCCAAGTATCGTTGAATCTGAAATCAGACTATGACCGTGAAATTATTAAGCAAGCAAAGCAGAAAAATAACAAGTGCAAAAAGTGGAAAACAAGTTGTCCAACTCGGACAACAGAAGATTCAGTCGTTCCCCCCGCTCAAAGTGATTTCAGATACCGACAAGGCCTTCAGAGCCGAAATGGATAAGGACATGCAAATAATGGACCCTAGAGACAGGTCTACTGCTGCACTACTGGGCATCACTGTAGCGACGGCCAAAGAACTTGCTATGGCGGCAGGTATGTCTCTTGGTCAATTCTTAGACTATGCAGATACGCCAGTGGATCAGGTAGTACGGCAATATGTTAAAGGGGAACCTCTAGTCAGGCATGAGGAGCTCACGCGTCTACCAACACATATGCAGAATCTGCATAATTGGTACACTGCGCAAACAGAGAAAAGGCACCAGAAAGAATGGTTTTCGGTGACCTTTAGAAAGGGACATCACTTCAAAGAGTACTTGATACATGTTCAAATGACCAAACTGTTTCAGTTATACAATCAGCGTGCCCTCGACAAATCTATCCTCGGTTGCTATTGTCTGTAAGTGATTTATTTTTGCAATTAAGTCTTTAGATCAGCTAGTTCATTTTATATAATATATCATCCTGACTATATATCTTTTTATACGGTCTTATATTCTGCAGAATGAAGATGCTTGAATGCAAAAGAGCAAGAGTATATGACGTTGGGTTTATTGACCCATATATCGTTAATGAATATACGTTACACAATCACCCCGATGACGTGGAGGATGACCTGCACGCTTTTTTAATCAAGAAAAATTTCGTCAAGCACATACTATTTTCTTACAATTTTAAGTGAGTGTTTCTGTCTTGTACACATTTTTTCTAAGTGTAATTGATGAGTTATGCATGTATTCTTATGTAAACGTCCACAGGTTCCACTGGATCTTGCTAAACATTCAAGTTGACAAGTCCCTAGTTGAAGTCCATGACTCATTAAGTTGGGACCAAGAGCAGTGGCACGATATGAAAGCAATGCTCCATAAGTAATTTCAAGCATTATCTCATTATATCAGCCTCTTTCGTTCATTTCCTGATATCAAGTAACTAATAACTCCTCTGTTCATTTTCTTTGCCGAGCAGGTGTTGGACATGGTTCAGACAGAAAATAGATGGTCCATTCAAAGATGAGCTAACTTATAAAATGGTGAAGAGCTCGCAGCAGCCACCGGGGACTCATTTATGTGGATTCTACGTCGGCGAGTACATTTGCGAGTTGACCAATGAGCGGAATGTTGGTTCACATTATATTCACGGTTTGCGGGAGAATCTAGAACCAGAACTGCGCGCACGAGAAATTCAAGAGAAACTGGCGGGATTTCTGATGAAGGAGGTCATTGATGTAAATGGAGAACATTATATGGACGACGATGAACTCTATATACCTTAGTGATCTCCATGTAGTTGATATGATATATATATATCATCAATGACCATGTAATTTCAAACATTTCCATCCTTTTGATATGATCGAATATTGTATATATGCATGTATGCTCGCAAGAGATTGAATATTACTTATATATGCGTCAAGGTGTATTGTGTATGTAGTAGCGTAGAATAAGTGTACGCAATATTTTTGTAATTATAGTGAAACACAAATCGAAAAAAGAACGAAATGGAAAAAACAAAATGAAAACACAGAATCTCTGCCGCGGCAGAGAAACACACGAATCTCTGCCGCGACAGGAACCAGTATAGTCCCGGGTGGTGTTACGACTCGGGACTAGAGGTGTTCCGCCCCCAGCCGCACGGAAACTACCACGTGGTGGACTCTAGTTCCGGACCGTAGCAAACCGGGACTAGAGATAGGGGCCTCTAGTCCCGGTATGGCAGTCCTGGGTCTAAAACCGGGACTAGAGCCAGTTCCGGATCGGGACTAGGGACCTTTTTCCACCAGTGTTCATAGTATGTTATGTAGTGTACTTCCAATAACTTTTGGTAAGAATTTGTGTCCCGGTGGCTACAATTGTTTTGTGATAAATTACATATTCAGATTTCTTCATGTAGTGCTATGTATTATTTCTCTGTTGGTACCATTGGTGGGTCTGCACTCGCACCATGGTCAAGCAGGCAAAGGCAATCTTACAATGATGGGTCTGCACTCGCACCAAGACCACAGCTGGTGGTACAATCATTGGTAGGTTTCAACGTCTCTTTTGTGTTTGTGCAGCCAATTTTTGAGATACAACAACTACTGAAGTAGTTTGGCACGTCCTTTCGATTTAAGAAAGATTATTATATGCAGCATTTCTCGTGCCTCTCCAAAACACGAGAGCCGTCGGCGGCCACATGCATGAGATCCCAGACCGACGACTTGAGATCCATGAAGATTCCCGCAGGCTACACCTGTCCAAAACAAAATCGCTCAAAAGCAGAAAAAACCAGAGCCGCCACCCACCAACCGTCACATGCCGTGCATCTCTTGGACGCCTATAATGCTTCTCCCTGCCGGTGGGGCCAAGGGACCGTGAGGCCCACTGTCATGTAGGATTAGACTTTTGGTGAGTATATTTTGTCTGAGAAGAAAGCAACCGGAGAGGTAAAAAGGTGGCCCCAGATTGCGTCCAAAAAGGCTTGAATAATCTGGCCAGAAACGGAATTGGTAGGGATACGATTTCTAGATTGGTCCTGGTGCTATGGAAGAAATCATCTTTAGTCTAGAAACACTTGAAATATTTCGAAAATCATTTTTTGGTATTTTTTTCATGGTCAAAATCATTTGGTACATTAGACTCGTTGTAATATAAAATGATGTGGAAGATTATTCAGGTAGTGTAGAAGCTATAAAATTGGTTGTGGTACATTTTTAGAATTTGGTGTAGTGATCAAAAGTTGTGTTAGCCGGCACACTGAATAATGAAGTTCCCCGCAAAAAAAAAAGAATAATGAAGCAAATCCTTGGGATGTCTTTGGATTTGTGAAGTTGAACAATGTATATCTTCGTGCTTGAAACACACCCCAATTTAATCTTCGACGACACTTTATATGAACTTTTGACTTATCTTTTCGATGAGTATATATGACCACTCATTCAAGAAAAAAAACACTAACATTGTATCATGGTGTGCCACATAATATCAAAAAACTAATGCGCCAACAACGGCGAGGTGTTGATATACGTAGTGTGCCGCATAGTATATTGAAAAAGTCTATAGGGACCATAAATCCCTTTGTACACCCGGGTACATATGCACACGGTACGGAAAAAACATTTTTCAAAAAGTTGAAAATTTTGCAAAAAATATGATCATGTGTAGCTTCATGTTTAAGTGCACACGAAGTCATTCCACCGAAAACTAATATATTTTTGTGCTGTGTAAAAAAGACAATTTTTTCATCGTGGGGCACGCTACTTTAGCACCAAATTTTGTATTTTTACACAAGCCATCTAAAATGTTCATTTTTCGTGAAATGATTTTGCACGCACCTAAAACTTGAAGTTCTATGTGCACATATATTTTTTGATTTTTTTTTAGCATTTTAAATTTTGCAAAAATCAAATTCAAATAAAGGGTGTATATGCAGCCGGGAGAAAAAAAAAAGGCCACGGTCCCTATAGGGACGCTCTTTTTTACAATTACTTATGTGTAGTTAATAATCTATTATTTTATCTGTCTTAAATTAGTTGTCTCAATTTTATCTAAATTCGCATGTATCTAGATGCATCTTAATTTGTAGATACATATAAATATATATTTTTTTACTTATAAATTAAAGAAAAGTTAAGACAACTAATTTAGAGTACTGATCAAAAAAGGCAGTGGAGAAATCGTGCAACAGCAAAGGATCGTCAACCCATGCGAGGGGCACTCTATGGCATTACCAACTTCGAGTGGTATATCTGTGAAACTTACCACCCTTATAAATACCGCTCTGCTCCCAGCCAAACCTCCCAATTCCAAACCGGTCCCTGCCGTCTCCTCCTCCTCCTTCCCCTCCCGGCCTCCAATTGTCTTCCTCCCGCCTCCCCTCCCCTTGAAGCTTCCCACGCCTCAGCCCGGAGAAACCTAGGTAGCCTGCACAATCTTACCAGACTCAAGCATGGAGGCGACGGCGCCTACCGCGGGCGCCGGCGCCAACGGTTCCCTGGCGCCGGCGGCGGCGAGGGCGCAGGTGGGGCCGCCAACAAACCCCATGGCGACGGCGCTGCTCACCGATCAGTACCAGTTCTCCATGGCCTACGCCTACTGGAAGGCCGGCAAGCACGCCGACCGAGCCGTGTAAGCATCCTTGCTTCTGCCTCGTATCCTCCGCTCCCCGTATCTCTGGTTCGGTTGTGCCGATTGGATTGGATCGTGAGGTGGTGATCTGGCTCAAGTTGGTGAGTTGGATGGTCCCGGGTTAGGTTCAGGGGAATGAACTGGCGAGAGGTGTTATTTTTTGGGAGATATTTGGGCTGTTCGTGCAATTCTGTCATTGCTGTGGCGAATGTCGATTTTTATTTTAATCAATGTGATACTGGTTTTGTTCTCAACGAAATTGGTGCCCAAAAACTTCTCGCGCCCTCCCCTTTTGATTAAAACGGCGTAATTATGTGGTTGGTATAGTTTGATTATTTGGTGGTTGGCTAACTAATGCTCTGGTTATGCTCATCTGCCTTGTCAAAGATGGCATACGGCAGTTCAGTTGCACAAACCGTACCAGCGAAACAGAATTTTTGGATGGGCATCTTCACTGTTAGTTTTCTTAGGAGTTTTCAAAGTAAAACCTGGTATATTCTGAGGATTTTTTTCTTCATACGATGTAATAAAATGTAAAATAATGGAGCCAACAATTTTGTTATGCGTGCTGTGTATGTTTATTCTTGTTAAGTGTTGAAGCTGAATGGTTGCTCTTCATTGCTTAGCTATACATTGGTTTGGAAAGCCCTTCTCAATGTGCTTTCCATAATCACTTCATGCCAAAGTTGAGAGTTCAGCTGTCGTTAAAGTCTTGGAGTTGCCGTTGCTTTCATCTGGGTCCAGTTGTCCTTGTTGCTACAGAAACTCTGCTGGCCTTTCTGTTAGAATTATTATATTTTTTTTAGTACGCAGTACCTGGATTCAGACATATCTGGGCAGCTATTTCATATGTCATTGCGTGTCGATGGAGGAAATTTCTAAATCATTATGTAATGTACTCCTGATGCAGAGGAAACAAATGGATGGGGACATTTGAATGATGTGACATGGTTAAATAAGCAATGAACTTTGCTCCTCTAATAACACAATGCACTTTGCTACTTGAGCAAACAAATGAAACTGTCAGTTCTTTGCTTTCATATTTAACTGTTCTGGCTGGGGGTTTGGTGCGTGGTGCCTATTACTTTAAAGTGGAAGGTGACATTGATTTTGTTCTTTAGGTCAGAAGCTAGGAATGTTATCCAAAATTATTTAAATTTGTGACTTGACGGAATATTCTGGGAGGTACTTCGAACTTGTACTTGGCAATTTTGTATATTGCTATGAAAAACATGGCAATAGAACTCAGAAGCTACAAAAACACAGTAAACAAATTTTTGCTAAAAGAGAAACTTAGAAAATTATCCTTCTAGAAACTGAACACATGTAATGCATAGTTTTAATCTAAATACAGGTTTTCCATGGATCTCACAATTTTCTAATGGCAGAGCAGAGAAGCACATTCTAGATCTTTTGGAAAACCTGAGAGCATGCCTTATAGCGATTTGTATGGCCATCAAATGTGGTCCATGTTGGAGCATTATTACTGTAACTTAATAAATGTGGGATACACTTTATGTTCACTTTCTCATGGAAGTGTGCCTTCCGCATGAGCTTGTTTGTTGAATCAGTTTTGTAAATGTGGACTACAAATATAAAGAGCTTGTTACAGCTAACAACTCGGGCATGGTTAACCTCATGCTGATTTGATTCCTTTTCCTTTTACAGGTTTGACCTGTACTTTAGGAAAAATCCATTTGGCGGAGAATTCACTGTTTTTGCTGGTCTTGAAGAATGTGTTAGGTTCATTGCGAACTTTAAGTTCACGGCAGATGAGATTTCTTTCTTGAAATCAGTCATGCCAATGTGTGAGGTATCAGCTTAACACTATATGTGTCTATATAATAGTCTTTGTTTCTTTCTTCAAATGGTAAATGGTCCGTAGGTTAGCCTGCTAGGTTAGCTCTGAATTGGCCCTCTAGTTCATCATTGTGTATAGAGAAGGCTGATTCGCATGGGCTACAAAGAAATGCAACCTCAGATGGTAAAAGGTTCAACTTGTCTACTGCTCCATGCGTAATCTGTTTTTACCCAACTTTTACTTCCTATAACTCCTTCAGTTATTTGCCCTGACAAATGCTTATTTACTGATATACTTGCAATTTGTAGGATGCTTTCTTTGATTATCTCAGGGGAATCGATTGTTCTGATGTGGAGGTGTACTCCATTCCTGAGGGCTCAGTAGTCTTTCCAAAAGTTCCACTGATGAGAATTGAGGGTCCTGTTGCTGTAAGTACAAAGTCCCTAGCCAGATATCGTGTCTAATAGTGTCTGTCCTAAATTTTGTTTTGAGCATTATCTAAAAGTTGAATTTTTTTCTATAGCAACTTACTCTCCTTATAACATAATCAGGTGGTTCAATTGCTTGAGACTCCATTTGTAAACCTCATCAATTATGCTTCTTTGGTAACAACCAATGCTGCACGACACCGTCATGTTGCTGGAAAGTCAAAGGTTCTAATGGAATTTGGTTTAAGACGAGCACAGGTGTGATCTTATCTTCTGGGGGATTATGCCAACTATGTTTTTATACAAACATTAGCTATTTCCACGTCTGAAACATGATCTTATCTTCTGGGGGATTATGCCAACTATGTTTCTATACAAACATTAGCTATTTCCACGTCTGAAAACATAGCTTTGGGTTTATCTTTCCAGGGTCCTGATGGTGCGATAAGTGCTTCAAAGTATTGTTTTATGGGTGGCTTTGATGCAACCAGGTAGGTTCTTTCACTTCCCAAGAATATTATTTAAGTCCAGCATATTTGTGCTTTGTCTCCTTGCATTGCTTAGTTTTTCTTCTTCTCCTTACAGAAGGTGTTAATTTATCCTGAGAATGTTGGTATTGCTATTTTTCACCATTACCATTTATTTAATTTCATTCTCTTATTTTTTACAGTAATGTATTGGCTGGACATCTATTTGGCATACCACTCCGTGGAACACATTCTCATGCTTATGTTAGCTCATATATGGTCAGTAAAATATCCTTCATGTTACCAATCACCAATGGAAAAAAAAGCTTTCAATATGCAGTAGTTTGCTATCACCAGAGCGCCTTGTTGTGCATCAGTACACCGCAGTTGCATTGGGCAAACAATTCTTCACTACATTGGTTGCTAAGCTCCGTGTCGTATCGGTATTCAAGCTGGAAGATTTGTTTCCTGGTCATACTAGCCCTCAAAATTATGAACTCTAAATCTGTGGAATGAACATTCGAGCACCGTCTACTAATGCGATGTGCTCCATGGATCGTCGATGCTGTCCGATTACGCCATGTGGCTACGCTCTCCCGCTCGTTCTTGAGTTAGGTTGACATGGAAGATGTTAAATGGGATCATGGCGTGATAATTCGCTCTGTAGTCCAACTCAAAAAATTTGAAACCATCTAGTTGTTCTATGATGGATATTTACTTGGATGTTCTTTTATTTTCCTCTTTCTCTCTTTTTTGAAGCAATCTTCTTTCTGGAGCCTTCTCTTCTTAATTTAACATGGTGTTTGACCTGAAATGTACGGATAATCATTACCTTGACATGGATTCTTTGAACATAGCAAATCACCTATTGAAAGTCATACTTTGTTATCCCTAACATTCTGGAAGATCCTTAATTTTATTTTTTCTGCAATTCATTCCAATGTATGTTGTTGAATGATTCAGCTTTTGTTTTAAATTTTCTAGAGCCTCACTGAGATCCCAGACAGGACCCTAAGGAACAAAGATGGCTCAAGAATCTGCAAGGATTTTGTTAGTTTAGTGCAAGAGTGGCTACACAAGATTCAGGTATCACTGTAGTACTTATTTTGTTCTCGAGCATGCATCAAAATGCGTGTCATTTTTGTGTTAAGGTTTAATTGCAGAACCTTGCTGTGTTGTTTTCAATTTTTATTTATGTTATCTCTTGTTGATTTCAGGCAGTAGATTCATTATCCTGTGTTTTTGGCGACACAAATCAGAGTGAGCTGGCTGCATTTGCATCCTATGCATTAGCTTTTCCGAGCAACTTCCTAGCTCTTGTGGACACGTATGATGTGAGTTGTTAACCTATTGCAGCCTCCAACCTTTCTCTTGTTTTCGCTTTTATTTGTATCTGAATGAGGTCCGAAACTTTGCACATCATACTTTGTTAGTTCTAACAATCAAAGTTTTGTATTTGTCTCCTCAAGCTCCTTGGGTGATATTTTCTGAGTGGATTTTCTTATAAAGTTACCCTACCATCCTTTTATCCTTTATTTTACCTCTGAGCTCTCGCTCTTGCATTTAAAATTGGAAGTGTATCCAACTTCAAGTATTTACTGGGAGGTGTCGACACTGTTATTTGATTTGACAGATCACTGGTAGTATCCCCGATTTCTGAACAACCGTGTGCTTCATTTCTTTTTGTCAATTCAAAGAATTCCAAAGCTTGCTGAAAAAGTATTTAATGATCATCAGCCTGGCACTACTCCGAGAAGGCATAATCAACTCTGAATTGATGTTTGTACAACTTTGTACTTGTTTTGTGGTGTGTAACAATAATAACAAATGACTGTGCAAGTGTGCATACATGACCTGTTCCCCATCTTCTATCATTTGACATTTCTTCACCTGCAGCGTGCATATTATTTACTTATCTATGCTGCCCCTGTGTTATCTGGTCAAAACTCTCACTCCTTTTTTCCTTTCAGGTTATGCGAAGTGGGATTCCAAATTTCTGTGCAGTAGCTCTAGCACTCCATGACTTAGGGTATGCCGAACCTATCCTTAGGCACTTATTCCATGTGCATTGGGTTATTGTATATGAGTTTTTTTTAACAAATTACTGGATAGGAGCTTGGCCCATCATGGAAACCATTTTATTGTAGAATACCAGAATTCAGAAAATGCTTTTTCAAGAATATACAAATGAAGCTATATTTTATCAGAAACTCAATCCGAGAAATATCAAATTTAGGGGTGGTATAATCTTAAAGGACCTCTTTGGTGCAAAGGAGTCTATTGAAATTTGGTAGGAATCTTTGCTATACATAGTTTGTCTGGTTTGTAGGATTAGAAACCATAGGAATTTTTTCCTATGGGCTTAGGAAAATTTCCCTTAGGTCTTACCTTATAGAAAATTTCCTTTCTTTCAGTGACATCTATGGCATTCACCTATTCCTTCAGACAAATTCCTGCTTTTTCCTGTGGTGCAACTGAACAGTGTTTGCAGACTTACATGTACTTGCAAATATTCTATCATATCCCAGTACCAGAGAGCCCATCCTACTACATGAATATAAGATGGCATCTATATATTTTCGTTTTTAATATTTTGGGTTATAAGTTACAGATGATGTTATAAAATGCATCTTCTGCTCATTGTTTTATTAAAATTGTATAAAATCAGTCTGGATAAATATATTTCCTTCTGCAGGTATAAAGCATCTGGTATCAGATTAGATTCGGGCGATCTGGCCTATCTGTCTATCCAAGCTCGAAAAGTGTTTCAGGCAATAGAAAAAGAGTTTAATATCCCTTGTTTTGGGAAGATGATCATTACTGCTAGCAATGACCTAAACGAGGAAACTATTGATGCCTTGAACAAACAGGTAATCTTTTTTGTTACTGAGTGTGTTGACGATCTTTTTTTACAGTAAGGTTAGTTTACAATCGAACTGCTATAGCGATAAGTGCATCTTTCACAGGATAACTGTGGTGCTTATATTCTTGATGCTTTTGGAGTTTTGGGTGTGCTTCTAGAGCGAATTCTTATTGACTACACAATTTATCTCTGATTTATTTTCAAGTGCATATAATTCCAACTTTCCATCTTCATTGCAGGGTCATGAAGTTGATGCCTTTGGTATCGGAACATATCTTGTAACGTGCTATTCCCAAGCTGCTCTTGGATGTGTCTTTAAGCTAGTTGAGATCAACAGTAGACCTCGTATCAAACTCTCTGAGGATGTGGCAAAAGTATGGTTACAGTTTACATGTTAAAAGAATTGCATAATTATCCTTTACTGATATATATGGGTGGTACGTTGCAGGTCTCTATTCCATGCAAAAAGCGATGTTTCAGATTGTATGGTAAAGAAGGCTATCCGTTGGTAGACATCATGATACGTGAAAGTGAACCATCACCAAAGGTAACAATGCACCCTCTGTTACACCATTTTGTCTATCACAGAAGTACATATGATATTATAATGTACCTCTGAGTGGAATGTAATTGAGATAATACTTCGGTCGAGCATATGCTTTACATTGTTGTCATGGAACACCGTTTTTACCTTTCATATTCTTTGTTGATTTCTTTCTCATAATTATTGAAATATTCCAGGCAGGAGAGCGAATCCTTTGTCGCCACCCCTTCCTTGAATCCAAGAGAGCATATGTTGTCCCCCAGCATGTTGAGGAGCTTCTACAATGCTACTGGCCTGGGAGTTCAAGTATGGACCTTGTATCTCTTCTTAAAACTATAAGTTTTCTTCGAGAAATCTTTAAAGGGCAGGAGTTCTGCAAGTCATTATAGAAGAAATAGAGTTTCCCTGTTAATTAGGGAAACTTGGTAAAAACTAGTAGAAATGCCAGGATTTTTAAGGGAACAGGCAAAAGTCACAGACTGTGGACTACTCCCAAAATGAAAAAATAACAAACCAATGATAACTAGCTCACCTGCACGCACGCAGCCAACAACAGGGCAACATAAATACCATGGGGCAGCCTTGTCGCACTTCACCTCCAACTTGATGACGTAACCAGCCAGGTCCCAGTACCCTCCTACAAGTTTGGGTCTAGTATATATCCTAGATCTATTGTACTTCCTATAGCAACTTTGTCAGGCTTCATGACTCATGACTGATTTGGAAAGTCACCGTTGCCAAATGAGTAATCAGGATAGCTATTTGATGCTCTTTAAAACTGCAAGGGGGCTAAAAAAGAGTGTCATGAAAGGCTGACATGAACCAGTTACGTGTACATTCTGGTGCTGTAGCTGGTAATTGTTACAGTTTAACGAGTACCCATGTTAAGTTGTGGACTGTAGTGTTGTCAGAGTTGATTTATACATCACTTATATATTCACATCTGCATTCTGTGTAGATAAACCTAGAGCAGAGCTGCCCTCACTGGAGAAGATCAGAAGCCGCTGCATGCAACAGCTCGAAAAACTGCGGCCAGATCACATCAGGCGGCTAAATCCGACGCCTTACAAGGTTTGTTTCACTCTTTCTTTCTTTCTTTCTTTCTTAAATTACTTTTCCTTATCTCCAGTATCCAAAACAAGCCAGTAAATTCACAATCTTCTTCAATCCAAGCAGGTGAGTGTGAGCGGGAAGCTGTACGAGTTCATTCATTACCTATGGCTGAACGAGGCGCCGGTAGGCGAATTACAGTAGATAGATGCACAAGTTGGATTCAGGTCACATTCTTGCTTGCAAGCATAGCAGCAATACGTTATACGCCAATGAAAATTAGGAGCTCTGTTGTACTATATATATGACCATCCATCAGCTCGTGGTCCCATCTTATAGGATATTATTTTTGAATCTCGAATTTCCATTTGTACAAACTAATTATAGGTATATGAACTATGAAGGCAGGGAGATCAGTTTACATACATCCCTTGGTTGGTGAAATACTTTGTATACTTTTATGGAATTATTATATCCCATGTCTAAATTTTGACAAATCTACGACATCTATGTTGAGACGGGGGAGTACAATATAAGAGATAAAATAAGGTTGCTGCAGTATCGAGATCTTGTCTTCTCTGTCCTTTGCGGCGCACGCTTTTGCAGGTGGCTGACTAGAAAACACGGTTGCACGAATACAAACTTGGAGGCTGAGAATGAGATATGCTGGTGCACCATGTGTCAGCACTTTGATCTTCTTTGTCTGTTCTTATGCAAGTCTACCGGGAGATAAAACCAAAGGATGCAGTGGTTGGGTGGCTAGGAGGATGGTTGTACCCTCAGCCCACTAGAGTTCAAACCTCAGATTTGACACTGTGTGTTGCGTAAAAAGGCGGAATATTCTTTCAGTGGGAGGCGACGTTCCCGTCGACAGCGAGGCGCCCGTGGTGACTTCGTCAATCTCAAGACCCGATCCGCCGGCTCAGGCTCTCCGAGGTGTTCATAGAGGTAGGGTGTGCGTGTGTGTTTATAGGGGCCGCTGTGACATTTCGATGAGAGATCTCTTTCGATGACACTGTACAAAACACTCTAAATAAAAAGTGTCTTGCGTAGTGTACCAAAGCGATCACAATAGATAGGTGGAATAAGTACTACCCAGATATCCATGTTTACATATAAATGAACCTAACTGGTTTTATGGTTATAGCGACTGTACATCAATTTTGGTATGCTTCATATGAATAGTTAATCACCTGAAGCTAATCTCAAAAAAAAAAAAATCACCTGAAGCTATAGAGAGAGACCAACGTATCCACACGGCAGGAAGGTGACAGGGAAGAGTTCCTTCAGGAGTCTCTTTCAAAGCCTAGCTGCTCCATCGAGGTCGTCCTAGAACACATACTTCTTGGTTACGTTGATACCGCATATAGTGCATATTGCAAAGGCTGCTACTTGAATGTTTTGCATATTGCGTAGGCTCATAAAGCATAAGCTCCGATTTGGAGCTAAGCTTTTGTATAGTGTCGCCGAAATAGACCACTGTTTTCAGAAGACTTCCGATTTAGCAACCCAGAACTAGGATAAGCACATACTCCCTCCGTTCCATAATATAAGATGTTTTAGCTTTATAAAGAGAGTGTATCTAGACCACTTTTAGTGTATAGGTTTATTTAGATTTGGAGTAAACCTACACACTAAAAGTGGTCTAAATACACTCTTTTCACAATGCTAAAACATCTTATATTATGGAACGGAGGGAGTAGTTGAGAAAGGAAGTGGGGAACGAAGGAAAGACAGAGGTGATTGTACTTAGACCTTGGGTAACATAATGAGCCTTTTACAAAAAAACGGTCGAGTGTTAACTATTCTATAAATCACTATCGAATAGGAA
The DNA here is from genome assembly GCA_910589775.1 of Avena eriantha. Classification (NCBI taxonomy): domain Eukaryota; kingdom Viridiplantae; phylum Streptophyta; class Magnoliopsida; order Poales; family Poaceae; genus Avena; species Avena eriantha. The sequence goes on from OU342740.1 coordinate 441,490,393, forward strand.
AAAACAAATCAAAGAACCCTAGCAGGTAAGTATCCATGTCTTGGTATAATTGGCAGCAAATAAGCATATACCAACAAGACATAAATTTATAATACCTATGGCTCTATCAACAGAAAAAAAAATGAATAGAGACAAAGCTAAGTAATCAACCATGTCAAAAAGTAGCATTGCAAATATCACGTCAATTCATAAACATGCTATGATCCAAACATAACACACATAACAAGACATGACTCAATTACCAATGCCTAGATATTTCCATGATCAATTAACAACAAACATACGACCAAGAAAAGGATGACAATAGCTATGTAAGAATCCTAGTTCATCGGCACGACGGAAGGAGGATTTATAACTCGGAGTAGTCCTGCTGGTTGCGAGACGAAAACACCGCATGCGGATCAGCACGTCACAGGACAGAGGATCACTCTGTGTCGCAGTCGGCCCCGTCTTCATCTTTATCCGCTCCCTCCATGCTCATCCTGTACATACCGGCGCCAATCCTCTCTTCCCGCGTGCGTCTAGCCCCACCTTCTCCTCCTCACCTCCCTGTCCACCTCCTCCTCGGCACCACCAGATCTGGCAGAATAGGAGAGGAGCCACTATAACCTCACGTTGGACGTGCTCTCTCGCCGAAGAAGTGCGAGAGGGTAGTTGACCACAAGGGTCGGTCCAGATCAACAGCGTGGGGAGAGAGTGACCGTTTTTTTTGGGGGGGGGGGGGGGGGGGGAGGAGGTTTGAGAGTTATGTGACGATATACAATGTGGCAACGATTTTCCATTTTCACATTTTTAACTATGGATAGCGCAATGGCAGCCCAATTCTAGCAAACCTCATTGCCATTGCGTTTATTTCTTTTCACCGTGGATCTTGTGAATGTCACTAGCGATGATGCACTCTGTAATAATGCTTGGATCCTAATGAACGCCTACACGAGGTGGGTCATCGACCTTCCATGGGTACATCTAATGTTATCCACAGATGCACGAGGCTTACAGGTTGGTTGGATCTATCTTTGTTTGATGAAGATCTTAATCTCCGAAGTGGCCACAAAAGTTGGAAACTACATGTATTTCATGTTCACCGCCATGTTTGACGTTCAACTTCCTATCAGAGTGATGATGGCCATTACCAGAGATCGCTCATCAACCACCACAATATTGTGATTCCATGGAACATCGTGGTGGACACAGATACATTTCATTGGGATCCCACGCAACTGTAATCTTTCCTTGCACTTAACATTTCTCTTCCCACAATTCCGTCTACTATCATAATTAATGAACAAGATATATCTGGTTTGTCTACTATCTTTGTTGGGTCCACGTATCCACATGAAGAAGTCATCTGTAACATAGCTTTACCTATAATTGAACTCTAGCAGTTAGCATTTAAAGGTTAGTTCTCCATCGAGGTAAAATAGGTTACCCCAAAAGTAATAGCAAAGAACTGAAAGGTTTGCCATTCTTCAAATAAGTCGTAAATCAAAGTGAGGCCAAAATACACGGACATTCATTTAATAGAATCAGCTTGTCTCCTCCAAAAGATCTCGAAAACTACAAGATCAATCAACCTCATGTATCTCCAAAAGACATACTCCCTCCGTCCCAAAATAAGTGACTTGAGTTTGTCTAATTTCATATGTATCTAGATATGTTTTTAGACTAAATACATGCGAATCTAGACAAACTACCCTCTTAGACTTTTTAAGGCGATACGTCACTTATTTTGGGACGGAGGGAGTATGTTTAACCTTAATAAAATCAACTCATCTCCTCAGGAAGATCTCGGAAACTAATAGACACATCAACCTGATGTATCAAAAGGTAATTACTAGATAACCAAAGATGAGCATGCTAAATTATCAAAACTTAGTTGCTTTCTCCAACCTAAAATAAGGCACGTAGTCGCCTCCAAAGATGTCTCGAGACTGAAGGATAGGACTGACTGGATCATATCAGGTTGCCTTACTAAATTTACGGGACTTAGCTGCCCTCTCAAATACATCCAGGATGACACCGGGATGAGATCTTTTGAGGTTTACATACCCTTGGCTTGCGACGATGTCGTCAATTCTACCGGAAGAGAGCATAAATTCAGTGCAAGCATCTTTGAGCTTGCTGCAGTGATGCTGGTCAGCTAGAGCTAATATGGACACCAAGGTCTCAACATCAAGACTGTTGCAGAGCATGCCTTCACACATCATCTTCATCGGTTCCATGGCATACTTATCTGCAGCCACAAGTAAGTGCTTAACCATTTCTCTTTTCTCATCGCCATCAAGATCGTCCATGGAAGGCATCAAATCGGTGTAGACAAAGTGAAGAAATGCCTTGAAAACAGCAGGCTGCATGTCCTCGACGGTTATGTCCTGCTTCCCTTTGTCCCCCATCGGCCCATAGAACTCGGCGTCGAAGACCGGCGACCGCATTGCGAGAACAACCTTATGTGCAGAGAAAACTTCCCCTTGAACACTGAAAGCCACATCGGCTCCTTTCTTCTCCGCCAGCAGTTTTGCAAGACTATCCGACAAGCTGGAGGAGGATGGCAACTGGACCTCCTGTGTTTCCTTGATAACCTCAAGGTCGCACTCGATCACCACTTCACCAGGCGGTCGTCCTGCAGGTACGCCAACTCTTTTCTAACACTCCTCTTCATGACATTCTGGGGTCCCCAGCAGCATGAACGGTTGAGCACACGTTTGAACACTACTGGACCTTTGCAGGAGTACACCACAACCGACTGCCCCGTAACCGGTTGCACAAGCTTCATGGTGTACAGCGCGCTCACCTCGGCGGTATTGTTCAAGAGTTTGAGTAAGACGGAGACGTAGCCCTCGCACTCGTCTAATTTGCATCCGTCGGGGTAGTAGTGGATGCACCACTCGTAGCCGCCGACGGAGAAGGCCGCGGAACGGAGGCATTTGCCTCTGCACATGCCCTTGAGCTGGCTGTAGCCAGCGATCTCGAAAGCGAGCGTGGCCCGTGCCGTCTCTGGGGTGCATCTCGACGATACCATTGACATCGGACTCTGCGCTGCTGCCATTGTGTGGGATCCGAGTTGGGAGGAGAACGGGGATAGGGGCGGGTCGAAAATTCTCGATGGGAGATGAACAGTATCCGAGAGGGAGGCGGCGGCGGCGATGGGAGATGAACAGTATCCGAGAGGGAGGCGGCGGCGATGGGAGATGAACAGTATTCGAGGGGGAGGCGGCGGCAATGGGAAAGGAACAGTACCCGAGCGGGAGGCGGCGGCGAGATGAGAGAAAGCGCGGCCAGAATTTCAGAGTTCCACTGAGGGTTTGGACTTTGGACGACCTCTGTTTTTTCTTAGCAAATCTAGCATATCCGGTAAACGCCGGCGGCCGTGTAAAACTCCTTTTATGGGTCTATTTGGGCCGGCGCAAAATAGATCCTGCATTCAGTGATCGTAAAACTGTAATTTTAACGGTTTTCAATAGGCAATCGATATAGATGCAATTGTGATCAACCGATATAATAGTTCATAGTTTTTATGCAAAAGTCAATCAATATATCATGCATAAACAATTCGTCAACGCAAGTGTCCAAAAAGTTACACCATCGTCTCCTCTTGGCGTTCGTGGTCGCATCAAGCAACACCACCGTCGCTAAGGTCACCGAAACCGTAGGCATCTCCATCGCCACCACCAGTTGCCGATCTACTGCCACCACTTGCCGAAGCACCACCACCTAGAAGAGTTCGCTTCCTTCTCTCTAAGATCTTCATTCTTGTAAGTTTTCACCACACTAATTGGTATGAAGCCATCTTGGTTAGATCAATCGCCAGCATGGTCGCCTCCTTCATTACCTTCTTCTCTCGGCAATGAGCTCCTTCATTACCTTCTTCTTTTAGAGTTGCAATTTCCTCACCTCCGATTTGGCATTGCGCTTGGAATCTTCCCGGAGTGCTTTCCACGTTGCACGCTTCATCTCATTCTTCTTCTCGACCGTGATCATCTTTGTCTCCAATGTCTTTATTATCATTGCTTCATTTGACTTGGTCATTTCATCGATCTTATCTCTAAAACTTGACGCTTTGGCTTCAAGCTTTAGCTTCTCTTTGTCCTCTTATTATCATTTGGCTTCCCATTGTTTTTGCCACCATTCTCCTTATCTGGCGGCTAGAGAAGGAGCAACGGGAGGCTGGTTGTCGTGGTGCACGACCTGCTTCTTCCCCGTGGAAGAGGGCACGACCTGGGAGCCAGATCGGCGATGCCAATTGGCTCTTCCGGCTGGCCAATGGAGACAACACCAGCGATTGGCGGGCCTTGTGGGACGACGTGACTGCCAGTGTGCTTCCTCTTCTTGGCCCCAACGGGCTATGCTATGAGCGACCGTGCTGGCGGCCGGGGCACCCGCGTAAGATCCCGGAGCCGCGGGAGTGGCAAGAGGCGGCGGTTGAGGGCCCGCGACCTCGCCAGTGGCAGGAGCAAGCTCGGTTAGATCCATGCCTTCGATTAAGGGACGCAGCGGTGCTGGAGGGCATGTGAGTAGGTAGATCAACATCTGCGGTGGCGTGGAAGCGGGAACGGGATGAGCTGAAATGTCCCTCCCATGTGAATCCCTCAACGAGTAGGGGTCGCACTCGGTTCGGCCGTGAAGCCCGCATATGTACGGGTCGGGTCGCGAGTGTTTTCGTCCCCGTAAAAAGTTTAAGGGTTGGTCGGGTTTACGGGATCTGCTAGGTACTGTTTTTTCGCAAAGAACTATAGACGAGCGGTTATTTTAAGGTTCGGTCGGATTTTCAGGATCTGCTACAGTTGCTCTTGGGGACCTCGGTTGATTTATATCCAACGAGAATTAACTCTCGGATACAACAACTGTTGATAATGCAATCTTATTTTAATTCTGTACGAAGGTTTTTCTTTTAGTCCTCCCAAGTAATAACTAGACATTTTAAAAATGTGGTGACAGGGATGGTTGTTAAGATATCATATTTAGGATAATCCCTTGTATGGCCTTAGTTAAACTTTACTTCTTTTCTTGGCCTCGAAAAAAATTCATCCCTTCTTGACACTGAATTTTTAGTTGCTTCCTTATATGGCCCTCCCATCAACTTCGTTTTCTCTTGCCGTTATCCTTACTTTTCTTGGAATAATATACCCCTGCTTCAATCGGCATTGGAAAAAAAGACCTAGACCGACCCGTGACTGACCTATCCCTCCCAGTCGCCTCCCTTCTAGACTAAACAAACCACACCGACATGCCCCTTCCCCTCTCCACAAAATGGAGCCAGGGCGGCTCTACTATTGAGCGGCGGCGGTGTAGACCCTAGCGGCGGCGGTCTAGCCCCTAGAGGCGGTGCCAACAGGGACTCCAGCTATGGGAGTAGAGGGCAACCCAGACGGGAACCCGGATGGTGACCAGGCATGGTGGTGGAGGGGAAGGCTCTACGGTGCAGGGAGAAGGAGCGGGTCTGCATATTCCGTCGGTGACCTCAGCGGCAGGCGTGGCTGCTGCTCTGGCACACATGCAATGTTGATCTCTGGCTTGGCTATAGGTTTCGATCACCGCGCCGCTACGACATCATCTACATGGCCAATTGTTGGTCACATATTGCACTAGGAGCGAAATCTTAGGTGCCTAGTTAACACCATTGGTGCTCAAATTGTACTAGAGGGTCATATAAGGAAGCAACTGAAAATTTAGTGTCAAAAAGGGACGACAAATTTTTCCGAGGCCAAGAAAGGAAGTGAAAGTTCAACTAGGATCAAATAAGGAATTCTCTCATCATCTTTTAGCTAAGAAGAGACAACCTTGTTTTTATTGTTTCTCACTCCTCCACATCACCAGGCATCCTTAGGTATAACCATTATATGTACCATAATGGGTGAGCAGCACACAGTTCTGGCCTTTTCCAATTCCTTTTTAGTTTCTATAAGTTGTTCTTTGAGATTATCAAGGAAACTTCGTAGCTACTTCAAATGTTTATCTCCCATATGTAGCATCAGTAGTGATGGCTACATGGAAAGGTTTATCCTTACTAGATTTAGGGGTACGCCTTGACGCATGATCCCGTGAAAATCGCACGGGTCTACATTTTGTATAACAGCAACAAAAATCAGTTTCAATTTGTTTATGTGTGTCCGTTTCTTTGCTCTTCTGCTTGCTTGTTATGTTCATAAACTGAACTACGTTCAGGGTTGGACATGATAGTCAGCAAACCATAATTATTCGTTTTTAGTTTATAAGCAATGCATAGCTATTTACACAACATATCCACGGTTGCATAGCTATTCGTCTTCTGCTGCCTCTGAAGAGTTGACTTGGCAACTTGACAGCACGTGAGGACGTAGCGAATACTGAAGAAAGCGTGCAGAAGGTTAAAACATAATATTAGTTATAATCTGGTATTCTTAGGCAGCGCCATTCTTGTACTTCGGGCATGGAAGGTCCAGTTTCTTCAGCATTGCTTCTAGCATGACTACCTAGGATCTCGATGGTCTCCTGGCATAGAACCAACTAGACGAACAGACGAGCTTCACCTTGCCGTCTTCAGAACGTTGTTGCACAACATAGCCGTTATGGTACAATTTGATGGTGCTCTGATGTATCGTTATTTTTAGGTATTTGTATTTTTAAGTATACATACGATAATTATTTGGGAACATCTATTGCAAGTCAAAAATTATTAGAATAGAAGGCATAGGAGAGTTTTGTAGTCCCTCTTGACAAATTATTAGAAACACACAGAAGTTTTATAGAGTTGGTTATAATTGATAACATACACTCCATATCAGGTTAACTCGGTCATAGAGTAGGAAACATTGATATGTTTTAACAAAAACCAGTCATTGTGTTCATACATACAAGGATGCACAGTACACACAAAGTCATACACCCCAAAATAAATCATATGCCAGCTCATGTTCCTTTGATCAACACCAAGCACCTGAAGCTTCTCGATATGAAGCAAGATATATGCGTCAGGACAAAAGCTTGCAAGAGTTCACCTAAGAGGGATCCAAGTGACAAACAGAGTTACAAAAACAGAGAGCTATTCAAAATAAGTTTCATTTGGGAACCAGAACTACCTATGAATGGTTAAAAATAATTTATATCTCATCCCATAATTAATACCAAAACAGAATCACACATTTGTGTATGGATATATAGAAAAACTTAGGTCGATTTATTTCCCACAGTATCTCAAAGGAATATTAAGTAAACGTGAAGATTTTCTGGAAGTTTGCAGGGTTAATCCTCATAGGCCTGGCAGAGCAATACACGCCATTCATCTCAGTCATGGCATGTGTATACTCAATATCATGTCCCTTTGATCTACCAGTGCCTAGCATTAATAATAACGTTTGCACCTTTGATAGAGGAGTACACACCGGAGGAGGTTTCTAGTATTGTGATATCATTGGTATCAAAAGCAAAATCGCCTACAAATATATAATGATCTGAATCAATATCAGAGGGCTTATCACCCATGCTAAATGAAGCTCTCCTAAATGTTTGTTCAACATTTGGCATTCTATGACCAGAAAAACCATGAAGTATTCCACAAATCTATATTATTCATATTGTATGGTTCCTACTCATGTGTTGAACTTTTGGATTCAATTAGAAAAGGCATGGAATAATCATAGAAAAAATATATAACACACAAGCGTGTAAGCATAGAAAATGGCAAAGGAAAAAATCCTGAGAACACTATTTCATCATGGTGGCAGTAAATTTAACCAGACAAAAATATATGTGGGAAAGAACTAAAAAATATTTAATATATGGGCTAATCAATGATACATCTAAAGACTGTACCATGTCACACTGTTTCATGGACAATTAACGCTGGATATGAAAGGGGTAGGGGATAAAAATTGATTGATAATTTCCTTCAAGTACAGAAGAAGCAATTTCACCTAATTTAGCAGAAAACCTACAAGGAATTTCAATGAGGCCGTGAGCGGCAACAGTAGCACAGGAAAGAGGTAGCTTCCTAGCATCCTTCAAGATCTCAGCTCGCTTCCTAAATCCCCAGGACAATGCATCTTGGAACTAACCCATCAAATTTTTATTCTCTCCAGCAATTTTCAATATGAAGCCCCACCTTGTGCATGTAATCAGTAATGACATACATGAAAGCAGCCTCTAACATTCTTTGGCCGCTGGTATGTATATTCCAACATGATTCACTAGAGAAATTCAATAGGTGAAGGGAAAAGCTGCAACTCTCACGTACAGTGCCGTTGTTGACACACTCCTTAAGGACTAGCCTCTAATAATCTTTGCCCGCTAGTATGCATATTCCAACATGATTCACTAGAGAAATTCAATAGGTGAAGGGAAAAGCTGCAACTCTCACATATAGTGCCGTTGTTGACACACTCCTTAAGGATTAGCAAGATCACATGGCAAAAAGAATATTCTGTGCAAACAACTAACATAAACAAATATAATGGTATGTAATACTTGTTTGAATCAAGTTAGTCAGACTAAATATGAAACCTATATGAATTAACAAACACATATGTGTAAATTTAACATTCTTTGACATGCTAAATCATGTTCAAGTTAACTTTAGAGCCATGTAGAAGTTAAATTTCAAGAAAATATCTATATGCTAGATTTAGGAAAATATAAGTAGGCAAAAAGTGCTATAAAAATAGTATTACAATACACACGGACCAACACAAGAACCAGAACTACAATATACATTTATCTACAACCAGTCTATAAACATTAACTATGCTTATTGATGCCGAGTAAAATAACTGCACTACCTATGCTACAATACCTATTATTTTACTTTTATTACCATAGCATAATCATATAAAAAATAGGAACATCGGTAACTTATATGCAAATCTTTATACAAATAATATAACACGGTATTTGGCTAGCAGAAGGATATGACACTAACATGATACAACTACTGCGAGAATTCGAATAGCCCAAAAATTTCCCTATTGTAAGGCCTGAACCAGCATGTGTATGTAAATACGTTGGTTTTTATAAATCAGATTTTATCATCCAGCAAATAGTGAAGGGGTTCGGGGCAGAAAACACAAAATTTCCTACACGAACACACCTAACTGCCAGGATCTATCTAGGTGTAATACTATAATGGTGGAGGTTTCAAATACATACCCTTGTAGTCAGAAAGTGGTTAACGTTCCAAGGGGAACGTGGATGACGTAGTCGTACTCGTAGCCAATCTTAAGGTCACGAAGCTCTTCGCAAGTCATCCCTTGCTCCATCGTGCAATAGTCCGACTCACGGCAATCAAGGTGCCACAAGTGGCAGCACCCTCGTGGTTTCACACACATACGATGTATGATGACGACCTCTGATTCTCTGATCCTTGCCGAGAGTGCGGAAGTATATCCTCTGGCTGTAATCCTAGCGCAACGACATTCTGCGGGTGTGTCATCTCTTGCGTATGTAATCATTTCAGGGACCACGTTATCACAAAAGGACAACGAGAGAGAGAGTTCCCTGAGGAAATGCCTCATAGAATTATTGTGTGTTTATTCCCACCCATGGGCACCCTTTTATGTAGGTGGAGGGAGTGTACTCTCCACCAAAGGTTTCCCATGTGGGACTAAACAAATAGAGTGGAGGAGGAGGTGCCATGGGCCAGCTAGGCCAACCGGCCAGGCCAAGTGGGCCCCACCCTACGCGCATCCCTAGGCTGGTCGAGTGGGCCTCCCTTGGCCAGCGGTTTGCCCCCTTGGGCGGCCAGGCCTTCCTCCTTTGGGTGGTTTCCCTCATGGGCCTTGTTTCCTCCGGGAATTTGGCCCATTAGTGGAAATTGCCCCTCAAATTCAATTTTAAATATTTATTTAACATTAATTACATTAATTAACATGAAATACATATTATCAAATCTATTTTGAATAGAAACACCTTTCGGTTTACTCCAAACAACTTCGGATCCTCCCGGAATGATTCCGGTTCTCTCACGGAACACTTTAGGTTTTTCTCTTCTCTCTCATCATGTGATTCCGACAACTCCATAATGATCTCCAAGTGTCATCGTACTCTTAAGCATGTTACCCCAACGGCTCGGGAACATCACATACATGATCAAGAATGCTAGCATATCAATGATCATTAGTGGGACTAGGATGCCCATAAAGACCCATGTGCATTCCATGATGTAATGTCATTTGAACCGTAAACATCGAATCCAATTCCCTTTGTTACTTCGATACTGACTTGTTTTACGTTTGATTATTGGTATCACTATACCTTGTTCTTGAAATGGATCGTATGGGCACCTAGAGGGGAGTGAATAGGTGCTACACCAAATTTTTAGTTCTTTTTCAATTTTAGGCTTAACACAAAGGTAAATTCTCTAGATATGCAACTATGTGAAATTTCCCTATATGTAAACCTAACTACTAAGCAAGTAAAGGCGGAGAGAGTGAATGAGGTAACCGTAGGGAAGCACGCGGAGACACATGATTTGTTTTACCGCAGTTCCTTTCTTGTTAATGGAAGTACGTCTGCATTGGAGGGGTGGGAGGTACTAAGACCACCATGCCATAATAGGCCTCACCCTATTCTCCAATGGATCTCCCACCAAAGGCCTGATCCACCTTCCAATATTTGGCACCCTTCTAGGCGGGAACCGGTGCCTTTACAACTTTACCAGGGCACACATCCATAACTGAACTGGAGGATCCCGTGCCACAAGAACAAGTTAATCAATAACCAAAATTGAGATCTAGAGATTTGCAAGAAACACTAGATCAAGAATCTCCAAGTGAATGGAGGGGAAGTGAAGATCTTGATGGATGCTGATGTAGATCAAAGTCTCCTCCTTCAATTCCCCTAAGCCTGGAGCCTTTGAGTGGTTTAAGATGGAGATTACACTTGATTCGATATGAACTAGGCAGAGCTTTTTTGTAGGATCCAATAGTTCTGAAATAGGGATCTGAGGGGCTATTTATAGCCCCACTCAAAAAGCTGTCGTTGGATGATTTGGGGGCCGGATTATCTGGCCTAAGTGGGGGCCAGATTATCCGGCTAGGACAAACATCCAGCCGTAGCACGGACAATCCGGACAAAAATCCGGCCCCACACAGCGTGGCGCGCCTTGGTTGCCTTTGCCAAAAAAAACTAGAGGGGCGGAATATCCGCCCCCTAGAGGGGCGGATTATCCGGCCTAGGCAAATGCTCCGGCCCTAGACGGTTAATATGGGGAGAAACTCTGGCCCCCATACAACATGACACGCCTTCGTGGTGTTGGCAAACTCCCGAGGGGCGGATTATCTGCCCCCTGGAGGGGCAAATTATCCGGCCTAGGCGAATGCTCCAGCCCTGGTCGGTTAATCCGAGGAGAAACTCCGCCCCCTTACTGCATGACGCGCCTTGTTGGCTTTGGCGATCTTGGTGGGGCAGATAATCCGCCCCTGCAAAACTCTAGTTTAGCAGAATTTGGGTGGAAACGTTGTTCTGCACACTAAACACACAATTAAATAATCCTTGACGTTGTTATCTAACATACAAAATACTAGGGATCATAAAATGTTCTTTCAATCTCCCCCTTTTTGGTGTTAGATGACAATACTAGGATTTTCAATATAGCCCTACTAACACATCATTCCAAGGATGAAAAGGACTCCCCTTACATGTGTACATATATTAAGTTTGCATTTGAATACAAATACACACACATAGGCTCAGTACTTTCTCATGAATTGGAAGCTAATGAATAAATGATGAGTTAGGGAGAGAGATGTACCATACCACCATAGTGAAGTCCTTAATAAGATAATGATAGATACTTTTCATGAAACCCCATATTGAGACTTCCAAGAATAAAGATATAACGATACATCCACATAGATAATTCCAGAAATCCATAGTGATAAATCCATAACGATGATTCCATAGTCTCATGACACAATATGGACCAACATAGTCTCACACAAACACACAAAATAGCAAATAGGAGAGTTTAATGTTAAATGTGCACATGCAAGAATGAAGAAAAACGATAAAATGCCAAATGTGCTTGTGCCCAACCCATGAAAATCCCCTCGACACCTACTAGAACTACGTCTCCCCTTTAGCATCGGAACGCCAAAAGGGAAAAGAGCGATGCTAACATCCCTGGAGATCACTCCTCGTCCTCATCCTCATCCTCGTCCTCGTCATAGGTACCCTCAGCATCATCATACTCCTCCTCGTCATCATCCTCATCATCAACGGCTAGCGGAGTAGGCTCTCGCGGAAACAAGTGATGCTCGAGGTCACCATAGTTGGTGCCTGAAGTGTTCCACTAAGCATACAGAGTAGAGAGCATGGTGTACATAGCATCAATCATCTCGTGGAAGATGAAATCCATCACATCCAGCTGGTAGCTCATAGCAGGGTCTTCAGAAGATGCTACCTCATAAGCAAAGCCCAGCAGTTGAACAAGGTGACCACGAATGCTATCATTGTTTCCCCCACTTGGAGTGATGCAATTACGAAACATACCAACTAGCTGAGCATGTAGTGGAGAGAGAATGGCAACCTTACCAACAACACCACTAGGACCACAACAGGGTGAAAGAAGGGTGTATTTGTTAGGCTTGATAACAGAGATGATGTGGTACCCACAAGATTGATCGCGACCAACAAAAGAGTAACCAATAACCTCAGCAAATGTGTAGAAATCAGACTCTAGATAGTTCTCTCGTGTCATCCACTTTATGGTGTGACGCTCATCCCTACACACCACGAGTGGAGAAAAACTGTTTCACCATGGAGGTATCATAAGAACATTAGAGCCCCATCTTCTCAGTTACAGCCAAAGCTTGAGCATATTGAGGTAGACGACCTACCTCGGTCAGATCGATAGGACGCATGGGATGAATCTTCAGGTGGTCATAAACACCATCAAAGATAAACTTGTGGTGAGCACACCAAAAGTGGGGGTCCCCAAGCTCCTCATCAATATCATCCTCCACATATAGGTCACACTGACGAATAGCTGAATATGAAATGATGTCCCTATCCTTGTAGCAGACCCTAGGGTGCTTACCCTTTTTCTTGGAACCAGCCCGAGACCCCTTGTCCTTCTTAGCCCTTTCTTCCATCCTAGCAGCCTCTCGTTTCTGCCTCATCAACTCAACCTCTTCAACAAGAAATCCTTCTTCATTGGGCCTGAAATAGCGAGCATGAGGACGCCGCTTGTATGTCTGAGAGATCCCATGAGAGCCACCTGTGAAGTGAATGAGGTAGATATCAAGTAGATAAGAACACACATAAGTCCAGGAGGAGTGTTAAAAACAATATAGGAACAACCACAAGTCAATCACATGTCAAACCATAGTCTAAGATTAACAGCAGCAGGTGCAAACCTTCTAGGCCAGATAATTCATTCGAGTCAGGGGCGGATAATACGACCTTTGAAATTTTTTGCACATCATCTTAGATGCATAGTTCAGACATAGATCGGGTAATGTGGTTGCTAGCCTACAATTTCTAATAAGAAAAATGGCACAAAGGCAACTTCTAGACCAAGTTCCATTAACAAAGAACAACATCTATGCAAAATATGAGACTGGGGAATTTACCCTCACTCATTGGGGGAAGAACTTGGAGGAGAAGGTACCTAGAGGATCTCCGAAGAAGATACGGGGGTGGAGAATCTGGTGACCGGAATGGCACTGGGAGGACCGGGGAAGCCGACGGTGGCTGGGAGAGAAGGTGGGGGTCAGGGTGGACTGGCTGCTCTGTTTGAGCCTTTGCACCTGACGCCAAACCCTAAGTAGATGAAATCGCCGGGCCGGATAATCCGGCCACCAAAAAGGGCGGATAATCCGACCTTCACCAATTATTCTGTTTACACAGAAATTGGGCCAGCATAACCCCTCAAGTCCCTCACAAGATAAATAGTGGACTTGTGTGCAAGATAGATGGTTCAAGGTGGGAGAAGGGCTTAGGTTTAGATAGCCAAACTGAGATGGTACTACACACCAAGAATTGCAACAACCAAGAGAGTGAAAAGTGAATTGTTGGTGTGTTTTCCAGAAGAACACAAGATTGGCAAATAAAAAGCAAATGAAAGAACATCAAAGAACTAACTCTTCATAAAGAAGAGGGCGGTGGCCGAAGACGCTGATGAGTGCATATTTGCATCAGGATTTACATTATTATTTTGCATTGTAGATGTAGGATCTTGGTATTTTACGGCACTCGCACGCACATTTTATGTATGTTTTCACCAAGATCAGGACAAATGATGGATCCAATGGATACAATTCTTGGAGCAGTTGTACTATGGAGAAAAGGAGTAAATAACAACATAAATCGCTTATTTGGGAAATATTAATAATACCAGAAGAAAACTAGAAGCGAACAAGGGAGGTAGAAGGTTCAACGACCAACTATACGGCGGGAGCAACTTTTCCGACCGTATAGTTGGCGCCGCCTCCGCCTCCTCAAATAGTTTCACCCCGTGCAACTGGTTCGGGGAGACAACATAAAGGCACCTAGAAATTGCAGAAACCTCACCTCCGGAAGGAATCTAGAGGGGGAACCCATCCAACGGGGATCCATCTTCGCCCTGCACAGATCTGAAAGGCTAAGGCATCGATCTTCATCAACCACCGCTGCATCACCACCATCTCTATCCATTCCATCTACATATTTCCTAGATATTGTTGTAATTCCCATACTCGTTGTGGATTTATACAAGTACTATTCATCTATGATTGTTTCCATTACCATTGACATGATGTTGATTGCCTCCATGTCTGAGTAGATCTCTAGTTCTTGGGGAGATGGAGAAACCCTAGTATGAGATTGAAATAAGATAAAGTCTATTATGATATTCATCGCTGTGACCATGTGTTAGATTTTCTACATCTTGATGTTGAGAGAAGTCGACCTCTCAATATTTGCCTCTCATGGGGACTTGATGGTGGGAACTAAGATGGAGGCGTGCTAGCACTTACAGTGACTATAAAGCTGTTGGCACCCCTTACGTATCAACTTGGGAAACCGAGGAAACTCAGAGAACACTATCCATGTCATGGGATACGTCCTACATGATTACGTCCCTTAATAGCGCAGTAACTTGATTGATGTCGATTGCTAACTGCTGTGGTTATGAGGATGATGTCAGCAGCGGTTGCTACCTAATTGTCCAAATACGGAGTTCCTCCCACACATACATAGTTGAGAATGTTCATGATGATAATCTTTATCTTAGATCCTTATAATACTACTGGTGTATTTGCTACTCCCTAACAATGTTTTTCCCTATTGCAGTTCTAATCTCTCTTACATACGCGATACTTACTTTCTGTATCAAGTTATTTTGGTTTACTTTATTATTGCTCTTATACCAAAAACCCAAAAACACCTTTTTACACAATACTCGCATTTTATCTTGTTACTTAGAACTTAATCTAGCATTTCTATTATAATACTTATTTCAAGAGTTATTAGACTTTAGACTCCTGCTCCCTGTGGGATCGATATCTTTATTTTGAAAGCTACAAATGATCTGTGCACTTGCAGTCATCAGCCACCATGTAGGAGTAGATGGCATGACACCACGAAGATGTACCTTAGGTTCATAGACAATACTCATCAATAAACTCACATATCACAAAATGATATTAAGAGAAATGATTTATCTTGATTTTGGCATTATGGGGGGAGGGTTAGCCAAATAATTAGGACCACACTCCCCCTATATCCATGCCCACACCTAAACCAAATAAAGGAAGAAGTATATGGGAGTATGTAAGGGATATCATGTCAAGCTCCTTGAATCAACGATATTTAGCTCATTCCTCAAATAACAAAACATTGCTTCATCAAGTGGCTTCGTGAAAATATCCACAATCTGATTCTTCATGCTCACAAAAGATAAGACAATATCTCCACGAGCAACATGGTCTCGAATAAAATGATTGCAGATCTCAATATGTTTAGTCCTTGTGTGCTATGCCGGTTGTAAGAAATTTTAATGGCACTTTCATTGTCACATAAAATAGGCACTTTGTCACAATTGACACCGTATTCCTTTAAAGTTTGCCTCATCCATAATAATTGAGTGCACGCACTTGCAACAGCTACATATTCCGCTTCGGCGTTGGAGAGAGATATGCAATTTTGCTTTTTTAGAAGACCAACATACCAAAGACCTTCCCCAAAATTAAAAAGCTCTAGAAGTTGACTTTCTATCATCCTTGTCACGAGCCCAATTGAAATCCGTATAACCACATAAAGATAAATTAGAGCCCTTGGGATACCATAGACCAAAATTAGGGGAATGAACCAAATATCAGAAGATTCTCTTGACCGTCACCAAGTGGATTTATTTAGGAGCTGCTTGATACCTTGCACACACACACCTACACTCAACATAATATCAGGTCTAGATGTGCAGAGGTAAAGAAGAGAGACGATCATGGACTGATATACCTTTTGGTCTACATCTTTACCATTGGGATTTAATTCAAGGTGACACTTTGTTTGCATCAGGGTAGCAACACCATTAAGATCGGTCATCTTGAATCGCTTGAGCATGTCTTGAATGTATTTTTCTTGATTAATAAAAGTCCCTTCTCGTAGTTTCTTGATTTCGAAACCAATAAAGAACCTTAACTCACCCATCATAGACATCTAAAACCTGTCAGTCATAAGCTTTGAAAATTCATCGTTAAAAGCTTGGTTAGTTGAGCAAAAAATAATTTCATAAACATAGAGTTGGCATATGAAAAGATCCCCATTAACCTTCTTAGTAAAAAGAGGGGGTCAATCTGCCCAACTTCAAAACCCCGATCTAACAATAACTCATTAAGATGCTCATACCACACACGTGGGGCTTGTTTAAGGCCATAGAGTGCATTATCGAGTTTGTAGATGTGGTTTGGAAAGTTGGGGTCCTCGAAGCCCGGGGGTTGCTTAACATAGACCAACTCATGCAATGGACCATTCAGAAAGGCACTTTTAACATCCATTTGTTGTAATTTAAAGTTATGATGAGCTGCATAAGAAAGGAGGATACGGATGGAATCAAGGTGAGCCATTGGAGCATAAGTATTTCGGAAGTTCATGCCTTCCACTTGGGAAAAGTCTTGTGCCACAAGTCTTGCCTTGTTCCTCACAACAATTCCATACTCATCTTGCTTATTCTTGAAGATCCACTTTGTGTCGATAACATTGTGGCACTCTTTAGGCTTCTCAACGAGCTTCCATATACTTTGTTGTGCTCAAAATTGTTGAGCTCTTCATGCATAGCCACAACCCAGTCCGGATCTTCAAGAGCTTCAAAAACCTTCTTGGGTTCAACCATAGATATATTTGCTTGATGGTGACTGAATTTTGCAAGTTCACTCTTAGTGGACACACGTATCCTTAGGTCACCCACCAATTTATCATGTGTGTGACCTCTGAGTTCAAGAATCCTTTCAGCTCGAGCCTTGCGACGAATTTCATTTCTTCATTGTTCTTTGGAGGGATAAATTCATCATATTGCTCATCATCTTGACTATTAGCTTGTTCAGCAGATTGTTTAGCGCTGACAGTTGAAGATGAAGTATGCCCTTGATATTGATCAACACCCGTAACAGGAGGGTGTTGTTTTGAGCTTCTAGAGCCGGGTAATCCAGCTTAGGGAGTGGCTAGATAATCCGTCCTGGGAGTTTCAGCAACATTTTTGTTGTTCCTTGGTGACACGGGTATAATTACTCGAGTGCTTATGTTTTGCTACTCTGGCTATATAAAGGCTCACGTCCCATGAAGACTCAAGATGAAGGCCCAGGAAGCATCCAACAGAAGCCCTAGTTGTATTAGATAAGGAAATAGGAACCGATGTTATGCTGGTGTTGTAATCATAAATATGTAACCTATCTACATATGGCTTTGGAACCTAGCCTATTATATATAAGTTGGGAGAAGTCAACAGAGAGGTACCGAAAAACTCGCAAGCAATCTGTAATCGCATTATCCATCGATAATCAGGCGACTTTGACTCCCTTGTTTGCCTGACATCCGACAAAATCCCAGCGTTCTCATTTCCGAAAAACCCTAAGTATATAACTATGGACATTTCCAAGGTTACCCCTCGTCAATTAGCGTTGTCTATGGGAAACCTGAATGCTAGAGTCATGGATTCGCCGGACCCCTTTTCATCAAGCAAGTATCCAATAGAATCGGCTCCATGCCTGCCCACCCCTGTTTCAGTACCCACTGACTTCAATGGAAGATCCGATCTCATCATCGGAAGTTTCCACTTTAAAGTGGAGGATCCCGAAGAATCGCTCCTCTCGGTTCAATCAGGACCGTCTATTAAAAAATCCGTGCCTACAGCGATACCTACATCATCTGTCGGATCATCCGTAGAAGCTATACTCCAGGCAGAGAAAGATGAAGGAAAAAATGAAAGAATAGTAGATCTAGGAGATCTTGATGGACTTTACGATGATCTCTCCCCTGGATCAGACTCCAGCCAACTACGCCACGTGGATCAAGCCTGGTAAACATGGAACCCGAAGAAAGCGGTGAAAGTATCAACTTCGGAATCAGGATGGCTGAAATCTACCCAGAACAGGAACCGCTGGACTTCACTGATTCCCAAAACAGTGTCTCTCTTCCTGACGATGGAGTCACTAGTTCATATATAACGCACCACCAAGTGTGAGTAATCATCAGGGAAACCTCAACGCAACTCGACTCCAATGGTAATCTTATCCTTGATCCCAATGGTAACTTGTCAGATAGCAATGCAGGAGACCACGGAAATGAAGGAGACCCGACAAACAACTGCATAATCCTGGGAGGAGAAGAACCACGTAGAGGCGAGTGGCAAACTCTCCGGCTACCAGCTGAAGCATGGAAAAAAGCAAGGGCAGCAATTTCAGGCGTAGTCCCAATGACAGCCGAGGCCACGCGCGAAGATGTACTAGCATACCAATACTTGTTCATCACAAAAGGAGAGACTTGCTAAGGATGCAGAGGCAACTCGATGAAATAAAAAGACTAGCTAACGAATCCAGCCTTCGGCGGGCTTAGCTAAGCTCTACCCAGGGATCGGGAAGGATAACCGGAGGAGCGCAGCCAAGGAGAGGAGCCTTGAGAGTACAAAATATCCCTGAAGCTGAAAGAAATGAACTGACCAGAGATCTGGATTTGTTGTTTCTGTCAGTAGATCCAATGGGGCACATCAAAGAAAACAGCTCAAGCCACAATCATTGCTGCACAAACATACCTGCTCATAACTCAACCAGCACCCGACGATCCCTGTGCAGCTCTCCATCGATCCACTCTAATGAATCTCGGTATGGTGGGCGCATCCATCGCCCATACAGAACAAGGAGTCGTACATCAACCTGATAGATCCCCACGATGTTGTAGCAGCCCTCGACAGGTAGGACACACCCGACGATCTCGGTCACCACATCGGCTGCACTTCTCCGGCTCCGAGCCGCGAAACAACCTCACACATCACATGAACGACGAGTCAAGGGATGAGGGCCGTAGCTGAAGATACTACAATGGAGATAGCAAAGACAATTATGAGTTATGCGGACCCAGCTGCTTTACCCAACGGGTTCGAAGAATCTAGTACCTAAGGATTTAAAACTTCCTCATGACCGCCAGAAGTACGATGGCCTACAGGAACCCGAAGCTTGGCTAGCAGATTATCTGGCCACTGACAAGTTATAGGGTGGCTCCACAGCCACCACAATGTAGAGCCTGCAGCTGCAACTAACCGGCGTCGCACGGTCATGGCTCAGACAACTACCCGAAGATTCCATCAGCAGCTGGAACAACCTTGAAGATAAGTTCATCCGACATTTTCACTCCACATTCAAGCGACCCGCATCTCCGGAGCAATTACGAGCATGCAAACAGAAACCTAGAGAATTAATATGAGCCTTCATTCAGCGATGGAACATCATCAAAAACTTAGCTGAGGCCATATTCGACGAAAGGGCAATTGACGCCTTCAACGACGACCTCCACCATCGAGAATTCATAGAAGAACTAGGATGGGTCAAGCCCAAAACAATTTCATAGCTGATGGATATGGAAAATCGCTGGGCTGACGGAGAGGACGCAATACACAACAACCGAACACGTTCACCCAAAGAAGATAGAGACATATGCAACAATGACGGAAGACGAAGGAACAACGATGGACATAGGGGACCAAGCTATGTTGCAGCTAGTTTCTCGGGAGAGGACAACGAAGGAAACAATGATTACAATGGTGGGCACTGTAACAACAGGGACGACGTTGGAGGAAGTCAACCTACACAGCGATATCATCCAAGAACCCGAGACCCACCAATGTCCGCAATGCAGATGCTGGAGGGACCCTATAATATGCACTTTTACGTTGACTCAACGGGCAAAATGCGATCCAACCATCTCCTGAAGGACTGCCAAACGTTCTTAAAGATGCAAGAGCTATGCAACGCAAAGGCAACCGAAGCAACAAGCTAGGTATATTGTTGGGGGGATACCCCCGGGTAGGGTCACGCCAGGGTATAAAGGCCGAGTTAGCCGAGGTACGGCAAGGTCAAAGAAAGTGCTGGTCGAGACACCACAAGGCAGGACGAATCACGGAGTAACCCGGACCGGAGGATGTCCTCCTAACTGAGTCCCGGCTGACCTATGTCGTATGCCGGCAGGATGTATCTAAGTTGTATGCAGGTACAGGTGTGGCCGGATTAACCAGGCATGATCCGAGTTATATCAGGCTTGCAAGAGAAGGAAGGTATCTCGCTGGTCAAAAGGAGGTCACTGTACGCTAGAGCGTGAGCGAAGCGGACAGAGGCTAGGACCACCGAGGTGTTGCCGACAAAGCTGACGTTGCCTGTGTCGGATGACGCTGGCGCCGCAGAGGCTCACGTAGTCGGTTTACTATTTTGGGAAGAGGCATATTCCCTGGAATATGCCTCCACGTATGCCCTAATTGGAGACCTAGCTGCCCCTATATAAGGAGGGATAGGGCATCGGTAGAAGGGGTTGATCTCGAGAGGGTTGAGTTTTACTTGGTTGGTTCTTGGTTCCTGAGAGCTAGCTAGTGGTGAGAGTAAGAGAGTTCCTTCTTCCTCCTCTCCCCAAGACAGCTCAAGGAGCATTTGTAACCTTGGAAACCCATCGAATACAAAGCATATGTGTGTGGAATCACCACACTATCCCTCCCTGGATTCCTCTAGTGCATATTGTCCCCACCTTTAGCCTATCCATGGCATCTGCCGTGACACCACCACGACAGTTGGCGCCCACCGTGGGGCTAGCGGCGCTAGTAGGAGTGAAGATCCGGATGGGAAACCTCATCGGCACCGGCGAACACATCGTCTCCAGGCTTGTTCAGCGCTTTGGAGCGCTGGACTTCGTCAGCGACAATGCTGGCTGCTTCGACAAGCGACCTCTTCCGTGCAACGGCCTCTTCGTCAAGCTTGGCGCGCACAAAATCTAAGTCGCTGTCGATGTGTCATGCTTTCACCCGCGGCACGTCGTCGAGGGAGGCGAGCCACCCCTTAGTGCGACTCGTGGGGCGCGTATCACTCGCTCCCCTGACCGCGCTGAGGTGATGATGACTGCGCCTGGCGCTGGCATGAGCAAGGAACCAGCACCAGATCCAGAGGTAACACCCAAGGCACGAAGGAAAAGTAGAGGTCCTCCGCTAGAGAGGCCAGAGAATGTGCTGCAACAGGCGATAGATAGCTTGGTGAGCCACGTAGTAGCAGTGGTAGATCCGGCTCAAGCACATGCCGAGTTAGAGGAGACTAGGCAGAAAATACTAGAGGGTGCGAAAAAGATAGCCATGGCTCAACAGTTGTTGAACATGACACTGCGTGAGTACGCAAAGGCAAATAAGGTTGATGCTATAAAAGTGAAGGGGAGAAACCTCATTAGTGAAATGAAGAAAGAGGGTGATACTAGAATTGAGGAATCATAGAACTGTCTGTCTGTGGGGCTGCCGAAATACAGTACCCCGACAAAGAACCTCAGAGCGGCAGATGCAGCTGCGTCCGAGTTAGAGGGTTTGACGGGTGAAGCCCGGCAGAGACAGCAGGAAAGGGTCAATGAGTTAGTTCGGATCACAAACAGACAGAATGAGGAATTGCTCAGGGCTAACCCGGAAAGAGCTGGGGCCTCCAAGATCATTTATTTGGAAGTGGGTAACCCGGAGAAATCCGCTGGAGCTGCATCGTCTCGTCATGGTGGTCCTAGGAGAGAAGAGGTAGTAACCTCGGCCAGGAGGAACAAACAGATAGTCCCGTATGACCCGGCATGGGCAGAGAAAGGAAGAGCAGTGCAGGGAAATGATGATCGACAAAGTGTGAGCCGAGGTGAAGCTGGCAGAGGTAACCGCGACCAAGGCAATGCCGGTCAGGGAACGTTGTGAACGGCAATGCCAGACATCGCAATTCGGCGGGTGCAGGGCAACCGCAGCAGCGACATATACCACGACAAGAGCGCAGTGCCGGCCAAGGTATGCAACAGAGAGCAGCTCCACAAGAGCAAGATAGATACAATGATGGTGATTCAGAAATGGTGAACGCAGGGTACCCCAGGCCGGACTATCACGTGATAGGGTCAAGATTGGGAAGCAGGAACTTGATGCCTCACGACACCAGGTTAAAACTGGATCGACTTTATAGATCGGAGCAAATTGAGTGTCAAGGTCCTCTGGGTCCAGCTTGTTTTGAGCCCCGGATCATGAAGGAGCCTCCGGTACCTAACTTCTAGTTACCTAGAGGCACTAAGACATATGACGGTAGCAAAAAGCCGGAGGATTGGTTGATTAACTACGCAACAACGGTAAAAATTGCTACGGGCAACTTGAGACTGGTTGTGAGATATGTACCTCCGATGCTGGAGGGGCCAGCGAGGGTATGGCTAAACAATTTGCCTCCCGGAAGTATTAACTGTTGGATCAA
Organism: Avena eriantha; assembly: GCA_910589775.1. Classification (NCBI taxonomy): domain Eukaryota; kingdom Viridiplantae; phylum Streptophyta; class Magnoliopsida; order Poales; family Poaceae; genus Avena; species Avena eriantha. Next base: position 441,513,276 of record OU342740.1, read on the forward strand.
TTTTGAAGAAATGTTTGTCAGTAATTTCTCAAGCACGTATCAGAGGCCCAACAGACCATAAACCCTAGCAATGTGCAAGCAGAGACCAAATGAGACAGACCGTGAATTCTTGACCCGTTGGTGCATAGTGCGAAACTCATGTGAGGGCGTGATTGAATCACAGGCCATAGCTTGATTTGTGCAAGGGTGCAGATATGCAAGCATGATGTGGCAAAGGTTACAAAGGGATATGCCAACTACCCTAGCAGAGACGATCCGGATTGCTGATTCATACGCCTTGGGTGGTCCGACTCATCCTAGGCTCATGTCAAACGAGTCAAATGAGGAATACTACCAGCGAGATGGAGCCGGATCATCCCGGCGGAATGATTACCGGGGCAAGAGAAGAGATGATAGACCGGATTACCGGTATAGTTCGCAACAAGTTGTTGTTGTGAATCAAGACCAACCCAGAGCAGGAACCAACCAACGTCAGAAAACTGGAGGGCAGCAATGGACCCCAAGGAGTGATGGCAAGAAAACTTGGACGCCCGAACAAAAAAGACAGTGGCAGGAGAAGAAGGACAAGCCGAGGTATACTTATGAGGCAATGCTGGATCAGCCATGTAAATTTCACACGCCAAATCTGAGTAACCCAGCGGGTCACACAACCCGGCAGTGTGAGTGGATGAGGAAGATAGAACAAAGTGGTTCGGGGAATGCTCAGGCACCTCGGAATGATCAACCTCGGCAGGAGTTACCCCGGCAGCAATTGCTCTCTAGAGCGAACACACAACAGTTAATGTTGCCACCACCTCCGCCGAGGTATGAAAACCATGAGAGAAGGGATGCAGTGCATCAGGTAGAAAACCAGCATCAACCAGATCAAAGGTACCCCGGAAATGAGGGGAGAAATGAGTACAGAGAGCATCACCAGAGTTACTATGTGTTCACCACAGAAGAGACAGACAGAAAGAGCTTGCAGCGCCGACAGATGGAAGTGAATGCGGTAATGCCAGCGGTGATGAGGTATATGCCTTGGTCGGATCAGGAAATTACTTGGAGCATCAAAGATCATCCCAAGCTTATGCCAAGTCCTGGTTCGTATGCGCTAGTGTTGGACCCAACATTCATTGGGCCAAACATCAATGTGAGGTTCTCGAAGGTGCTGATTGACAATGGCAGCAGCATCAATATCATGTACGTGGACACGATGCGCAAGTTGGGTATCTCGGAGAACATGCTCTAAGCTACAAGAACAACTTTCCATGGCATTGTGCCAGGTATTTCCTGTGAACCCATTGGCAAGGTCCGGGTTGACGTGTTGTTCGGCACGAGAGATAACTGCCGAACTGAAAATTTGCAATTCGAGGTTGTCAATCTGGAAAGCGCATATCACGCATTACTCGGCAGGCCAGCCCTGAACAAATTCATGGCAAGTACTCACATCAGTTACTTGAAGATGAAGCTGTCTGGGCCAAATGGTGTGATTACCATAACTGGTGATTTCCGATGTTCCATTGAATGAGCATCTGCCGGGTCTAACCTGGCCGAGTCACTCGTGATTGCTCAAGAGAAGAGAACAATCTAGGAGGTGGCGGCATTGGCTCAATCCACGCAGCAGTATATGCCGGCGCAGAGTAACCCGCATGGAAGTATATCATTTCAAGCAACAAAGGATACCAAGAAAGTACCTGTTGATGATATGTTCCCAGAGCGCACCGTAACAATTGGTGTCGGGTTAACTGACAAATAGGAAAGCGAGCTCGTCAACTTCCTCCGTGAGAATCGGGATATGTTTGCTTGGTCCACACAGGACTTGCAAGGCGTTCCGAGGGAGTTGGCCGAGCACTCTTTGAATGTGAGACCCGGAGCAAAGCCGGTGAAGCAACCTCTCCGCCGCTTCGCCGAAGATAGGAGAAAGGTCATTGGAGATGAGATAGCTCGGCTCCTAGCAGCTGGATTTATCATGGAAGTGCTTTACCCGGATTGGCTATCTAATCCGGTGCTGGTGGAGAAGAAGAAGGATGATCCGAACGTGGCAGTGGTTTGGCGTATGTGCATCGATTACACGAACCTGAATAAGGCGTGTCCGAAAGATCCATTCCCACCGCCAAGGATAGACCAAGTCATAGATTCTACTGTTGGGTGTGAACTGTTGTCATTCATAGATGCATATTCCTGTTTCCACCAGATACCTCTGAATCCGAATGATCAAATAAAGACTGCGTTTATCACCCCGTATGGGGCTTATTGCTATCGCACCATGCCTTTTGGTTTACGTAATGCAGGGGCAACGTACCAAAGATGTATGCATAAATGTTTACACGACCAAATTGGTCAAAATGTGCAGGTATATGTGGATGATGTTGTTATAAAGACCAAGGAAAGCGAAACGCTCCTTGACGATATCAGGCAAACGTTCGCAAACTTGAGAAGGTTCTGAATGAAGCTTAACCCGGAGAAATGTACCTTCGGTGTCCCGGCTGGAAAATTACTCGGATTTCTTGTCTCCAGCCGAGGTATCGAAGTTAACCCAACTAAAATCCGAGCCATAGAGCGAATGGAACTGCCGAAGTGCCTTAATGATGTCCAGAAGTTCACTGGTTGCCTGGCATCCTTAAGTCGGTTTGTATGTCAGTTGGGAGAAAAGGCACTGCCTCTCTATCAACTCATGAAAAAGTCGGACAAGTTCATTTGGACGCCGCAGGCCAATGAAGCCTTTATCCAATTAAAGAAAATGTTAGCCACTGCACCAGTGTTAGCCTCTCCACTATCAAAGGAGCCAATGTTGCTCTATATAGCCGCAACCAACCGAGTTGTAAGTGCAATAATTATGGTAGAGCGCGACGAAGAGGGTAAGTCAGTGCAAAGGCTAGTATATTATCTGAGCGAGGTATTATCAGTTTCGAAACAAAACTATCCCCATTATCAGAAGATGGCATATGGTGTGTATATGGCGGCTAAGAAGCTAAAGCACTATTTTGAAGAGCACCCCATCAAAGTAATATGTGAAGCCCCCATATCCGAGATAATGAGCAACAAGGATGCAAGTGGTCGGATTGCAAAATGGGCAATTGAGCTAGCCCCTTATGCACCACAATATGACAGGAGAGAAGCAATCAAGTCTCAGGCTGTGGTCGACTTTTTTGTGGATTGGGCCGAGGTGCAATATGAGCCACCATTGCCAGATCCGAACTACTGGAGAATGCACTTTGACGGGTCGAAAACAAAAACCGAGTTAGGCACCGGAGTTGTGCTTACCTCTCCCAAGAAGGACCAACTGAAATACGTGCTACAAATCCACTTCGCAGCATCAAACAATGTTGCAGAATATGAAGCACTTGTGCATGGGCTCAAAGTGGCAAAAGAAGTTGGAATACATCGGATCCAATGCTTCGGTGACTCGGATCTCGTAGTCCAGCAAGTCTCAGGGAAATGGGATGCTTTGGATGCAAATATGGCATTGTACAGATTTCATGTACAGAAGATATCGAGATACTTTGAGGGATGCGAATTTCATCACGTACCTCGGTGGAAAATGAGGCTACCGACGTACTGTCGAAGCTCAGATCAACCCGACAATCAATTCCACTAGGTGTAGCACTAGAGCACCTCAGAAAACCCTCTATTAGGCCATCCCTAGAGTCCGAGTCAATTTATATCCCGGCAAATCCGGAATCGGAAGCTGTGCCCATGGACATTGATGTGGGAAGTGGTTCACGAAACCCGGGGCCTGCTTCGGCAAACCCGAGGACTGCTTCGCAAAACCCGAGGACTGCGCAGCGTGATCCGGCTGAGGTTATGCCGGTGGATCAGATGGAAATTGAGGAGGATGTGTTTCTAGTGCGAGCTATACCAGCTTGGGCACTGCCCATATTTCAATTCCTGAAGGATGGAACTTTGCCCAGCGAGGAATTTCTCTCAAGGCAAACTCAGAGGAGGGAAAAAGCATACACGATCATCAATTCCGAGCTATACAAGAGGAGTGTGACAAACATCCTCCAACGATGTGTTGACCCGGAAGAAGGGCTTGACATCCTCCGAGATATACATCAAGGGGAATGTGGGCATCACGCCTCGTCCAGAGCCTTGGTAGCAAAAGCTTTCCGTCATGGGTTTTACTGGCCAAGTGCCTTGGAACAAGCAGAGGGTCTGGTAAGAAAGTGCAATGGTTATCAAAGATATGCTACCAAGACACATATGCCAATGTCGGAGCTCAAGATCATACCAATTACCTGGCCATTTGCCGTATGGTGTTTGGATATGGTTGGCCCGTTTAAACCAGCAAGAGGGAACATGACCCACATCTTAGTCATGGTTGACAAGTTTACAAAATGGATTGAGGTGAAGCCAATAAGAAAATGTGATGGAGCTACCGCCGTGACATTCCTCAAAGATATCATCTTGAGATACGGTTATCCTCACAGTATCATAACAGATAATGGCACAAATTTCGCTGAAGGAGCATTTGCGCAATTCTGCCGAGATAAGAAGATCCGGCTGGACGTTGCCTCGTTAGCTCACCCCGCATCGAACGGACAAGTGGAGAGATCCAACGGATTAGTATTATCCGGGATAAAACCCTGGCTCATTGAGCCACTACAAAGATCAGCGGGGTGCTGGATAGAAGAACTACCAGCGGTACTGTGGAGTTTAAGAACAACTCCGAACCGATCAACAGGCTATACGCCATTCTTTCTGGTATATGGGGTAGAAGCTATATTACCAGCCGACATAGAGCATGACTCGCCCAGGGTCACCCAATACACAGAAGTCGAAGTGCAAGAAGCCTAGCAAAATGATGTTGATCTGCTGGAAGAAGCGAGAGAATTGGCATTGTCCAGATCCGCCATATATCAGCAAAATCTCCGACGCTACCATAGCCGGAAAGTAAACCCCCGAATCTTCCGGGAAGGTGATCTAGTACTCTGGTTGGTACAACGTACTGCTGGCATGCACAAGTTATCCCCCCCATGGGAAGGGCCATTCATTGTGAGCAAAGCATTGCACAATGACTCTTATTATCTCATCGATGCAAAACCACAGGAGAAGAACAAGTCGGACAGGTCCGACGAGGAATCTAAGCGTCCATGGAATGTAGCTCTACTTCGTCCATTCTACACTTAGCAAAGAAGTGTGTGTATCCGAGTCTCTCATACGTCGGTATGTATGCCGGTAATGAGCTTATCAATGAAATGGTGGTACCTCGAGCAGTAACTCGGGGACTGCCTTAATAATATTTGTTGTCTTCTGTACTTGTTATGATTTTTATGTCGGCTGGTTTAAGTTGCTTCCGCCTAATCCGGATTAGTAGTGTGTGAGCACCAAAAAACTCAACTCTTCGACTTGCTGTTGTCCAACAAGATTTGGCTTCATGGCAAGCAAGAGAACAAGTTTGGAATTGCGTAGCACACAAAAAATGACTAAGGAAAAGAACGTAATTGAGCTGACATTTGTTATTTGGACTAACTTTATGTTTACCTTGATTTTGCTATGTTGAATTACTTTGAGCTAGTCCTAAAGTTTCTAAGTATTGTTAAGTCAATTTTTGAAACTCGGACTCGTAAGTCATAAAACCGAACCAAGGTAGACACGAGCCGAGCTAAGAAATTGGAGAAACAAGAAAATGAAACTTGGGGACTACGCCAAGTTAATCCGGCACAAGCAACTCGGTAGCAAAATATGATCAGTGTGCTTAATACATTTGCACCCAGCATACCAGGGATCTGATAATCTTCAAAGTGTTTGTTATCAAGGAGCAGCAGGAGGAGGTAACTCGGCACCAGCAGGTGGAACTCCGGCCTCGGCTTCAGAATTATCTTCATCTTCTTCGATGTCCGAGGCTTCATCCTCATCCTCTTCACCCGAACCATCTTCGACGTATTCGTCGTCAATAGCGTCAAGGAAGCTTGGTCCTTCGTTCCATTGATGGATGGGGGCATACTGAATGAGGCTATGGGCGCAAGCCTTGCGGCGAGCTATCCAATACAGATCATTGGACCACCTTGAACCGGTGCGCATGCGTTCCAGAAGATTCAGGTTTATTTTCTCGTACCAAGTGAGCACGTAGTGGAGGACGGTTTTAGCTCTAGCACGTCCGGCGGATTCTCTCTAGAGATCAAGCTGGGTCTCGCACTCCATTAACTTGTTAATCAGAGTAGTGGCACCCTCCGGAGTGTCTTCACCAGGCCAAAGGGCATTGGAGATCCGGATGGCTGCATCTAGGATATCCTTGCCGTAGTTCTTCATGATTTCAACTCGGGAGGACAAGCTGACTATCAGATCCTCCAGATCAAGAGGAATGGTGCCAGTACCAGATGGAGTACCTCTCTACTGGCGGAACTTGGTAACGGCATTGGATGCAATGGCATCGCCCTCCAGAAATTTGTCTGAAAAACAAGGCAAGTGAGATAGGTAAAAGAGGTTGACCCGGAGAAATTAACGCCGGCTGAAGAAAAAGAACTTACGAGAAATATGGCTGTGGATTGGGGTCAGCTCCTTGGTGCAGTGGTCACGCCTCTTCCGGAGTTGCACAAGTTTAGCATTTGCCGATTCAAGCTTAATGTGGGCCTCCTTCAGTAGTTCTTCATCTTTGACACTTTGGAGGTTGAGACGTTCTCGCTCTTCAGTAAAATCTTGGCCAGCTTTATCCATCTCGGATTTGTGGAGCGCCTTGAGCTTTTTCATGTCTGCCTTGAGCTTGGCAATTTCATCATATTTGGTACCGAGGAGGGCGAGCTCATCATCCTTCTTCTTGTGTTCGTCCTGATGCTGCTCTGCTTGTTCAAGAAAATGTAGCATCATATCAGGCACGGGCACACTATCTTCAAGAGATGCTGAAATAGTTTGTTGACCCGGCAAAGCCGAGGTATGAATATCTGCCGAGCCAAGAAGAAAAGGAGAGAGGGTGCAGAAGGAGACTAAGCAAAACGGACTTACCTTTTATCTGGTCCAAGTTCTTCCGCATGATGGTGTTCTCAGCTTCCACTCCAGCTGCGCAATCCGAATGATGAATTAGTACGACAGGAAAAACAAAGAAAGATAGGAAAAAAGCTATGGAGAAAACATACCCCTTTTCTTGAACTCAGCGAGAAGTGTAGAATGTTTCGAGCGTAGTGCCTTATGTGTGTCCAAGAGGCGTTGAAACTCAGCGCTCCGACGATTGGTGGTAACCTGTGAAAAGCAAAGTTGACTTGATCATGTGCATATTCAAAGTGTACAAAATCCGGGCCAAGTGGAACTTAACCCGGCTCTAGGTGTGTGCATATTCGAAGTGTACAAAATCCAGGCCAAGTGGAACTTAACCCGGCTCTAGGTGTGTGCATATTCGAAGTGTACAAAATCCAGGCCAAGTGGAACTTAACCCGGCTCTAGGTGCATGCATATTCGAAGTGTACAAAATCCGGGCCAAGTGGAACTTAACCCGACTCTAGGTGTGTGCATATTCGAAGTGTACAAAATCCGGGCCAGGTGGAACTTAACTCGGCTCTAGGTGTGTGCATATTCGAAGTGTACAAAATCCGGGCCAAGCGGAACTTAACCCGGCTCTAGGTGTGTGCATATTCTAAGCTACTAAGGAGCTACGCTAGTTCTCTAAGGAGCATCCGACCGAGTAACAAGTTACTCCCCCAGAGGCTCGGGGACTAATGGAGATATCTCTAAGCACTTGTGCATATTAACAAAAAGACAAAGTAGCGTACCTCCATCATCCGGCCAGCAATGTTGATAGCCTTGGCTGCCGTGTTCATCTATGTGCTGAACTCGGCGGGCCCAAATTTCTCTGGGAGATCGCCGTTTGGATCGACGAACTCCGCCTTATTCCAGTTATTGACAAACTCGATCAAGGCTGGAGGATAGTGCTCTCCGCTAAGCATATGGGGCGCGATTAAACCCTTGGCATGGGCCTCCCTCCTCTCAATTTGGGCAGCAGCGGGGCTGGTGTGCAACGCAAGTTGCATGCTAGCTGACTCGGGGGCAACATCCTTCTTCGGAGGGGTCTTCTACGGAAGCATGGACGCGAGCGTGCGCTGTCCAGCCTTCATAGATGCTGCCCTGGCGGCGTCAGAAGCTTTCTTGCCCTTGGGCTGCTGTTGAGAAGTTGAGGTTTGGGCTGCGGATTTGCCCTTGGGCACGGCCTTGGGCACAGCCTTGGTGCTAGTTGTGTCTTCTCGCCGAGTCTTGGAAGACTCGGACGAGGCGGAAAGAGTTGGTGCTGCTGGTGCTGGCGCTGATGTTGGTCTTGGCAGGGGTGCTGTAGGTACCTCGGTGGTGGCTGGTTGCGGTTGAGCCAAAGAGGAGCTGGGAGCAACCGCAGCCTCGGCAGAACCACTTCCCCCTGCTCCGAGGTTGCCCTCCTCTTGACGAGGTGGGCTAGAACTCGGAGCAGCCGCTGAACCCTCATGAATGTGGTTCAACGGGCGTGAATCGTCGCCACGAGGGGGAGAAGGGCTATGCCGGAGGGGCGAAGCGATGCTTGATCCGGTCTGAGGGACTTCCACCGCAGCCCTGCCAAATCAAATGACAAATAATAAGTTACCACAGAAGAAAAGCGTGAACCAAAGGGTTGGACAGAGAGAAAAGTAACTTACTCATCTGAGGTCAATGGCTCCTTGGGCTTCCGAGCCCTCCGAGTTATGGCCTTAGTTGTAGGATTGGTAGCGGCTTTGTCTGCGGACTTCTTTCGCCTCTTGGTTGGCTTAGGAGGTCTAGAAGAAGAAGCAAAAGCAGCTCCCCTTTTCTTGGACGCAATCGGGATAGGCTCGCCCGTGGCGAGAGGAGGGTCTTCATGAATCTGCCCACCCAGGTTAGCTGATGCCGGAAAGGCATAAGAAAAGGGGACAACGTCCAATGCTTCCATCACCTCAACATCGGAATCATCTTCATCGTCAGGCCAATCTCTAATGGAAGAGAATTTACCGGTGTGTCGCTTGGTCGCGTCGGGAAGTGGCAGGAACATTTCCTGATCCGGCTCCTCCTCGTCCGGGGCAACTCGACCCTTCGCCCATTTGAGGGAAGGCTCAGCGCCATCTTCGAGAGTTTGCTAAAGAAACAGCTGAGAGAGAAATACAAAAAGATCAGATAAACAACATATTCCGACATAGAATATAACTCGGAAAGAAATTGGAGCATGAGAATTACAATAGGAGGAAGCCTGTCCTGGCAGAAATGTTCAATTCCCCACTCCCAATCAGCGGAGAAGTTTTTGTCAGTGGTGAAGAGGGCCTTGACCCAACGAAATATCTCGATATTGCTCAGTTCAAAGGAGGAAGTCCGGTTGGGGTCAAGACGCCAGCTCATATGGCACAGCTTGTGTGTGTGTTTCTGGAGAGGGGAGATTCGGTTGCGGACAAAAGTGATCATCGCATCCTCGTTGCGCATCCTAGCATCTTTTAGTTCCTAGAACCGTTTGTTGACTTGGTTCGCTAGGACAGTGGGTTTCTTGGGGATCCGGTCCCATAGATCCGGATCAGGAGGACCCGGAGCGTAGGGGTGCAGTCGGATCAGATCTTCATTTGTGCCATTTCTGACATAAAAGAAGGTTCGGGCCCAGCCCTTGCAAGAATCAAGCCCTGTGACCCGGGGAAAGACGGACTGTTTCCAGGGAGAAATGGAAGCTGCACCGAACTGCGTAAGTTGTTTGTCCTCCGGGTCAAGCTCCTTATTCGGAATCACGTTTCGGTGAAGACCGAAAAACCGGATCCAGAGCTCTTTGGTGGGCCACAATCCGACATACCCCTCTATGGTGGAGGCAAAGCAAGAAAGGGAAGTGATGGCGTTCGCCGGAAGGTGGTGCGGTTGAAGCTCACAGATGTTGAGCCAATCGTGGAAGAAATCGCTAACGGGAAGGCCGAACCCGCGCTGGAAGTGAGAGAGGAACACCACGAACTCACCGGGATTGGGTGAGGGTGCGAGCTCCTCGGAGGCGAGCCGGGCAATGACGCCCTCTGGGATGCGGCGTGTGTGGTAGAGCCAGTCGAGGTCGTCCTGGCAGACCCAGGAGCCAGCCTAGGCACCACGTTCGGCGTTCTCTGCCTCCTCCTCCATCTCCGCCTCCGTGACGGCGAGCTTTTCCTCTGTCATATCTAGGTCGCTATCCTCACCGGCCCTATCAGAGGTGGGGGCAGTACCTTGGATTGGCGCGGACCTGTGGCGGTGGAGATGCAAGCGAACGACAACAAGGAAGGTGCAAGGCACGGGGCGGCGGCGCTATCGCTGGGAAGAAGAAGAAGAAGAAGAGGCAGAGGGGCGCGAGAATGGGGAAAAGACTAAGGGGTGCGCCCCTCCCCTATTTAACCGCGCCCTAGCGTGGGTAGTGGGATCATGCGGTGCGCCAGGGCCACACGGTGTGGCCGTGTATTATCCGGGTCAGCCAATCAGAGGCGAGCCACAGGAAGGGCCACGGGGCGTAGCGGATCCCACGATGCGACGTGGTGATACGGTTAACAAGGAGACAGACACGATGTGACGTATGCAATAGTAACACCTGACATTAACTGCAGCAGTAACTAGCGCATGCCCTTAAAATGAGGCAAGATAATGATTACCCTCCATGTGGGATAGCGTACGAGAGAAGGAAGGATAACCCGAATAACCAAAGGATGACGCGGCCAGCGAGTGAAAACTCGGAATGTGCCAAGGGAAAGTTAGCCTATGGAATCCGGACTATGAGATAACTCGGAAAAAGGACCAAAAGGTTCGGAAAAATTGAACCTGTCGTGGCCTTAGTAGCTAAAGCTGCTAAGACCGCACCAGCTTTGGGGACTAATGTTGGGGGGATACCCCCGGGTAGGGTCACACCAGGGTATAAAGGCCGAGTTAGCCGAGGTACGGCAAGGTCAAAGCAAGTGCTGGCCGAGTCACCTCAAGGCAGGCCGAATCACGGAGTAACCCAGACTGGAGGATGTTCGCCTAACTAAGTCCCGACCGACCTATGTCGTATGCCGGCAGGATGTATCTAACTTGTATGCAGGTACAAGTGTGGCCGGATTAACCAGGCATGATCCGGGTTATATCAGGCTTGCAAGAGAAGGAAGGTATCTCAATGGTCAAAAGGAGGTCACTGTACGCTGGAGCGTGAGCGAAGCGGACAGAGGCTAGGACCACTGAGGCGTGGCCGACAAAGCTGACGTTGCTTGTGTCGGATGACGCTGGCGCCGCAGAGGCTCACATAGCCTCTGCATGGCTTACGATGGGGAAAAGTGACCCGGTCGGTTTACTATTTTGGGAAGAGGCATATTCCCTGGAATATGCCTCCACGTATGCCCTAATTGGAGACCTAGCCGCCCCTATATAAGGAGGGTTAGGGCATCTGTAGAAGGGGTTGATCTCGAGTGGGTTGAGTTTTACTTGGTTGGTTCTTGGTTCCTGAGAGCTAGCTAGTGATGAGAGTAAGAGAGTTCCTTCTTCCTCCTCTCCCCAAGACAGCTCAAGGAGCATTTGTAACCTTGGAAACCCATCGAATACAAAGCATCTGTGTGTGGAATCACCACACTATCCCTCCCTGGATTCCTCTAGTGCATATTGTCCCCACCTTTAGCCTATCCATGGCATCTACCATGACACCACCACGACATATATACAAATACGCCTGGCATGTTAGCCATCAATGCACCACCACCACCGCCGATACACCTGCCAATAGGGAAGCCGCAAAATACAACAAATCAAGAAAATGAATACCCCAGGTCCAAGGGAGCAATGTCAGTGATTCAGAAAGGGATCCCATCCAATAGGATCCAAAAGCTGATTACAAGACAAGTCAACATGGCAGAACTGGTGCCACCAACCACACACGAATATCTCCACTGGTCAGAACAGGAAATCACATTCAGGAGAGCTGATCATCCACTTCGAGTACCACGATCGGGATACTCGACCTTAATAGTAGAAGCACAAGTGGGTGGATTTGACATGAGTAAAGTCTTCATGGATGCGAGAAGAAACATCAACCTGATTTACGCTAAGACACTAAGGGTGATGAATTGCTCTTTAACAAATCTAGCAGTAATGGCCTAAAATATATTGAGCTCGTTGGGGAACCCCAAGAGGAAGGTATGATGAGCACAGCAGCAAGTTTTCCCTCAGTTATGAAACCAAGGTTATCATACCAGTAGGAGCAAGGAAACACCTCCAAGGTGTTGTTGCCAACTTGGAATCCTGCACAACACAACCACAGAACTTTTCCCCCAACTTACGATGAGGTTGTCAATCTCACCAGTTTTGCTCAAAACAAAGGATTAAACATATCGAGTGGAAGAAAGTAAAAGCTTGCAGAAAGTAAATAGAAAACAATAAACAATTATAGATTGATGGTAAAAGAAAGGACCGGGGTCCATAGTTCACTAGTGGTGGCTCTCCTTAAGATAGATAACATGTTGGGTGAACAAATTACAGCGGGGCAATTGACAAACATCAAGAAAGCATACATGCATATACTAATCATCTTGACTCCTTTGAGATTTGATTGGGCATTACAACATTATACATAGACCGTAATCCAACTGCATCTATGACTAATAATCCACCTTCAGGTTATCATCCGAACCCCATCCAGTATTAAGTTCCAAGAAACAGATAATTGCATTACACTTTGAGTGTAAAGTAAACAATACGATTGTTGTATGAACAAAGGATTGTTGTTTTCTCCCTATTAGCAACAACACATCTAGTGCCTTAGAGATTTCTGTCACTTCCCCAGATTACTAGAGGCATGAACCCACTATCGAGCATAAATACTAACTCTTGGAGTTGCTAGCACCTACTTGGCCAAGATAGCTACTAACAACGGAAAGCATGAAAGATCAAAAATAACAAAGACATGATAGAATCAATAATCAATCTGAAATAGCATCTCAATATCCATCAGATCCCCGCAAACACAACATGTAGGATTACAAATAGATGATCTTGATCATTCTCGTGGTGGTGTCACGGCAGATGCCATGGATAGGCTAAAGGTGGGGACTAATACACGCTAGGGGAATCTAGGGAGGGATAGTGAAGTGATTCTCCACACAAGAGTTTGTATTGATCTCCTTCCAAGGTTACAAGTGCTCCTAGAGCTGTATTGGCGAGAGGAGGAAGAAGGAGCTCTCTTACTCTCACCCACAGATCACACCTGAAACCCTAGCTCAAAATAGAATAGCACACAGACCAACCCCTTCCACAGAAGCCCTAGCCCCCCTTTTATAGGGGAGGCTCGATTTCTGCCTAGGGCATACGTGGAGGCATATTCTTAGGAATATGCCTCCTCCCAAAGTGGTAAGCCGACCGGGGTGCTTTTCCCTCCGCGTCACACATGCTTTAGCTACGTGAGCCTCTGCGGCGCCCTCGTCAGCCGACACGGGCGTCGTCATGCTTGTCGGCCATGCCCCGGTGGTCCTATCCTTGCTTGCTTCGCTCAGGCAGTGCGTACCGGGGCTCCTTTTGACCAGCGAGATTCCTTCCTTCTCCTAGAAGCTTGCTGTGACCCGGATGATGGTTCATCCGGCCACAGCCGTTCCTGCATACAAGTAAAACATGCACTTCCGACTCACTGCTTAAGTCGGATGAGACCTAGTTAGGCGAATGCCCCCAGGTCCAGATTACCCCGTGATTCGGCCTGCCTTTAGGTGACCCGGCCAGCATTCGCTTTGGCCTTGCCGAACCTTGGCTAACTCGGCCTTTATACCCCGACATGACCCTACCCGGGGGTATCCCCCAACATTAGTCCCCGAAGCTGGTGCGGTCTTAGCTGCCTTGGCCGCTGAGACCACATCAGGTTCAATCTTGTGCCCCGGTCGTTATTGCCGAGTTACCTCTTTACCTCGGACTGTATGGATTTACGTTCCCTTCGCTCATTTCAAGTTTTCACTTGCCGGCCGGGTTACCACAGTTCCATCCGGGACTTGCTTCCTTCTCTCGTACGCTAACCCATGTGAAGGGTAATCATTATGTCGTCTTATTTTAAGGGCCTGTACAGTAACCGCCGCAGTAATTGTCAGTTATCACTGTGCGCGGGTCACGTCATGCCTGCCTCCTCGTTTACCGCATCAGCGCGTCGTGTCAAAGGATTCTCTCCGCCTTGTGGCCCTCCGTGTGGCTCCTCACTGATTGGTCCAGACGGGTGATACACGGCCACTGCGTGTGGCCGGTCCACAGGGCGCGATCCCACTCTCCCCTGGTGGGAGTGGTTAAATAGCGGAGGAGTGCGTTACTTAGGATTTTTCCCCCGCCGCACCCCTCGGCCCGCTGTTATTCTTCTTCCTCTTCCTTGCGACCCTGCCGCCGCCAACACTGCCAAATAGCAGCGTCACCGCCGTGCTTCTCCGTCGCACCTCCTCGCCACCGTCACTGCGACACAAATCTCTCGCTACGGGTCCTCGTCAATCCAGGCCACTGTCTCCCGCCGCCTCTAGCGCCAGCGAGGGCTTCGAGGAGCAGATGACGGAAGAAGAACTCGCCATTGCTGAACAAGAGATGGAGGAGGACACCGCTGCGGCGGACCGCGGTGCGTGGGCCGGCTCCTGGGTCTGCCAGGACGACCTGGACTGGCTCTACCGGACCAGACGTATCCCCGCCGGTGTCGCCGCTCGCCTCGCCTCCGCCGAGCAAGCTCCTTCACCCAATCCTGGGGAGTTCGTCATGTTCCTGTCTCACTTTCAACGGGGCTTCGGACTGCCGGTGAGCGATTTCTTCCAGGATTGGCTCAATACCTACCATCTCCAGTCGCACCATCTTCCAGCCAACGCCATTACTTCTCTCTCTGCCTTTCCTTCTACGATTGAAGGCTATGCCGGACTATGGCCCACGAAGGAGCAGTGGATCCGGTTTTTCGGCCTTCGTCGCAACGTTAACCCTGACATCCACACTGATCCGGAGGACAAGCGGCTCACTCAGTTCGAAGCGGCCTCCATTTCTCCCCGGAGGTTTTCTGTTTTCCCCCGGGTCACCGGGCTAGAATCCTGCAAAGGGTGGGCCCGAACGTTCTTTTACGTCCGGAACACAGGCACCGAAGATTTGATCCGGTTGCTCCCCTATACACCGGGTCCACCGAACCCGGATCTGTGGGACGCTGTTCCCAGGAAACCTATGGCCCTGGCCAACCAAGTGAGCAAAAGGTTCGCGGAGCTGAAGGAGCTCGGGCTGCGCAACGAGGATGCAATGATCACTTTCGTGCACAACCGAATCTCCCCTCTCCAGAAGCGCACCCACAAGGTGTGCCATATGAGCTTCGGCCGCGATCCCAACCGGACTTCATCCATCGAACTGAACAACACGGAGATTTATCGCCGGGTTAAGGCTCTCTTCACCACTGACAAGGACATCTCCTCTGAGTGGACTTGGGGGATTGAGCATTTCTACCGTGATCGGCTTCCTCCCATGGTAAGTTTCATGCTGGAAACTTACCCCAGACTAATTACGTGTCTGTTATTGTTGCATTTTGACTCTTTTGTTCGTTCTTTTCCTCAGCTATTCCTTCAGCAGACGCTCGAGGACGGCACCGATCCGACCCTTAAGTGGGCACCGGACCAGATGACTTCGGACGAGGAGGAGCCAGACCAACAGATGTTCCTCCCCATGACTGATGCCACGAAACGACCCACGGGTAAATCCTCTTCTATTAGAGATTGGCCTGATGATGAAGATGACTCGGAAATTGAGGTGATTGAACCTTTTGAGGCTGTTCCCCTTTCTTTTGCTTTTCCGCCATCAGCTCATCTCGGTGGTCATATCCACGAGGATCCTCCCCTCGCTATGGGCGAGCCAGTTTCGGTGGCGTCGAAGAAGAAGCGCGGGACTTCCTCAAGCTCTTCCTCCGGACCTTCCCAGCCTGTTAAAAGGCGAAAGAAGTCCGGGGACAAGACCGCCCCCAAACCAGTAGGCAAGGCCCCAACACGAGGGCTCGGAAACCCAAAGCGGCCGAAACCTCGGATGCGTAAGTCACTCTTTCTCCTGTAACTTGTTCTTCCTTACTTCATCATAATTTTTCTTCTGACGTTATTCGATTTTGCAGGGCTCCAGTGGAGGTCCCTCAAAGTGGATCTAGCATCTCTTCACCTCTCCGACCTAGCCCTTCTCCCCATCGTGACGATGAGTCACGCCCGCTGAGCCCTATTCCAAAGGGTTCTGCGGCCGCTCCGGGTTCAGCTCCACCTCGGCAAGAGGGGGGAACCTTGGAGTGGGGGAGACCGGCCCAGCCGGAGCAACGACATCCACCGCCTCGACAACACCTCAACCAGCAGCCACTAAGGCTACTTCGGCCCCAGCACCAATTCCAGTACCAGCAAGCAGACCAGCACCAACTCCAACCTCGGCATCCGCACCAACTCTGGCAGCGAAAACTTCAGCGCCGGCACCAAGTCCAGCAGCGAGAGTACCAGCACCTAGTTGCTCTGCATCCTTCGAGTCCTCTCAACCTCGGCAAGGAACTACCCCGGCAATTTCTAAGGGGAAAACCACTGCTACAGCTTCCTCTACCCAGCAAGCCAAAGGCAAGAAGGCTCCAGACGCTGCCAAGCCCACTGCCATCGAGTCTGGGCAGCGCACCCTTGTGTCAATGCTCCCCAAGAAGACATCAGCGGCAAAGGATGTGCCTGCCGAGCCAAGCAAAACCCAGTAGTTGGTCCTGCACACCAGCCCCGCCCTTGCCTTGGTGGAGAGGAAGGAAGCACATGCAAAGGGCTTGGTGACGCCCCATATGCCCACCGGAGAGCGGTACCCCCCGAGCCTGATGGAATTTGTCATGAACTGGAATAAGGCAGAGGTAGTTCTGGATTCTGATCTCCCGGAAAAGTTCGGTCCTGTCGAGTTTTCCGCTCAGATGAACACGGCCGCAAAAGCTATTAACCTCGCTGGGCGAATGATGGAGGTACGTTGCTTCTCCTTGACAAGTTGTAGATAATAACCATTAGTGCCCGAGCCTCCGGGGGAGTGACTTGTTACTCGGCCGGATGCTCTTTTAGAACACTAACGTAGCTCCGTGATAACTTCGAATATGCACACACCTAGAGCCGGGTTAAGTTCCACTTGGCCCGGATTTTAGTACACTTTGAATATGCACACACCTAGAGCCGAGTTAAGTTCCACTTGGCCCAGATTTTAGTACACTTCGAATATTCACACACCTAGAGCCGGGTTAAGTTCCACTTGGCCCGGATTTTAGTACACTTCGAATATGCACACACCTAGAGCCGGGTTAAGTTCCACTTGGCCCGGATTTTAGTACACTTCGAATATGCACACACCTAGAGCTGGGTTAAGTTCCACTTGGCCCGGATTTTAGTACACTTCGAATATGCACCAAGCTAACTTAAGTTTCTATATCTCTCTTAGGTGACCACCAACCGCCGGAGTGCTGAATTCCAACGCTTGCTGGATACCCACAAGAATCTACGCACAAAGCAGGCTGCACTTATTGCGGAATACGAGAAGAGGGGTAATTTTGTTCCTTAATGCTCCTTCGTCTTGCTTCATTTTCCTTTGCCGGACTAACCTGATTTCTCGGTTTCCGCAGCTAGGGTGGAGGCTGAGAACAAGATAATGCGGAAGAACTTAGAGCAGATCAAGGGTACGTCCTTCTTGTCTGTCTTTACCGTGGTTTCCATCGGCTTTCCTCCTTGGCTTGGCAAACATTCATTCCTCGGCACTGCCGGGCCAACGCACTATTTTAGCATCGCTTGAAGATAGTGTGCCTGTGCCTGACGTGATGCTACATTTT
This sequence comes from Avena eriantha, assembly GCA_910589775.1. Taxonomy (NCBI): domain Eukaryota; kingdom Viridiplantae; phylum Streptophyta; class Magnoliopsida; order Poales; family Poaceae; genus Avena; species Avena eriantha. Next base: position 441,530,956 of record OU342740.1, read on the forward strand.
CTCGAACAAGCAGGGTAGCACCAAGCTGAGCTAAAGAAGAAAGATGATGAGCTCGCCCTCCTCCGGACCAAAGACGATGAGATAGCCAAGCTTAAGGCTGAGATGGCTAAAATGAAGGCGCAGCACCAAACCGAGCTAAATAAGGCTGGCCAGGACTACACCGAAGAACGTGAGCGTCTCAAACTCCAAAATGCAAAGGACCGTGAGCGTCTTCAGGAAACCGAGGTCAAATTTGAGTCGGCTAACGCCGAGCTTGAGCAGCTTCGAAAGAGGCATGATGCTTGTACCAAGGAATTGACTCGGATTCACAACCACATCTCACGTAATTCCTTTTCCCTTGTCCGCCTTATTTTTCCGGGTTACTTCATACTTCGTGTTTTCTCAACATCGTCCTTTGGCTTGTTCCCCAGGCCACTTTCCAGAGGGTACTGCTATTGCAAGTGCTGCTGTCGCCAATTTCCGCCGAGAAAGGGGTACTCCGGTCGCTCCTGAGGGTGAGAGCATTCCCTTTGACATGGAAGACCTGTTGGTCAGCCTGTCATCTCGCGTGGAAATCATTAAGAACTACGGCAAAGACCTCCTTGATGTTGCAGTCCGAGTCTTCAACACTTTCTGGCCCGCTGATGACGCTCCGGAGAGAGTTACACAGCTCGCTGAAAAGCTTTTGGAAATCGAGACCCAGCTCGACCTCTGGAGAGAGTCTGCTGGACGTGCTGCAGCCGATACCATCCTTCACCACATTCTGACGTGGTATGAGAAGATAGATCTGAGCCTCCTCACACGCCTGCGCACCGGATCCAAATGGACAGATGACCCGGAGTGGGTAGCTCGGCGCCAGGCTTGTGCCCACAGCCTCATTGAATATGCCCCTATTCACGAATGGACTGAGGGTCCGAGCTTCCTGGAAGTCGCTGGCGAAGAAGAAGTTGAGAACATTGAAGATGATTCGGGTGAGGACGAAGAGGACACTGCCTCGGATATCGAAGAGGGCGAAGATGACGCCGAACTTCCTCCTGCTGCTCCTAAGTAAAAAACACTTGAAAACCTATGAGATCCCTGGTATGCCAGGTGAGTTGTATTTCAAACATATGTGATATTTTGCTACTAAGTGCTTATGCCGAATTAACTTGGGCGTAGTCCCCGAGCTTATTTTCTTGTTCGTTCAATCTCTTGGCTCGGTTCGTGTTTACCTTGGTTCGGTTTTACAACTTACGAATCCGAGCTTTAAAATTGTTTTAACAATACTGGGAAACTTTTAGACTTAGCTCAAAAATAAAATAAACATGGGGTTAGTCCGAAACATAAACATCGGCTCGAATAAATTATTTTCCTTAGTCGTTTTTCATGTGCTACGCAATTCCAAACTTGTTCTCTTGCTTGCCATGAAGCCAATTCTTGTTGGACAGTAGCAAGTCGAAGAGTTGGGTTCTTGGTGCTCGCACATTACTAATCCGAGTTAAGTAGAATAATTTATTCCAGCTGACGCGCAAAAAACAACAAACATTATTAAGGCAGTCCCCGACTTACCGCTCGAGGTGCCAACATTCATTGATAAGCTCATTACTGACATACATACCGACATACGAGATAGCTCGGATACATAGACTTCTTAGCTAAGTGTAGAAAGGACGAAGTAGAGCTATATTCCATGGTCGCTTGGATTCCTCTCCGGACCTGTCCGCCTTGTTCTTTTCTTGTGGCTTTGCATCTATAAGATAGTAAGATTCATTGTGCAATGCTTTGCTCACGATGAACGGCCCTTCCCATGGGGGGATAACTTATGCATGCCCATAGTACGTTGTACCAACCGGAGCACCAGATCGCCTTCCCGAAAGACCCGGGGGCACACTTTCCGGCTATGATAGCGTCGGAGATTTTGCTGATATATGGTGGATCTAGACAGTGCCAGTTCTCTCGCTTCTTCCAGCAGATCAACATCATTTTGTTGGGCTTCTTGCACTTCGGCTTCTGTGTATTGGGTGACCCTAGGCGAATCATGCTCTATGTCGGCTGGTAATACAACTTCTGCCCCATATACCAGAAAGAATGGCGTATAGCCTGTTGATCGATTCGGAGTTGTTCTTAAGCTCCATAGTACCGCTGGTAGCTCTTCTATCCAGCACCCCGCTGATCTTTGCAGCGGCTTAATGAGCTGGGGTTTTATCCCGGATAATACTAATCCGTTGGATCTTTCCACTTGCCCGTTCGATGTAGGGTGGGCTACCGAGGCTACGTCCAGCCGGATCCTCTTATCCCGGCAGAAACGAGCAAATGCTCCTTCCGCAAAATTTGTGCCATTACCAGTTATGATACTGTGAGGATAACCGTACCTCAAGATGATATCTTTGAGAAACGTTACGGCCGTAGCTCCATCACATTTTCTTATAGGCTTTACCTCAATCCACTTCGTAAACTTGTCCACCATTACCAGAATGTGAGTCATATTTCCCCTTGCTGGTTTGAACGGGCCAACCATATCCAAGCACCATACAGCAAATGGCCAAGTGATTGGTATGGTCTTGTGTTCCGACATTGGCATATGTGTCTTGGTAGCGTACCTCTGACAACCATTACATTTTCTCACCAGATCTTCTGCTTGCTCTAAGGCGTTTGGCCAGTAGAATCCGTGCCGGAAAGCTTTCGCTACCAAGGCTCGGGATGAGGCATGATGCCCGCATTCTCCCTGATGTATATCTCGGATGATTTGAAGTCCTTCTTTCGGGTCAACACATCGCTGGAGTACATTGGTCACACTCCTTTTGTATAGTTCGGAATTGATGATTGTGTAGGCCTTTGCCCTCCTCTGTGTTTGCCTGGCCAGCACCTCCTCAGTGGGCAACGTTCCATCTTTCAGGAATTGAAATATAGGTAATGCCCAAGCCGGTATTGGTCGCAAGGGGAACACATCCTCGTCAATCTCCATCTGATCCACCAGCATTACCTCAACCGGACCATGCTGAGCAGTCCCCGGGTCTTGCGAAGCAGTCTCCGGGTTTGCCGAAGCAATCCCCGGGTTTTGCGCACCACTTCCTATGTCAACGTCCGTGGGCACAGCTCCAGATTTGGTCTCCTCCGGGACATAGATTGACTCGGATTCCGGGGATGGTCTAATGGAGGGTTTCCTGAGGTGCTCTAACGCTACACCTGGTGGAATCGCTTGTCTGGTTGACCCGAGCTTCGACAGCATGTCGGCAGCCTCATTTTCCACCCGGGGTACATGATGAAATTCGCATCCCTCAAAGTAACCGGATATCTTCTGCACATGAAATCTGTATAGTGCCATGTTTGGATCAAGTGCATCCCACACTCCGGACACTTGCTGCACCACAAAATCCGAGTCGCCAAAGCATATGATCCGACGTATGCCAATTTCTTTTGCTACCTTGAGCCCATGCACAAGTGCTTCATACTCATCGACATTGTTTGATGCGGTGAAATGGATCTGCAGCACATATCTCAACTGGTCCTTCTTCGGCGACATGAGTACAACTCCGGCACCTAGCCCGGTTTTGGTTTTTGACCCGTCAAAGTGCATTCGCCAATAGTTCGGATCCGTAAGTGGCGGTTCGTACTGTACCTCAGCCCAATCCACGAAGAAGTCCGCCACAGCTTGAGATTTGATTGCTTCTCGTCTGTCATATTGCGGCGCATAAGGTGCTAGCTCAATTGCCCATTTTGCAATGCTGTCGCTTGCATCCTTGTTACTCATTATCTCGGATATGGGGGCCTCACATATGACCCGGATGGGATGCTCCTCAAAGTAGTGCTTCAGTTTCTTGGCGGCCATGTACACGCCATATGCCACTTTTTGATAATGTGGATTGTTCTGCTTTGAGGTTGACAACACTTCACTCAAATAATACACCGGCCTTTGCACCGACTTACCTTCCTCATCGCGCTCCACCACTACCACTGCACTTACAACTCGGTTGGTTGCGGCTATATAGAGTAACATTGGATCCTTTGATAGTGGTGAGGCTAGCACTGGTGCCGCGGCTAACATCTTCTTCAGGTGGGCAAAGGCTTCATCGGCCTGCGGTGTCCAAATGAACTTATCCGACTTTTTCATGAGTTGGTAAAGAGGCAAAGCTTTTTCTCCCAACCGACATACAAACCGACTTAACGAGGCCAGGCAACCTGTGAATTTCTAGACATTGTTAAGACACTTCGGTAGTTCCATTCGTTTGATGGCATGGATTTTGGTTGGATTAACCTCGATACCTCGGCTAGAAACAAGAAAACCGAGCAATTTTCCAGCCGGGACACCAAAGGTGCATTTTTCTGGGTTAAGTTTCATCCGGAACCTCCTTAGGTTCGCAAACGTTTGCCTGATATCGCCAAGGAGCGTTTTGCTTTCCTTGGAATTGATAACCACATCATCCATGTATACCTGTACATTTTGACCTATTTGGTCATGCAAACATTTCTGCATACATCTCTGGTACGTTGCCCCTGCATTACATAAACCAAACGGCATGGTGCGATAGCAATAAGCCCCATGTGGGGTAATAAATGCAGTATTTATTTGATCATCCGGATTCAGAGGTATCTGGTGGAAACCAGAATATGCATCAATGAATGACAACAGTTCACATCCAGCAGTTGAGTCTATGACCTGATCTATTCCTGGCAGCGGAAATGGATCTTTCGGACACGCCTTGTTCAGGTTCGTGTAATCAATACACATGCGCCAAACCACTGCCACGCTCGGGTCATCCTTCTTCTTTTCTACCAGCACCGGATTAGACAGCCAATCCGGGTAGAGAACCTCCATGATAAATCCCGCGGCTAGCAACCGAGCTATCTCATCCCCAATGACTATCCTCCTATCTTCGGCGAAGCGGCGGAGAGGTTGCTTCACCGGCTTAGCTCCGGGTCTCACGTTTAAAGAGTGCTCGGCCAACTCCCTCGGAACACCTTGCAAGTCCTGTGTGGACCAAGCAAAAATGTCCTGATTCTCACGGAGGAAGCTGACGAGCTCGCTTTCCTATTTATCACTTAGCTCGGCACCAATTGTTATGGTGCGTTGTGGGAACATGTTATCAACAGGAACCTTCTTGGTATCTTTCGTGGCCTGGAAAGAGACACTTCCATGCGGGTTACTCAGCGCCGGCATATACTGCTGCGCGGACTGAGCCAATGCCGCCACCACTTGAATTTTTCTTTTTTCCTGCGCAATCACAAGTGACTTGGCTAAGTTCGACCCGGCCGATGCACACTCCATCGAACGTCGGAAATCCCCTGCAATGGTTACCACTCCGTTTGGTCCGGGCAACTTCATCTTCAAGTAGCTAATATGGCAACTTGCCATGAACTTGTTCAGCGCTGGCCTTCCGAGCAATGCATGATACGCGCTTTCTAAGTTCACCACTTCGAACTCCAGATTTTCAGTTCGGCAGTTATCCCTCGTGCCGAACAAGACGTCAACCCGGACCTTGCCTATGGGCTCACAAGAAATGCCGGGTACAATGCCATGGAAAGTTGTCCTCGTGGCCTGGAGCATGTTCTCCGAGATACCCAACTTACGCATTGTGTCCGCATACATGATATTTATGCTACTGACATTCATGATCAACACCTTTGAGAATCTTACGTTAATGCTAGGTCCAATGAACGTAGGATCCAGCACCAACGCATACGAACCAGGCCTCGGCATGAGCTTGGGATGATCCCTGATGCTCCAGGTGATTTCCTGATCGGACCAAGGCATGTACCTCGTCACTGCAGGCATTACTGCATTCACCTCCATATGCCTACGCTGCAAGCTTTTTCTATCAGTTTCTTCTGTGGTGAATACACAGTAGCTCTGGTGATGCTCCCTGTACTCGTTTCTCCCCTCATTTCCGGGGTGCCTCTGATCCGGTTGATGCTGATTTTCTACCTGATCACTGCATCCCTCCTTTCATTGTTATCATACCTCGGCGGAGGGGGAGGCAACATTAGCTGTTGCGTGTTCGCTCCGGAGAGCAATTGCTGCCGGGGTAACTCCTGCCGAGGCTGATCACTCCGGGGTGCCTGAGCATTCCCCGAACCACCTTGCTCGATCTTGCGCATCCACTCACATTGCCTCGTCGTATGACCCGCTAGGTTGTTCGGATTTGGCGTGTGAAACTTACACGGCTGGTCCAACATCGACTCGTAAGTATACCTCGGACGGTCTTTCCTTTCTTTCCACTGCTTCTTTTGTTCCTGTGTCCAAGTTTTCTTGCCATCGTTCCTTGGAGTCCACTGCCCTCCAGTTTTCTGGCGCTGGCTACCCCCTGCTCCGGGTTGATCTTGATTCACAGCTGCAACTTGGTGCAAACCGTACTGGTGGTCCGGTCTATCATCTCTCCTTTTTCCTCTGTAGTCATTTCTCCGGGCTGATCCGGACCCATCCCTCTGATAGTACTCATCGCTTGACTAGTTTGATGCGAGCCTTGGTTGGGTTGGATCACCCAACGCATACGAATCTGCAATCCGGATCATTTCTGCCAACGTAGCTAGCATTTTCCTTTGCAACTTCATCCACAGCTCACTTCCATATCTGCACCCCTGTGCAAACCACGCTATGGCCTGTGATTCTATCACGCCCTCACATGAGTTTCTCACGGTACACCACCGGGTCAAGAACTCCCGGTCTGTCTCATTAGGCCTTTGCTTGCACATAGCTAGGGTCTGTGGTCTATTAGGCCTCTGATATGTACTCGAGAAATTGCTGATGAACATTTCCTCAAAGTCTATCCAGTAGTTGATGCTCCCTGGTGGCAAATTGTTCAGCCATACCCTTGCCGGGCCTTCCAACATCTGGGGTACGTATTGTACTGCCCACCTCAAGTTGCCAGTGGCAATCTTCACGGCTGTAGCATAATTTATCAGCCAATCCTCCGGCTTGGTACTACCGTCATACGTCTTTGTGCCCCTGGGCAGCTGGAAGTTCGGTACTGGTGGCTCTTTCATGATCCGGGGTCCGAAACACGCTGGACCCGGTGGACCTTGGCATTCAATGTGTTCCGACCTATACAGCCGATCTAGTTTCAACCTTGCATCATCCGGCATCAAATCCCTGCTTCCCAATCTCGACCCTATCACGTGATAGTCCGGTCTTGGGTATCCCGCGTTAGCCATCTCCAAATCACCGTCGTTGTACCGGTTTTGCTCTTGTGGCGCACCTTTCTGTTGCATACCTCGGTTGGCACTGTGCTCTTGCCTTGGTATGTTCCGCTGCTGCGGTTGTCTTGCTCCAGCTGAGTTTTGCTGTCCGGGATTGCCGTTGACAACGTTCCCTTGACCAGTATTGCCTTGGTCGCGGTTACCTCGGCCTGCTTCGCCTCGGCTCACACTCCGTCGATCATCATTTTTCTTTGCTTCTTTTTCTTTCCCTGCCCGTGTCGGGTCATACGGGACGATCTATTTGTTCCGTCTGGCCGAGGTTACCACCTCTTCTCTCCTTTGACCACCATGAGGGGACGATGCGGCTCCAGCGGATTTCTCCGGGTTACCCACCGCCGAATGGACGATCTTGGAGGCCCCGGCTCTCTCCGGGTTAGCCCTGAGTAGTTCCTCGTTTTGCCTATTTGCAATCCGAACCAGCTCGTTTACCCTATCTTGCTGTCTTTGCCGGGCTTCACCCGTCAGTCCCTCTTACTCGGACGCAGCTGCGTCCGCTGCTCTGAGGTTCTTGGCCGGGGTACTATACCTCGGCAGCCCCACGGACAAACAGTTTTCTGATTCCTCAATTCCAGCATCACCCTCTCTGTTCATCTCGCTCATGAGATTCTTCCCTTTCACTTTTACATTATCAACTTTGTTCGCCTTAGCATACTCACGCAGCATCATGTTCAATGACTGCTGGGCCGTGGCTATTTTCTTTGCGCCCTCTAGTATTTTCTGCCTAGTTTCTTCCAGCTCGGCCTGTGCACGAGCCGGATCTACCGCTTCTACTACAGGTTTTGCCAAGCTGTCCATTGCCTCTCTCAACACATTTTCCGGCCTCTCTAGCGGAGGACCTCTACCTTTCCTCGGTGCCTTGGGCGTTACCTCCGGATCTGGCGCCGGATCTTTGCTTGCGTCCGCACCTGGCGCAGTCATCATCACCTCCACGTGGTCCGGGGAACGAGCGATACGCGCCCCGCGAGCCACGGTGAGGGGCGGCTTGCCCGCTTCGATGATGCGGCGCGGATGAACGCAAGACACGTCCACCGCAACGTAGACCTTGTGCGCGCCGAGCTTGACGAAGATGCCGTTGCACGGAAGAGGGCGCGTGCCGAAGCAACCTGCGTTGTCGCTGACGAAATCCCGCGCTCCAAAGCGCTGAACGAGCCCGGAGACGAGGCGCTCGCTGGTGCCGATGATGTTTCCCGTCCAGATTTTGACCCCTGCTAGCGCCGGTAGCCCCACTGTGGGTGCCAACTGTCGTGGTGGTGTCACGGCAGATGCCATGGATATGCTAAAGGTGGGGACTAATACACGCTAGGGGAATCCAGGGAGGGATAGTGAAGTGATTCTCCACACAAGAGTTTGTATTGATCTCCTTCCAAGGTTACAAGTGCTCCTAGAGCTGTATTGGCGAGAGGAGGAAGAAGGAGCTCTCTTACTCTCACCCACAGATCACACCTGAAACCCTAGCTCAAAACAGAATAGCACACAGACCAACCCCTTCTACAGAACCCCTAGCCCCCTTTTATAGGGGAGGCTCGATTTCTGCCTAGGGCATACGTGGAGGCATATTCTTAGGAATATGCCTCCTCCCAAAGTGGTAAGCCGAGGGGGTTTTTGTATCGGAGGCATCTTATAGTTGGAAGGGGAGGCCGAGGGGGTGCCCTAGGCGGCCACACCACCCCCTGGCATGGCCAGGCCTAGCCAGTGCGGCCAGGTGGTGTGGCGGCCCTCTGGCCCCTCTCTGTCTCGTATTCTGGCTTTGTGTCCCCCTCGGTGAAAAACTGACTTTGGATTTTGTCCCGTCCAATTCCGAGAATATTCATTTTCTGACTTTCCTGGAACCAAAAACAGCAGAAAACAGCCAGCTGGCACTGTGGCATCTTGTTAATAGGTTAGTCCAAGAAAGTGTATGAAAAGTACTCCAAAGTTGGAACAAAACATAAGAAAGTAGATAAAAACCAAGCATGGAACATAAAAAATTGTAGATACGTTAGCAAAGTATCAACATCCCTAAGCTTAACTCCTGCGTGTCCTCGAGTAGGTAAGTGATAAAAAGAAAGAATAATTTTTGAGGTGACATGCACCATCATAAACTTGATCAAAGTATTTGTAAAACATTGATAGCTGCGATCATAGTACTTCAACATAGCATGAAAGATAAAGTTCTAACAATAAGACATAGCAACTATGTTGCAACATGAAAAGGCACAAACAAAAGATTCATGAATAACAATGCTTGGCAAGACGTTTGTTTGTTTCACATAAAGAAAACATAGCATAGTGGCATTCAGCTTGTCCCTCATAGAGTAGCAAACATAAATGCATAGGACACCTTCAAAGTTCATAAGAGTGACTAGATACAAGTAGTTTAAGAACAAGAAATATCAAGTTATGCATCAATCAACAAGTTTTGGGACAATGCACATAGAACTAAGAATGGCCACTATTCTCTCAAAGTAGGTGCATAAAGGCAACATAAAAGTAAAAGAAAGGCCTTCATAGAAGGAAGTAGAGATTCAAGTTTCATAAAGAGCTTCCAAAAATTATGGTACTTGTTAGCTTTCAGCTCTCATTGCCCCTATCATAAGCATCTTTAAGTGATTCAGGTTAAAGTAACACAACTAAGAGGATATGCTTGAGAAGTTATAAACCGAAATCTCATGCCCCTTACTTACAAAGACCGAACCTCATGCTACTCAACTTTAGTCACAAGTAAGCGCTTGTCATTGTAAGTACATATGTATCATAAATAACCGCCAACGGGGTACCCCTTGCACATGATACAGGAGCTATCCCATAATCAAAATGACAAGGCAAGCAGACAATGAGGATCTCATTGATCTTTTTATTTGCTATTTGCATAGGTTTTTATGGAGGATGCTTCATAGAGTGCTTATTATGGTTATTCTACAAGTTTCCACCATGATTAGGCGTGTCTTAGGCTAGCGGCCCAGGCGTTTCTCTAACACATATACCAACTCCATGATCTTACAAGTTCCACTTTTATTTCACACCGCCAGGATCCATAAGAAAAAGAACATGATATCAACGGGGTACAATGTACAAGTGCAATGTTGAAAGCATTCCCCATGATACATGGTTCTACTAATTTCAACTTATAAAGCGCAAGCATATACGCAACAAAGATGGACACAATTGGTCAAGTTTATTAAGTGCAAGAAAGTAAAGTGTGCCATCAAGTTCATGAGAGCTTTAGTCACTAATTTTCACATAACAAGTTTAATTTGAAAGGTAGATAAAAACATGAATATACTTGGAATAGCAAATGCTAATAGGTAGGTATGGTGGACTCTTTGGAATGACTTGGTTTTAGGAGTTGGATGCATGAGTGGAACTCATACTTGATTACGGAGGCTAGCAAAAGACTGGGAGCGGCCAACTAAGAGAGCAATAATGGCCATAATCATGCAAAGAGACAAAACATCATTGATTAAAGCATAAAGTGATATTACAAGTCGAAAACTAAAGGATCATCAAGGCTATGGTGAATTTGGATAGTCATAACATGGTGTGAGCATGCGCCAAGTCAACCCAAATAAAGCATCAAAGGAGAATACCACAATACTATGCTTTAATATGCTAAAACAACGCATGATTCTTCCAAGGCACATTAAGCAATCTCAATTGTTTATAACAAGTCATGGTACAGCAAAGATCACTAAGCATAAAGCCAAAACAATATCAAGCATGGCATGAAAAATCATAGGCCACAGTCAAAAACAAGCTCTCTTTACCACTTAAGCTTGAACTTTCCTACTCTTTTCCAATCCAAACCAAATTATTTGAAAACTAATGTATGACAGAGGGGGCCCAACCAATTTATTCAAGCAAACTAAGAAAACCAAGAAAACGAAAAGCAAAATGAAAGCGAAAGAGAAGACGCTCCAAGAACAACACAACTGTGCATGAAACAATAAAAATGAAGTGTTTGGAAGAAACCTAGGATTTTTATTGATGAAGAAGGGGATGCCTTAGGCATCCCCAAGCTTTGACGCTTGTACTTCTTGGATATTTCTTGGGGTGACACGCGTGCCATCCCCACGCTTGAGCTTTAGTCCATTCTTCATCTCATTACTCATTCCTTCCATACACTTGAAATTTTTCTTCATACAAAACTTCACACAATCTTTATTAGCAACATTAGTGCACTCAAGATAATAAGTATTTGGGTTCAGTTTCAACACCAATAAAACTTCCATTAAAACACAAGCTACTGTAGCACTTCCCTCAAAAATATCAATTCCCCAAAATAACTCAAAAAGGAACCAACAAGAAGCAAATGCAAATAATGGCAGAAATTTGTCAAAACAGACCAGCAAGAAAGAACTGATTTTTTCGTAGACCTTCTGTTGATCAAATCAAAAGGTGTTGAACTAATGAAAGTTATATAATAACCTGGGGCAGAAGCACAAATATTCACGCCTCAAAAGGACGTACAAAGATTTTACACGAATTTTTACGGTGAAGAACAAAAATCTGTTTCGGGACAGCAACTTTCTCAAGCATTATTTCTCTCTCATTAGAGGTTACTCTTGGCACAAAAAGCAAATAAAAAGGATAAGGAGAGGTTATTACAGAGGTAATAACTTCCAAGACTCATCTAAAGCTTTTGGGTTATCTCCCAATAAGTACTTTTCTTTAACGCCTTTAAGTTAGGCATAAGAAGCAAGAAATAAAATCAAGTGTTCTCAAATGAAGAAGCATTAAGATTGATACCAAATAAGTTCTAGAGGACCCTTTCTTAATGCTTTTGGGTTCACTACTTTCATCAAACGGGTTTTCAGGAACAATCCAATCAAGATTATTTTCTATGGCTTCATGTATTGTTGCAAGTTTAAAGGGTATTGGTATCTTAGTTTCCTCCCCATTAGGTTCGGTTTTGGTCATATTTTCTCGTGTACCAATAACATCTACACATGAGCCTAGCATATTAAAATGTTCAAAGACTTTTCTAGCTTCCTTGGAAACATCATAGAATTCCTTAAGCAAAGTTTCTAGAATAAAATCTCTCTTTTTAGGGTCCTCAATTTCTTTAAGTTTAAGAAACATTACTTGCATTAAGGGGTTAAGGTTAAGAAACCTAGCTTCCAACATGTGAACTAAAGAATTTGCAGAAATTTCATAATTTGGAGCAAGTTCTGCAAGGGATATATCCTCAATATCCTCATGCTTACTAATATGATTAAAAAATTCTTCAATATTATCTTTTCCAATTATAGAGCCACTACCTATTGAAAGGTCTTTCATGATGAACTTAGGGATCAACATGGTGAGCTAAGAAAGAGGTAACAACTATAGAAAGACTTATTTTTTGTGTGTTTTTAGTATAAGGAAGCAAACTAGAACAACTAATTTTTGTGTGTTTTTGATAAAAAAGCAAACAAAGCAAGAATAAACTAAGCAAAATAAAAACAACAAAGTAAAGAGATTGGTTATGAGGGACTCCCCTTGTGAAGATGTCCTTGACTCCCCGGCAACGGCGCCAAAAAATATGCTTGATGACCCAAAATATATCAAGCTCGTTGGGGAACCCCAAGAGGAAGGTATGATGAGCACAGCAGCAAGTTTTCCCTCAGTTATGAAACCAAGGTTATCGAACCAGTAGGAGCAAGGAAACACCTCCAAGGTGTTGTTGCCAACTTGGAATCCTGCACAACACAACCACATAACTTTGCCCCCAACTTACGATGAGGTTCTCAATCTTACCGGTTTTGCTGAAAACAAAGGATTAAATGTATCGAGTGGAAGAAAGTAAAAGCTTGCAGAAAGTAAACAGAAAACATTAAACACTTGTAGATTGATAGTAAAATTAAGGACCAAGGTCCATAGTTCACTAGTGGTGGCTCTCCTTAAGATAGATAACATGGTGGATGAACAAATTACAGCGGGGCAATTGACAAACATCGAGAAAGCATACATGCATATACTAATCATCTTGACTCCTTTGAGATTCGATTGGGCATTACAACATTATACATAGACCGTAATCCAACTACATCTATGACTAATAATCCACCTTGAGGTTATCATCCGAACCCCCTCTAGTATTAAGTTGCAAGCAACAGATAATTGCATTACGCATTGCGTGTAAAGTAAATAATACGATTGTTCTATGAACAAAGGATTGTTGTTTTCTCCCTAGTAGCAACAACACATCTAGTACCTTAGAGATTTCTGTCACTTCCCCAGATTACTAGAGGCATGAACCACTATTGAGCATCAAAACTAACTCTTGGAGTTGCTAGCATCTACTTGGCCAAGATAGCTACTAACAACGGAAAGCATGCAAGATCACAAATAACAAAGACATGATAGAATCAATAATCAATCTGAAATAGCATCTCAATATCCATTGGATCCCCGCAAACACAACATGTAGGATTACAAATAGATGATCTTGATCATGACCGGAGCTCACAAGATCTAAACATGATAGTGATGTCTACGCACTTCTATTCTTGTAGACAGTTGTTGGGCCTCCAAGTGCAGAGGTTTGTAGAACAGCAGCAAGTTTTCCCTTAAGTGGATTACCTAAGGTTTATCGAACTCAGGGAGGAAGTGGTCAAAGGTATTCCCTCTGAAGCAACCCTGCAATCAAGATACAAGAAGTCTCTTGTGTCCCCAAAACATCCAATACACTTGTCAGGTGTATAGGTGCACTAGTTCGGCGAAGATATAGTGAAATACAAGTGGTATGGATAATTATAAGTGGTAACGGTGATAGAGAATAGCTTGATGGCGTGGAAAAGACTAAAGGCAAACTGAAATAAAGATGGAAGCAAGCAAACATGTAACAGATCTAATTGCAAACGGTGTATCAATGCTTAGAAACAAGGCCTAGGGATCATACTTTCACTAGTGAACACTCTCATATAAATATATTATCTTCATGATACTACTCTTAACTACTCTCCGGTTGGACACTCTAATCGATGGTAGGGCTATAACAGCACACCTCAAAGTAAGCCTTTCCCATCTAGAAAACCCCACACTATCACCTTGAGCACTAGATGGTTCCAACAAACACCACAATTTCATAGAAACATCCAACTCCAAATATAACTCATAACAAGTATTTGTAATCTCTAGCCTAAGTGCCACCATGGTGTGCACGCTGTCACTTTCACACACATGGGGAGAGCAGAGATCTATTAAAGCACTTGAGTAGCAAGATAGATCTATAGATTACAAGTTCATGATCTCAATAAGATCGTGCATAGAGAGAATTGAACACATAGCTATCAGTAGAACCCTTAGCCTCGAGAGAGAACTACTCCCTCCTCATCATGGGAATCAACAACGGTGATGGAGATGGTGGTGGAGATCGATGGAGATGGCTCCAGGGGCACTTCCCCGTCCCGGCAGGGTGCCGGAACAGAGACTTTCTTTCCCCTGAATCTCCCTTCGGCGGCGGCGGTGGCGCTACGGAACTTTTCGTGGCTGGAGGCTTGACTATTTAGGGTTTATGCATTGGGAGGCTTCTTATAGGCGAAGAGGCAAGGTCGGTGGGCAGCCAGGGGGCCACACCACCTGGTGGCGCGGCCAGGGCTAGCCCGCGCAACCACATGTGTGGCCAGGCCCTGGCCCTCCTCCGTCTCGTATTCTGGCTCCGTGAGTCTTCCGGTAAAATAGGAACTTTGGCTTTTGTCCTGTCCAATTCTGAGAATATTCATTTTCTGACTTTCCTGGAATCAAAAATAGCAGAAGACAGGCAACTGGCACTGTGGCATCTTGTTAATAGGTTAGTGCAAGAAAGCATATAGAAATACTCCAAAGTGTGGAAAAAAACATAAGAAAGTAGATAAAACCAAGCATGGAATCATCAAAAATTATAGATACATTAGCAACGTATCAAGCACCAACAAAAACATCCTTCCACGACATAGTACCAGGTAAGGCCGAAATTCCTTTAGGTAAAATATATCTTGATGTTGTTTTTGGATCCAAGGAAAATTTTAGGAGAGAAAAGCTCAAGTTCGAAGTCATGGACTGGCCATCACAGTATCATGCGATCCTGGGTCACCCAACTTTTGCACGATTCATGGTAGTACCACATTATGCTTACCTAGTTATGAAAATGTCAGCCCCAAAAGATGTCATAACAGTAAAGGGAAGCTTCACATGATCCGATAATTGCGACCGATAGTTCAATAAAATCTCCGAATCATTCGGGATGGTAACTGAGTTCGAGCAGCTAAAAATGTCAGCAACCGCAGAACCTCTAGTGGTAGTGCATGTCAATCCCGAACAGGCTTTTGACACTGCGAAGGATACAAAGGAAGTACAAATCCACCCCACCGACCCGAAAAGACGACCTTTGTGGCTTCCAATCTTGATCCCGTATAGGAAAGCGTGCTCATCGAGTTCCCCCGTGGGCACTGGAAGATTTTCGTAGGGCTACCTTCTGACATGCCGGAAATTCCTAGGGAACTTGCTGAGCACGCATTAAACTTGGATCCAAAGGCGAAACCAGTAAAATAGTCACTTCGCCGCTTTGCAGAGCCAAAACAAAAGACCATTGGAAAGGAGCTCCATCGCCTAACCGATGCAAAATTCATCAAGGAATTGAAGAAATCAGAGTGGGTCACAAATCCAGTATGTGTCCAAAAGAAAAATACAAAAGAACTACGTATGTGCATTGATTTTACTGCGCTGTATAAGCACTGTCCAAAGGATCACTTCCCACTATCACAAATCGATCAGATAATCGATGCAACCGCGGGGTGCGAACGTCTTTCCTTTTTAGACGCATATTGAGGATACCATCAAATTCGGATGAAGGAGGAAGATCAGGATAAAATAGCATTTATCACGCCCTATGGTGTATTCTGCTACACAACAATGCCCTTTGGCCTCAAAAATGCTAGGGCAACATATCAACGGATGATGCAGAACTACCTAGGAAGTCAAATTGGCACAAACATACAAGTTTACATCGATGATGTGATAGTAACAACAAAGCAAGGATCCTCTCTTATCAATGACCTCCGAGTGACATTCGAAAACCTTGACAAGTTTTGCATCAAGGTCAACCCGACAAAATGCTCCTTTGGAGTCCCTGCAAGGCAACTCCTTGGATATCTCGTATTAGCAAGAGGAATAGAAGCCAATCCCGAGAAAATATAGGCAATCCTAAAAATGAAAAACCAACGGATCTTTGAGGCATACAATAGATGGCTAGGCGAGTTGCAACACTCAGTCATTTTATCGCCCGTCTAGGCAAAAAAGCACTACCATTCTATGCCCTTATGAGGAAATCAGATAAATTCGAGTGGACGGAAGATGCTCAGCATGCCTTTGAAGATCTCAAGAAAACACTTTCGACATCTCCTGTCGTCGTGTCTCCATGAGAAAAAGATCCACTACTTCTCTACATTGCCACCACTAATTAGGTGGTTAGCACAGTGTTGGTCATAGAACGACCCGAAGAAGGGAAAACCCACGGTGTTCAGAGACCAGTTTATTTTCTAATCAAGGTCCTCTCACCATCCAAGCAAAGGTACCTGCACTATCAGAAACTAGAATATGGAGTGTTCATGACAGCATGAAATTTGCGCTATTATTTTTCGGAAGATCCGATCATAGTAGTCAATGAAGCGCCCTATCCAATATCATCAATAACCAGAAGAAACCGGATGTGTCTCTTTATGGGGCATTGAGCTATCCCCTCGAGATATCACGTATGAGAAGCGCAAAGCAATTAAATCATAGGTTTTGCCTGACTTTACTACTGAATGGACTAAACTAAAGTGCGTGGGTCCACCGGACCTTTCTAGCACATGGAAAATGTATTTCAATGGATCAAAAAGAATGGAAGGAGCAGGGGCAAGAGTCATATTAGTATCACCACAAGGCGATAAAATGTGATACATACTTCGGATGAGCTTCGCAAACGCGTCCAATAACGAAGCTGAGTACGAGGCCTTGTTGCATGGTATGCGTATGACTAAAACTTGTGGTGCAACTCGCCTCAAGATATTCAGTGACTCCAATCTTGTGGCACAACAATCAATGAACAAGTGCGACGCTATTACCGACAAGATGATTGCCTACCGCGGTCTGTATATCATTATGGAAGCCCAATTTGACGGATGCAAAGTACCGCACATAGGAAGAGCAAGCAATGAGGAAGCCGGTAATCTGGCAAACATCAGGTCCTTATGACTACCAATTCCACCCAGGGTTTTTGGTAAGAAATAACGGAGCACTCTATTAAGGCCAAGAGAGTTTCTGAGGTCATAGCACCCAAGACAGGGAAAAAGGTCAAGCTGCGAAAAGACTCGGGGGTGCACTAGCAAGCAAAGATATAGAGGAAATCCTCGCGAAGAGCCAGAAGTCGTGAAGTCATGATAATAGAGCCTACATGGATGCAGCCGTACATAGCATATATGACTCGAGGATAACTCCTCGAATACATGATGGAAGCTCGACGAATCACTTGAAGATCAAAAGCCTTCAAAATCATCAAGGGAGAATTATACAAAAGAAGTATTTCGGGTGTGTTACAGTGATGTGTCACACCCGGCGAAAGAATGATTATACTCAAGGACATACATGAAGGAGTGTGTGGTCATCAAGCTAGCAGTCGGGTAATTGGTGTCGAAGCATTCAGGGCAGTATTCTACTGGTTCACAGCAGTATAAGATGCAAATGATATAGTCAGAACATGTGAAGCATGTTAGTGATTCGCAACAAAACTCGGCGCACCTGCTGCCGAGTTAAATCCCATACCCCTTGCTTGGTCCTTCTCTCAGTGAGGACTTGATATGTTGGGTAAACTTCACAAATCATCTCCAGGAGGACACGTCTTTTTGCTAGTAGCAGTCGACAAATTCACTAAATGGATTGAAGCAATGCCCGTTACCAGCTAGGATGGAACTTTGGCTGTGGATTTTATCAAGTCAATAGTGTTTTGATTTGGCATGCCAAGCAGCATCTTCACTGACAATGGAACTAATTTTAATTCAATTGAGTTCAAGGAATATGAGGATATGGGTATTAAAGTAAGCTATGCCTTAGTTGCTTAGCCGCAAACTAATGGGCGAGTAGAAAAAGGCAATGGCCTCGTAACTTCTAGCCTCAAGAAAAGATTACTAACACGACTCGATAGAGCAAAAGGAGCATGGGTTGATGAGTTACCATATGTTTTGTAGAGTTTGCGTACTACTCCAAATAATTCGACACAAGAAACACCCTTCTTTCTGGTCCATGGCGCTGAAGCTGTCCTTCCAGTCGAAGTATCTGACGAGTCTCCACGGGTCGCTGAATATGTCAAAGAAGCATCAAGGGAAGCACTTGAAGACGATGTTGATGCACTTGATGAAGCCCACGATATTGCCTTACAAAGGGCCACTATATATAAGAAAAACTTGTGCAACTACCACAGCCGACGGTAGCGTCCTAGGTCCTTTGTTGTAGGAGACCTACTTCTTCGCCTTAAGCAAAATGGACATCGTAAATTGGAGTCACCTTGGGAAGGGCCTTACATCATTACAGAAGTCATCCCAAGAGGAGCATATCAGATTCAAGATAAGAAGACCGGAGTAAAATACTCAAATCCATGGAATGTCGCACAACTACTGCGTTTTTACGCTTAGAATTTATGTTTTATCGCAATTACAATAAGGCCTACGACCTGACTTCTTAGCCATAATATTATTCAATAAAAGACAACGTCTAGGCGTACTCGCCAAACCATGTATCTTTAGCTTCAGACTATGAATAAAAGATAAGTTCTCCATACTCTGATTTTCTTTATTTTCTTGACCCACAAAACAAGGTTTTTTTATAAAAGCCAATTAGAAAATTTGCAAGCACTGCTCTGATGGAATTAACAAAAATTATGAGCCTATGTCCAGATATAGGTATCCGAACATAGCCTTGGGGGCTACTCCCATCGGGAGCGCTCGCCGACACATGATAGAAAATCATATTGTGCATATAAGGTCAAACCATTATTTTGACCCAAAGAAATATCAGCAAAAGCCTACGAGTTTTATGTATCCTCAAAAGGTTACTCCCATCAAGAGATTCTCTAAAATCATCCGACAAACCAAAAAAGTTGATAAACTTCTGCAATTCCAATAGCCAAACAAGGAAGCGAATTTTTTTTACAAAAATCTCGAATCGCGTCGGACGCGATAAAACTCCGAGTGTCATGTCCACGACATGAAGATAAGACCCCAGGATTCATCGTGTGTGGCCTGGTAATCGCATAAGAATGCACTCTGCAGTAAAATATATGTATCAATGATACGATGAAAAATCCCGACGGACGTGTTGGGTACCTGATATAATAGAACTAGAATACAGTATTCGATAAGACATCAACGGCTCGAACTGAGTTACGCTAGTAAAAATTCCGAGTTCAAGCCAGGGGAATTGAATTTGATGTAGGTCTACAGTGTTTTTGCCCAGGAGCAATTAACTGATTCCCGATCCATCGGATGCATCAAGCATGTTGTACCAAATCCCTACAAAAGCTAAAAAATAAAAAATATTTCATAAAATCTCAAATTATGATACTGAAAACGTCTTTGAGACTCAACCTCAATCTATGACTTAGGTAAAGTCTCGGGGCTACTGACATGGGTATAATTACTCGGGTGCTTATTTTTTGCTACCCTGGCTGTATAAAGGCTCACATCCCATGGAGACTCAAGATGAAGGCCTAGGAAGCATCAGACAGAAGCCCTAGTTGTATTAGATAAGGAAATAGGAACCGGCGTTGTGCTGGCATTGTAATCATAAATATGTAACCTATCCATATACGTCTTTGGGACCTGGCCTATTATATATAGGCTAGGAGAAGCTAACGGGGAGGTACCAAAAAACTCCCAAGCAATCTAATCACATTGTCCATCGATAATCAGGCGACTTCGACTCCATTGTTTGCGTAACATCTGATAAAATCCCTAGTGTTCTCTTTTCCGAAAAACCCTAAGTCCATAACTATGGGCATTGCCAAGGTTACCCCTTGTAACTTGGTGGTGAAGGTGATGTAGGGACGGATAATCTGGCCTCCCTAGCCGGATAATCCGGCATGGGACTTTCGGCTTGATGATCTTCAGAAGATTATTGTGTCGGTGCAGTAGTTGGTTCAGCAGGTGGGGTTTGTTGATCTTGTGTAGATGAGGGCTCTAACTGAGTAGAGCATTGTCCTTCCCGATCCACCACAAGGCGTTCCTCAATGGGGCGGTGGAATCCCACACGCATTCTTCTTATGGCTTCTTGGGGGTATTTCAACATCTGTATCACAAACATAAACTTGCCCCACATGGGAGCCATCATTCTCTTCGAACACCACACTACAAGATTCCACAACAATACAAGTGGTCTTGTTGTAGACTTTATAAGTGTGGGATTCTGCACCATAACCAACAAAAATATCTTCTAAAGCCTTAGACTCGAATTTAGATAAATAGACTCCTTTAATGAGAAAGAAACACTAACAACCAAATACCCGGAAGTGTGAAATGTTTGGATTGTTATCGGTAAGTATCTCATATGGGGTCTTGTCCAAGAGCTTGCGGAAGTAGAGCCGGTTTGACGAGTGACATGCGGTGGATATGGCTTCATCCCAAAAGTTGTACGGTGACTTGAATTCAGCCAACATAGATCTTGCCATATCCATCAAGGTTCGGTTCTTCCTCTCAGCTACACCATTTTGTTGAGGGGTATACGCAGCGGAATATTGATGTCTTATCCCCTCTTCGCTCGAGAATTCAATCAGGGTGTAGTTCTTGAACTCAGAGCCGTTGTATCTTCTTATTGCCAATATGGGGACATTGTGTTGACATTGCACCTCATTGGCAAATTCGATGTCAGTTTGTTGAGTTACACTTTTGTGCTTGAAGAAGTAAACACATGTGTATCTTGAATAGCCATAAACAATCACCAGGCAATACTTCTTCCCACCTAAGCTTGCATGAGATGGTGGACCTAAGAGATCCACATGGAGAAGCTCTAGGATCCTCTTTGATGAAATAATTGTCTTCCTTGGATGGGGAGAGTCGTGCATCTTTCCTTCAACACAAGCCCTACAAACACGATCTTTGGCAAAGGAAACATTATCTTTTAGTCCAAGGATGTGGCCACCCTTATGAAGGCTTTGCAAAGTTCTCATGTTAACATGGGCTAGGCGGCGATGCCACAACCAGCCCGCATCGGCCTTTCTGAATAAGCACATTGGACCTGCAGTGGTTTTCCCCGAAAAGTCCACCACAAAAAATTCATTTTCGACATACCCAACGAAAGCGACCTTGAGAGACTTGCTCCACAAGAGTACCACAATATCATCATCAATGAAAGCTGCAAAGCCCATCTTACCAAGGGGTCTCAACAAGCATGACATCCACAAGAAAAATATTGTGGGCAACCACAACCTTGTCGAGTCCCAATACCTTAGACTTGGACTTATCACCATAGGATATGGTTATTTGATCATGATTAGGCCTTATCTCCATGGTGATCTTCTTGTTTCTGGTCATATTACTTGTGCATCCACTATCAAGCACCCATTTCGACCCACCGGAAGCATAGCCTAGCAAGAAAATTACTTCTTTGTTTTAGGTACCCATTTTTCAATGGGTCCTCTCATGTTTGTAACAAGGGTCTTTGGAACCCAAATAGACCGAGCAATGTAATTATCATAAGGACCTACATATCTATCATAAATGTCACCATAATAATCACGAAATAACTCATAGTGAGGATTATTAAACCCTGCAAAACCAACATAATCACTTTTGTCCTTTGTGATGTTCTTTTCAATGGTGCTTGTCTTTGCTTGAGTATTCTTTGTCTTCCTTTTCTTTTTCTTCTTCTTCTTAGTCTTGGGAACAAAACCAAGTCCCTCCGTTCCATTGTTTGTCCTTTGCTTACTCAAGATCTCATAAAGTACTTCCTTACCTTTGGACTGAGATGACTTGGCAAGCTCAACTTTCAACTTTGCATTTTCTTGAAGAATATCTTCATGATTGCACATCGGTGTAGAGGTGCTAGGACATCATACTTGGTTATTCGAGTTTGGAGCTGGTCATGAGACTCATTGAGAATAGAGTATTCACTCTCCAAAGCCTTGTGAGCAATGTCAAGTGCCTCATACTTCTCGGTAAGTCTAGCATGAGCAGCCCCAAATTTAACCTTCTCTCTTTTTAGCTTCTTTACCTTAGCAATAGATGATCCCGTTCCTTCACAAGTTTTGCCAAGAGTTCATCATTGGACTCATGATTTGAATCAAGTCTCTCTTCAAGAGAGGCCCAAATTGCTTCTTCTTCTTCTAGTGCATTTTTTAAAGATGCAATTTCCATTTCATCATCCCTTTCAATTCTGCCCTTTTCTTCAAGGAGTTCTTCCGAGTGAGCAAGTTGACTCATGAGAGCCTCAAAATTCATTTTGCACTCACCTTGCAAGTTAGTTATAAAACAATCCAGTGCAATAACTTCTTCCTTAACCTTAAGACTAGTAACATCATCCATATCGGTATTCATGGTAGTCTTAGGAAAGGAAGTGAAGGTAGGTGATACCTCGGAACCTCTTGCCATGAGGCAAGTGACATTCTTCTTGTAGATATTCTCATTTGGAGAATCGAAGAGTGAAACGATTGGTGTAGACATAATGGCTATTGCAGCCACCTCTCTTGAACTATAATCACCTTCTTCATCTTTGCTAGCGGATGAGTACTCCTCTTGGGCAACCAACACAATCTTTGGTTGTTTCTTGCAAGAGACATTCTTCTTGACAAATGGCTTCTTACGAGGAGCCTTTGACGTTTCTTTGAGAATTACTCTTCCCGCATGGTCTTGTCTACTTTGATAGGGGCATTCGGCTACGAAGTGCATATGGTCACTGCAATTGTAGCAAGACCTCAGTTTTGGACCACTTTCTTTTCTTCCACTTGACCCATTCTTGCTCTCAAGTTCAGATTTCACTTTGGCCGGGTCCTTCCAAAAATTTCTTGTGTAGAACATCATGTACTCACCATGAGCATTCTTGACCTCCTCGGGACAGCTCATGGAGACTATGTCAAAGCTCTTGTCATCTTCATCTTGCTTAATGACATTGGCCTTCAATGTAACATTCATAGCTTTTAGCATTCCAATTGCTCGGGCACGAGCATCTTCGGCGTTCTTTGCCGCGACTTTGAATGCAGCCATTTCTTGCATGACTTTGTTGGAAGTTATTTGGTGAAGCTCTTCAAATCGGTGGGCTCAAATGGCATGAGAGAACTCACATATTTCCTCTTGATCCATGCATCATCAACATGTGTGGCACCATGCTTTCTAAATGTTGTGGCAATGCCCTTGAGCCTTCTATACATGTCTTCGTGGTCCTCATTATCCAACATATAGAACCCTTCGGCTTCGTTTCTTAGAGCATCATACCTATTTCTTCTCATGCTCTCATTTCCAATGAATAGGTCAATGAGGGCATCCCAAGATTCCTTGGCGGTGTTGAAGTGTTCAATGTGTGGCATGTCATTGGGACCCACACCAAGCTGAATCATGTGTAGAAAGGTTGCGTTGAGTTGACTATCAATGACTTATCTTCTTGTCAAGTTGTTGGGATCCCCAATGTTGAGACCACTTTCAATGATCCTCCATGGCTCAATGGAAAAACTGTGCATATGAAATTTCATCAAGAATTGCCATTGATTAAAAGAAGATGAAGTAAGCTTGGGTGGATCACCCCTATTATTTATATGAGAGTGAGGGATTGGTGGATTAGGATAATATAAGTGAGAGACCTCACTATAGTCCTCCTTACCACTTCCCTTTTTGGAGGAGGAACCATTATTTTTATCTTCACCTTCCAACTCCTTTTCTTCGGAGTTAGCCATGGTTTTGTCCTTAGAAATAGGAGTTGAAGCCTTAGTAGTAGATGGAGGAATAACCGTGGGTGGCGAGAGACGCGTTATCATTTCGTGCATCTCTTGCATTTGGGTCTCCATGGTTTTCACCAAGGTTGTTTCCGACGACTTGAGATCATACATGGGGACCTTGTCCATGGCCTCACTACCATCTCCCTTAGTACCCATACTCTCTTAGGTGGTAAAGCCTGAATAAAGAGCCGAGGCTCTGATACCGATTGAAATGGGTCGTATGGGAACCTCGAGGGTGGTGAATAGGTGCTACACCAAATTTTTAGTTCTTTTTCAATTTTAGGCTTAACACAAAGGTAAATTCTGTAGATATGAAACTACGAGAAATTTCCCTATATGTAATCTTAACTACTAAGCAAGTAAGGCAGAGAGAGTGGAATGAGGTAACCATAGAGAAGCACGCAGAGACACAAGATTTGTTTTACCATAGTTCCTTCCTTATTAAGGGAAGTACGTCTGTGTTGGAGGGTGGGCGGTACTAAGACCACCACGCCACAATAGGTCTCACCCTGTTCTCCGATGGATCTCGCCACCACCTTCCACTATTTGGCACCCTTCTAGGCGGGAACCGATGCCTTTACAACTCTACAGGGGAACACATCCACAACTAAATTGGAGGCTCCCATGATGACAACAAGTTGTTAGAAGAACAAGTTAATCAATAACCCAAATTGAGATCTAGTGATTGTTGGGCCACGAAGAGATAAACAAAAAAAATCCCAACGCGGTGATCCCAAGATCTAGCTAAGGTAGTAGGCCACGAGAATTACCACTAGACATGTAGTTGCGGAATTGATGAAGCATGTCGCTTGATGCAGTGCAGTCCTCACGATCCATTTCAATCCACGATCATCGGAGTGTTGAATGTATAACACCTCTACCAGTGTCCACACGTACGAGGAAGAGCACCGGCGGTGGACTGCTAGGTCCGGTACGGAAGAAGGACTGGACTGACTGGAGCTAGGGTTTACAACACATGGAATGACCTAACCGTGTGCTCTAAGCACTTGCGCCCCAGCTTACATAGGGAGTGAAAGTGGTCTCCACTCACTTGTGGCCCATTCACTAAAAGGCCTATATTAGTCACTACGAGTCCAACTCACTGACTTAGTCCGTGTATGATTCGGGTCCAACCCAAATAGATTTTTGGTTTGGGTCTAACCCAAACTTTCTCCCGCTCTTAAGTGTGTGACCCGACAGGCTCATGGTGACTCGAACACGATCCGAGTCTCACTCATGACCGATCAGTCGGTAGCGGCTCCTAGCAGAACGTGCTGACTCCCAAGTACCAAAGAGCCATGACGACATACCTTCCAATGTGACTTTCATCCAAGTCCCTTTTGCCTCACGATACATCTTGTTAAGCTATAGGCGAATAATCGTCATCCTTCAAATAGCTCAACTCTCTTCTCGATCTGAGATAAGTGATTCATCTGACTAACTCTTAGTTAGCCACCTCGGTTAACACTTAACCGAGTCGTGCATAGCCATGCTTTCTGAATCATATCTTCTGAGAGGGCCCAGAGAATATCTCTCCAGTTGGAGGGGCAAAATCCCATCTTGGTTATCCACATCACGCAGCTTGATTCTCAGTCGACCTGAACTCTGCCTTTATAATTGCCCTTTGACGGAACAACATTTGACAGAACCTAAGTCGGTGATCCACAACTTAGATTGTGCAATAACCTCAGGTCTAAGGATTACATTGATTGAGACATAGAAATGATGACTTGTTTGTTGTATCTCAATATGGGTCAGTCCGACTTGCTAAACTCTTTAGCCGAATCCATGTAAGTCAGAATGGCATCACCATGCCCATGGCAAGTGGAATTGAGTCATCAACCAACTTTAACATTAGTCTAAGTTGTGTGTCCAGCACAACCTCAATGACCAAGGACAACTAGTATGAACAACATGAATATATAGTTCCACAATCGAATCACATATTCAATGATACATATCAGTAGTTCATACATGGATAATAACTTTATGAATATATTGGGAATAATATCATACATGACTGCCTCTAAGGCAAATTCCCAACAGTTTCCCACTTGCACTAGAGTCAATCATCCGACATCACATGTCTAGGCATCTAATGCCCATAGCTCTCAGGTGCGCCTCATTCTTTGGCTATGGTAACGGCTTTGTCAACGGATCCGCAATATTTGCACCAGTGTTTACCTTGCATAACTTGATATCACCTTGATCCATGAACTAGCAAATCAGGTGGTACCGCATGAGTATATGTTTGTTCTTCTAGTGTTGTCTAGGTTCATTGGCTTGTGCAATAGCACCATTGTTGTTGCAATACATGTCTAACGGATTGGACGAGACCTGAACCACATCAAGATCCATGAGGAAATTCCTCATCCAAACGGCTTACTTTGCCGCCTCTGAGGCAGCAATATACTCAGCCTCTGTCGTAGATGGAGGCATCGTCTCTTGCTTGGAACTCTTCTAGCTCACGCCCCTTTATCACAAACACATCTAGATTGTGAACGAGAATCATCCGACTCAGTGAGATAACTCGCATCCGTTCAACCCCTTACACTGAGTTCATCCTCACCTCCATAAAATAGGAACATATCCTTAGTCCTTCTCAAGTACTTAAGGATATTTTTAGCCACTTCCTAGTGGATATCTCAAGGGTCAGCCTGGTATCTGCTCACAACACTTAGAGCATAGGAAACATCTAGCCAAGTACAAATCATAGCGTACATGACTAATTTGACTGCAGAAGCATACGTAATTGCACTCATCTAACTTCGATCATCAGTTGTCGAAGGACATTGAGTCTTGCTAAGTTTTACGCCATGGGACATCGGTAAGAACCCCTTCTTAGATGATTCCATGTTGAACTTCTTCAACACTTTGTCCAAATATGTACTCTGACTCAATCCAATGAGCCGCCTTGATCTATCTCTATAGATCCGGATTCCTAGTATGTAAGTCGCCTCACCCAACTCTTTCATCAAAAACTCTTTTCCAATGATTCCTTGGTTTCTTGCAACATCTGGAAATCACTTCCAATCAGTAATATGTCATCCACATATAAGATCAGAAAGTTTACTTTGCTCCCACTAAACTTCTTGTATAAACCAGAATCATGATCACTCTTGATGAAGCCAAAAAATTTGACTACTTCATCAAAGCGAATGTTCCAACTCTGAGATGCTTGCTTCAACCCATAAATAGATTTATGAAGTTTGCATACCTTGTCAGCATTAGCCGTATCGACAAAACCCTCGGGCTATATCATATACATGTCCTTGGTTAAATTTCCATTAAGGAAAGCCATTTTGATATCCATCTGCCATATCTCATAGTCGAAATAGGCTACAATAGATAACATGATCTGAACTGACTTAAGCATCGCTATGGGTGAGACTGTCTCATCGTAGTCAACTCCTTGAACTTTTTGGAACCCCTTCACGACAAGCCGTGCTTTATAGATAAAAACATTTACAGCCATATCAGTTTTCTTCTTAAAGACCCATGTGCACTCGACGGGTCTTGCATCGTCTGGCAGATCAACCAAGTTCCAAACTTGATTCTCATCCATGGACTTTAACTCAAATCTCATGGCTCCAAGCCACGACATAGAATCAGAACCCATCATCGCTTCCGAATAAGTTGTCGGTTCATCATTGTCCAATAGTAATACATCACGAACACTTCACAATCTTGCCGATCTTCGCAGTGTGGGTGCAGCTGCCAGCTCAGCTACCACGTCCGGCTCAACCTCTATGGCTTTTGCCGACTCGCTATTGGTCGATACTTCTCGAATTTCTTTGAGGTGCTCTGTACTCCCACTGACTCTCCGACTGAGAAACTCTTTCTCAAGGAAGATACCGTTCCGAGCGACAAACACTTTGCCCTCTTCTCGGTTGTAGAAGTAGTAACCCAAGGTTTTCCTCGGATACCCCATGAAAATACACTTATATGACTTGGCCGTAAGCTTGTCCGACTGAAGTCACTTAATAAATGCTTCACAGTCCCAAATCTTAAGGAAAGACAAACTCGGCTTCTTGCTAGTCCACATCTCATGCGATGTCTTATCTACCGACTTTGATGGTACTCTGTTTAGTGTGAACGCTACAGTTTATAGACAATAACCCCAAAATGATAAAGGCAGATATGTCTGACTCATCATTGATCGTACCATGTCCAACAAGGTCCGATTCCTCCTTTCCGACACATTGTTTTTCTGCGGCGTTCCCGGAGGAGCGAGCTAGGGAACTATTCCACAACTCTTCAGATGGTCATCAATCTCATGGCTCATGTACTCGCCTCCTCGGTCCGACTGAAGAAACTTTATTTTCTTGCCGAGTTGATTATGTACCTCATTCTAGAATTCCTTGAACTTTTCAAAGTCTTCCAACTTATGTTTCATCAAGTAGATATATCCATACCTACTCAAATCATTAATGAAGGTAATGAAGTACTCATAACCACCTATGGCTGTCGTGCTCATTGGGCCACATACATCACTATGTATTAATCGCAGTAAGTTGGACGCCCTTCCACAACTCTTTGCAAAAGGTGTCTTGGTCATCTTGCCGAGTAGACAAGATTCACATGTCTCGAACGACTCCAAGCTGAACAAAGTAAGGAGTCCATCATCATGGAGCTTCTTCATGCGTTTCCAACTTATATGACCGAGCCGACAATGCCAAAACTAAGTCATATTCAGATCATTTGGTTTCAACCTTTTCCCATTTATGTTATAGACAGATTTACCATCAAGATTCAAAATAAATAACTCGTCCTAAACGGGTGCAAAGCCGTGAAACATACCATTCAAATATAAAAAACAACCATTATTCTTAATATTCGACTCATAGCCTTGTCTCATCAAACATGAGGTAGAAATACTGTTTTGACTAAGCACTAGAACATAATAACAATTATTCAGCTCCATTAAGAATCCAGAAGGTAAATGAAGTTGCATCATGCTGACTTCCAACGCAGCGACTCTCTCTTTGTTGCCGACTCGAATGTCAACCTCGCCTCTTGCCATGCTCCTAGTTCTTACCAGTCCCTGCAACGAGTTGTAGATGTGAATAACTGATCCGGTATCATATACCCAAGAACTATTAGGTGCATCAGCAAGATAAATTTCTATAACATTTCAAACAAGCGTACCTGAGCCGGAACTCACACCTCCACTCTTGGCTTTATCAGCCAGATACTTGTTGCAATTCCTCTTCCAGTGGACATCCGCCTTGCAATAGAAGCAAGTGGATCCGGCTGTAGGAGATGGCTTAGTCCCTGCGGAAGCGCTTTGGACCGAGTCCTCAGCCTTACCTCCCAACTTTGCCTTCTTCATCTTAGTCCAAGATCTCTTCTTGAACTTAGCCTTATTCTGCACCATCAACACTTGAGTCACGCCTTTCTTGAGATCTTCCTTAGCCTACTTGAGCATCCCATGTAATTCACTGAGCTATCCATACCATGCATGTGGTAGTTCGATCTGAAATGACCATATGCACTAGGAAGAGAGTTCCGAATTATGTCCATAGCAAACTCTTCACTAATGGGGTAGCCAAGCCTTTCCAAAGACTGCACATAACCAACCATCTTGATCACATGCGGACTCATCGGATCGCCATCCTTAAGCTTATAGATCAGCAAAGCCTGAGAGACTTGATACCTCTCAGTCTTTGCCTGAGCTTGGAACATACTTTTGAGGATTTCGATCATATCATAGGCCTCAACATTCTCGAACTGCTACCGCAAGTCTGGTTCCATGTGAGCAAGCATAAGACAGCTAATCTCTGTAGACTCATCACAAGTCCTACGGTAGGTATTGGTGGCTGCGACAATCGATTCCCATTCGGCTCATATGGAAGTGGGTTGTCTAGGACATGGTCCCTCTTTTCTTGCTTCAGAACAATTCTTAGATTACGGTATCAGTTGGTGAAGTTAGTTCCATTTATCTTATCTTTCTCTAAGATGGTTCTCAAAGCAAAACTAGAAATATGAGGGAGACTGCTAGGTGCCATTGATCTACAACAGAAAATATGCAAAACACTTAAGACATGTATCTGTAAAAGAGCAAGCATAGTAAACATTTTAATACTTATGCTCCCACTACAACCAACACCCCTCCGATGGTTACTTAGTGATTCAGGATCCTAAATAAGCAAGCCGACTAGTGAGGTTTAGCATCACCGCTAGTCATCAAGTGATCTAGGTAGACAATTCCTTGTTAATCGCATCTCATACGACTCCTGTTAGACGGGTGGCATCACATGCCCTGGCTCCCGTCCAACTTTTCCTCGAGTCCCACAACCGCTGTGATAAACCCACCTAGATTACCGAGTGCTTCTGCTGTAAGATTCCGACTCCAACCCACCTAGTCAGAAAGAATTGATAGCACCTTAATTTTATGAGACCACTACCAAAAATGTCTGACTTGTGATGGTGCAGCACTGGCGGAGAAACCGACTAGACCTTCTTTGAGGGATTACTTTCTACCAACTATCTAATAGAGGTAAAACAGAGACATAACAATAGCACAAAATAAAGCAATTATAATGTGAAATGGTATGGTTCTCTTCATGGCGATCTCCATCTCAACAAAGCTTGTAATTTTACTCGTGTCAACTCTTGTCACGTGCCGCCTTACACCATGTAGCTGACTTGCACATCGACTTGCATGCCATTCGGGTTCTCCAAACAGCTACACTAGCTAGTAAAGTATATTACATAGAGAATCCAACACGCATGTCATTGTACAATAAAATGACAGCACCTAGGCTCCAGCGGGCTAACAAAATCCATGATACACAGATCACGTATGGATTACACACATCACATGCACATAAGCCTTACCGTTCACAACATCATCCTGCAAAAAAAGTTATCCATAAATATGATATCTACCGGTGTTGTGAACCTCGCAATGACATCTAAGGCACTACGACAGGGCAAAGCCGGCAGGTGCGGGTAGCGCCCGATGATTTTTCCTAAAACGCAGATCTCATATGTATTCCAAACATGGATTTATTCATTGGATAAAACAATTTTACCCAAATCCAACATGTACTCCGATTCGACCAAACTCTTTGATCTTTGATCACCGCATCCGGATTTACGTGTCACAGTCTACCCCTGTTGGGGGGATACCCCCGGGTAGGGTCACGCCGGGGTATAAAGGCCGAGTTAGCCGAGGTTCGGCAAGGCTAAAGCGGGTGCTGGCCGGGTCACTTCAAGGCAGGCCAAATCACGGGGTAACCTGGACCAGGGGGCATCCACCTAACTAGGTCTCAACCGACTTAAACCGTAAGTCGGAAAGGCGTATTTAACTTGTATGCAGGAACGGGTGTGGCCGGATCAACTATGATCTGGGTCGTATCTAGCTTCTAGGAGAAGGAAGGAATCTCGCTGGTCAAAAGAAGCCCTAGTACGCACTGCATGAGCGAAGCGGATAGGGCAGGACCACCGAGGCGTGGCCGACAGAGGTGACGACGCCCATGTCGGCTGACGCAGGTGCCGCAGAGGCTCACGTAGCCTCTGCTTGTGTGACGCGGGGGAAAATCAACCCGGTCGGCTTACTATTTTGGGAGAAGGCATATTCCCGGGAATATGCCTCCACGTATGCCCTAAGTGGAGACCTAGCCACCCCTATATAAGGAGGGATAGGGCCTCTATAGAAGGGGTTCCACTATTCTGATTGGTTTTAGGTTCTAAGGGTTGATCTCTAGTTGGTCTTGTACGGGTTAACTGCGGGTGAGAGTAAGAGAGTTCCTTTTTCCACCTCTTGCCAATACAACTCTAGGAGCACTTGTAACCTTGGAAGTGAATCAAATACAAACTTTTGTGTGTGGAATCACCTCACTATCCCTCCCTAGATTCCCCTAGCGCCTATTAGTCCCCACCTTTAGCCTATCCATGGCATCTGCCGTGACACCACCACGACAACCCCGATGGCGTAAGCCGATCGGTAGGGGTATATCGTTCCACGACCTTAGCAATATGATCGTCTCGTATGGTGGTCCAAGGAGAGAACAAGTAGTAACCTCGGCCAGAAGGAACAAACAGATCGTCCCGTATGACCCAACACGGGCAGGGAAAGGAAAAGAAGCACAGAAAAATGATGATCGACGAAGTGTGAGCCGAGGTGAAGCTGGCCGGGGTAACCGCGACCAAGGCAACGCTGGTCAAGGGAACGCTGTGAACGGTAATGCCGGACAGCGAAACTCGGCAGGAGCAGGACAACCGCAGCAGCGGAACATACCAAGGCAAGAGCAAAGTGTCGGCCGAGGTATGCAACAGAGAGCTGTTTCACGAGAGCAAGACCGGTACAATGATGGAGATTCGGAAATGGTGAACGCGGGATACCCAAGGCCGGACTATCATGTGATAGGGTCAAGATTGGGAAGAAGGGATTTGATGCCGGATGATGCCAGGTTGAAACTGGATCGACTGTATAGGTCGGAACAAATCGAATGTCAAGGTCTGCTGGGTTCTATGTGTTTTGGGCCCCGGATCATGAAGGAGCCACCGGTACCCAACTTCCCGTTACCCAGAGGCACAAAGACGTATGATGGCAGTACCAAGCCGGAGGATTGGTTGATAAACTATGCTACAACTATGAAAATTTCCATGGGCAACTTGAGATGGGCTGTGAGATACATACCCCAGATGTTGGAGGGGCAAGCAAGGGTATGGCTAAACAATTTGCCGCCCGGAAGCATTAACTGCTGGATCAATTTTGAGGAAATGTTTATCAGCAATTTCTCAAGTACGTATCAGAGGCCAAATAGGCCGCAGACCCTAGCCATGTGTAAGCAGAGACCAAACGAGACGGACCGGGAGTTTTTAACCCGGTGGTGTACCGTGAGAAACTCGTGTGAGGGCGTGATAGAATCACATGCCATAGCATGGTTTGCGCAAGGGTGCAGATATGCAAGCGAGCTGTGGCAAAAGTTGCAAAGGAAAATGCCAACCACATTGGCATAGATGATCCAGATTGCTGACTCGTATGCTCTGGGTGATCCGACTCGACCTAGGCTCGTGTCAAACGAGTCAAACGATGAGTACTACCAGAGAGATGGAGCCGGATCAGCCCGGAGGAATGACTACAGAGGTAAAAGAAGAGATGATAGACCGGATCATCGATACGGTTCGCAACAAGTTGCAACTATGAATCAAGATCAGCCCGGAGCAGGGGCAGTCAGCGTCAGAAAACTGGAGGCCAATGGACTCCGAGAAACGATGGCAAGAAAACTTGGATGCCAAAGCAAAAGAAACAGTGGCAAGAAAAGAAAGACCATCCGAGGTATACTTATGAGTCAATGTTGGATCAGCCGTGTAAATTTCACATGCCGAATCCGAGTAACCCAGCGGGTCATACAACGAGGCAATGTGAGTGGATGCGCAAGATTGAACAAGGTGGTTCGGGGAATGCTCAGGCACGCCGGAATGATCAACCTCGGCAGGAGTTACCCCGGCAGCAGTTGCTCTCCGGAGCGAACACGCAACAGCTAATGTTGCCTCCCCCTCCGCCGAGGTATGATAACCATGAGAGAAGGGATGCAGTGCATCAGGTGGAAAATCAGCATCCGCCGGATCAGAGGTACCCCGAAAATGAGGGGAGGAATGAGTAGAGAGAGCATCATCAGAGTTACTGTGTATTCACCACTAAGGAAATAGATAGAAAGAGCTTGCAGCACCGACATATGGAAGTGAATGCAGTAATGCCCGCGGTGACGAGGTATATGCCTTGGTCTGACCAAGAAATCACCTCGAGCATTAAAGATCATCCCAAGCTTATGCCAAGTCTTGGTTCGTATGCGTTGGTGCTGGATCCGACATTCATTGGGCCTAACATCAATGTAAGGTTCTCAAAGGTACTGATTGACAATGGCAGTAGCATTAACATCATGTATGCGGACACAATGCGCAAGTTGGGTATCTCGGAGAACATGCTACAGGCCACAAGGACAACTTTCCATGGTATTGTGCCCGACATTTCTTGTGAGCCCATAGGCAAGGTCCGGGTTGACGTATTATTCGGTACGAGAGATAAGTGCTGAACCGAAAATTTGGAGTTCAAGGTGATGAACTTGGAAAGTGCATATCACGCTTTACTCGGAAGGCCAGCGCTGAACAAGTTAATGGCAAGCTCTCACATTAGTTACTTGAAGATGAAGTTGCCCGGGCCAAACGGAGTGATTACCATTGCTGGGGATTTTCGACGTTCCATGGAATGTGCGTCGGCCAGGTCTAACCTAGCCGAGTCACTTGTGATTGCACAAGAGAAAAGAAAATCCAAGAGGTCGCGACATTGGCTCAGTCCGCACAGCAGTATATGCCGGTGCTGAGTAACACGCATGGAAGTGTCTCATTCCAAGCCACGAAAGATACCAAGAAGGTTCCCGTTGATGATATGTTCCCAGAGCGCACCGTAACAATTGGTCCGGGTTAAGTGATAAATAGGAAAGCGAGCTCGTCAAGTTCCTTCGTGAGAATCGGGACATTTTTGCTTGGTCCACACAGGACTTGCAAGATGTTCCGAGGGAGTTGGCCGAGCACTCTTTGAATGTGAGACCCAGAGCAAAGCCGGTGAAGCAACCTCTCCGCCGCTTCGCCGAAGATAGGAGGAAAGTCATCGGAGATGAGATAGCTCGGTTACTAGCTGCAGGATTTATCATGGAAGTTCTTTACCCGGATTGGCTGTCTAATCCAGTGCTGGTGGAGATTACACGAACCCTAACAAGGCGTGTCCAAAAGATCCATTCCACTACCAAGGATAGATCAGGTCATAGACTCAACTGCTGGATGTGAATTCTTGTCGTTCAATGATGCATATTCTGGTTTCCACCAGATACCTCTAAATCCGGATGATCAAATAAAGACTGCATTTATCACCCCGTATGGGGCTTATTGCTATCGCACCATGCCGTTTGGTTTACGTAATGCAGGGCAACGTACCAAAGATGTATGCAAAAATGTTTGCATGACCAAATTGGTCAAAATGTACAAGTGTACGTGGATGATGTGGTTATCAAGACCAAGGAAAGCAAAACGCTCCTTGACGATATCAGGCAAACATTCGCGAACCTAAGAAGGTTCCGGATGAAGCTTAACCCGGAAAAATGTACCTTCGGTGTCCCGGCTAGGAAATTACTCGGATTTCTTGTTTCTAGCCGAGGTATCGAAGTTAATCCAACTAAAATCCGGGCCATCGAACGAATGGAACTGCTGAAGTGTCTTAACGATGTCCAGAAGTTCACGGGTTGCCTGGCATCATTAAGTCGGTTTGTATGTCGGTTGGGAGAAAAGGCATTGCCTCTTTACCAACTCATGAAAAAGTCGGATAAGTTTGTTTGGACGCCGCAGGCCAATGAAGCCTTTGCCCACTTGAAGAAGATGTTGGCCACTGCACTAGTGTTAGCCTCTCCACTATCAAAGGAGCCAATGTTGCTCTATATAGCCGCAACCAACCAAGTTGTAAGTGCAGTGATAGTGGTGGAGCGCGACGAGGAAGGTAAGTCAGTGCAAAGGCTGGTGTATTACCTGAGCGAGGTATTATCAGCCTCAAAGCAGAACTATCCACACTATCAAAAGGTGGCGTATGGCATGTACATGGCACCTAAGAAGCTGAAGCACTACTTTGAGGAGCATCCCATCAGGGTAATATGTGAGGCTCCCATATCCGAGATAATGAGTAACAAGGATGCGAGTGGCAGAATTGCAAAATGGGCAATTGAACTAGCTCCTTATGCGCCACAATATGACAGAAGCGAAGCAATCAAGTCTCAAGTTGTGGCGGACTTTTTTGTGGATTGGGCCGAGGTGCAATACGAACCGCCGCTACCAGATCCGAACTATTGGCGAATGCACTTTGATGGGTCAACAACAAAAACCGGGCTAGGTGCCGGAGTTATACTTACCTCGCCAAAGAAGGACCAGCTGAAATACATGATGTAGATCCATTTCGCAGCATCAAACAATGTCGCTGAGTATGAAGCACTTGTGCACGGGCTCAAGGTGGCAAAACAGATTAGGATGCGTCGGATCATATGCTTTGGCGACTCGGATTTGGTGGTACAACAAGTGTCAGGACTGTGGGATGCCCTTGATCCAAACATGGCACTGTACAGATTTCATGTGCAGAAGATATCTGGTTACTTTGAGGGATGTGAATTTCACCATGTACCCCGGGTGGAAAATGAGGCTACCGATATGTTGTCGAAGCTCGGGTCAACCCGACAAGCAATTCCACCGGGTGGAGCATTAGAGCACCTCAGGAAACCATCCATCAGGCCATCCCCAGAAACCGACTCAATTTATGTCTCGGAGGACACGGAATCCGGAGTTGCGCCCATGGACATTGACATGGGAGGTGGTGCGCGAAACCCAGGGACTGCCTCGGCAAACCCGAGGACTGCCTCGGCGAACCCGGGGACTGCTTCGCAAGACCAGGGGACTGCTCAGCGTGATCCGGTTGAAGTTATGCCGGTGGATCAGATGAAAACTGATGAGGATGTGTTCCCTGTGCAAGCAATACCAACTTGGGCACTACCTATATTTCAATTCCTGAAAGATGGAACGTTACCCACTGAGGAAGTGTTATCCAGGCAAACTCAGAGGAGGGCAAAGGCGTACATGATCATCAATTCTGAACTATACAAAAGGAGTGTGACCAATGTCCTCCAGCGATGCGTTGACCTGGAAGAAGGGCTTGACATCCTCTGAGATATACATCAAGGGGAGTGCGGGCATCATGCCTCGTCCCGAGCCTTGGTGGAAAAAGCTTTCCGGCATGGATTCTACTAGCCAAGTGCCTTAGAGCAAGCAGAAGATCTGGTGAGAAAGTGCAATGGTTGTCAGAGGTATGCCACCAAGACACATATGCCGATGTCGGAGCTCAAGACCATACCAATCACCTGGCCATTTGCCGTGTGGTGTTTGGACATGGTGGGCCTGTTCAAACCATCAAGGGGAAATATGACTCACATGTTGGTCATGGTGGACAAATTTACGAAGTGGATTGAAGTGAAGCCTATAAGAAAGTGTGATGGAGCTACGACCGTAACGTTTCTCAAGGACATCATCTTGAGGTACGGTTATCCTCACAGTATCATAACTGATAATGGCACAAATTTTGTGGAAGGAGCGTTTGCGCATTTTTGCTGGGATAAGAAGATCCGGCTGGATGTAGCCTCGGTAGCCCACCCTGTGTCGAACGGACAAGTGGAAAGATCCAACGGATTAGTATTATCTGGGATAAAACCCCGGCTCATTAAGCCGCTGCAAAGATCAGCGGGGTGTTGGATAGAAGAACTACCAGAGGTACTGTGGAGTTTAAGAACAACTCCGAATCGATCAACACGCTATACGCTGTTTTTTCTGGTATATGGGGTAGAAGCTATATTACCAGCCGACATAGAGCATGATTCGCCTAGGGTCACCAAATACACAGAAGCCGAAGTGCAAGAAGCCCGACAAAATGATGTTGATCTGCTGGAAGAAGTGAGAGAACTGGCATTGTGTAGATCCGCCATATATCAACAAAATCTCTGACGCTATCATAGCTGAAAAGTAAGCCCACGAGTCTTTCGGGAAGGCGATCTGGTGCTCCGATTGGTACAACGTACTGCTGGCATGCATAAATTATCCCCCCATGGGAAGGGCCATTCATTGTGAGCAAAGCATTGCACAATGATTCTTATTATCTTATAGATGCAAAGCCACGGGAAAAGAACAAGGCGGACAGGTCCGGCGAGGAATCTAAGCGTCCATGGAATGTAGCTCTACTTCGTCCTTTCTACACTTAGCAAAGAAGTGTATGTATCCGAGTCTTCTCATGTGTCGGTATGTATGCCGGCAATGAGCTTATCAATGAAATGTTGGCACCTCGAGCAGTAACTCGGGGACTGCCTTAATAATATTTGTTGTCTTTTGTGCGTTAGCTGGAATAAGTTGTTCTACTTAACTCGGATTAGTAATGTGTGAGCACCAAGAACCCAACTCTTTGACTTGCTGTTGTCCAACAAGAATTGGCTTCATGGCAAGCAAGATAACAAGTTTGGAATTTCTTAGCACATGAAAAACGACTAAGGAAAAGAACTTAATCGAGCCGACGTCTATTTTTTGGACTAACCTTGTATTTACTTTCAAATTATTATGCTGTTTTATTTTGAGCTAAGCCTAAAAGTTTCCCAGTATTGTTAAGACAATTTTTGAAGCTCGGATTCGTAAGTCGTAAAACCGAATCAAGGTAGACACGAGCCGAGCCAAAAGATTGGACGAACAAGAAAAGAAACTCGGGGACTACGCCCAAGTTAATCCGGCATAGGAACTTAGTAGCAAAATATCACATGTGTACTGGATACAATTCCACCCGGTATACCGTGGATATGATAAACTTTCAAGTTTTTTCACTAAAGGAGCAGCAGGAGGAGGAAGTTCGGCGTCATCTTCGCCGTCTTTGATATCAGGATCGTCGTCCTCTCCATCCTAGTCCGAGCCATCTTCATCATTATCAACCTCTTCGTCCCCAGCGGCTTCCAGGAAGCTCGGTCCCTCAGTCCATTCATGAATGGGAGCGTATTCGATGAGGCTATGGGCGCAAGCCTGACGCCGAGCTACCCACTCTGGGTCATTGGTCCATTTGGATCCGGTGCGCAGGCGCGTCAGGAGGTTGAGATCGATCTTCTCGTACCACGTGAGTATGTGGTGAAGAACGGTATCAGCTGCAGCACGTCCAGCGGACTCCCTCCAGAGGTCGAGCTGGGTCTCGATTTCCATCAACTTCTCAACAAGAATTGCGGTTGTCTCCGGAGTGTCTTCTCTAGGCCAAAACGTGTTGAAGATTCGGACTGCAATGTCAAGGATGTCCTCGCCATAATTCTTGATGAGTTCCATGCGAGATGACAAGCTGACCAACAGGTCCTCCATGTCATAGGGAATCTCTTCACTGTCAGGAGCGGCGGGAGTACCCCTTTCTCGGCGGAAATCTACAACTGCAGCGCTCGCGATAGTAGTGCCCTCTAGAAATTTCCCTGAAAACGAGGCAAAGGAGGAAGGTAAAGAAAAGACATATGAAGTAACCCGGAGAAGTATGTCGGATAAGGGAAAGGAACTTACGTGATATATGGCTGAGGATCCGGGTCAACTCCCTGGTACAGTCATCACGTCTTTTGCGAAGCTGCACAAGCTCAACATTTGCCGACCCAAGCTTGATGTTGGACTCCTTGAGTAGATCCTTGTCCTTGGCAATCTAGAGATTGAGGCGCTCGCGCTCTTCTGTGTAATCCTGGCCAACCTTTTCGAGCTCGGACTGGTGTTGTGCTTTCATTTTCTCCATCTCGGCCTTGAGCCTGGCGATCTCATCATCCTTGGTCCGGGGGAGGGCGAGCTCATCGTCTTTCTTCTTGAGCTCGGCTTGATGCTGCCCTGCTTGTTCGAGAAAATGCAGCATCATATCAGGCACGGGCACACTATCTTCAAGAGATGCTGAAATAGTGTGTTGACCCGGAAGAGCCGAGGTATGAATGTTTGCCGAGCCAAGGAGAAAAGGAGATGGAAAGCATAGCAAGGTTGGAAAAAAATGACTTACCCTTGATCTGATCCAGGTTCTTCCTCATAAGCTTGTTCTTAGCCTCCACCCCAGCTGCGGAAACCGAATGATGGGTTAGTTCGGCAGAGGAAGATGAAGAAAACCGGAGAATCGCCAAGGGAGAAATTTACCCCTTTTCTCGTATTCTGTGAGAAGTGCAGTTTGCTTCGGGTGTAGCATCTTGTGAGTATCCAGGAGATGCTGGAACTCAGCACTCCGGCGATTGGTGGTCACCTGAAAAGAGTACAAAAACATAACTTAGCTTGGTGCATATTCGAAGTGTACAAGATCCGGGCCAATTTGAACTTAACCCGGCTCTAGGTGTGTGCATATTCGAAGTGTACAAGATCCGGGCCAAGTGGAACTTAACCTGGCTCTAGGTGTGTGCATATTCGAAGTGTACAAGATCCGGGCCAAGTGGAACTTAACCCGGCTCTAGGTGTGTGCATATTCGAAGTGTACAAAATCCGGGCCAAGTGGAACTTAACCCGGCTCTAGGTGTGTTCATATTCGAAGTTATCACGGAGCTACGTTAGTTTTCTAAGGAGCATTCGGCCGAGTAACAAGTTACTCCCCCGGAGGCTCGGGGACTAATGGTTATGTCATCATTATCTACAGCATGTAAAGGGGAAGTGACGTACCTCCATCATCCGACTCGCGAGGTTGATTGCCTTAGCGGCTGTGTTCATTTGGGCGGAAAATTCGGCGGGGCCAAACCTCTCCGGGAGATCATCGTCATGGACGAACTCCGCCTTGTTCCAGTTGTTGACAAATTCAATAAGGGTTAGAGGGTATCGCTCGCCGGTGGGCATATGGGGCGCCACCAAGCCCTTCGCATGCGCCTCCTTCCTCTCAACCAAGGCAAGGTCTAGGCTAGTGTCCAAAACCATCTGTTGTGCATCAGTTGGCTCGGCAGGGGCGTCCTTCGCTGTTGGAGCCTTCTTGGGAAGCATGGATGCGAGGGTACGCTGTCCAGCCTCGACGAATGCTGTCCTAGTGGCGTCAGGTGCCTTTTTTCCCTTGGGCTGCTGGGAGGAGGAAGTGGTTGCAGCACATTTTCCCTTAGGAGCTGCCTGGGTATTTCCTCACCGAGACTGAGAAGACTCGGACGAGGCGGAGGAGCTTGGCGCTGGTGCTCTTGTTGCTGCACTTGGTGTCGCTGCTGATGTTCTTGCTGCCGGAGTTGGTGCTGGTGCCAGAGTTGGTGCTGGTGCTGGATTGGTTGCTGGTGCTGGAGCTGGTGCTGGTGCTGAGGTAGTCTCGGTAGTTGCTGATTGCGGCGAAGCCGAAGTTGTGGATGCCGCCGCCTCGGCTGGGCCGGTCTCCCCCGCTCCAAGGTTACCCCCTCTTGACGAGGTGGAATAGAACTCGGGGCAGCCGCAGAACCCTCTAGAATAGGGCTCAGCGGGCGTGACTCGTCGTCACGGGGGGGAGAAGGGCTAGGTCGTAGCGGCGAAGAGATGCTAGATCCACTCTAGGGGACCTCCACCGCAGCCCCGCCGAATCAAATAATGTCAGAAGAGAAACTAAAAAAATGCAAGGAAGAATAAGTTGCAGAGGGAAAAGAGGCTTACGCATCCGAGGTCAGGGGCTCCTTAGGTTTCCGAGCCCTTCGTGCTGGGACCTTGCCTGCTGGCTTGGAGGCGGTTTTGTCTCCGGACTTCTTTCACCTTTTGGCGGGCTGAGAAGGTCCGGAGGAGGAACTTGATGCAGCTCCGTGCTTCTTCTTCGGCGCTACCAGAACAGGTTCACCCGTAGCAAGGGGAGGGTCCTCGTGGATCTGCCCACCGGGGTTAGCTGATGCCGGAAAAGCATAAGAAAGAGGGACAGCGTCAACAGCTTCCATCACCTCGACATCCGAGTCATCTTCATCATTGGGCCAATCTCTAATGGAAGAGGGTTTACCGGTGGGTCGCTTCATAGCATCGGTCATCGGGAGGAACATCTCCTGATCCGGCTCTTCCTCCTCCGAGGTCTCCCGGTCGGGCGACCACTTAAGGGTCGGATCGGTGCCATCCTCGAGTGTCGTTGTATTGGGAACGGCAGTACCTGAGGAGGTTAGATAGAGGTGTGGGGACTAGCAGGGAAGCTATCGACGGTGTCGCAGGCGGGATTGGATACAAGCGAGCGTAGCGGGATGCAAGAAGTACCCAGGTTCGGGGCCCTCGTGGTGAGGTAAAGCCCCTACTCCTGCCGGATCTGACTATGTGGAATACTCGAACTACAAGTGCTCCTCGAGCTGTATACGCTAGCTACTTCCTTAAATGCTGTAAGACCAACCCTTTCTACTGAGGCCTTGTCTCTCCTTATATAGGCAAAGAGGCAGAGGTCTCACTGGCTAGTCCGACTAGTGGGACCCACAGGCGGGTCCCAGCCGACTAGTCATCTACAGTGTCCGGTATGGCTTGCCTTATCGGAGTACGAGCGGTATGGCTGTCGTAGGCACAGTGGACGCCATGCGAGCCTGTCGTCAGCACCGGCCACTGTTCCTGCATCACCCACGCAAAGTCTTCGGTATGGCTGGGTGGTTGCCAGTCTTGTCACCGTACAGGGCGTACCATGCACTGATACACACGTCGCCCTGTCCCATTGATTGAGTCCGGCTACGTCGCCGTATCCGGCTGCCTCTTGCTAATCCGGCTACTAGGGGATAGCCGGCCTGTCTTGCCCTGTCCGGCTGCATCTGGTCAGCCGGATGCGATCCGACTGTTTTGTTTCTTATTCGGTTGGGGTACCTGGGGATCATCCCCCTGACACTATCCCCCGAGCACGTGTGGATTCCGCCCTTAGGCGAAATGTGCGCGCGCTTCCTCTTGCTTTTGAATTTGTGTCCGGCTGAGCTTGGCGGTTGCGCTACCCGTGACGTTAGTGCTGACGCCGGCCACGCGCGCACGCGCCATCATTACTCTGCGGCGGGCAGCGTAACGTCTCGCAAGACGTCACCTCGGGAAACTGCTGTCCGGCGCTTCGGTTCTCGCTCCAGGATCTTCTGCGCATCCTGCTCTGGCACACGGGATCTAGGCGGCGGTTGGGGTGTGGGTTGCCCGGATGCGCGCCACGTGCCCCGTCGACGGTTGCCCTTCTGGTCCTTTAAAGGGACGCCGCGGGGGAGGCAATTTCTTTCCTTCGCTCCCCCACTGCAGTTTCGTTCTCTCTCACTGCTTTTGCTCCTGCGCCCTTGCCCTTTGCGCCGCCCGCTCGCCGTCGTCGATGCTACGGGCCACCGTCAATCTTCCGTCGCCGCTCCCCCTCGTCAACCTGAAATGGCCGCCGACCGCGGGGCCTGGTGCGGCTCCGCCATCACCGAGGACCAAATCACGAAGTACCACGCCACCCGCGTCCTCCCGCCGGCGGAGGAGGTGGCGGTGCGGCTGGCGCCGGCCGGGGAGGTGTCGCCGCATCCGGCGGAGGGAGAGCGCGTCATCTTCCTTTCCCACTTGGCACGCGGGTTCGCCCTTCCGGTGAACCCGTTCCTCTTGACCTTCCTTGCTTTCTTCGATCTTCGCCTCCACCACCTCGGCGCCAACGCAATCGGAACGTTGGCGCACTTCGTGGCTTTCTACGAGAGCTACCTCGGGATCCAGCTGGATCTCGGGCTCTTCTGCCGGCTCTTCCGAGTCTGGCCGCAGGTGCAATTCACTCAGGGGCCACTAGTCGTCTGCGGCAGCGCCTCCATCTACTCCCACTCGCAGACCGGCTACCCCAAATTCCTTCTTCACGAAACGGTACGACTGTGGCAGCAGTCGTACTTCTACGTGAAGAACCTCACCAACGTCGACCGGATCAATCTGCCGGCCTTCCAGGACGTCGAGTCCAGCCGGCAGAACTGGGACTTGAAGTTCCACGGTGATAAGACGGAGACGGATGAGCTGCTGAAGCGCATGCGCTCGCTCGTCCACTGCCGGCTGACCGGCCTGGACGTCACTCTCAGCTGGATGTCCCGGCTGATGATGTCGTTGCAGCAGCGAGCACACAAGATGTGCTACTACTCCGACCGGTTGGACCCGACCCGGCTGTCGCGCCGCGATCCCGCTACCAAACCTGAAGGAGTGGGTGTGGACGATCACCAAGGAACGGCTGCCAGAGAACTGGAAGTTCAGCCTGGCGCCTTATACTCGGGAGAACCGCGTGCCCCGGGTAAGCTCTTCTAACCGGATGCTCTTTTGGTGTTTCTTGTACTTGTTCTTTGTTTTCGTCTGGCTGATCTCTTGTATTCGGCAGATGTTCCCTTGCATCATCTACGAGGAGGGCGCGGCTCCCCTCGAGGAATTCACGCCCGACCTGTCCGAGCCGCGCGCTCGGCGGTCCGGCGAGGAATCGGATGGGGACGGCGACGCCTTCCCCAGCCAGAATGACGAGCCGGCCGCCGACCCGCACGCGGAGGTGCATGAGGAGGAGGCCGCGCCGACCACGGAGCCGGTGACGCGCTCCGAGATGGACGGGGAAGCGGGTGGGAGCAGCTCTAGCCATTCCGGCTCCCGCCGCCCTGCGACAGAGGAGCCGGCGCCCAAGAGGAGCCGGTCTGGCGCCCTGCCGCCAAGCCGTCTCGGCCGGAAGAAAGGGCCGCCCCCGATTGTGCCGGGGTATGCTGCTTCCCCCCCCCCCCCACACACTTTTTCTTTCGGCGCCTTCTGCTTATTTGCCTGTTCTCTTCTTTTTCTGACTTTGTTTTGTTTTGCCTTTGCCTTCTCCTTTTTCTCTTTAGCACACTGGTTTCCTTTGGAGCCGTGAGCCCGGCATGCACACCAGCCGGGTCACTGCCCCGTGCCCCGACTGTGCCGACCAGCGCCCCTCCTTCTTCTGAGGCGCAGCCTTCGCCTCCCCCTCGGGCCGAGCCGACCGCCTCCGCCCAGCCGGAAGTCCCCCAGCCGGAAGCAGGGTCCACCTA
Source organism: Avena eriantha (assembly GCA_910589775.1). Classification (NCBI taxonomy): domain Eukaryota; kingdom Viridiplantae; phylum Streptophyta; class Magnoliopsida; order Poales; family Poaceae; genus Avena; species Avena eriantha. The sequence continues at coordinate 441,575,464 of OU342740.1, forward strand.
GCCGGAAGGCTCCTCCGCGGGTGCGCGGGGGGCTGCCGGCAAGGAGCTCGTCGTCGTTGGCGACGACAACTCCGACGAGGAGCTTGGAGGCCACACCCGGCGGGAACCGGACGCTGGAGCAGAAGCTCGCTACCACCAACGGGACTTCCCAGGGTACGTTCGCTTCACCCGGTTTGCCTCTTTTTTTGGTACTGATAGCCGGTTTTGTTGCAGCCATCCTCATGTGCACTCAGCGCGAGATCGATCGCTTGAAGAAAGCGAACGACCGGCTGAGCAAGTCCAATTCTACTCTGTGGTAGCAGAACAACGATTGGCACGCAAGGGTGGACAGTCTGGAGGCCACCATCAAGGAGCGCAACGCCTCGCTCGCTAGCCGAACCGAAGCCTTCTCCCTTCTCGAGGCCCAGAACAAGGACCAAGAGAAGGAGATCAAACGGCTAGCGACCATGGAGAAGGCGCTGGTGGAGGAGCTGATGCAGGTCGGCCACACTGCCAAGGGTGAGTCCTTTTTCCGTCTTCCTTTCTTTCCGGATCCGGTAGCCGGATCTGACTTCTCTTTTCTGACAACCTTTTACCCTGGCATAGACCTGCTGGCCTACAATCGGCTGCAGGAGAACTGGCCGGGAGCGCAGCCGACGGCCTAGGAGCTCGTCGTTCTCCTTGGCGAGGAAGCTGCCAAGCTTCGCCAGGCGGTGCGGGACGTCTTCTCCTTCGTGTGGACGGAGGCTCCGGTTCCGGAGACGATGGCGCAGCTAGCTGCGAAGGTGGGGGAGGTGCCGGCTGCGGTGGACCGGCTGTGAGACTTGGCGGCGCGGGCCGGAGCAGAGATGGCCTTGGCCCTCATGCTCTCCTTGTATAAGGACGCCCGTGTCGAGAATATCGACGGTGGCTTCCGTGCCGGAGCCGATCTTGTCGCCATCCGCCAGGCCCATCCAAAGCTCCGCGGATCCGCCATCAAGTTCGCCGATTACGTGGATCCCGACGAGGTGCTCACCGACTCGGAGTCCATCGGTACTCCTGATGTGGAGGTCCCGATGCCGCCACCTGCCAGCGCCGAAACTGGATCAAGCTCCGCGCCTCCTCCGCCGCCCGAAGCCTCTGTCGGCCAAGAAATCCCCCGCGGCAAGGGTCCTGCCGTTTAGCTATCGCCCCGGGATGCCGGGTGTATTTGTCTTGTGTTACATACTTATGAACCTTGTACGTTTGTGTCGGCCGTCTTTGACGCCGGGTAACTTATGGGAGCTTTGTCTCTCTTTTGTTTGTCATTGTTGAAATTCTTGAGTTTCCCTTGACTTGTGTGCTACGAATTTTCTTTCAATACTTCGCCGGTTAACCTTATCCGGCTTACTTCGCCCGGCTACACACTTTTAGCCGGGGGAACTGCACCTCCAGTGGGGGCACGCGAGCGCACCCACTGGGTGTAGCCCCCGAGATTCGCAGTAGCTGGCGTAGCCAGGTGCTTCGAATCTTCCTTCTTTCCCAATTCCTCTATCTTTATCCGACTAGACTCATCTCAGTCGGTTGCTTTTGCTGGCTGAACACCTTCAGCCGGGGGAACTAACATTCTAGTGGGGGCGCGCGAGCGCACCCACTGGGTGTAGCCCCCGAGATTCGGAGTAGCTGGCGTAGCCAGGTGCTTCAAATCTTCCTTCTCTTCTCTTGCTCCTACCCTTGCCCTCACCTGGGCTCCGATCAGCCGGCTAAACGCCTTTAGCCGGTCTGGAACCACAAGATTCCACTGGGGGCGCGCAAGCGCACCCAGTGGGTGTAGCCCCCGAGATTCGGAGCGCTTGATGAAGGCAAGGACTTCGAATCTTCTTTCCTTCTCCTAGATTCCGACTCTAGGTAGTCGGACAAAATGTACATACGCATACACACATGTCCACATAGGTTAGTAGGTTAGTCTGCCAAATTGTAGCCGGGAAACGGCTTGTTTTTTCGAAAACTGGCTTGTCCCTTTCTAGACACTTAGTCGCTTTCCCGTGCGCTCTGCTGTTTTCGCTGCGTCCTTGCCGGGCAACCAGATTGCGGTCTGTAGCCAGAATCGAAGGGAGTTGATAGTACATTGCACACGGTACTAATGGCTTAGCAGCTGGATTGGTTCGAGCTAGTTGCAGGGCCGGGACACCCAATCTGCCGCGTCTTCTCCCTGTTTTTCGTGTGGGATGCCTCGGGCTTTTGCTCTTGCTAGCCGGACAGCCGGGTTGCGGTATGTAGCTGAGACGAAGAGTGGGCCTCTGACATCGTCGCATAGTACTCAGCCGGTTTGTTGACTTAACAGGCCGGGCCAGCCGGCGAGCCCCCGGGTAGGGGTTACCGGAGCCGGAAAATCAGAACCGGAAAACAGATGCATACACATTTCTAGCAAGGAGCCCCCGAGATTTTCGTGGGGGTCCGCATTTTCATTCATAGGGTTTTCGGGATACATACACTGCCTGGTGACTAGGTGTAAAACGGGCGCAGTAGGGCCGCGTTCCAGGGATGCTCGGTCTCCTCGTCTGATTTGTCCATCTTGTTCTTGCGCAGCTGCTGCGTGTCGATGAAGTAGTAGGAGTCGTTGGGCAGCGCCCGGCTAATGATGAAGGGGCCCTCCCAGGGTGGTGATAGCTTGTGCATGCCCTTCGTGTCTTCCACCAGCCGGAGAACCAAGTCCCCTCGCGGAATGCGACTGGGCGGATCCGGCTTGAATGGTAGTGACGTAGTCGCTGCTGGTACAGGGCTGATCTGGACAAGGCTAGCTCGCAGGCCTCCTCCAGGAGGTCCACTCCGTCCTCCCGCGCCTCCTGGTTGGCTTTTTCTTTGTAGAGGAGCTTGCGAGGGGAGTCGAACTCGATGTCGGTGGAGAGGACGGCTTCCGATCCGTAGACCAGGAAGAATGCCGTGTAGCCGGTTGACCTACTCGGCGTGGTGCGGAGGCTCCACAGCACAGCCGGAAGTTCTTCGATCCAACATCCGGGTGACCGCTCTAACGGCTCGATGAGACGTGGCTTGATGCCGGCTAGCACCAAGCCGTTTACTCTTTAGACTTTCCCGTTGGATTGTGGGTGCGCGATGGAGGCGAGGTCCAGTCGGATGCCCTTGTTGCTGCAGAACCGGGCGAAGGCCCCCTTGGCGAAGTTCGTGCTGTTGTCGGTGATGATGTTGTTGGGGTAGCCGAAACGGTTGATGATGTCGGTGAAGAAGGTGACAACCGTCGCCCCGTCCAGCTTTCGGATAGGCTTGGCCTCGATCCAGTTCGTGAACTTGTCCACCGCCACCAGCAGGTGGGTCATGCCCACGCGTGCTCGCTTGAAGGGACCGACCATGTCAAGGCCCCAAACCACGAAAGGCCAGGTGATCGGTATGGTCTTGAGTACCGAAGTTGGCTTGTGCCTGAGCTGCCCGAAGCGCTGGCACCCATTGCATGCACGGACCAGCTGCTCAGCATCCTCGAGGGCGGTGGGCCAATAGAAACCATGGCGAAATTCCTTGGCGACTATCGCCCTTGACGAAGCGTGGTGCCCGCACTCGCCCTGGTGGATATCCTTGAGTAGCCGGTAGCCTGTGTCCACATCAACACATCTTTGGAAGATACCGGATACACTGCGGTTGTACAGCTCGCCGTTTATGATGGTGTACGTGTGCGCGCGGCGCCGGATTTGCCTGGCCTCCACCTCGTCGTCTGGAAGTTCTCCATCGGCGATGTATCTCATGAAGGGCTGTGCCCAGGATGGCACTTCCCGGATGACGAGGACGCTCTTGTCCTCCGGTTGATGGGTGTCGGGGGGTCGTCCGGGTGGTGTACCCGGAACGGCAGCCCCCGAGCCGCTAGGCGAGCCGGCAGCCCCCGGGTCTTGCGAGCCGGAAGGCACTGCCTTGCCGGAATTGGTGCGAGGATCTCGATGCGGTCACGGGCATCCGGACAATCCGGGTTGGGCGCTCCCACCCGGCCCGAGAGACGGGAACCGGCTGGTCTGGGCGCTCCGGCTGGTGGAGGGGGAGGTGGCGGGTTGTTGTTCACCATTTGCTCCTAGCACGACTGGCCCCTATTGCCAGAGCTGCGACACCTACTGCGGGCCCTGGGTGGCTGAGGGGAGGACGCCTGCTGGGTGTCGCGCGGCGCGCCCCTGCTGTTGGCAGGTAGCCTGCTCCCCCTGGAGTAGCTAAGGTCTTCCTGCATTTGTCGGTTAGCACCGGCCTGCTCGTCCGCGACGCGGAGGAGCTCCTGCACGCGACCGTACTGGAGGGCTCGCTCCTCGCCCTCCAGGCTGGGTAGTTCCTCTACCGCGGCTCGCGTCGCGCGCAAGTTCTTGATGGGCGTGCTATAGGTGGGTCGTGTGAGGGCAGGCGCGGGATCCGGTTCCCCATCCTTTTCCATCCTCCCGCCCAGCTCGTCGCCCCGACGCCGTACCTGGCCGCGCCGGCTCGGCTCCGCGGTAGCCGGAGTGAGGCCGTGCGCGCGGTCGTACTCGCATCGGGTGATCACGAGCTGCTTGCGGGCTGCCGCTAGCTCCATGGCCTCATGGAGGAGGATCTATCTCTCCATGCTAAAGTTGGCCTCCGCCTCCTCCGGGTTATCCCCGAGGTTAACCGGCATCAGGAGCCGATCAATGGCATCCTCCACCGGGTTCCGGGGCTGCGGGGGAGCGGAAGTTCCGACCTCGTCCGTGCCTCGCTCCCACGGCTGGCGGGGATGGGGCTGGAACCGGCCATCATGACCTCTACGCCGCGAGACGCGGCAGAGGCGCTGGCGCCTGAGCACGACAGCTCCGCGACACAGACGATTTCCCTAGGGAAACACTCCGGGACGGTGGCGACGTAGACGGGGAGGTCGCCGAATAGCAGAACGGTGCCGTTCGCCGGGAAGGAGGTTCCGGCGAAGCAGGAAGCGTTGTCGATGACGCAGTCGAACTTGCCGAGCGTGAGCACCAGGCCGAAGGCCACGCGCTCACCGACTGAAGTGCGGGGTCCCGTGCAGAACGTGACTCCGGTCGAAGCCATCTAGCCCCACGATGGGCACCAACTGTCGTTGTATTGGGAACGGCAGTACCTGAGGAGGTTAGATAGAGGTGTGGGGACTAGCAGGGAAGCTATCGACGGCGTCCGCATGCGGGATTGGATACAAGCGAGCATAGCGGGACCCAAGAAGTACCTAGGTTCGGGGCCCTCGTGGTGAGGTAAAGCCCCTACTCCTGCCGGATCTGACTATGTGGAATACTCGAACAACAAGTGCTCCTCGAGCTATATACGCTAGCTACTGCCTTAAATGCTGTAAGACCAACCCTTTCTACTAAGGCCTTGTCTCTCCTTATATAGGCAAAGAGGCAGAGGTCTCACGGGCTAGTCCGACTGGCGGGCCCCACAGGTGGGTCCCAGCCGACTAGTCATCTATAGTGTCCGGTATGGCTTGTCTTATCGGAGTACGAGCGGTATGGCTGTCGTAGGCATAGTGGACGCCGTGCGAGCCTGTCGTCAGCACCGGCCATTGTTCCTGCGTCACCCACGCAAAGTCTTTGGTATGGCCGGGTGGTTGCCAGTCTTGTAACTATACAGGGCGTACCGAGCACTGATACACACGTCGCCATGTCCCATTGATTGAGTCCGGCTACGTCGCCGTATCCGGCTGCCTCTTGCTAATCCGGCTACCGGGGGATAGCCGGCCTGTCTTGCCCTGTCTGGCTGCATCTGGTCAGCCAAACGCGATCCGACTGTTTTGTTTCTTATTCGGTTGGGGTACCTGGGGATCATCCCCCTAACATCGAGGGTCTGCTGAAGGAATAGCTGAGGAAAAGAACAGACAACAGAGTCAAAAATACAACAATGACCGGCATATAATTAAATCCGGAGTAAGTTTGCGCCACGAAGCTTACCTCGGGAGGAAGCCTATCACGGCAAAAATGCTCAATTCCCCACGTCCACTCAGCGGAGAAGTTCTTGTGGGTGGTGAAGAGAGCCTTAACCCGGCGATAGATCTCCGTGTTGCTAAACTCGAAGGATGAGGTCCGGTTGGGGTCGCGGCCGAAGCTCATGTGACACACCTTGTGAGTGCGCTTCTAGAGGGGGAGATCCGGTTGAGGACGAACGTGATCATAGCGTCCTCGTTGCACAACCCGAGCTTCTTCAGTTCCGCGAACCTTTTGTTGACCTGGTTGGCCAAGGCCGTGGGCTTCTTGGGGACAACGTCCCACAACTCCAGGTTTGGTGGACCCAGAGCATAGGGAAGCAGCCGGATCAAGTCTTCGGTGCCCGCATTCCGGACATAAAAGAAAGTCCGGGCCCATCCTTTGCAGGAGCCCAGCCCGGTGACTCGGGGGAAAACGGATAGCCTCCAGGGTGAGATGGACGCAGCTCCGAATTGAGTGAGCTGCTTGTCCTCCGGATCAAGTTGAATGTTCGGAATGACATTACGACGAAGGCCGAAAAACCGGATCCATAGCTCCTTCGTGGGTCATAGTCCGGCATAGCCTTCGATCGTGGAGGCGAAAGCAGAAAGAGAGGTAGGAAGGTGGTGCGGCTGGAGTTCGTAGGTGCTTAACCAATCATGAAAGAAATTGCTGACCGGCAAACCGAACCCCCGCTGGAAGTGGGACAAGAACACAATGTACTCACCCGGATTGGGTGAGAGGGCTAGTTCGGCGGAGGCGAGGCGCGCGGTGACACCGGCGGGGATGCGTCTGGTGCGGTAGAGCCAGTCCAGGTCGTCTTGGCAGACCCAGGACCCGGCCCATGCACCACGGTCCACCGTGGCGGTGTCTTCCTCCATCTCTTGCTCGGCACGGCGAGCTCCTCCTCTGTCATCTGGTATTCGCTGCCCTCACTGGCGCTAGCGGCGGTGGGGGGAAAAGGCCTAGATTGACAACGGCCCGTGGTGGAGGAGGTGCGTAGCGGTGGCGGCGATGCAGAGGCGTGGGGAAGCAGTGCGGCGGCGGCGCTGCTACTTAGAAGCAATGGCGGCGGCGCTGTCGCAGGGAAGACGAAGAAGAAGAAGAGCTAGAGGCAGAGGGGCGCGGAAGGGGGAAAAGACCTAAGGGGTGCGCCCCTCCCCTATTTAACCACTCCCTCGAGGGGAAAGTGGGATCGTGTCATGCGGGTACGCCACACGATGTGGCTGTGTATAGCCCGCATCGACCAATCAACAGCGAGCCACACGAAAGGCCACAGGGTGTAGTTGATCCCATGACGTGATGCATTGATGCGGTTAACGAGGAGGCAGGCATGACGTGACCCGCGCGCAGTGATAACTGACAATTACTGCGGCGGTTACTGTAGCTGGCCCTTAAAATGAGGCAACCTAATGATTAGCCTCCATGTGGGTTAGCGTACGAGAGAAGGAAAGAAGACCCGGATGAGACCGTGGTAACCCGGCCAGCAAGTGAAAACTTGGAATGTGCCAAGGGAAAGTAAAACCATGAGATCCGAGTTAAGGTGGTAACCCGGCCAGCAAGTGAAAACTTGGAACGTGCGAAGGGAACGTAAATCTATACAATCCGAGATAAGGAGGTAACTCGGAAATAACATCCAAAGCTCAATAAAATTGAACCTGATGTGGCCTTAGAGGCCAAGGCAGCTAAGACCGCACCAGCTTCGGGGACTAATGTTGGGGGGATACCCCCGGGTAGGGTCTCGCCGGGGTATAAAGGCCGAGTTAGCCAAGGTTCGGCAAGGCTAAAGCGGGTGCTGGCCGGGTCACTTCAAGGCAGGCCGAATCATGGGGTAACCCAGACCAGGGGGCGTCCACCTAACTAGGTCTCAACTGACTTAAGTCGTAAGTTGGAAAGGCGTATTTAACTTGTATGCAGGAATGGGTGTGGCCGGATCAACTATGATTCGGGTCGTATCTAGCTTCTAGGATAAGGAAGGAATCTCGCTGGTCAAAAGAAGCCCCGGTACGCACTGCATGAGCGAAGCGGACAGGGGCAGGACCACCGAGGCGTCGTCGACAGAGGTGACGACGCCCATGTCGGCTGACGCAGGCGCCGCAGAGGCTCACGTAGCCTCTGCTTGTGTGACGCGGGGGAAAAGCAACCCGGTCGGCTTACTATTTTGGGAGAAGGCATATTCCCGGGAATATGCCTCCACGTATGCCCTAAGTGGAGACCTAGCCGCCCCTATATAAGGAGGGCTAGGGCCTCTATAGAAGGGGTTCCGCTATTCTGATTGGTTTTAGGTTCTAAGGGTTGATCTCTAGTTGGTCTTGTACGGGTTAACTGTGGGTGAGAGTAAGAGAGTTCCTTCTTCCTCATCTTGCCAATATAGCTCTAGGAGCACTTGTAACCTTGGAAGTGAATCAAATACAAACTTTTGTGTGTGGAATCACCTCACTATCCCACCCTGGATTCCCCTAGCGCATATTAGTCCCCACCTTTAGCCTATCCATGGCATCTGCCGTGACACCACCACGACAACCCCGATGGCGTAAGCCGATCGGTAGGGGTATATCGTTCCACGACCTTAGCAGTATGATCACAGAAACCAGATCATCAAATTCCCTGAGTAAAGTTGATGCAATCAACTTCACACAAAACCGATCTATCTCATAGATCGGCGACATAAACTGCAATTAGATCCAATCTAATGCCAACTGCATATCACGTATGCACGATCTCGAGCCTAAAACCAGAAGCTAATGCTCTGATACTACTTTTGGGCCACGTAGAGATAAACAAAAATGTTTTCCTACACGATGATCCCAAGATCTAGCTGAGGTAGTAGGCCACGACAATTACCACTAGACGCGTAGTTGTGGAATCGATGAAGCATGTCACTTGATGTAGTGCAGTCCTCACGATCCATTCCGATCCACGATCATCGAAGTGCTGAACATACAACACCTCCGCCAGTGTCCACACATATGAGGACAAGCGCCGGCGGTGGACTGCTAGGTCCGGTACAGCGGCCTGACTGGACTGACTCAAGCTAGGGTTTCCAACACATGGACTGACCTAACCGTCTGCTCGAAGCACCTGTGCCCCAGCTTATATAGGGAGTGAAAGTGGGCTCCACTCACTTGTGGCCATTCACTAACAGGCCTATATTAGTCACCGCGAGTCCAACTCACTGACTCAGTCCGTCTCTGATTCAGGTCCAACCCAAATAGATTTTTGGTTCGGGTCTAACGCAAACTTGCTCCGGCTCTTAAGTGTGTGACCCAACAGGCTCATGGTGACTCGGAGACGATCCGAGTCTCACTCTTGACCGATCAGTCGGCAGCGGCTCCTAGCAGAACATGCCGACTCCCACGTACCAAAGAGTCATGATGATATACCTTCCAATGGTTCTTTCGTCCAAGTCCCTTTTGCCTCATGATACATCTTGTCAAGCTATAGGAGAATAATCGTCATCCTTCAAATAGCTCAACTATCTTCTCGATCCAAGATAAGTGATTCATCTGACTAACTCTTAGTCGGCCGCCTCAGTTAACACTTAACTGAGTCATGCATGGCCATGCTTTCCGAGTCATATCTTCCGAGAGGGACCGGAGAATATCTCTTCAGTCGGAGGGGCAAAAAACCCATCTTGGTTATCTACATCACGTAGCTTGATTCTTAGTTGACCCGAACTCTGCCTTTATAATTGCCCTTTGACGGAAAAACGTTTGATAGAACGTAAGTCGGTGATCCATAACTCGGATTGTGCAATAACCTCAGGTCTAAGGATTATATTGATTGAGACATAGAAATGACGACTTGTTCGCTGAATCTCAATATGGGTCAGTCCGGCTCGCTAAACTCTTTAGCAGAATCCGTGTAAGTCGGAACGGCATCACCATGCCCATGACAAGTGGAACTGAGTCATCAGGCGAATTTCACATTAGTCTAAGTTTTGTGTCCAGCACAACCTCAACGACCAAGGACAACTAGTATGAACAACATGAATGTATAGTTCCACAATAGAATCACATATTCAATGATACATATCAGTAGTTCATACATGGACAATAACTTTATGAATACACTGGGAATAATATTATACATGATTTCCTCTAGGGCATATTCCCAACAGAGATTTGAAAGAAACAGTAGATCAAGAATCCTCCAAGGGAATGGAGGGGTAGTGAAGATCTTGATAGATGTTGATGTAGATCAAAGTCTCCTCCTTCAATTCCCCAAAGCTCAAAGCCTTTGAGTGGTTAAAGATGGATATTGCACTTGAATTGATATGAACTGGGCAAAGATTTTTCATAGGATCCAAGAGATCTAAAATGGGGATCTGAGGGGCTATTCATAACCTCACTTGAAAAGCAGCCATTGGACAATTTTTGGGCTAGATTATCCGGCCTAATTGGGGGACGGATTATTCGGCCGGGACAAACATCCGGCCCTAGAACGGACATTCTAGACAAAAGTCCGGCCCCACACAATGTGACACGCCTTGGTTGCCTTTTCCAAAAACAATTGGAGGGCGGAATATTTGGCCCCCTGGAGGGGTAGATTATCCGACCTGGGTAAATGCTCCGGCCCTGGCCGGTTAACCCAGGGACAAACTCCGCCCCCTCTATAGCCTGACGCCTTCGTGGTGTTGGCAAACTCCTAGGGGGTAGATTATCTGGCCCCCTAGAGGGGCATATTATCCAGCCTAGGCGAATGCTCCGGCCCTGGCTGGTTAATCTGCCCCCTTACTACATGACGCGCCTTGTTGGATTTGGCGATCTTGGTGGGGCGGATAATTCGGCCCTTGGTAGGGCGGATAATCCCCCCGCCAAACTCCGGTTTAGCAGAATTTGGGTGCAAACATTATTCTGCACACTAAACACACAATTACATAATCCTTGGCATTGTTATCTAACACACAAAATACTAGGTATCATAAAATGTTCTTTCATTTCTATCTCATTACCGACAAGTTCTATTTTACTCGTTCCCGTGATATTCCATCCTCGTGACCTAGGCACATGTTGCAACATTATGTATGTAATCTCACCGAGTTAGCCATGTGTACCTTCCCGTCACGTGGATGAACAAATCCCGATCTTTATACATAGGCCTCACCTATTCATCTGGAATACCAAACATACATCGTTATAGTCACCTAGTTACGGTCATAACGATTGATGTAGTCAAAGCAGCCTCGGGAGACAGTGATTAATATGATCTCACGGTCTAAGGAGAAGGAAAGTACGCTTCTAACTATTGCAACGATGAACCATGTGACTTGATCATGTCGCAATACTTATAATGGGTAATGTCCATCACATTATTCATAATGAAGTGATCTCGTTGTCAGTTGCATTAAAGTTAGTCCATGATCGGAAAACCTCGATCATGAGATGCCCAACGAACTAGTATAAATAGAGGCTACTAGGGACCTTGTATGTTTCATAGCACACCTATATCAATGTTTCCACTTGATATAGTTATAGCACAATATGAAACTATTACGAACTAACTGAGATATGATAATAAAATCCATTTACTATTTACGGGGTGGAGACAATGGGGTCGGTCCATGGATTTTCCTTCCTTTTGCTACATTTCACAGCTTATACCCCAAAAATATCCTAATCCCTTTTGCCTTCCTTGAATCCTTTAGTTTTAGTCAGCTCATGAATTTTTTATACTATTAATTTATTTTTATCCATAATGGATTTACCTGGACCAATACATGAGATTCCTATGCTATTTGGGATGAGGGCATGTCTCCTTCAAATACAACATTAAGTAACTAGAAAACTATAAAGTAAAACTACCTAGTGCTAAAAGTAAATAAAGAAAGTTAAAATATCTAATGCAAGTAAAGTAAAGCAAGTAAAGTAAAATAGAAGCAAGTAACTCAAGGAAGCAAATGTTCTAGCAAATTGTTATTTTGTTCATTTTAGTTGACACAGTTAGTGAAGCACAATTTATACCAGCTAGATGCATAAGTACGAAATACCATAAAGCATAAAGAACTCGACGATTAAAACCACAGGGCGCTAGAATCTAGAGAGACAATAGGATTAATTAAAGACATGTGCCTAGCAAGTGACACACCTAACCATCCAATCTAACTTGTATAAATAAATTCTATTGTTTCTTCTAGGCGGATCCAAAAATAGGTGTAGTCAAGTAAATGAGCAAGTACAACCCAAATGGTTGATCCTAATGAGGCCATTTTAATTTGCAAGCATAGGAATATTAAGACATAAAGTACAACAATTGTTGTAAGTTTCAAGGCCCCCAATATATTACTCCATGTTAATTAACCATGAATTAATATAGCATGCATATTGACATTTTCACGATGTAATGTCGATTGAACAGTGCATTCCACGATGTAATGTTGCTTAAACCGTAAACATCGAGTCCAACTTTTATGCATTCCATGATGTAATGTCACTTGAACCATAAACATCGATTCCAATTCCCTTTGTTACTTTGATACTGACTTCTCCGAGATTTGATCAATAGTATCACTATACCTTGTTCTATCTCGTTACCGATAAGTTCTATTTTACTCGTTCCCGTGATATTCCATCCCTGTGACCTAGTCACATGTTGCAACATTTTGGATGTAATATCATCGAGTTAGCCATGTGTATTTTCCCATCATGCGGATGAACAAATCCTGATCTTGATACATAGGACTCAACTGTTCCTCTGGAATACCCAATATACACCGTTATAGTGATAGTTGTGAGATTCAACATATTTTGATGGTTTTCTTCTGGATTTGATCGTTTTCTAGCTTTACCTAACGCTAATACTTTGGTAGCAAAGAAAACTTGGTTTTTAATGTGTGTTTCAGGTTCTGAACATCAATATAAGGTTTTAACAAGAGAAAAACAATATTCAGGCAAAAACAAGCAAGTCTCTTTTTGGAAGCAATCAAGGGAGGCATACAGTAGCTTTAACGAGCAACTATACAGCGGGAATATTTTTCCGGCTGAATAGTTTCTGCCGTATTGTTGCCACCGCCTCCGTCTTGTCAAAAGGGATAACTTTCGTGAAGAGGCCAGAGGCGAAATCATAACACAGCAGCCGCCATCCCATACAGAAAGGAGAAAGAAGAGATCCGGAGAAGAAGGATAAGACGTTCTTCATCTTGCTCCATGATCTTCGACCTCCTAGCCACCACACCCTCATAGCCATTACCTGTACTTGAGAGAGAGAGATCTTCACTTTGCAAGATTAGGGTTTGAGATTGTTTCTTCCTATCTTTAATTGTGTTGGATTGCTTTTCTATTCTTATTGTGGATCTCCACGGCAATATCGAGAAGAACTCCCTTTATTTAATTATATCGATGTTGCTTTCTTCTCTCATGTGTGAGTAAGTTCCTTGGGCATGGGAGATGTAAGGGATTGGTGAGATGTGATGTGCCTCCATATATTTTCCATTAGTTTGTGATTGATTTTAATTACTATATTGTGTGTGCTTGACTATCTGTGGGATGCCTAATGCGTGTTGTCCAATTAAGGGACTAGACAACATGATGCTTTGTTCTACATAGATAGGATCTTGTTTGCTAGCAGACCGGCGACCCACGAGTGACACGAGGATATCAATGGGAAACTAGTTTGACTCGAGGATCACAAGGAACCACTGTGCTTATTGCATTAGCCCGATCCAAGGAGCTTAATTGCTAAGAAACTTGAAGAATCTTAATCGCCTAGTGACTAACCATGGGTTTGGTAACAGACTAGTAGGATTATTGAAGGTGGGATGAAATCTACCAAGAGGAGTTCCGGCTAATTATGGGTTGCTCGCCTACACATATACTTATAAGATTATAATTATTACACTTATCATTCGTCCACCTGGCACATTCACTATCACCATGAACTATATCTCCCTGCGCCTTCTTTGTCATCTGCAGAAAACCACAAACAATCAAATTGTTCTTTACTTTTATGCTTTTTATTCCTGAAGTTTACATTTTAGTTTTATTTAAATACATCCAGTTTAATCCAAATTTCATTCTTCTTTCCACACTTTAGTCAATTCACTCGAAGACCTGTGACAACTTTGAGTGTGACAGAGACTTCATTCATAAACACTTACCTTTGGGCTCCCTGTGGGATTGATATCTATACTTCGAAACTAGCTACAAACGATATGTGCACTTACAGACATCATATAGTCAACGAGTTATAGTCATGATGGTTGATGTAGTCAAATCAGCCTCGGGAGGCAGTGATTAGTATGATCTCATGGTCTAAGGAGAAGGAAACTACGCTTCTAACTATTGCAACGATGAACCATGTGACTTGATCATGTCGCGATACTTATAATGGGTAATGTTCATCACATCATTCATAATGAAGTGACCTTGTTGTCATTTGACATTAAATTTAGTCCATGATCGGAAAACCTCGACCATCGGCTGCACAACGAACTAGTATAAATAGAGGCGAATAGGGACTTAGTTTGTTTCATACCACACACTACAACAAAAGTGTCCATCCGCAATGACTTTGCCCATTAGTCATCATAGAAGCCGTGTCTTCCATGACGAATTTCTCGGCTCGACCGTAGCCGATGGAAAACTTTTTTTCCAGTTTTGTTGCCCTCTACTACGATGAAACCGCTAAAAACATGGAGGAAGCTCAATCTACGCGTGGCTGAAGCAAGATTTTTGGTTCCTCGCACGATGTTGACTCGCCAAAGTCTTTTGAGGCATGTGGGTCCCGGACGTCAGTGTCTCTAACAGACCATACTTTTCAGTCACGCCTCCCTGATTTGAACTCGATAACCTATTTTCTAGCACCGTTGCCGGAGAGCTAAGCGCTAAGTGTTTGTCTCTTGACATTTCAGGTGTTACTACTACAAAATGGTCTCCCTAGGAGACAAAGGGTCTACACGCTTTGGTAGGACCTATTTACCAAATTATATTGAGTGCGTGCCTATTCAAAGGCGCGAGGGAATTATTAAAAAACTTTTAAGATCAAATAAGGTTGAAGTTGAAAACCTGAGTGATTTTATGGAAATCATGTCCATTTACATGACAACTCCCAAGAAACCTGAGAAAACTCTTAGAGAGTATAGTGCTCCAAATTCTGCTTTTCTTAAACAACCAATACAAGTTCCTAATCCTGGAGTTAGAAAATATCGATTTGATGGTGAGATTATTAAAAAAAATCAGGAAAAAGCTTTCAGTGGAAGGGAAGATGAAGACCCAGGAAGACATCTTAGAGAGTTCGACGATGTGATAAATACACTTGGACCAAAAGGTTTGCCAAGTGACCTCTCTCGTCTAAAATTATTTCGTTGGTCTCTTAAAGGTAAGGCTCTAGACTGGTTATATTCTCTCCCTCGTCATTACATTAAATGTTGGGAAAACTGTATTGTTAAATTCATAAACAGGTTTAATCCTTTTAAAAAGGTACCTGAAATTAGAAAGAATATAGGCAACTTTAGTCAGAATGTGGGAGAAAACTACCCACGAGCCTGGGATAGATTCTTTGGAATGATCAATAGTATTCCTAATCATGGCTATTCTAAATCAACTATTTGCCATTTATTTTACCATGGTCTTAATACTTAATGCAGAGAGTTGATTGACTTATCAGCAGGAGGATTGATAAATACTTTAATGTTAAAGCATGTTTGGAATTGATGTCTACTAGGGCTAAGAATGATTCTTTATATAATCCTGATTTCAGCACTAAACTAGAAAAAGGGATACTTCGTATAACTCTTGATCTTATGCCCGAAGTACGCAAAACAATGAAAGAAAAAGGTATACCTTCTGAACTTGTTAAGAAAACAAAGTAGACTTGTTACAAGTTTTTACTGAAGAAGATGAAACTAGAAAAGTTTTTTAAGAATTAAAACATCGACAAGAAAAATCTCATAATAACCTGCATAAGCAATTTCAAAGACATAAGAAGATTTTGGCGGAACTCACGGAAAATTATGATGAGATTGGCCAAGAAATAAAATTATTTCACAAGTACCTTAGTATGATTGAAACCCAATGTGAAAAAATAGCATCTGGTTATCAAATTTTTCTTCAAGATGATATAGATATTCCTGTTTCTACTAATGTTGTTACAAGGGGAGGTGCATTTCTTATAGGACCATTAGGACCACCAGAATATGAAGCTAAAAAGGATTGAAAGGAAAAATCCTTGCTCAAAGCAAGCCAAGAAGATGATACACTGGTGGATCCTCAAGATGAAACTGCTCAAGCAACACAAGATCAAACCATGGAGGAGCAAAATGATGCACAGGATGACCATTATGACTCTGATGCAGAGACAGTTGATCCAAGAGAAGAAAAAGAGATAAGCAATGAAGATGAAGTTGTTGTAGTAGAAAAGGAGAAGAGCGATAACCAGCAACAAAAGAAAGAAACAAAAGATCCTGATCCCCCACAAAAGGTAAAAGACAAGAATAAGAAAGGTGAGCAAAAGCTTCCTTATCCAAATGAAAAAAGAAAGCATCGGATCAGGTAATCTATGATTCTTTCAAAAAGGCACTTGGTGATCTTCGTCTGAAAATTCCATTTGCGGATGCAATAAAAGTTCCTACCTATTCTAAATTCCTCAGTGACATTCTTAATAGAAAGAAAGAAATAAGTGAAACCGTCGTCATGGTGACTAGTTATCCTGCTAATGGGAAGCTATTGTCTAAATCGGGTGATCCTGGAATACCAACTATTTCATGCTCAATTGGCAAAATAGATATTCATAATGCCCTGTGTGATTTAGGTGCAGGAGTTAGTGTAATGCCATATTCCCTCTATAAAAGGTTAGGATTAGGGGAGTATTCCCCTACTACTATCACTTTACAGATGGCTAACAAGTCCACTAAACAACCCATTGGTATGACTGAGGATGTTCTACTTAGGATAGATGAGCATGTTATTCCCACTGATTTTATTATTATTGAAATGCCAGAGGATGAAAAATTATCCATAATACTTGGAAGACCTTTCCTTAGTACTACAGGAGTGTCAGTTGATTGTGCTGATAGAAAAATAATCTTCAATGTTTATGATGCTGAAACAATCTGGTATTTTCCAAAGAAGCTAGAAGAAGGAGAAAAATATATTCTACCGGCAAAACGAGTTCATGTGGTAAGTGCCTTTGATAAGGGGAAACCCAAGGTAAGAATTCGATAACATAGAAGTGGTTGAATTATTCAACCATTCTTAATAAAATGCTTAATGGGAGTCAATCATCCATCACATTAATAAAATATATTAAAGAATAAAATGTTCATCGCATTCCTACAACTTTTTCACAGACATTCTTGCAGAAGGGCGCCTGTGAAGGTGCAGCTGTAAAAAAGTAGTGGAATATCGATTGGACAAGCGTAAAATAAGTATAAAAAATAAAATTTTAAGTTTTATCTACAAAAACTAGCTTAATCATTGGGTCTAAATTAAAAAGTGAATCTCTAAAAATTTTGGGCAAAAAAGCTTGGTACTAAAGGTTTAACGACCAACTATACGGTGGGAATAAAAATTCCAGCTGTATAGTTCCGGCTGTATAGTTATCGTTGCATTTGTAAAATTTCTTTTCCAGGATACTGAAGGTTTAACGACCAACTATATGGCGGGAATAAAAATTCTGGTTGTATAGTTGCGCTCGTATAGCTGTGATCTGGCATAAAGAAACCCTAATTATCGACACCGCCGCAACTATACGGCAGGACTACTTTTCCCGCTGCAACGTTGCTCGATGCAGCACCTATATATGCTCGCGCTACTGGGTCCCACATGTCGGTCTCTCTGTAAATAAAACCTATGTATGATGGACTTTTTTCAGCCACGTTTGCTATTTTGACCTTGGCAACATTGCCTGATGCGGGAGCTGTGTATGGTATTGCTGCTGAGGCCCCCATGTCAGCCTCTCAAGTATGTTCTAGCTTGTGGATCCGTGATGCAACCTTGTATGTTCTGGCTAGTGGGTCCCTAATGACTGTCTCTCTGTAAGAGTATTTAACTTTTTTTTCAAACCCGACCATTAAACTCGAGGGATGCTGCAGGCTGGTGGATCCGCAATGTCGGCCTCTCTGTAATGTGATATTGAAATGTAAACCCAATATATATATGTATGCATAGGGGATTCAAACTAAAGACCTTCAAATCAAATAGACGTAAAATGAGTGTTTTGCCACTAATCCAAAGATATTTATAGAAGTTATATCATTAAGCATGTATTAGTACTACAACTTATGTATCAGTCTTCCAAAAAATATTTTGTGTGTATATTTTTATCTCTTTTAAATTATAAAATAGAAGCACTCAGGCATCTCAATTTATAAAATGCCACATAATGGAGTAGTTTGAAACATGGGTAGGCAGAGTTTCTAAAATTTTGAGAGATGGGGGCAATGGCCAAAAGATCGAATTAAAAAGAGTTTAGCTATCTACATGGTATGCTCTACATGGGCTATACTACATAGGTTATGCTCCATGGGCTCCTTTCTCAAATTTGTCTAGGTTGTGCTTAGAAGTCCCCCATGTCCCTCTCATTAGAAGAAATGCGTGTATGCTGGACTTTTTCCTCGCTCGTGCCTCCTTGTTTCGAACTTGGCAACATTGATCAATGTAGCACATGTATAAGGTCTCGCCACTGGGTCCCACATGTCAGTATCTTTGTAAATGAAACGTGTGTATGATGGACTTTTTTGGGCTGTATTTGCTGTTTTGACCTTGGAAACGTTGCTCGATGCGGCAGCCGTGTGTGGTATTGCTGCTAGGACACACATGTCAGCCTCCCTGGTATGTTCTGGCTTATGCATGTTAGCCTACCTGGTATGTTTTGACTTGTGGGTCCCTGATGCCAGCCTCTCTGTACAAGTACTTAACTTCTTCTTTTTCAAACCCACCCATTAAACTCGAGGGATGCTGCAGGCTGGTGGGTCCATGATGTCAACCTCTCCGTAAAGAAATATTGCTACATGAAAAAAGTAAACCCAAATAAATATATGTCAAGCACACATGATTCAAACTCACAACCTCAACAAATATAAACCGTATGTGTTTCCACTATGCAAAAGAAATCGGATGAAAATTATCATTAAAACTTGTATAGTACCTATAACTTATGTATTAGTCTTCTTAAAAATATTTTGTGTGTCCATGTTTCTCTCTCTTAAAATAAAAGGGCAGTGCTACTGGAACCTCAGTTTATAAAATGCCACATAATGGATTAGTTTCTTAAAAACATGGGTAGGCAGAGTTTTTTTAAAGGTGGGGGGAAATGCCAAAAGGGCCAAATATAAAAGTTTTGCGGCTATGGTCAATGGGATACTATCTCAAATTTCACTAGGTTGTGGCTCGCCGGATTCAAACACATACCTCGTCGAGGGAGGAAAAAAGCGATAATTCCTTTGACAGATATTCATTTAAAAATATCTAAAAAATTAGGGACACACACCACATGCACCAAAACAGGTTTGGTATCCAATGACTTCACTTAGTGAAATCACACTGTATATTTACCCTCTCATCTCTATCCAAAACACATCCAATGGTTCTGATGACATACAAGCAAAATCTCTAGAGCAAGCAAGCTAGTAGAAACGACAGGACTTTTGATAAATTCAGTAGCATTTGAAAGATTAAGCAGTATAGAATAATAATACGAAAAAATATTGACAGATTCCTAGTTCATATTGAGCAACACTTAACCAATTCAGCAACATTTCAAAGTGACCGATTCAGCAATACAGACGTTGAAATTCAATAGCAGTATAGAGAGAGCCAGTTCTTGTTTCAGCTCTAAAAACCATGTCACACGATTAGTTTGCCTTTTTCTCCAAACACACTCGATCACTAGAACACAATCATTATCATAATATTTGGTCATATAGGGAACTGTCATATATATATAGATATACCATACTAGTATGTACTAGTCATAGCTCTAATCTAGCAAAAGGTTATCATAGTTTTACCACCCATATATGATCAGTGGAGATAAGACAACCACATAATTAATTACAATAGCATGCAACCAAAGAGCTAGATAGCTAGGAACTTCATGAACAACATGTGGCATTCAGGACAGCCAGATACATCAACCTTGACCATTCTTCAAATGGTAAGTTTGGCTGCTTTCTGAAAATTGATCCACCTAGAAGTAGATGACAAGCGCCCATCAGTCGAGTTAATGGTGCAGCGTACCTCGATTTTCACTTCTTCGCTTTGCATCTTGAAGACAATTGTGCCCTTTCGTCTGGCCTAAAGTTGCTTTGTGGCACTCTTAGGCAATTTCTGAGTCAAAGCAAGAGATAGACACATAGTTAATAAGAGCAATGCACTAAATCATGTGAAACTTGAGAAGACACTCAGAGTAGTTTATATGCCTCCATATACTGACAAACATAATCCGGTGCGACCTTGTGATGAAACGTGTGCAGGATATGGTCTGACAAGGCACTGCCCGGGGTGATTAAGGAGCTTGTGCCGGTGCCTGTGCTGGGGATGGTGCGGTAGCTGGTGCTGGTGCAGGAGATGGTGCCGCTACATGTGCTAGGGTTGGTGCTGGTGTAGGAGATGGTGCCAATGCAGTTAATTGTAGAGGGGCTAGTGTAGGAGCCAGAACTAGTGCCGAGGCCAGCAGCTTGATGCTAGATTCCTTCTAAGGGGTAGCTAAGCTGACTGCAGGGATGGTAGAGGCAGATCAGATGTGTACAAGAAAAATGGTCTCTTATACAACAGTTACTCATAAGACAGTGATCAAAGTATATGATGAGTATACAAGCGAATTAAGTTACTACCTCCATTATTTCTCCTTAGGTCAACAGGTGCCGAAGAAGGAACTAGGGCCGGGGCCGGTGCAGGTGCCAGTAGCTTGATGCTGGTTACCTTCTGGGGGTAGGTAAGGGGAGGCAGGAGTGGTCAGAGTGGCATGTGAGATGTGTACAAGTAAAATGGTTTCTTATACAATAGTTACTCCTAGACAGAGATGAGAGTATACAAGAAAATTAAGTTACTACCTCTATTCTTTCTCCTACTTACGTCAACAGGTGCCATTGTACGAACTAGGGCCGGTGTCAGTGCCAGCAGCTTGATGCTGGCACCCTTCTGGGGGTACATAAGGAGAAGCGGTCTACAGAAGTGGTCAGGGTTATATGATGAGTAAAGAAAAGGGTGCAGAACAGTTAGTCGCAAGAAAATCATTAAAGGTTGTGATGAGTACATAAGCAAATTAATTAGTACTACATCTGTTCTTGGTCCTTAGGCCAACAGGTGTATGATGGCATGCAAGTATCTGCCCAGGCTTGCTAAAATCGAATGCTACCTCGTCCCCCTTCTTCAGACCATTCTCATGGACATACTTGGACCAACCTTGACCACCCAAATAGGCGGTAGCCATCGCCTGGGAGACATCCACATCATATAGTTGCCTCATGCCTTTAGGGCCCTCGCTATACAGAGTTAGAAACTTGTCATTTCTGAACATATTGTTTATACAGAGTAACAACTTCTTTCTATCCTTGTACCATTCTAAACTACTTCAGAATCTTATCTAGGATATTCTAAACATCTTTAGAATCAAATTCAGAAAGCATTTTGACTCTAATGTTTATTAAACTTATCAATCTATCCCGATAGATTTCATTGTTCAATATTTCATTCAACTTCATCCATAGGATATTTACTAACTTAATATCATTAATACCAATTACATTATTCATTATGTGTCATACACATATTTACGAATGTTGTCACACTCCAACTCAAATATGACATCCATATACAAGATCCAGGGATTTACTTAGTGATGGCCTGCAAGTGCACATTTTCGTGAGAGAATGTTTCCACGGAAGTATTAATTCTAGTTTTTATATCAATCCCAATAAGGAGCCTAGGTAAGTATTTTTATGCGGTGTTTCTTTCCCACTCAAGGCATCACTGGTCTTGAGTGAATTGACTGCAATTGCTGATGGTGGAAAGTGGTGAGTAAATGATAGAGGAATATTGCGTAAGGAAAATAAGAATTAAATTGCATAAAAGGAAACACCTAAAAGGTGTTTGGAGTTCCTGCAGATAAGATGTTAAGCGCAGAGAGAAACGGTTCATGGAGATAGTGAAAGTGCCAGATGAATAAAGCGATATAAGTAATTGTGATATTTCTTATTTGTAAGTGAGTAGGCAAGCAACTCGTATACCAGCTAGAAGTCCTCATGGAAAATTCCTCCTAGACCAAATGATCCATCTGCCTGTTACCAAGGCCATGGTCAACATATTAATTAAGCTCTTCTGACCGAATTAAGGCTTTAATCTTGATGGTTCCTTGTTGTCCTCGAGTAGTGCTAGATCCTCATTGATATCGGCCGTGTCACTCGGGGGGTCCCCGATTTGCTAGCATACAAGCTCATACCTATGAGATCTTTAGATCATGTTACCTAGACCCTTAAATTAGATAACAAGCATTAGGCTAACATAGATAATCATTCTCACAATTCAATAATCACTACAACAATCACAAATGGACCGAATCTAGGAAGGCACATCACATCTCACCAATCCCCTACATCTCCCACACCTATGGGGATTTACTCAGACATGAGAGGAAGATAAATCAAAGGCATAATTGTATTGCAAATGGGAATCATCTCAGAATTATTGTAGGAAGCCACAATACCAGTTGAAGATCAAATCAAATACAAACCAAAGGTAGATCAAAGTATCAAACCCTAATCTAACAAGTTCCAATCTCTTTCTCTTAGTAACAATGGGTATGATGGTGGAGTGGATGATTTAGAGGCTAGAGACCATCGAAGAATGAGATAGGGTTCTTCTCCTTCTCCAGATCCGATCTCTTCCTCTCTGGATGTTTTTGTGGCGGTTGTGTTCTATTTTTCGTCATCTCCCCTTCACAAAAGTTGCTTCTATTGATATAACTGAGTTGGCGGCATGTAGTACGGGTGGATGGTACGGGTGTATCCCGACCGTACCGATGGTCGTTATGCACTCTGTATGCCTCCAATGAAAGGGGCTCCAATTGGAGATTTGCTTCTTTACGTGTAATTAGCCCATAAATGCTATTAGATCTTCCATAAAGGTTCATTGCCTGAAAACCATCTCAAGAAACCAAGGATTCACTAATTACGATGTTAACGTTAGTAGAAAGGGGTAATCTTCAGTGAAATCCGGCAATAAACAAAAGGAAAAAAACAATGATACATACGAAATTTGGAGCTATCAACTTCCCCAAGCTTACCTGTTACTCGCCCTTGAGTGACAAAGCTATAATGAGTAATAGCGAGGCATTGAATCAAGACGAAAGACTTACAAGTTCGAGGTTGTATCATATTCCATTGTCTCAAATCCTGCAACCTTGAACATGAGCATAATATATCTGAATAATTGCACTTAAGTTCAATTCCTAACGCATGTAACTTGCTAGCTAATAGCTCTTACAACTCAAATGAGATTATCAAAAATTTGGCTAGGCTTGCAAATCAATTCTTTCAATGCCTCTCTTTTTATGAGTGAAGATATTTTCAAGCAAGGACAGTTAATTCAAAATTAAGGGTGCACAAGTAGATGTAAAAAGAAGGATAAACTTAGAGCTTTTCATTAACACCCACTTCGATTATCGTGGCTACCAAACATCTCTTCTTTTCCTTGTCTTTCAAGAACTCTAGTTTGTTCATTTTAGGTGGTGAGGTGATGCCAAAGTTCTCAGAAGTATTGAATATTTTCAGCTCATATCTTAACGGTAGTTTTTCTTTTCTTCCTTTCAAGGATCATCGAATGTTTCTTTTGTAAATGCTTCCACAACCTTTGACAGTACCAATAATTTTTCCCATATAGCGACACGTATGCCACTCATGCCATCAACTCATAGCCGAAATCCAGGGTTATACCATAGATCGTTCAAAAGCTAGCGGAGTTGTTGGCATCCCAAAGGTGTGTATGAGAAACATATAACTTTTTATTTCTCTATTTTTTATAGCTGAGGTTTTGGCATCTCCCTCTCCCACCATAAAAAGTTCATTCTATCAAACAATTAGTTTTTAGAAGGTACCATCAAGTCAACGATCAGTATCTAGAGTTGAGTACTACTAAGATTAACCCCTTAAGACAAAAAGATGGCACCAAAGTTGTCGATAGACACTTTCTCTTATTCTTAAAATTTTGGATTTTAATCCAAGGAGTTGTTTTTCAAACTAATATTAATTTCCGTAAGTATTAACCAAAATAATGACAAAATCCTTTGAGCTCAAGTCCTAAAATATAATGAGTTAAGCGTGGAGTCAAACTCAAGTGCAACCGAGCGGACATAAAATGTTCATGAATAAGCTTACAGGAGGAAGTAAAATAAGAATGTGGTACCTTTGCTTGCTTGATCATCTCCTACTTGAGCCAACTCTTTGCGTTCGTCTCCATAGTTAAGCCACTAAAAGTGAATAACATGTAGAAGAATCAATGATAGCCGAGAGAAAATTGCACAAATCAAGATAAAAGCTAGTCTAATATTTTTGGGTTTTGTTTTTATCAATGCAAAACTGATAGTAAACATGCACGGGAAAGAAAACAAAATAAATCAAAAGAAAAACAAAAAATATGGATGCAAAAGGTGGGAGGATTTTACCCTCCCCAAGCTTAGGCTCTCAGCCTATCTGAAATCAAAAGGTGCCACCTACATCGGGTGGCGGCTGCTAGTATGGAAAGTTCGGGTAGTGGTTTGGAAAGTTTGTCATGAAAGATGTGAAGTCTTGGGTAAGGTTGACTATGTTGGCGTTCGCATCGTGCAATGTGTTTTCTATGTTATCAATGTGATGCACCACCTGGTCAAACTCACCTCTCGGGACGTAGTTGAATCCCGGCTATGGTGGAGGCATACGTTGCTGCTGGTGCTGAGGGAATGGTTGTTGGTGATGGTGTTGCTGACCGTAGTCATCCCAGCATGTTGTGTTCTAGTCCTCTCCACCTTGCTCCTACTAATGTTGGCCAGCTGCTGCGTCTTCCTAGTTGGGGTGTCCTTCCGGCTATGCAATACTCCCTAAGAGGATCAATTATTGCTGGAACTCCTCCTCAGTAAGGACCCAACTCTGTTTACCTGGCAAACCAAAAGCTTGGACAAAAGGAAGCAAAACTTGGTGGAGGTCACCATTAGGCTCAACTTAAAACTGATAAGCACGAAGGGGCATTGGGGTCTATAGATCCCCATGAATTTGGTGCTAGCCATGTGGATATCATCTAGAATCTTACTGCTAGCCACAGCTCTTTCCTGAGGTAGGACAAACTCGCTTACGTAAGCGATTTGTGTGATCAATCCACCACAGCGGATGTCCCCAGCGGAAGCTAACCTTTGGCGGCGAAAGTGCTAGATGAGAAAAGCACCTAGTTTACCTTGTGCTCCATCTCATGATGCAGGGCCACGTGAATTACGCTCATTTCGGGGCCTACCATTGCCCCGACATCTCCTTTCCCAAAAATAGAATTCACCAAGAAGGTGTGAAAGTAACAGATAGTGGGATTCTACATAGTGGCGCTCTTCTTGCACAAATAATCGGTGTTCCTGTGGGCAGAAATCTGCTCCCAAGAATGCATTACCTCTATGTGGACATTGTCATTAATATCGGGTCCCCCCTCATGGGAGAATCCAAAACAATCACAAAATTCATAAAAGGACAGGCTGCAGGGTTGCCCATTGAGCACAAAACTTACAGTGCAATTATGCTCTTGGACTTCAAGATCATTGTGGAACAATGACAGCAACTCATACATGGTGAGTTTGTAAGTGTCAACGGAGAGGTAGGAGAAAGCGACCATGCCAGCTTGCACAGTCATCTGCTCGAAGTCCTCCAAAAGACCCTAGCGGGAGAGGAACTCACAGTCAACCCATTTAGTGGGTAAACCCTTGCATTGGATCACCATCTCATAGTCTTTGCTCATGTCGGCTCTCAAGCTATCCGCCTCCGAACGTCTCTTCTTCGAACCCGGTGGCCTAGTGGAACCCAAGGCCCCTGTCGTTCCCGAGACCTTGCTCGAGAGGAAAATCCTTCTAATGTTATGCACTGTGCTGCGAAAATTTCAAAAAAAAACTATAGGTATCAAGTTTCTATCACACAAACAAACGATTACAGGCAGAAATTACAAACTCTAAAGTGAGGAATCAAAAATAATCTCAAAATAAGATGAACTCATCTACATAGCCACTATGAGTAATTCAACCATGGATATTAGAAAATAGAGTGTGGATCAGATGAGAAACATACCGATGTGAAGATTCCCCCAGTCAAAAACATGAAATCAATGAAGAATCGAATGTTCTAGAAGATTAGGGTTTGAGGTGGCGAGAGAAAGAGAAAGAAAGAATGAGGAGGAAGTAGAAAGGAGGTGGCTGTGAGCCTGCCGCCATTGGCCTTTACCTAGCGATGTAGTCGGTACGGGCAGTTAGTACGGGCGCATCCTGCTTGTACTGGTGGTCGTCACCGTTGGATCAAGGTTAGGGTTCGAGATCAAACCTGGATGGTCTGGCCATACCTGTGCTCGTTATCGATTCGGTGAAGTCTAGGT
Organism: Avena eriantha; assembly: GCA_910589775.1. Taxonomy (NCBI): domain Eukaryota; kingdom Viridiplantae; phylum Streptophyta; class Magnoliopsida; order Poales; family Poaceae; genus Avena; species Avena eriantha. Next base: position 441,601,853 of record OU342740.1, read on the forward strand.
GAATTCGTTGAAGTTCAGTACGGGTGAGCGGTACGGGCATGTCCTGACCGTACCGGTGCTCGTTACACATTCTGTCCCCTCTTTACTTCTTCCCTTCACTTTCATGTTTCTTCTTTAAACTTCACTAGGGTAAACCCTCTACAAATCTCAAAACTCAAAAATTTTTATTAATACTTACATAGAGAAAAAAATAACACAAATTTAAACTTAACTTATTGAGAATGGGTTGACTCCCATCAAGCATTTTATTCTAGAGTTTAGCTTGTCAGCCAATCTCTATATCACTAGAGCTTACCTCAAGCTGCTCTCCATCTATGGTTTTTACTGCTTGGATATGCTTAGGCTGTGGAACATATTTTCCATTATGCTCCTATTTCTTTGCAAAATAGCGAACAATCTGATCATCATATATGTTGAAGACAATCTTACCGCTAGAACAATCTACGTTAGCTCTGCCTGTGCTAAGAAAAGGTCTTCCAAGGATTATAAAAAGTTTGTCATCTTCAGGAACATCAAGTATAATAAAATCAGTAGGTATAACATGTTGGTATATTCTAAGTAGAACATCTTCGATCATATCGACAGGTTGTTTAGTTGTCTTATCAGCCATTTGCAAAGTGATTGAAGTGGGAGAATACTCTCCAAGGTTCAATTTTTTAAACAAGGAATATGGCATGACACTAACACCTGCTCCTAGATCACAAAGAGCATTAACTATAGTTGTTTTTCCAATTGCACAAGAGATAGTTGGTATACCTGGGTCCCCAAGCTTAGTAGGAAGTTTATCACCAAAGCTTGTCATTACTGCTACAGTTTTGGTTACCTTCTTTTTTCTATTAAGAATATCTCGCATAAATTTTTTATAAGTAGGAACTTGAATAACATCAGTTAAATGAAGTTCTAAATGAAGGCTCCCCGGTGTTTCGACAAAAGAATCATAAATAGCTTTATCCGGTTCATATTGAACTCGATTAGGATAAGAAATTTTCTTTTTGGTGGGTATTACCTTCTCTTTTACCTTTGCCACTGGCTCAACATCTCTTTTGGTTTTCTTTGTTGCTGATTTTTGCTTATCGGCACGTCCTTCACGTGGGGTGATAACTTTCTTATCTTGCTCCTTTCTTAAATCGGCTTCTTCCCTTGAGTCGATTGTCTCAACATCTGAGTCATATAGTTTATGTTTATCCCCTGCTTCTTATTCTTCTCTAGTTTTGGAAGCCTCATGTTCTCTTTTCTGAGCTTCATAATCAATATCATCTTGTGGATCAACTAGGTCCTCTTCTTCTTGACTCATCTCTTTAGTTTCTTTTACTTTGCGCGCTTGTTCTTCTTGATACCAAGGTGGCCCTTGTGGTTCCCGCGTTTCTGTACCACGTCTAGTGACAATGTTAGTAGAAATAGTGTTGAAATTTCCTTGGCTCAAAATCAAAGTTTGGGTTTCAATTGTTTGATCAGATTGTGTTTTAACCATACTTAAATATCTATCCAGATGCTTTGTAGCATGCCCCAAGTCATCAAAGACTTCGGTTAGCTCTTTTATAATCTTTTCTTGAGTCATAAGACGTTTATAATTTTTCTCAGGGAATTGTTTTTGTTGATATCTAAACTTTTGCATGATAATATTTATATCATCTTCCATAACATAGGTTCGAAGAATATCAATTTTATTTTCTTTAATAAGTTCCTAGGCTATTCCTTTTTCTTCCATGGACTTCTTAACTTCAGGTATAAGATTCGAGGGTATGTGAATCATACCTTTTCGTGGTTCAACATCCTCAACTAGATTGTATTGTTCACCATTGAAGGATCTTACCTCGAAAAGCTCTACACATTCTGGCAATGTTAAGTTCCAAAAAGCCCCCTACAGATAGATCAATCATTTCTTTTGCTCAATCATTAAGCCCATTGTACAAATATTGGATAATTAAATGCTCATGGAAACCATGATTTGGGACTTTCATAATCATTGCATAAAATCTATTCCATGCTTGATAAAAGTTTTCTCCAATTGTTTGAAGAAAGTTTGTTATCCTTCGTTTAATCTACATGATTTTAGTGAATGAACAATATTTATGCATAAACTCTCGGATGCAATCTTCCCAGATTTTTATAGTATGATTAGGTAATGATTGTAACCAAGTAAAAGCATTATCTTTCAGAGACCAGCGAAATTTTTTAAGGAGTACAAACTCTATTGATAGACTTGTTGGTTTAAGAGTGGCACAAAGGTCATAGACCCTTGTCAAGTGATCACTAGGACATTCCTCTTCTTTTCCTACGAAAGCAATTTCTTTCATCATATAGATTAGTTCAGGATCTATTTCAAATTCCTGGCCTTCAAGTGCAGGACAAAGAATAGGCATTTTCTCAAGTGCCTAGATGGATTCCCATATTCCCCCAATGGTAGCTCAGGTTGTTCATCCCCCTGGGTGATGCTCAAATTTGCCTTCATAGGAATCAAACTATTCACGTCTACAGTACGTGAGTTAGAAAATATTTCAATAAATTATAGGCGTCTCTTAGTTGGAATACGATCAATGTACGGAGGTAAATAAGTTTTTCATGATCGAATGATACCTCTGTCTTCAACGGAGATCATGGATGGTGTCAACAATTACTTTTGTCAAGAAAAAACACTTAGCGCTTAGCTCCCCGACAACGGCGCCAAAAAATATCTTGATGGCCTACAAGTGCACAGGTTCGTCAGAGAATGTTTTCGCGGAAGTATTAATTCAAATTTTTATATCGATCCCAATAAGGAGCCTAGGTAAGTGTTTTTATGCAGCGTTTCTATCGCACTCAAGGTGTCATCGGTCTTGAGTGAATTGACTGCAATTGCTGACGGTGGAAAGTGGTGAGTAAAAGATAGAGGAATATTATGTCAGGAAAACTAAGAATTAAATTGCTTAAAAGTAAAGAGAAGAAAGGTATTTGGAGTTCCTACAGATGAGAAGTTAGGCGCGGAGAAAAACGGTTCATGGAGATAGTAAACTGCTAGATGAATAAAGCGGGATAAGTAATTGTGATATTTCTTATTTGTAAGTGAGTAGGAAAGCAACCAGTATACCGGCTAGAAGACATCATGGCCAATTCCTCCTAGCCCCAATGATCCATCTACCTATTACCACGGTCATGGTCAACACATTAATTAAGGTCTTCCGACCAGATCAAGGCTTTAATCTTGAGGGTTCCTTGTTGTCCTCGAGTAGTGCTAGCTCCTCATTAATATCAGCCGTGTCACTGGAGGGTCGCCGATTTGCTAACATAGAAGCTCATACCTATGAGATCTTTAAATCATGTTACTTGGGCCCTTAAATTAGATAACTAGCATTAGGCGAACATAGATAATCATTATCACAATTAAATAATCACTACAACAATCACAAGTGGATGGAATCTAGGAAGGCAGATCACATCTCACCAATCCCCTACATCTCCCATGCCTATGGGGATTTACTCAGACATGATAGGAATACAAATCAAAGGCATAATTTTATTGCAAATGGGATCTCAGAATTATTGTAGCAAGCTACAATACCAGTTGAAGATCAAATCAAATACAAACCAAAGGTAGATCAAAGTATCAAACCCTAATCTTACAAGTGTCAATCTCTATCTCTCTAAGTAACAATGGGGATGATGGTGGAGTGGATGATTTAGAGGCCAGAGATCGTCTTAGAATGAGACAAGGTTCTTCTCCTTCTCCGGATCTGATCTCTCCCTCTCTGGATGAGTTTGTGGCAACTGTGTTCTGATTTTCATCCTCTCCCCTTCATGAAAGTTGCTTGTATTGATATAACGGAGTTGGCGGCAGGTAGTATGGGCGGACGGTACGGGCACATCCCGACCATACCGATGATCATTATGCACTCTGTACGCCTCCAATGAAAGGGGCTCCAGTTGGGTATTTTCTTCTTTAGGTGTAATTAGCCCATAAATGCTATTAGATCTTCCATAAATGTTCATTGCCTGAAAACCACCTCAAAAAACCAAGGATTCGCTAATTGCGATATTAACGTTAGTAGAAATGGGTAATCTTTAGTGAAATCCAACAATAAACAGAAGGAAAAAACAATGATAAAAATGATGAAATTTGGAGCTATCACTTAGCTACCACTCAAAATATGTCGCTTACATATTAAGGTTTAGCCAAGCTACTTAGCTCCCACTTAAATGTAGGTTCTCTCAATAATTTTGAACATTCCAAAATTCTTTGATCATCATCAAATTGAGAATTCCATTTGTGAGACTTCAATATCCATATAGTTTTACAAAAGCTGCTCTATTGTATCGAATACAAGCCTTTCTTCAATCTTGTCATTGAAGAATATGCATTTTTACAAACTATACCACCAATTTTCAAATTGGAGTAATTGTTGGTGTAAATCTAGTAGACACAATCTTCGCTACACTTTGTAGTCAATTCTTTGTCAAAATTTACTTTGTCACAAATCGAGCTTTAAAGTTCTTTCTTTACGTTTCATTTCTTTCTTATGACTTTGCAGTCCTTTAGAAAGATTAAGTAAACATCTTTACTTAATAAGATCAATTAACATATTACTTTTCAATCTTAAATGTAACTTAATATAAGATTTTATGACTCCTAGTCATTTCTCGCATTTAGGTCCATCATACTTCTTCGTAGTTCATAGGTATGTCTTGTTCAAACAAGAATGCAAGTGAATCAACAATAATTCCACAAACTTGTAGAATATATTTTGAATCCTACTTTCTTTTGTAAAAGTATTTGCTAGAACTTTTATGATCATTATCATAAGTTTCTCCTCATGTAGAGTTTTAGCCCCTAGAACAAATTTCGCTGCTCTACTCTTCATTTCAGATGCAAGGTCAAATACCTTGTTTATGCTTTTACTTTCTTCCACTTGTATCTTCATCAAGAACATGTTTCTCGAGAAAAATCAATTCCTCAGACAATAGGAGGTTTATACTTTGTGGGAAAATGTATTCATAGTTTCCTAAGAATACACTACAAAGATTTTGTATATTCGCCATGACTTCGAACTACCGAAATCTCCAAAAACTCGAATGTGTCATATCTCTTATGGTGTTGTTTTCACGAATCTTTTATATGTTCCTTATATTTCAAATGCATGTTTTCTTATTTGATCTCTAACTCTAAATGATAAAAATAACCCTAATAAGAGATCATATTAGACCATTTGTATCCAATACAATATGATTATAATGTTTAGACATATCTATACACTTTTTAGTTTGCCCAATTATCATAATTTGTGAAACATCTTTCACAAGTCCTTTTATGCTACTTAACTTAATTACTTAATCATGTCGATCAAAGCGAAGAGACTTTGTATTATTGTTAATTTCAATATCCTCCTTCATTCTGAAATCATTTGAACAATTCAAATAGTTTCAGACTTTGTGTTTCACTAAGTAAATACACATATTCACTTAAACTCACCATGAAGTTTATAAAATAATTATTTCCACTATTTGTTGAAAATATAATACATCATATGTATAAAACTCAACAATTCTTCACATATCACTGTTGTACCAGATTGTGGAGTTTTAGTGATTCTGCCCAATGAGGTATGGCTTTGCAAAATCTCTAGTCAAATATCTAAGACCCCGATTTTCATTTAACATGAAAACATGCAATAACCAAAATGTGTTGATTGATATTATCACTCAATATTTAAACTCGGATACCTTTCAACAATTCTCAAGCAAACAATCTAGATTTCACAAAACTGGACAAGTATCAAATACTTTCTAAACTGCAACAAATTTTGCAATTACAATTTGTATATATAGCATACACCATTTTCTTCCATGACTCCCACTGCGATCAAGCCCTTTGAGAATTCTTAACTCTGTCATGAACTCATGATGGTGAACTATTCATATTTCATGATATATCCCCTAATGACATATTTGTGATCGGGAAGAAGCGAATTACAGCACCCCATTTGCCACAAAGTTGTCTACAGACCACATCATATGTGTGGCGTTCATGACGCTACTGCAAGATCTTGAAGTGATTCTCCAAGATCCATTTTCTTCCATCTTGGAAGGAAACTCATCCAACAACTCATACTATATGTGCCTCATCTGTGTGAAAACACAATCATAGTCTAGCCTAGCCTCCATTGAATGGAGCATAGCTTCATTGAATCATAATGGAGAAAACACAAAATATCATCAATGGAGTAGAGTCCATTTGATGACATTTGCGGAGTTACTAGAATATCTCCTAATGGTTCTTTCTATCAAGAAAAGAAGATTGTATTACGAGGATATCCCTCAGGTGGTTGTATTAATCTATGAAGTTGGACCCTTTTGTAAAATTTCACAACAGCAAGAAATTTCCCATGGTCGCAAAGGACCTCAATGGAAAAGGCAAGGTCTACTAAGATATTTGCAAAAACATCGAGACTAAGTTCATAGTACGAGTTCAATTCTAATTGAGCTCCCACTAAAATTGTCATCCCTTGAACGATTTTAGCGATCACACGGCCCCTTTACACCATATCATCCCCGATCATCACGACCTTTGATACGGCTGTCAGGGTGGATATATCCGTCGATCACATCAACCATATGACTCGTGCTCGATCTTTCAATCTACTGTGTTCCGAGGCCATGTCTATACATACTAGGTTTGCCAATTCAACCTTAGTGTATTCCCCTACATGACTTGCACCCATCGTATGCGAACGTAGAGATGTCTAGAACCCGATGGTCACGGCCTACTTCATAAAAGAGAACTTTCTTAGTGGTGCGCACTAAAGGGAGAACAATACATTGGTATTAATAGGGATCATCCTATCTAATATTCTATCGTTGAGTGTTTAATACAAGCACACAATAGGATGTAAAACAGGTATCAATATCATATGTAATTAGTGATATGATATGGTCCTTCTTCTTGCGCCTTGATCTCCATCGAGCGCTCCGGTATGATCTCCATCTTGCCACCGGTCTAACCCCAAGTCCATGATGCCATCAGTATGTTGTCCATCGGAACAATGACCATTACTATACTACTTAGCAACATAAAAGTAAACTACTTTACCTTCGTAACGACTAAGACCATATCACATCACAAGCCCTCCTGCAAAATAAATTTAGACGTCTCTATTTTATCTTATGCAAATTTTATATGGCTGTTAGGGCTTTCGCAATAGAACCGTTTTCTAATCTACGAACTTTCCAACCATAATATGGATCAGACAGTTGTCTCTACTACACCCCTCATGGAGCCCTCCGTTGTAAATGGCATATAAACTATTTAATGAGAAATAGACACCCGCTAGCCACTTATACGGTACAAGTCGTATGTTGACCATGGAACCAGTCTCGCGTAACAATACGCGTAAGGTCGTTCCGAGACGCTTCATCAAACAATGTCACATTAATAGCAAATACATGTTAGAGGGTAACAACTATTGGATCAATTCCCGCATAATCCATGTGCGTATTGGTCGTACAACATTCCTACGCATAGATCGGCTATGATACCACTGAAGGGGTTCCGTGGCAGAAAAGAAAAAAATCCCTACCGAACGCCCCGAACTGCCCAGGATCTATCTATGTAGTAATGAAGTAACGACCGAGAAGGTTTGGGATACATACCCTTGTAGTCCAAAAGTTGTTAACGTTCCAAGGGGAATGTGGATGATGCGGCCGTACTCGTAGCCAACCTCAAGGTCAAGCTCCTCGCAGATCACCCCTTGCTCCATCGTGTAGTAGCTCCGACTCACGGCATCCAAGATGCCACTATTGGTAGCACCCTCGAGGTTTCGTACACATACAGTGTACGATGACGACCTCCGGTTCCCTGATCCTTGTCGGGAGTGTGGAAGTAGATCCCCTGGCTAGAATCCCTGATGAGCAATGACGTGATGTAGGTGTGTTGTCTCTTGCATGTGCCATCCTTCCAGGGATGATGCCATAGTGAGAGGACAATGAGAGAGAGACGGAGAGTTCTCTAAGTAAACTGCCTTAGAGAAATATCTCAAATTGTGTGTTTAATCCCTCCTATGGGCACCCCTTTATATAGGTGGAGGAGGTGTACCTTTCCCAAAGGTCTAGCCATGTGGGACTATTAAAAGTCAAAGGAAAAAGGAGAAAAGGGGGCCAGTAGGCTGGGCCAAAACTACCCAGCTCAACAACAGCCGCTTGCATGAGAACGTGGGCCTGCGCGCCACGTGGCCCAGCAGCGCTACGAGTAGTAGCTTGCAAAGCAGCAGCAGGTGTTGGCGACCTGGGTGGGCAGCCTGCTAGCTCTAGGCCTGGGTGGGCTAGACTTCTGCTTGCGCATGGCCCAACAGTGAGAGGAGGCGGGGCACCGATTCCCGACTGGGTGGGTCGGCTGGCCCGTAGCCTGTGAGCGGTGCCCGGCTGGCTACCGCCTATGCGGCGCACAATGTCGGTCCGCCGGCCTGACCGACTGGGCCTGGTCAAATCGGCCTAGCTCGCTGTGGTTGTTGATTTTCTGCTTTTTATGTCCCTTTTCCGGGTGGCTTCCTCCTTGGCCAATTCTCTCCGGGGTTTTGGCCTATTGAGGAAGTTCCCCTAAAATTTTAATTTAAATATTTATTTAGTATATATTAATTCACAATTAACATATAATAAATGCATATTTACCCGAAACACCTTTCAGTCATTTCCTTTCTTTCTTGATCTTCCTCCGAACAACTTCAGATTCTCTTTGGAACGATTCTGGCTTTCTCTTTCTATCTACTGTGATTCCATTTTATAGAAGATCTCTAGCTCATCATACCCTTAAGTGTATTTCCCCAATGGCTCGATAATGGCACATACATGATCTCCATCAATGATCAATTGCGGGACCAGTATGCCCATAATGACCTCTGTGCATTCCAACTCAGAGTTCGCAAGCCCATTTTGCAGGCAAGACATTTTGGTGTGTGCAGGGCAGATACTCTAGTCGAAAGCAAGGAGGACGGAGACTCCAAGCGGTGTCCGATCTAGGGTCCTGCAAGATGTCACCACAGGCTTCGCGAGTCCTTGATGACAGGGTCGGAGAGATCGAGGTAGGTGCGCCGGACACTTCGGTGTAGAAGCAGCGGACACTCTAGTGTGTAGACGACGGAGACTCCATCCTTGGAGTTTCTGCTTCTTGCGTCTTCTCTTCCATGCTTCTTGCTTGGGGGTCTTGGATCCAGGCATCCTTTGCATCTCCTCTCAGCATCAAGCTCATGGATATAGACCTAGTCATACAATAGGCATTTGTCTCAAGTAGGATCCCATTCAAGTGAGGACTAATGGAGGGCAAAAGATGGAAGGAATTCACCTTAGGTTCAATGGTTGGAGTAGCATGCCATGGTTCAAAGGTTATTGCCATATGATGGGATGCATCACCAATACTCCATCTGGGAACTGAGGAAATTATCAATGGAGCGCAACCAACAAGATGTGCTCTTTTATAGTTCAATTCAAGAATAGTGGCATTAGGCCTTCCACAATAGAGTGTATCTTCGCACGTTATAATAAGAGTTATGAATACCTAATACACAACCTCTCCAATGCATTGGAGAGTTCGTATCTTAATATAATGCTTTCTCCTCATGCATGCATTTGATTGGGCTATCAACTCTTTTTGCCTATGATTACGTTCAAGGTTGTATCTTAGCTAAGATACAATAACCCTCTCTCTTATTTAATTTGCATGCCACATCAGCATTTTGTCTAGGATGCCGCACTAAGAGACCCCTATTGTGAAAGGCCTTAGAGAAACTCTAGCAGACCTTGTAAATCCGCACATCCCTTACAATAAAAACTCGTTTGCAGTTTTCCGTAAAAAAACGGCGCCTAGCTGATCCCATAAAACCATTCGACCCTTAATATATTTTAAAAGGGATGGAAAAACTCACGCCCTGGCCCTACATACGTGGGCCGCCCGGATGAACCGAGTGCGGCATGTACTCGTCGAGGGTTTCATGCTGGAGAGACATTTCAGCTCACCTTGTTCCCGCTTCTGCACCGCTACCGCCATCGATATACCTACTCACCCATTCTTGAGCGCCGCCCATCGCTTATTCAAAGGCATGGGTAAGACCGAGCTCCTGCCTACCACTAGCAAGGTCGTAGTCCCTCAACTGCCTCTTCCTGCGACTAAGGCTGCTCCGACATGTAGCACGGGTGCCCCGACCACTGGTGCAGTTGCTCATAGCATTCCCTCCGTTGTTTCCAAGAATTGGTCTGGCACCCACGTCATCACGCAAGGGCCACCGCTCGTTGGTTCTACCTCTGTGGGTTAGCTGAAAGAGCTAATCGATGTCACTGCTCTGACTCCCAAACCACGTCCTCGCATGCGGAAGACAACAATGGATGGGCCAAAGAAGAAGCATGTCGTGCACCAAGACAGCCATCCTATAATCGCTCCATCTCCAGCCACCCGTGATGCCCCACAGGATAACCACCACACTACCGGCAATATGTTCTCCGAAAGTAATCCTAGGTATGAAAGTAACCCAATCTATGATGGGGATTAGATTCCATCTTCGTGTCTGAATCTCCTTAACGTGAGTGAGGTTAACATCACCGAGGCACCACTTGATTTGTTCGTCATGGATGGGGAGGAGGTGGAAGAGATCGAGGAGGAAGTGTTCGATTCATCTCAAAATGGAAGGAATAAAAGAGCGGTGAACTACACCGAAGTCGAAGACACTTGCTTGGTGCGGGCAAAAATGGTCGATGGTGTGCATAGATGCGGTGGTCAGCACGGATCAAACCAGGAAGCGCTATTGTCAATGGATCAAAGACAAATCTTCAAGCTCATGCCTCGGTTTGCTTCACCGGTTGCTTGCTCGTATATATCTCTACTAGGACGGTGGCACGTGATTAAGGCATGTTGTAGTCGTCGAAGTGGACCTATGGAGAAAGTGTGACTAGCACCACCAAGTGGCATAGCTATCAATGACTATGTGAGTTTGTTTTCCATCTCCTTTTGGTCAGAAGTGCATGTACTTTGTGTTCATGTCGGTAACAAATGAACATATGTGTTTTTAGGAACGTGTTGCAATGGAAGGTACAAAGATATGGTCAGATCCAAGGGGAAACCATTCAAACTTCAACAATTGTTACAAGTTGCTAGAGCATATGGATAAGTGGAGGTTGAGGGAACAAGAAGCACCACCAAAGAAAGGGGCATTCATTGAATTGGATGATGCTAGTGATGAGAAGAATAGTGGAAGAAACAAGGGGAAGCCATATGGAAACAAAAGGGTCAAAGAGAAGCTAAAGCTTGAAGCTAAATCATCATGTTTGAGAGATAAGGTTGATAAAGTGACCAAGTCAAAGGAAGCAATGATGATGAAGACATTGGACGTAAAGATGATCATGGCTGAGAAGAAGAATGAGATGAAGCGTGCAAGGTGGGAAGAACTCCGGGAAGATTCTAAGCGCAAGACCGGATTGGAGGATAGGAGATTGCAACTCGAAAAGAAGAAGGCAAGAAAGTAGATCATTGTTGAGGAGAACAAAACAATGATGATGGATCCAATCAAAGTGGATCCATATCTGGTGGAAACTTTCAAGAATCTAGACCTTAGAGAGAAGTAAGCAAGCTCTTCTAGTTGGTGGTGCTTCGGCAAGTGGTGGTGGTGGGTGCCAAGTGGTAGTGGCGGTGGAGATGCCTACTTCTTCGGTGACCTCAACAATAGTAGTGTTGCTTGATGAGTACACGAACGCTAAGATGAGATGACAATACAACTTTTTATGCCTGATATGTTGACTATCTATTGCATAAAAAATATGAACCATTGCATCAGTTGATCACAATTTGCATCTATGTTGATTGCATATTGAATAACTATCAAAATTATAGTTTTACGATTTCGGTTTGGGCTGGCGCGGAACAGAACCTGGCACGGAGTTTTACAGGCGCAGAATGCGGGTTTTGTTTCGCGCCAACCCAAATCGACATGTAAAATGAGTTTTGCGTGACTTATAAACCACTTTTAAGAGCCGCGTGTTTACAGGATCTGCTAGAGTTGCTCTTACAACTCTCGTCAGGGTCTGCCCTCCACTCTCCAACTCCTCCCTTAGGGCTTCTCCACCGGCTGACCCATTTCAAACACCAGATGTGTCCGAATCAGTCCGTTTGGGTTAGCTCGTGGACAAAAACATGCAATTTTTTCCTCTGTCCATTTAGGTCGGGGTGCCTCCAGCGGCGCCGATCCATTTTTTTAATAAAAATCATGTGTAAATTTGACTTGCATTGCATACATAATTTCATAGATTTTGCTTATATTTGCCTTGTATTGCGTACATAGTTTTGCCTACAATTGCCTTGCATGTATAGTAGATTTAATCTAGAAGACTCCGTCTTAACATATGCATGGGAAATTTTCTTGCTGCAAAGGCATATAGAGAAGGTAAAAAAATAGTAGATTTGATCTAGAAGACTTCCTCTCGTCTTCGCCTAGTCATTGGACTCAGAATCAGTGTGGTAGTACCGGTGGCACATGGTCTCGTCGAAGATACGGACAGTGAGCATGGCTTCACCGTCATACATGAAGATGAGGAAGTGTCCGACCTCAATGTTGTGCGCATGACATAATTTTTTCCACCCGTTGTCGAGGTACATTTGGCTGAGGCGATCGGACAACACCTCCACAGACCAGAGGCCGGTTGCGCGCCAAGTACCTGCAACACGACATGGTGGGGTTCCTGCCCATCGACAAGGGTCGCGAACTTGATGGGGAGACGAATCTTGTCCCCTTCATGCTCAGGTGGATGGTGACCTAAAACTCGAAACGATCGAGACTGTTGATGGTCGCACGTGGTGACAAAGGTGGAGGAGATGGCGACGCCAGTCGCGACGAGGAAGGCGCTGGCGAAATGGCTCGACCTCGCCCACGCCCAGGCCCCGGTGGTCGTCCCACCGCCCTTCCCTCGAACCTATGCCGCCTGTCGTGGCTGTTGTGTTGCCTGTGGGGGTGAGGAAATGGAAGGTGGTGTTGTGTGGAGGAGATGACGCGGGGCGTGCTTAAAAAGGCGAATGCATCGTATCCCGACACATCGATCGATACACTGACATTGATGTCGAGCGGCCAAACCAGGCATTGGGCGGCGCGTGCAGCGAAGGCGCCAAGCGGCGCGGCCACCTAGCAGTCAGCGGCGCGACCAACCTATGAGTCAGTCTACTCTACTGATAGTGTTTGGGATTGGAGACCAGTGGCTGTTGGATCGCTGCCCAAGCGGGCCCTGGAAGGCGCGAGAAGATGAGAGAGGACACGCATCCATGGTGATGCATTCTCAGCGTAATTTTGAACGATAAATGGGTTTACCCGAACCAGAATGGTTGTTTGGATCGAGCCGCTGCTGGGACGGGTTTTGCCGTCCGGACGTGTGCGCGGGCCAATTCAGACAGCTCACTGTCGAATGGCTCGTAGCTTCAAAATACCATTTCCTATCGTCCATGCTTTTGTTCTGACTTGATCTACTTATTTATTAGGTCTTGACCCTTGACTTTCGTTCTCTACCTCCATGCATGCAATTGCTGAGCAAAGCACTCAGACACCGTCACCACTCCCACTAGACACTAGTGCTCCTCCTCCTCCTGCAGTCCAGCCCCCTCTCATGTCATCTCTACATACAGTACACTTTCGCAGGCGTACCACTACTAATAATTGCATCCTTCCCACTCCATTTCTTCTTGATTTGTTGTTACTCTAAAGATCACCACCAACCACCCTCCCCTAAAGCACACCCAGGATACACTACACACCACTCTCCTCCCCACCATAGTCCAATCTTGTTATCAAGAACAAATTAACAACCCCTCGCTTTTCGCCCCAGAATAATCGTCCAATCTTTGTATATTTACCTACACATTGCTCCCAAATCCAAATGGCTTGGGCCCTATCACCCCTCAAATCCCCACTTTTTCATCACTCCATCCTGTCCTAAATCCCCTTCTCCCTCTCCCAAAGTCCACACCTTTCCCACTCGCTCCATCCTCTGCAAAACCCAATCTCTGGGGCGGCACCTTGATTGCTCATTTATTCTTTGCGGGAATCCAGCCTTTCTGCACCCAATTCTCTGCCGGAACCCGGGCTGCTCTGTTCAAAACCCAGTCTTCGGCACCGAATTCTGCCCAAAAGCCAGAGTTGTTGCGGAGATCCACCGTTTCTGGTTGAGCCGCCGCCGCCGCAGTCCGATGTCGGACTCGGGGCTGTCCCAGAGCACCGTGGTGTTCGGGCTCCACCTGTGGGAGCTCGTGGGAATCGCCGTCGGCGCCGCCTTCGTGCTCCTCCTCGTCCTCCTCTCCCTGCTCTGCCTCCTCGCCAATCGCCGTCGCCGCCGCCGCCGCGCCCCAGCCACCCCTGTCCTCCACCTCGCCACTGTCGCGCCCAATGCCCATCCAAAGCACCCCGCCAAGCCACCTAAGGACATACAGGAAGTGCCCTCTCGCGGGGCGGCGGCCCCCGCCGCCGCGCCCAAGGTGCCGCTCGCGCAGGTGCTCCAGGCCACCCCGCAGGAGTCCATCCAGATCGAGACCGGCAAGGAGCACCGCATCACGTTCCCGGAGCAGCCGCCGCCCCACCACCAGCGTAGCGGGGGACCGTCTTCGCGCGGGGCCAGCGGTGAGAGCCGCGGAGGTGGCGGCGAGCCGGGTGTGCCCGAGGTGTCGCACCTGGGGTGGGGCCACTGGTACACTCTGAAGGAGCTGGAAGCAGCGACGGCAATGTTCGCCGACGAGAAGGTGATTGGGGAGGGCGGCTACGGAATCGTGTACCACGGGATTCTCGAGGACGGCACACAGGTTGCCGTCAAGAACTTGCTGAATAATAGGTAACTGAGCTTCCCATTAGCTGAAGTATAGCCAAATTAAGAAGCTTGTTTTTTATTTGCGCCTATTTTAGAATGTTTTGATTTGAAGTTTAAGCAAGATGTATACTATAGTGACTGCATCGGGATTACTGACTGGAAATATTGACATTCAGATGGTGACATTGAGCAAGAACTTGATAAAAAAAATGACTAGTCGTTATCCAAGTCTAACATTTCCTTTTGGTTAGCATGCTTAGTCTGGAAGCTGCCATTTGAGAGGCTGAAATGTGTGATGTTGTGTAACGTGTGGTTTTTGTGTTGCTGAATTTGGTAAAACACCTGGTTTGTTAGGGGGCAGGCAGAGAGGGAATTCAAGGTTGAGGTTGAAGCAATTGGGCGGGTGCGGCACAAGAACCTCGTGCGGCTGCTGGGATACTGTGCTGAGGGCAACCAAAGGTACCTCCTTGTGTGATAAGTTTGATTGGGCTATTCCAGAAATGAGGCGCTTGTAATAAAATGTTTTGTATACGAATTCTTTTCAGGATGCTTGTGTATGAGTTTGTCAATAATGGAACCTTGGAGCAATGGATTCACGGTGATGTTGGTCCTGTGAGCCCTCTTACATGGGACATAAGAATGAAGATTATTCTGGGATCAGCAAAAGGGTAAGCGGATGTGAGTTATTGCTGATTTTAAATATTTATCTCTACTTAGTACTTACACTAAGTTACCTGCTGGTGCAGTTTAATGTATTTACATGAGGGGCTTGAGCCAAAGGTGGTTCACCGTGATGTCAAGTCAAGCAATATCCTACTTGACAAGCGTTGGAACGCTAAGCTTTCCGATTTTGGGCTAGCAAAGCTTTTGGGCTCAGAGAGGAGCTACGTCACTACCAGGGTTATGGGGACATTTGGGTTAGCGCTCTCCTTATAATATCACAATCACATAGGATTGAAATGAGCATAATTGCTTATGTATCTCTTGTTATTGGCAGGTATGTGGCTCCAGAGTATGCTGGCACCGGCATGTTGAATGAAACTAGTGATGTCTATAGTTTTGGGATCCTTATTATGGAAATAATATCTGGTAGGGTACCAGTAGATTACAACAGGCCACCTGGAGAGGTTAGTAATGGCTGCGCTTCCTTATAACCAGTGCTGAAATAAACACTCGTCAAATGCATTTATAAATTCTGCAGATTAATCTTTTCAGGTTAATCTTGTTGAGTGGCTGAAGACGATGGTCAGCAGCCGAAATTCAGAGGGAGTTTTGGATCCCAAGATGACTGAGAAGCCTACTTCTAGGGCGTTGAAGAAGGCTTTGCTAGTGGCTTTGCGATGTGTCGACCCTGAAGCTCGCAAGAGGCCAAAGATTGGTCATGTGATTCACATGCTTGAAGTTGACGATTTCCCCTACAGAGATGTAAGTCAACATGGCATGACGTTTTTTATGTTAGTTTTCAAGTATCTGGCATTTGGTACAATTATCTCAAGCATCATTTTGCAATGTTTTTGTTACTCCTAATCATTTTTCCTGTTGCCAAAGCAAGGACATCAAGTTGAACACCTTGAGTATGATACATCGTTTACTTTTGTATCATTAGATCATACTTTTTCTCTTTTGCCTATAACTGCAGGCCCCCTTTTTGGTCATTGCAAGTTACATGGTTGGTCCGTACATTTTTTCCTGCTTACGCAAAATATCGTTTCAGCATCTTTCTTTCTAGTTTGAATCTTTTGAGATACGTTACTGTTGGTTCTGTAAATCACATGTAAAAAGAATCCATTTGGCCTTTACGATCTGAAAAAAAAACCTCATAATTAGTTGAAATATTCTGTTCAAGAAGAGCTTGTACAGTGAAAGTTCTGCATGTATTTATAGCGATACCTTTACTCTTGTTGCCAGGAGCGCCGAGGTGGCAGAGCTCCAGGCCAAGCAAAATTGGCAGAAACACCATCAAGTGAACCTGGTGATAGTAGCGGGAACGACACACCGAGAGATACACCAAAAGGTCAATCGAAAGCAGACAATATCAAGTGGAGAAATCAGGAGACCTAGCTATCCGGCTAATGGCAATCCTTCTAGTTCTTTCGGCCTGATCAAGAAGCTAGATGACGCAGACTTACAAACATGCTCGTTTGCTCGTCCTCCGTGGGTTGGGTGAGGTGTGGGAAGCATGGAATGGAAGGCGTCTCTGGAGATCATGATAGCATCTGTACATTATTGGATTAATATGTTAGGCATAGGGATTTTTTGGTTGGTTTCTCCGGATCATGTTTGTGTACAAGATATTTCCCGTATGATAAAAGGCGCTATATATACTCTTTGGGGTAAAGCTGAGCATTGCTGGTGCTGCTAACCTCTGATTTCTTCTTCCTTGAGATTCATGTTCTGTTACTGTTTCCTGCTTGTTACATCAGATGTGGTAATTCAGTTCTTGAGGCTGGATGTAACAGATTGACAGCCAGGGACTTGATGGCATGGTAGTGTACTATGATTGCTGGTTCAACCTGGAGGAGGAAAAGGGGGAGTTGGTGGCATGTGAGGGGCCTGACCAGACCTAACCTGCCTGGCATTGTTTAACACGAAATCACACTCACGACATTATCATTGTTCAGCCATGCTTGACGATTAAGCCAGCTTAGCTTGCTGCTAACTGGCAACCAATCGCACACGCTTAGATTTTCTCTCTTTCACAGGGATATTTGTCGGTTTCAATGAGCAACGAAACCCTGCGCAGTGCCTGTCCAGAAAAAGTAGGATTCTGGTGGCAATCATGATGGATGGAATCTGAGGTGATCCAATTTAGACACAAAACGAAATCGATATGACCAAAGAAATGAACAAAGTAGAGACGATGGCATTTCGTGTAGTACGTAGATATTTTTCCTGGAGATGCGTGGGGCCGGCGAGAGTTCAGCTTCTCCTAAAACCTCTAGCGGCCTAGCTGTCCTCGTGCCGTGTCCGTGCGATTGTCCGTGACGCTTTGCCGGGAACAACCGCCGCCGACGGTTCGCTGTCCGCGTAGGCTGCCACTGCAACGGCCAGTGTTGATGCCACAGAACCGGATGTTCATTTTTGTAGGTACAATAGGTAGACTCGTAGGACGCCTTTGGTAGACTGGAGTTTTTTTTTTTTTGTGTGAAGTGGAACCACCTTTATTTAAACATCATCAAGAGTTACAGGAATACGCAAACCCACGGGTGGTTCAATCAGCCAAACCTGGTGACCAGGATCATCTACAACTACACTTCTAGCTATACGATGTGCTTCTTTATTTGAGTTCCTCCCCTCATGGCAGAAGAACAGCTCTCTGAAATCACGTTTGGATACAACAATCTCCTCGTAAGAATACACCCGCTGAGTATCTCGCTCCAAGCTCTGAATAACAGTCTTGCAATCCCTGGACACCAGAACCTTCTGAGCATGTACTCCCTCCGTTTCAAAATATAAAATGTTTTAACTTTGTAAAGAGAGTGTATCTAGATCTCTTTTCGTGTGTAGGTTCACTTTAAACATAAATAAACCTACACACTAAAAGAGGCCTAGATACGCTCTTTTCACAAAGCTAAAACATTTTATATTTTAAAACAGAGGGAGTATATCTAGAGCAAACAAGATAGCTTCACGATAGGCGAGTGCCTCTCACGTCTCCGGTTCCATCTTGCCAGGGAACACCACTGTTGATGCCCCCATAAACACCCCTTCATCAGACGTGCGATCGCCGCCACAGATCCACGGCCCATGTTCTTTCCTACCACGACATCAACATTGATCTTGATCATAACTCCCGGTGGAGGAATCCACCCCGGCGCAGTTTGATGTACCATGACCAGTTTCTTCGCCTTCCTGTCCTTGCTCTGTTGCAAGTCATCAATGAAACACTGAACAAGACAATATGTGGATAAAGGACTCTCGAACTGCTGTTCATGAATCGCTTTGCGCCTCGCATGCCATATAGCCCAAAGAGTCATAAAAATCTTTGTTTGGTCATCTGGTTTCAAGGTCTCGATCATCCTTGCTAACCATAGTCTTGCATCTCCCTCCTCCGAGCTGCACATGTGCTCGGTGATCTCCGAGTCAACCAAAGTCCATACACACTTGGACATTGTACAATAAATTAGAGCATGACGCCAAGAGTCTGCACATCCACACATCTGACACATATCATCCTGGGTCATCTTTCGATGAGCTCTCACGTCGTTGGTGGGAAGCAGTGGCATAGCTAGGAATTGTTGACGCCCCGGGCCAAAAACTAAGGGCTCAAAATAACCCAAAAAAATATCCTAGTTTTAAGGCATAACAGGCTGGAATCTCAGTTGCATAACAAATACGAATTTAAACACAATATTCCATGATGTTTCAACTCATAATGTAAGATATAACAAAAGATAATATAAAGCGCAAGATGGTACCAAATCAAAGATCTGGTTGTCCTAAGCCTCCCATGACTACATCCAGAACTACATCTTCAATAGTCGAAGAAGCTACACCTTCAAATACAAATTTGACATGTCCATCAGTATATAAACATCAAGTGAAATAGTTAATAATGGATGCAAAATATGAAAACTTACTTCTAGGACGAGGTAAAATGCCTTTGCGATTGCGATAACCTTGAAATCGCTCTATGATCTTTGACTCTTCAATACTTACAAATACATCTCGCTCAATGTAACAGACCATTCTATGATTCATCCAATCATCACCCATCTTGTTCCTCAACCCAGTCTTGATAATGCTCATTGCTGAAAAGGCTCTTTCCACTGTCGCAGTTGCAACCGGTAAAATCAATGCTAACTCAACAAGGCGGTAAACCAAGGGGAAAGTTGTATGCATATCTGCTAGAACCATATTCATGGCAAGATGTCCAAGATCATTACAATTCATCAAATGTGGATCAATTCTTGCTTCCTGGATGAATGAGTCTAATTGGTTTCTAAGGACAAAAGTAACTTCATATGTAGAGAAGTCAGCAACATACATATTAGCAAGATCAACTAGCTTGTCTTCATTATAATTGGAAAATGAATTCCTGGGATCAAGAAAGCTATGCATCTCAACAACTAAGTAGATCTTTCAGCAAAGCGGTTGTTTAACTCAACAATAATTTGATCATGGAGCACATTGAATATTTCATTTCTGAAATAATGATAGTAAGTTACCAATTGACCACCCCAAGTCCTTGAACGGCCATTAGAAGTTCTTGTATCTTCCATATTTGGCACTACAATATTGTATTTGACACAAAAGTCAGTTACCTCTTTAAGGAGCTCATCCCAACCATCCTGCCTTATCTCTTGAATTTTCTCCAATGTGGTTTTAATCAATCCCACGGCACGCACAATGTTCTGATTTTTCTTTTGCAAGCAATATGATAGATCGTTAGTCTTGCCCAATAATCTAATCATAAGATGCAATATGAGAACAAATTCAAATGTCTCAATGTGCTTGATCAATCCCCCGGCTGTGGTTCTTTGTGCAACATTATCTGCATCACTGAATAGATTTTCTAATACCTTCAGAACCGGTTTCCACATTGAAAGAAGTCGGCATAAGGTTCTATGATGTGATCCCCACCGTGTATCACCAGGTCTTGCAAGGTTAGTTAATTGATTTTTCCCCTTCCCACTAGGAAGTTCCCCCTCCTCCAACGGACGCACAATTTCATCATGCTGCTCTTGGGCCAATTGATCGTGTCTTTTACATGAAGCATTAACAATGTTGACAACCATGCTACTGTATTCAAAAAAATCTCTTACTGATGAGCAACACTTAGCAACAGCAACAACAACTAATTGCAACTGATGTGCAAAGCAGTGTATATAATGAGCATAAGGATTTTCCTCCAAGATCAATCTTTGCAGCCCACGAAATTCCCCTCTCATGTTTGAAGCCCCATCATAACCCTGCCCTCTCAAATTAGACATAGATAAGCCATAAGTAGCAAACATACCATCCAAAGCTGTCTTGAGTGAAGCTGCTCTAGTATCAGGAACATGCTCAATTGCAATAAATCTCTCAATCACCTCCCCTCCTTTGTTGACATACCTACATAAGAGAAAAGGAGAATAATTAATAAGAGAAAAGGAGAATAATTAGTACAACACAAACAGAAAATATGAGCCAAGCCACCTACCTCAAACACATAGCCATTTGCTCCTTGATAGATGCATCTCTAGACTCATCAACAAGCAATGAAAATTTACTATCTCCAATATCCTCAATAATGGCTTTGGTGGTCTCTTCTGCACAAGCCTTGCACATGTCCAATTGTATCTCGGGTGAAGTCAACTTATGGTTCTCCCCGGCATCCCCAATCAATTTTGCTGCTTTTGGATCTTTCTTTGTGTACCATTCCAACATCTCCTTAAAATTACCCTTATTCTTTGAGCTACTAGACTCATCATGTCCACGAAAAGCATGACCTTGTAGAAGCAAAAATTTGACAACACCCAATATAATCAAGAGACGAGCTTTGTATTTCTCATGGTCACTATTAGTACCCCGATCAATCACATGTGGCAGATTTTGCCTCTGATTTTTGAAAGCCATATAATGTTGTCTAGCTTTATTATGAGCACTGTCATGTTTACCAACATGGAGATTAAGAACACTAGGCCCATCCTTCCATGTTTTAAACCCATTCTTGGTGAATGCTTCAATACCATAGTTTTCAGCTCTTGGTTGCTTAAATAGAAAACAATAAAAGCAAAACGCAGCATTTTTAGCAACGCTATACTCCAACCAACCACGATGATCATTGTACCAATAATCATGAAAGCTTCGGTAGCCATTTCCTACCCATTTCCTTTCATATGTATGATTAGTTGGTTGGCATGGACCTCTACTAATGTACTCCCTTCTAGCAATATCTCTAATATCTGGATACAAATTCTCAATTGGTTTTCTCAAACCCGGATCTGATTCAATATCACCAGGCCTAAGTTCAGCTGTAACACGGGGAATATTATCACTTGCTCGAGTTGAAGGACCCGATTCTGTGGATCCGGTGGTTTGTACTTGAAAAAAGTTATCAATTCTATTTCTTTTGTTCATCTTGTCTTCCTGTAAAATATAAATTGAAGAAAAATTTACTAAAATGTCTCACAGCAAAGCATAGGGCAGATCAGCTAAAGGCTAAATTGGAAGTCTATCAAGATTTGTAAATCAAAGAGGAAATCTACTGCAGTCTGCAGAGAAACGAAGGGGGAAAGGGATTAGGGAATACCGGAACTGGGAGGCGCCGAGGCGGGGACAGCAGCGAGGCAGGCCGGAACTGGGAGGTGAGCGGAGGCCGGAAGCCGCAGTGCCGCGCTGGACGAGCGGCGGAGCGGGCGACCTGGACGAGCGGCGGAGCAGGCGACCTAGACAGGCGGCGGCGCAGCGCCGTGGCGGCCTGGCGGGGGTCCGTGTTCCGGTGTTCGCTTCGCTGATTCGCTCCCGTCCAGTCCCGCGAGGCCGTCCTGGCTCTCTTCGCTCGCTCGTGCAGTCGTGCGTCTCGGCTCCTGCCTCCTGGGTCGTGGATTGACAAGCCTAACTAGGCTGCGCCCCAGGCCAGACTGTAATATATGGCCGGCGGTTTTTGCACGCCCCAAGCCGTGGCCCGTGTTGCCTGGGGCCCAGTGGTGGGAAGTGATTGTTTCTCCAACCGCCACATTTTTTTTCACTTTTAATGGACTTGAGTGCGCTAGAGGGAACTCCGTTGTTTTTCCTGCCGCTCCGACGAGATCGACGCTCACCCGTCCAACCAAGCCTTTCTCTTCTCTCTAGTATGAATCAACATGTGATATGTCGACCTCACCGAGAAGACACCCTTTCGATCGTATTGCCACGGCCACCGATCATCAAAATGTCTGGTGCTCAGCTGTATTTGCAAAATAACCTCCAGTCCTAAATGGCTCTTTAGCCACTTACTGGTAGACATGGCCCCCAAAAACTTATTTCTGTTCTGGTCCATTGGACTCACGTCATTTGGGCTAGCAGGGCTGAAGCCCATCATACGTCAGTTGGGCTGGTGATACCAGACCTCTGGATGCTGAAAAATTCTAAAGCATTTGAGTCTCGCTAAGTTAAATGATGCATATATAGTAAATAGTAGACTTAGTTTATTCTAGGGTTTTGACTTCCGTCGGCGACTACACTGGTGAAAGGTTATCTCCGGCTGATCATAGGGACACCCTCGTGTGTCTTCCCAGCCTTTGCAGCGATATGGGAGAGATTGGGGCAACAAGGGCTGATCGTGTAACCCTAGGAAGATGGCGGTGAATTTCTCGAAGGAGGAGGGATACTTGGACCCCAAGCCTTTGGCGTATCTACAGGAGTTGCTGAAGAGGCTAATTCTGAAAGATGAGAAACTAGATGATGTGGTGCTTCCCAAGGAAGACTTCGTGAACCTCAAGGAGGGAGCACACTAGATGGTGGTGGTTAAGGTCCATATGACCAAACACTTTGGGAATCAGTCATTGATGCATGTAAAATGCATACATGAACTCTGTAATTTATTGATATATCTTTCCACATATTTGCAACTTATATGGTTATATTTATATTTTACATTGATTTATGGGGATTTACAAATGATCCCCTTTATTTGATTTATAACTCTACGGGACAGGAAAACCCTGTTTTGCATTATTTTATCTTTCAGAGACCTAAACAAAGTAAAATGGCCCAGGTATTTTTTAGGAGTATTTTTTCGCGAAGAGAAGCATACGGATCACAAGAACCACGAGAGGCAAGGCTCGAGGCCCAAACAAGCCCAGGTGGAACGAGCCCCACCCCGGGCCGCATCACCTAGTCTTGTTCCCTCCTTGAGCCTCCGCAACCATCCATCTTCATCTCAACCTCGAAGTCTTGACCTAAAAACGCCTATAAAAAGACCTCCTGAGATGATTTCAGAGGTGACAGCGCAGAAAGACAGAAACACCAAAACAAAGAAAGAACCAGCAAAGATTGGGGGGAAAGACCACTGGAGCCGCCGCTAGTGGAATCTCTACCTTCTCCGACATCTTCCGCTTCATAACCATGTTGAAGAGGGAGTAGTACACCTCTAGACTATGGATTTGTGGCAGTAGCTTGATCTATTTATCACTTGATCTATCATTGTTCTAGTACCACATGAGCTTCCCAACATGATTATGGTCATCTATGGACTTCCTATATGGTGGATCTTTATTCTCTGAGTTGATATTTGAGGTTGGAATTCTATTATGTGTGATATGTATCAGTAGATGCATATTATGTACCCTGTTCTTAATTACTTGTTTTGATCCAACATGTATAAAAGGGCATGTGTGGGGAAACATGTGTATTAGTTGGAGTAAGATGGTGGTGGTGATTGAATAGTGATAGCAGAATTCAAGATCTACTATGATTTTTACCTTTTTTGTTACCTCATGATGGCTCTCAAATATAGCCATCTACGTCCACATTTAAACTGGATATTATTCATAATTTTGATGAAATATCTCTCTAAAACCCTGGCACTAATGCTAATATTTAGAGGGGTATGCAATCCTTTCATTTATATTTTTCCTGCGCAGATAATGTCGTTTAAATGAGGGAATCACTATATTAAAGTCAAAGATATGAGTTTTCCAACAACCAGAAGAAACCAGGAGCCGTAATACGGAGGCAGATGCTTTAACGACCGGAGCAAAATTCCGGCCGTATAGCTCGGGTCATATAGTTGGCGCTGCCACCGTTAGGTCAAACAGAACAACTTTCGCGAAGGGACCCCAATATAAAGAATCCTTGAGTGGCGAGAAAACAAGCCAGACCTCGCCAAAAAGTCGCTACCACAGATCACCAACGGCCTCTAGATCTCCAAACCTTTCTCCATCTCCATAGCCATATTCCACCACTTGTAATAGTAGATCTCTTTTTCGATTGGCGACATTGTAAGACTATTGCTATCAATCTTATGATTTTCATTACAATGTTTGTGATTGTTGATCTCATCTGTATGTGTGAGTAATTCTCCTTGGGCTAAGGGCTTCGTGTTGGAAATATGCCCTAGACACAAATAGTAATAAGGACTATTATCATATTTCATAAAGTTTATGATTAAGTTTTATATCATGCTATAACTGTATTGAGTGGAAACATCAATACACATGTGATATACAAACAACCAGGGGTTCCCAATGAAACTCTAGTCACCGGTTCATTGGTCAATAGATGATCAAGTTTCCTGATCATGTGGCATTTATGCCAGTTGGAAATGGATTCAACTCATTCTAAGAATGAGATGATGAATCAATACCCAACCTAAACATCGTGACCCGATCATGTCACGAAGTTTAAGTTACGATGATTAGAAATGGATCCTCGTAGACTATTCCTTAGATCGTGAGGCTATATCAATCACTGTCTCCCGAGAGTGCTTAGATAGCATCAAGTGCCACTTGGTAATACAGTGGTTATAAAGGTGTGTTCAGGTACTCGTAGGAAACCGTAGAGGCAATATATGTCAAGAGCGGGATTTGTATGTTCACGTGACGGAAAGATACTCAAGGGCCCACTTGGAGAAGTTATATCCAACAGCTGTGTAGCGTGTGATTTGATCACAGGGATATCACTTGTTGGAACGAGTCAAGTAGCATTGTTCGGTAACAAGATTGAACACGACATGGTGATGTCATTGATTAGATCTCGAGAAATGCAAGTATCGAGAGACAAAGGGAATAAGACACGACCATCCCGGTTCAAATGATGAAAGATCTTCGTGGAACGCACAGGGGTCACATGGCCATCCAGGTCCCTCTATTGATCATTGGTCCGGGAGTGTCCCGACCATGTCTGGAGTGTTCCCGAACTATAGGGTATCACGCTTAAGGGTTTGATGATGCTTAGAGAGTGTTTATAGGATCGGAAGAATTGCCAAAGAATAATGGAGAGAAAACCGGAAGGGTTTCGGTAAGTCCGGAGGATGTCCGGAGTGGAGGTGGAAGGTTTTCCATTGCCACGGAGATTGAATAATATGTGAATGAATGTTAAATAATGATTTAATCATTTATTCATAATTATTTAATAAAGAGAAAATCAATTTAAAAGGTCAAAGGGCTTAATGGGCCAATTCCCAGAGGGGAAAGGGCCCAAGAGGGGACCACACCCCTAGGAGAGGCCTAAGGGGTGGCCGGCGGCCCTAATGGGACTGCCCCATGTGGGGCCCATGGGTGGGGGCTGGCCGGCGCACCTCCCCACCCCTTCCTCTTGATTAGTCCCACCCTGGGACTTTGAGGGAGGGTGTACTCCCTCCTCCCCCCTATATATAGTGGGGGTATTTGGCCAGATAAATACACACAATATTCAATAAAGGTCTTCTCACTTTTGGGAAGACCTCCAATTGATATTCTCTCTCTCTCTCTCTCTCTCTCTCTCTCTCTCTCTCTCTCTCTCTCTCTCGTGACCGTGGTCCCAAGTTCGGACTACGCGAACGAGAGACATCTTCACCGCGGAGTGCCATCATGCTGCGGGATTCGGATCCAGGAGCTCTACTTCCACAACTGCTGCTGGATCGGGGAAGTGGGAGTCATCGTCAGGCACCGGACGTATGTAAATCCCCGTGAGGTGTCACACTTGAGGCACTCAAGTCGTTAGAGCCGCTGTAGCGCAAGGACTTCATCACGACCTTGAGGTCGGCTTTGGCTCGTCTACATCAACCACGCTCTCCTGAGCGTTGACAACGCTTTTCGGTCTTCAAGGGTAAGTTCGTGAAAAGCCCCTCCCGTTACTGCATTACTAATAGATAGGTCCTGGCAGCATCAGGGGTTCAGGGGCGTAGGGTAAAAATTATTGTTTTCATACGTGGAACCCCTACAGTGGTATCAGAGCTAGAACTATGCGTAGTAATGCTAGTACGGGTAGAACACACAAGATGTAGCGTGTGGGCGTTGATATTTTAGTTGTGACCCTCCCACGTGTACTTGTGTATACCGCAGTAATGCTTGATAAAGTGGCCCCCAACCGACTTTACGCGTTCATTCGCGAGACTGGTCCACGCTTGACATACGGCTTGTACCATATAAAGTGGCTTAGGGGGGTGTCTGTCTCTCTCGCATTAGTTGGTATGCCATTTACAATAGAGGGCCCCGAAAGGGGTGTAGTAGAGACAACTACTTAATCAGCGTTGTGCTGAAAGTTCGTAGGTAAGAACGGTTCTTATGCGAAAGCCCATTCAACCACGTAAAACATGCAAAGATAAAGTAGAGGCGTCTAACTTTGTTTTGCAGGGGGCGTTGCTTTGTGATATGGTTGTGGCAAAGGTAAAGTGATTACCTTATGTTACATAGTAGTAGATAGTCACGGAGGTGACGGACTACCACGCCGGAAAGACACCGGTACCCTTGTGTCTACGACGCCGGAACCCTGGCGGCGGAATCTGGTGACGACGGATGGAGAGCACGACGTGAAGGACCATATCACATCACATTTACATTCAATGTTATTGTTTGTATATCTTATTGTGTGCTAGTATGAGATACTCGACGGTAGCCTAATAAGATGATCCCTGTTAAAATTACTAATGATTGTGTTCCCCCTTAGTGTGCACCACCAAGAAAGTCCTTCGGTATGAGACGACCCACGATGAGTGGGTGTCAGACATATCTACGTTCACATACAGTGGGTGTAAGCCATGTTGCACAGTGAATACACTAAGATTGAGTTGGCGAGCCTAGCATGTTATAGAGACGTAGCCTCGGAACGCGGATGGTCGAAAGATCGAGCACGAGTCACATGAATGATGTGACCGATGTTTAGCGTCCACCCTTGAACCCACATTGATGGCCGTGATGATCGGGGGAGATGTGGGGAAAAGGGGTCGTTTTATCACTAGGAACCCTTCTAGGGATAGGGTGTTTCTGAGTGGAGTTATTATTAACTCATTTAATTATAAACTTAGTCTAAATTCCTTTTGCAATTATAAATGTAGAGATGGCTCACCGTGAAGCTTACTTTGTCATTGCGGAATGGGTAATGGGTGAGAAACTTAGGCTTGATGGATCCAACTTCCCTAGTTGGCTTATGCGCCTGAATGATCTCCTTACTAGGAATCATGTGGTAGACTACATACGCCGCACGATGGATTTGACTGAGCTAGACCACTATGAGACCCCACAAGAGCTGGCAGACTGCTACTATCATCAAGACATGTCCACCTACATTTAGATAATAATGTGTTACGTGATGGTGGACGAACTCCATCCGCTCATGGGTGATCTTGATCCATATTCGATGGTGGATTAGCTAAGAGCAGAGTTCATAAGCCATGTGCGCATGTGGAAGCACGAGCTGCTTGGAGAGTTCCTTTCCATACATATGGAGGAGCACACATGTCTGAAGGGTCACTTGGAGCGCATGCTTGATGCACATATGAGACTGGTTCACTTCGTGGACTAATGGATGGATGATCCGTTTGTGATAGGCATGCTGCTTCGATGGTTGCCTCTTAGCTACGAAGGACATGTCCGGAGTAGCATCATGAGTGGTCTTACGGAAACATTGGATTTCCAAGAGTTCATATTACGTTTCAGGAACGTAAAGGTTGAACCAATCACCAGTGAGGTCATTGATGACAAAGTTATATATTTGATATATAATTTTATAAATGTTATAATCTTGCAAACACATTTGCAGTGTTAAGTATATTTGATACTTTTTATGTTTTACTGAAAATAGGTCCTTCTACATGAGAGGTGCTTGCTAGAGAGGAGGTGACGTTGCGTGTTGATGGCGAGCATGATGATGATGGCAAACGACACTCTCCCTCAACATTTATCATTTAGTTTATGATTAGGATGATTATTGTAATCAAAATATTATGAACTTATTTAGTGTGTCTCACACTTTGTGAGACGGTTATTCATATCAGTTTGTAACAAATAGTTGTTCCACTTTTATGAATGATCTCTATTCGCGTTCATATCTTGTTTGATTATATGTGAATTATCCTGGTTGTTCGAAACTAATTGATAATGCATGAACATTTGTAAAATATTGAAATGCCTTAAAATACCCAACTTAATGATATATTCATTAATGAATGAAACCATTGTTTGAATTCAAACGTTATGTTGATAATATGTGAAAGACATTCGATTTCTTGTCACATATAAATCATGCCTAAGTTTGGAAAAATAACTTGAACACCGTGTATTACTTGAATACAAAGTGTTTAATGAATTGTTAAAAGTAAACACATATTCGATGTATTGTGTTTTAACGAAAATGGTAATTATCATTATATGATTGTTTAAATGTGTAAAGAAGTTTACCAAATAAACATAAGTATGAAACTATTTGATATGATCAAAGTGTTTCATCAACAAAGGGTATAAATATAAAAGAGAATCTAATTACTATGATTTGATCAATAGTAATGAAATTCAACTTTATACGATTAACATAGAAGTAATTGTGGAATACAATGCATTTGAAACGTCAAAATGCAAAGCATCACAATGTGATATTAGATATCAAAATGGGTGAATAGATGGCGCCAAAATAAATCGTTGTAGTGTAGATGTAGAGACCATTAGTTAGAAATAGTCAGCACTCAATTAGAATATATAGTGAACCATTTGAGTTCGTGAAAGCGGCTCCATATCTAGTATGGATCATCGTAAAAGTTTTGGGGTTATTCGATATAACCAAAACAATAGCGAATAAGTCCTTGTAGAGTATTCATTGGAAACTTTGAATACGAAATCCATAGCTGAAACCAAAAGAGAAGCAAAACTTGTATTGCTTGGATTTTGGTACATTTTCGAGAAAGTTCGCATTCAGTGATATTTCTCGATTATGGAGCAAATGGAAGATAGTGTGAAACACGATGAGGATTAAAATCCCTGCATCAGAGTGTTGAGAAGCGCAACGGAAAACATTCCTAAACGATTCTCTTCACAAAGGAAAGAATCAATGATAATGATCATTGTGTTTTCCCCACTGGTGTTTTCACTACATAAAGTAGGATTCAAATTGTAATCCATATCTTGTATGGAGACATTTTTGAATCATTTGTCATGATTCTTGGAATATGACATACCTACGAACTACTAAGGAAATAATGGTAAACTGAAATTATTAGAAATCCTAGAAGCAAAATTCCCTTGAGATTAGGAAGCAATTCGTTGCTGAATCTCACAAGTAAAAGGGGTTACTTGGATTTTCCCAAATGACTGCAAAGACATAGTGGAAAAGGGGTGAATGACAAAAGCACAATTTGTCAAGTATTGGACGAATTCAAATGAATTTGATTCAAGTGTGCTAAATGTCTAGTGGATTTAAAACTAGTAAAAGTACTAGTATCTCATAGTAAATCTCTCACTTTGATATTTGATCAAAGGATTTTGAAGTTGTTCAAAATAGCGAGTGGATATACAATTTGCATGAAATTGAGTGGGAGCTATGAAAGTCTTCCTAAAACAATATGTGAATGACATATTTTTGAGTGGGAGCAATATAAGTCTCAAATTCAAATATGTAGGAACATAGTTTGAGTAAGAGTATTGATTCATGCCCAAATATGTTGGGAACATATTTTGAGTGGGAGCTTATAGGTGTGATTCTTAAGTGTGTTAAGAATAAAAGCACAAGTACCAATAAATAATGATTTATAAGGTGTAGAAGTTGATAATAAGTGTATTATGATATTATATAGTATTCCTTAAGGGATTCTGAAAAGGGTTTTAGAATAGAAGTTAATTAAGGAACTGGTCCTTAATAATAGAAGTTAGGAATAGTATTAAGTTTAACATCAATGGTTGAAATAAAGAAAAGGATGATTATCATCCACTATGTTGAGACATAGGTTATATCTTAGAAAACCATGATAGTAACTTAACATAATATATGATCCAAGAAGGAACGTTTAAAAGGTGATTAAGTTTGAATCACAGAACTTGAGCTAAGTTTGTCCACAGTTTCTAATAGAGAAATGCAGACATATTTTCCAAATCCATAAAGGATGACATATCTTAAAGCATAAAGGGTATGTTATAAGGGAATATGTTGGAAACTCCTGTAAATACCGATTAGAGTCAAGTAGGAAGCAAGGTGAACAAAAACATCGAAAGTTGCACAGAGTGCACTCGTGTTTTGATGAATACATTTATAATAATAGATAAGGGTACCATCTAAAGTGTTGTATAATTTTATTGCGGGGTAGTTCACTTTTAATGTAGAATGATGTGTCCCAGGGCACAGTGCCCATGAGAAAGCCCTCAAGGTTGATCTATAGTCACTGTAGGCTCCTAGAATCAGGTCTCGTTCTGCTGCCATAGCAACGATGCATACACACAGATGTTATCATGTGATGATAAAATATTAATGTTAATCAAGGTGACATTAGTAAGTTGCAAAAGATTTAGGAATGTAAAGTACAGACCCAAGACTCAACCTCTTCCATGAGCAAGCATGTTCAGGGTACCGGATATATGGTGCCAACAATTAAGAACAAATGCAGCTAGTTTATTTGTACTCTAGTGCAAGTGGGAGATTGTTGGAAATATGCCCTAGAGACAAATAGTAATAAGGACTATTATCATATTTCGTAAAGTTTATGATTAAGTTTTATATCATGCTATACCTGTATTGAGTGGAAACATCAATACACGTGTGATATACAAACAACCAGGGGTTCCAAGTGAAACTCTAGTCACTGGTTCATTGGTCAACAGATGATTAAGTTTCCTGATCATGTGGCATTTATGCCAGTTGGAAATGGGGTCAACTCATTATAAGAATGAGATGATGAACCAATACCCAACCTAAACATCGTGACCAGATCATGTCACGAAGTTCAAGTTATGATGATTAGAAATGGATCCTCGTAGACTATTCCTTAGACCGTGAGGCTATATCAATCACTGTCTCCCGAGAGTGCTTAGATAGAATCAAGCGCCACTTGGTAATATAATGGTTATAGAGATGTGTTCAGGTACTCGGAGGAAACCGTAGAGGCAATATATGTCAAGAGCGGGATTGTCCATCCACATGACGGAAATATACTCAAGGGCCCACTCAGAGAAGTTATATCCAATAGCTGCGCAACGTGTGATTTGATCACAGGGATATCACTTGTTAGAACGAGTCAAGTAGCATTGTTCAGTAACGAGATTGAACATGACATGGTGATGTCATTGATCAGATCTCGGGCAATGCAAGTATTGAGAGACAAAGGGAATAAGACACGACCATCCCGGTTCAAACGATGAAAGATCTTCGTGGAACGCAGAGGGGTCACTGATGCGCTCGACTTTCGACATAGAGCTCGTTGGGAACCCCAAGAGGAAGGTATGATGAGCACAACAGTAAGTTTTCCCTCAGTTATGAAACCAAGGTTTAATCGAATCAGTAGGAGCAAGGAAACACCCCAAAGGTGTTACTAGCTGAGCTTTGGCAGGGCGCACTACCGGTGCTAGTAGCAACGTGGAGACCTGCACAACACAACCACATAACTTTGTCCCCTACTTGCGATGAGGTTGTCAATCTCACTGTGTTTTGCGGAAAACAAAGGATTAAACGTATCGAATGGAAAGAAGTAAAAGTTTGCAGAAAGTAAACACAAAGCAGAAACAATTTATAGATTGTATGTAAAGAAAAAAAGGACCGGGATCCATAGTTTACTAGAGGTGGCTCTCCTTAAGATAGATAACATGCTGGGTGAACAAATTACCGCGGGGCAATTGACAAACACCGAGAAAGCAATACATGCATATAATAATCATCTTGACTCCTCTGAGACTTGATTGGGCATTACAACATAATACATAGACCGCCATCCAACTGCATCTATGACTCATAATCCACCTTCAGGTTATCATACGAACCCCCTCCAGTATTAAGTTGCAAGCAACAGATTATTGCTTTACGAACTACGTGTAAAGTAAACAATACGATTGTTTTATGAACAAAGGATTGTTGTTTTCTCCCTAGTGGCAACAAGACATATATTACTTTAGAGATTTCTATCACTTCCCCAGATTACCAGAGGCATGAACCCACTATCGAGCATAAATACTAACTCTTGGAGTTGCTAGCATCTACTTGGCCCAGATAGCTACTAACAATGGAAAGCATGCAAGATCTCAAATAACAAAGACATGATAAAATCAATAATCAATCTGAAATAGCATCTCAATATCCATCGGATCCCCGCAAACACAACATGTATGAATTACAAATAGATGATCTTGATCATGAACGGAGCTCACAAGATCAAAACATGAAAGCACAAAGGAGGAGAAACTAGCCATCTAGCTACTACATGGATCCGTAGTCCAAGGATGAACTACTCATGCATCACACCGGAGGCTTGCATGGTGATGAAGAAGGCCTCCGGGGTGAATTCCCCTCTCTGGCAGGGTGCCGGGAAGAGCTTCAGATCCCTCCCGATCTAGGGATGGAGATGACGGCGGCTACAGACTCTTTCGTGGATTTTTGATCGGGTACTTAGGGTTTACATCCCGAGGGCATCTTGTAGTCGGAAGGGGAGGCCGAGGGGGTGCCAGGGCTGGCCTCACCACCCCCTGGCACAGGCCAGGCTGGGCCGCGCGGCCAGGTGGTGTGGTGGCCCCCTGGTCCCTCTCCGTCATGTATTCTGGCACTTGATCACTTCCGAAAAATAGGCACTTTGGCTTTTGTCCCGTCCAATTCCGAGAATATTCATTTTCTGACTTTCCTGGAACCAAAAATAGCAGAAAACAGGCAGTTGGCACTGTGGCTCTTGTTAATAGGTTAGTCCAAGAAATGATATGAAAAGTACTCCAAAGTTGGAACAAAACACAAGAAAGTGGATAAAACCAAGCATGGAACATCAAAAATTATAGATATATTTGCAATGTATCAACATCCCCAAGCTTAACTCCTGCTCGTCCTCGAGTAGGTAAGTGATAAAAAGAAAGAATAATTTTTGAGGTGACATGCACCATCAAAGACTTGATCAAAGTATTTGCAAAACATTCAAAGCTGGGATCATAGTACTTCAATCATAACATGAAATACAAAGTTCTAGCAATAAGCAAAGAAACTATGATGCAACATGAAAAGGCACAAACAAAAGATTCATGAATTACAATGCTTTGCAAGATGTTTGTTTGTTTGTTTCACATAAAGAAAACATAGCATAATAGTATTCAGCTTGTCCCTCAATAGAGTAGCAAATATAAATGCATAGGACACCTTCAAAGTTCATGAGAGTGACTAGATACAATAGTTTAAAACAAGCAATAACAAGTTATGCATCAATCAACTAGTCTTGGGACAATGCACACAGAACTAAGAATGGCCACTATGCTCTCAAAGTAGGTGCATAAAGATAGAAGGTGGAAACTCAATATAATGGTGGAAGAAAGGCCTTTTGTAAAAGGAAGTAGGGATTCAAGTCTCATAAAGAGCTTCCAAAAATTATGGTACTTGTAGCTTTCAGCTCTCATTGCCCCTATCATAAGCATCTTGAAGTGATTAAGGTTAAAGTGAACAAACTGTGGTGTACATGCTTGACGAAGTATAAGTCAGAAATCTCATGTCCCTTGTATACAAGGGCCGCTCCTCATGCTACTCAAGTTTAGTCACCGGTAAGTTCTTGTCATCGTAAGTACATGTGTATCATAGAGAACCGCCAACGGGGTACCCCTTGCCCGATGATACGGAAGAATCCCCATATCAAAGTGACAAGGCAAGCAGACAACGAGCATCTCAACATTCTTCTTATTTACCATGGGAATATGGTGCTTTTTTCTCTCTTTCCTCTTTTCATAGTATCTCCTTTTTTTTTCTCTTTTCTCTTTTTTTTCTCAATATAGGACTCTTTTTTTATAAGAAGAATGCTTCATAGACAACTCATTATGGTTACGCTGCAGGTTTCCACCATGTCAGCATGGATTAGACCAGCGACCCAGGTGTTTCTCTAACACATATACATAACTCCATGGACTTATAAGCTCCCCTTTCATTTCACACCGACGACATCCATATACAAAAGAGCATGATATCAACTAGGTACAAGTACCAAGTGCAATGTTGAAAGCGTTCCCCATGAAAGCATGGTTCTGCTAATTCCCAACAAATAAGTGCAAGAATATACAACATATAAGACACAATGGTTCAAGTTTATTAAGGTCAAGTAAAGTAAAGTGTGCCATCAAGTTCGTGAGAGCTTTAATCACTAGTTTTCTCATAACAAGTGGAAGGTAAACAAAAGCATGAATGTACTTGGAATAGCATAAGCTAGTAGGTAGGTATGGTGGACTCTTTGGAATAACTTGGTTTAGGGATTTGGATGCATGAGTGGAACTCATACTTTGTTGTGGAGGCTAGCAAAAGACTGGGAGCAACAAACTAAGAGAGCAGTAATGGCCATAATCATGCAGAGCGACAGAACATCATTGATCAAAGCATAAAGTGATATACAAGTTGAAAACTAAAGGATCATACAGGCTATGATGACTTTGGATAGTCATAACATGGTGTGAGCATGTGCCAAGTCAACCCAAATAAAGCATCAAAGGAGAATACCACTATACTATGCTTTAATATGCTAAAACAACACATGATTCATCCAAGGCACATTAAGCAATCTCAATTGTTTATAACAAGTCATTCTACAACAAAGAATACTAAGCATAAAGCCAAAACAATATCAAGCATGGCATGACAGCATAGGCCACAGTCAAAAACGAGCTCTTTTTACCACATAAGCATGAACTTTCCTACTCTTTTCCAAACCAAACCAAACTATTTGCAAACCAATGTATGAAAGAGGGGGTTAAACCAATTTATTCAGAAAACTAAGCAAACCAAAGCAAACAAAAAACCAAAACAAAAACTAAAAAGAAGACGCTCCAAGAAAAACACAACTGTGCATGAAACAATAAAAATGAAGCGTTTGGAAGAAACCTATGATTTTTATTGATGAAGAAGGGGGATGCCTTGGGTATCCCTAAGCTTTGACGCTTGTACTTCTTGGATATTTCTTGGCGTGACACGCGTGGAATCCCCAAGCTTGAGCTTTAGTCCATCCTTCATCTTATTACTCATTCCTTCCATACACCTGAAATTTTTCCTTCATACAAAACTTCACACAATCTCATTAACAACATTAGTGTACTTAAGATAAATAAGTCTTAAGATTCAGTTATAACACCAAATAAACTTCCATTAGAACACTAGATACTGTAGCACTTCCCTCAAAAAGCTCAATTCCCCAAAAGAACTCAAGAAGGAACTAACAAGAAGAAAATACAGAAAATGGCAGAAATCTGTCAAAATAGACCAGCAGTTAAAGAAGAATTTTTTTCGAAGATCTTCTGTTGCTCAAATCAAAAAGTGTTGAAGTAACGAAAGTTAGATAACAACCTGGGGCAGAAGCAAAAAAAGTACAGCTCAATCCGGCATACAGAGCTCTCTCACGAATTTTTACGGTGAAGGACAAAAATCTGTTTCAGGACAGCAACTTTCCCAATCATTACTTCTCTCTCATTAGAGGTTACTCTTGGCACAAAAAGAAAATAAAAAGGATAAGGAGAGGTTATTACAGAGGTAGTAACTTCCAAGACTTATCTAAAACTTTTGGGTTATCTCCCAATAAGTACTTTTCTTTAACGCCTTTAAGTTAGGCATAAGAAGCAAATAAAGAATCAAGTGTTCTCGAATGAAGAAGCATTAAGACCAAATTTTGTTACCATAGGAGAAGCAAAATAAATCTTTTCTCTCTTTTTAGGGAAGTGTTCTATACCTTTATTGAGTGGGAGTTGATATTTAATGGTGCCTTCTTTCATATCAATGATGGCACCAACAGTTCTAAGAAAAGGTTTTCCCAAAGTAATAGGACAAGAAGCATTGTATTCAACATCCAAAACATAGAAATCAATGGGGACATAGGAATCGTTAACCAAAATAAGAACATCATTAAGACTCCCCATGAGTTTCTTTTTAGCATTAGCATCAAGTGGGACATTCAAATAACAATCTTCAAGAGGAGGCAAATCAAGCATATCATAAATCCTTCTAGGCATAATAGAAACACTACTATCAATATCACACAAAGCTTTGAAATGAAAGTCATTCACTTTCATATTAATGATGGGTTCCCAACCATCTTCTTGCTTTATAGGAATAGAAGCTTTATGTTTCATCTTTTCTTCTTTAATCTTTATGAGAGCATCAGTAATGTGTTTTGTAAAAGCCATGTTCATAGCACTAGCATTAGGACTTTTAGCAAGCTTTTGTAGGAACTTAATAACTTCAGAGATATTGCAACCATCAAGATCAAAATCAACTTTATCATCTAAAGTAGTAGAACTATTACTAGCCTCAACACTAGTGGTGGTAATAGTAGAAACACTAATGTTTCTAGCAACTTCATCTTCTCTTTCCCACTTAGCATGTAATTCAGCTTATAGTCTAACATTTTCATCAATTCTTACTTGTATAGCATTAGTGGCTGCAAAGGGATTCTCATTAGTTTCAGGTTTAGCAGCCATTTTATTCAAAGTAGATTGAGCTTCAGCCAAAGATGCTATATTTCTTTCAGCATTAGAGAGTTTTTCCTCAATAGTTTTACTGAAAGCAGTTTGTTTACTAATAAACTCTTTAAGCATAACTTCAAGTTCAGAGGGAGCACTCTTATTATTGTTGTAAGAATTTCCATAAGCATTACCATTGTTGGGAGGATATGGCTTATAATTGTTGTTACCAAAATTGTTCCTATAAGCATTATTACCATAAGCATTGTTGCCAAAGTTGTTATTTCTTATGAAGTTCACATCAGCTTGCTCTTCTTGAGCAACCAAAGAGGCTAAAGGAACATTATTTGGATCAATATGGGCTTTCCCATTAACAAGCATAGACATAATAAAATCAATTTTATCACTCAAGGAGGAGGTTTCCTCAACAGAATTTACCTTCTTACCTTGTGGAGCTCTCTCAGTATGCCATTCAGAATAATTAACCATCGTATTGTCCAAAAGTTTTGTTGCAGCACCCAAAGTGATGGTCATATAGGTACCTCCAGCAGCTGAATCCAATAGGTTCCCTGAAGAATAGTTCGATCCTGCATAAACAGTTTGGATGATCATCCAAGCAGTTAGTCCATGAGTGGGACAATTCTTAACCAAACATTTCATTCTTTCCCAAGCTTGAGCAACATGCTCATTATCAAGTTGTATAAACTTCATTATTTCACTTCTCATGGATATAATCTTAGCAGGAGGATAGTATTTTCCAACAAAAGCATCTTTGCACTTAGTCCAAGAATCAATACTATTCCTAGTTAAGGAATTCAACCATTCTTTAGCTTTTCCTCTCAAAGAGAAAGGAAACAATTTCAGTTTAATAATATCACCATCTATATCCCTATGCTTTTGCATCTCACAAAGTTCAACAAAGTTATTTAGATGGGAAGCAGCATCTTCATTACCAATACCAGAAAATTGGGCTCTCATAACAAGATTGAGTAAAGAAGGTTTTATCTCAAAGAAAGTATTTTCAGCCACAGGTGGAGCAATAGGTGTGCTCATAAAATCATTGTTGTTGGTGCTAGTGAAGTCACACAAGTTAGTGTTTTCAAGAGTAGTCATTTTTTTGGGTTTTCAAATAAGAAAGCAAACTTGCAAAACTATTTTTTTTTGTGTTTTTTGAAGAACAAAACAAGCAAA
This sequence comes from Avena eriantha, assembly GCA_910589775.1. Classification (NCBI taxonomy): domain Eukaryota; kingdom Viridiplantae; phylum Streptophyta; class Magnoliopsida; order Poales; family Poaceae; genus Avena; species Avena eriantha. The sequence continues at coordinate 441,640,303 of OU342740.1, forward strand.
CAAAGCAAAAAGAAACTAAGCAAAAAAGAAAACAACAAAGTAAAGAGATTGGTTATGAGGGACTCCCCTTGTGAAGATGTCCTTGACTCCCCGGCAACGGCGCCAGAAAAGATCTTGATGCGCTTGACTTTCGACGTAGAGCTCGTTGGGAACCCCAAGAGGAAGGTATGATGAGCACAGCAGTAAGTTTTCCCTCCGTTATGAAACCAAGGTTTAATCGAACCAGTAGGAGCAAGGAAACACCCCAAAGGTGTTACTAGTTGAGCTTTGGCAGGGCGCACTATCAGTGCTAGTAGCAACGTGGAGACCTGCACAACACAACCACAGAACTTTGTCCCCAACTTGCGATGAGGTTGTCAATCTCACCGTGTTTTGCGGAAAACAAAGGATTAAACGTATTGAATGGAAAGAAGTAAAAGTTTGCAGAAAGTAAACACAAAGCAGAAACAGTTTATAGATTGTATGTAAAGAAAAAGGACAGGGATCTATAGTTCACTAGAGGTGGCTCTCCTTAAGATAGATAACATGTTGGGTGAACAAATTACAGCGGGGCAATTGACAAACATCGAGAAAGCAATACATGCATATACTAATCATCTTGACTCCTTTGAGACTTGATTGGGCATTACAACATAATACATAGACCGCCATCCAACTGTATCTATGACTCATAATCCACCTTCAGGTTATCATTCGAACTCCCTCCAGTATTAAGTTGCAAGCAATAGATTATTGCTTTACGAACTGCGTGTAAAGTAAACAATACGATTGTTCTATGAACAAAGGATTATTGTTTTCTCCCTAGTGGCAACATCACATCTAGTACCTTAGAGATTTCTGTCACTTCCCCAGATTACCAGAGGCATGAACCCACTATCGAGCATAAATACTAACTCTTGGAGTTTCTAGCATCTACTTGGCCAAGATAGCTACTAACAACGGAAAGCATGCAAGATCTCAAATAACAAAGACATGATAAAATCAATAATCAATCTGAAATAGCATCTCAAGATCCATCGGATCCCCACAAACACAACATGTATGAATTACAAATAGATGATCTTGATCATGAACGGAGCTCACAAGATCTAAACATGAAAGCACAAAGGAGGAGAAACCAGCCATCTAGCTACTACATGGATCCGTAGTCCAAGGATGAACTACTCACGCATCACACCGGAGGCTTGCATGGTGATGAAGAAGGCCTCCAGGGTGAATACCCCTCTCCGGCAGGGTGCCGGGAAGAGCTTCAGATCCCTCCCGATCTAGGGATGTAGATGACGGCGGCTACAACCTCTTTCGTGGATTTTTGATCGGGTACTTAGGGTTTACGTCCCGAGGGCATGTTATAGTCGGAAGGGGAGGCCGAGGGGGTGCTAGGGCTGGCCTCACCACCCCCTGGCACGGGCCAGGCTGGGCCTCGCGGCCAGGTGGTGTGGTGGCCCCCTGCTCCCTCTCCGTCTCGTATTCTGGCACTTGATCACTTCCGAAAAAATAGGCACTTTGGCTTTTGTCCCGTCCAATTCTGAGAATATTCATTTTCTGACTTTCCTGGAACCAAAAACAGCAGAAAACAGGCAGCTGGCTCTATGGCTCTTGTTAATAGGTTAGTCCAAGAAATCATATGAAAAGTACTCCAAAGTTGGAACAAAACACAAGAAAGTGGATAAAACCAAGCATGGAACATCAAAAATTATAGATACATTTGCAATGTATCAGACACATGGCCATCCAGGTCCCTCTATTGATCATTGGTCCGGGAGTGTCCCGACCATGTCTGGAGTGTTCCCGAACCATACGGTATCACGCTTAAGGGTTTGATGATGCTTAGAGAGTGTTTATAGGATCAGAAGAATCACTGAAGAATAGTAGAGATAAAATCGGAAGGGTTTCCGTAAGTCCGAAGGATGTCTGGAGTGGAGGTGGTAGGTGTTCCATAGCCACAGAGATTGAATAATATGTGAATGAATGTTAAATCATGATTTAATCATTTATCATAATTATTTAATAAATATAAAATCAATTTAAAAGGTCAAAGGGCTGAATGGGCCAATTCCCAGAGGGGAAATGGCCCAAGAGGGGACCACACACCTAGGAGAGGTCTAAGGGGTGGCCGGTGGCCCTAATGGGCCTGCCCCACATGGGGACCATGGGTGGGGGCTGGCCGGCGCACCTCCCCAACCCTTCCCCTTGATTAGTCCCACCCCGAGACTTTGAGGGAGGGTGTACCCCTAATACATTGCAAATGTATCTATAATTTTTGATGTTCCATGCTTGGTTTTATCTACTTTCTTATGTTTTGTCCACACTTTGGAGTATTTTCATATGATTTCTTGGACTAACCTATTAACAAGAGCCACAATGCCAGTTGCCTGTTTTCTGATTTTTTTGTTTCCAGAAAGTCAGAAAATAAATATTCTCGGAATTGAACGGGATAAAATCCAAAGTCGATACTTTACCGGAAGACTCACAGAGCCAGAAGGAGAGACGAAGGGGGGGCACAGGCTGCCAAAACCACCCCTAGGCGCGGGTCCCCTGGCCACGCCATGGCATGGTGTGGGCCCCTGGCTGGCCACCGACCTCGCCCCTTCTCCTATATATTCCTCCCGATACAGAAACCCTAAGTCGTCAAGCCTCTAGCCATGAAAAGTTCCGCAGCACCGCCGCCACCGAAGGGGAGATTCAGGGGACAAAAAGTCTCTGTTCTGGCACCCTGCTGGGATGGGGAAGTGCCCCCAGAGCCATCTCCATCGATCTCCACCACCATGTCCATCACCATTGCTGATTCCCATGAGGAGGGAGTAGTTCTTCCTCGAGGCTAAGGGTTCTACCTGTAGCTATGTGTTCATCTCTCTCTATGCATGATCTTATTGAGATCATGAGCTTGTAATCTATAGATCAACCTTGCTACTCAAGTGCTTTAATAGATCTATGATCTCCCCATGTGTGTGAAGTTGACAGTGTGCACACCATGGTGGCACTTAGGCTAGAGATTATAAATACTTGTTATGAGTTATATTTGGAATTGGATGTTTTTATATAATTGTGGTGTTTGTTGAACCATCTAGTGCTCAAGGTGATAGTGTGGGGTTTTCTAGATGGGAAAGATGAACTTTGAGGTGTGCTATTATAGCCCTACCATGGTTTAGACTGTCCAACCGGAGAGTACTTCAGAGTAGTATCATGAAGAGAAGATATTTATATGAGAGTATTCACTAGTGAAACTATGATCCCTAGGCCTTGTTTCCAAACATTGAAACACCGTTTGCAATTAGATCTGTTACATGTTTGCTTGTTGCTATCTTTATTTCAGTTTGCCTTTAGTCTCTTCCATGCCATCAAGCTATTTTCTTGCACTGTTGTCTTATATCCATACCACTTGTATTTCACTATCTCTTCGCTGAACTAGTGCACCTATACACCTGACAAGTGTATTGGGTGTGTTAGGGACACAAGAGACTTCTTGTTTCTTGATTGCAGGGTTGCTTGAGAGGGATCCCTTTGACCACTTCCTCCCTGAGTTCGATAAACCTTGTGTAATTCACTTAAGGGAAACTTGCTGCTTTTCTACAAACCTCTGCACTTGGAGGCCCAACAACTGTCTACAAGAATAGAAGTGCATAGACATCAAGCTATTTTCTGGCGCCGTTTTCGGGGAGGTAAGGTTAAAGGTACTCACATCCTCCGGTGTGAGTGCTCGAAGTTATTTCCTTTAGATTCTGTAATTTTGTCTTTTTGTTTCTTGTTTTTATTTTCACTAGTTAGGCTTAATGGAAAAAAATAGAGAGCTTTTTAGTATTTTTCCTAAGTTAGAACATGAATTGTCTAATAGCAATGTTATTGGTATGAATCTTTTGAACACCTTTGTTACTAATGTTATGGAAACGTCTAAGCTTGGGGAAGCTAGTTTTTATGAAAATGATCTTTTTAGTTCCCCAGCTTTAAAGAAGAAAATTTGCTCTGATGATACTTTATCTCCCATATGTGGTAATTCTAATGATACTTGTGATATTTTAAATCCACATACTGAAAGCATCTCTTTTAAAATACCTATAAAAATTGTTGAACGTGTTATGAACAACTGTTATTCGGGAGATGGAACTGTCCATCATGGTGCTCATTTACTCTTTATGCACGAATTATGCAAGTTGTTCAAGTGTGCAGGTATTTCAATGAACCAAGTTAGGAGGAAGCTATTCCCTTTGTTACTTAAGGGCAAAGCAAGGGAGTGGTATGAGCTACTAGATGATCCTCATCATTTGGAGTGGAAGGAACTTGAATCTCTCTTTTACTCTAAATTTTATCCTCCTCATGAAATTCATAAAGATAGGAATTACATTTATAATTTTCATCCACATGATGGAGAAAGTATTGCCCAAGCATGTGGGAGAGTGAAGTCACTAATGCTCAAATGTCCCATTCATGAGCTCCCTAGTAATATTGTTATTAATAATTTCTATGCAAGGCTTTCAGGACATTACAAGGACTATCTAGATACTTGTTTGGAGGGATCCTTCACGAGTAAGGAGGTCAAAGCTAAGTGGGATCTTCTTGAAACAATTCAAAGCAATACCGAAGATTGGGATAACAACAAAGGTAAAGAACCAGGTATAAACTATGAGTATGATTGCATTAAGTCTTTCGCTGAAACTGCTGATTTTCAAGAGCTTAGTGCCAAATATGCTCTTGATCCTCAAATTCTTGTTGATTGTTATAGAACATTTGCTTCTCATATTAATGCTCCTAAAGAAAAATGGGACATGTATCATGAGCCTTATAAAGACACTTGCATGGAAAATGAAATTGTTATTAATGATAGCCATAAACATGCTCAAACCTCTGAAAGTACTATTTCTTATAAGCATGTTAATTTTTGTGGAATACATAGACCTTGTGAGAATAATCAAATTGAAGAAGAATATTGTATCACCCACAGGAATGAAAAAACTAGAATGTGGTATAGGGCTTTAAATGATCTTGGTAAAAAAGTTTGTGCCCTTTATCCTTTTATTTGTGAACTTTGCTTTGAAGTGGGTCATTTCAATTTTCAATGCTCAGGCCATAATAATAATAACCCTTCTAATCGAATGAGTACTGCAAGTTTGTATTGTGATGACATGATCACTCCTAATCAGCATGATGAACTTACATTATTTTTGGGACGTGAAGAGTTATCAAGAAAAACCTCTTTGGTAGATATGGGTGCTTTTGATATGAATAGTGTCCTGCATGGTTGTCATGTTTATTGTGTTGATAATTGCCACACAAATACTTACATAAAAACTATTATAAAAGATGAGGTTTTACCAAAATATTATAGGACTAATATGTGTTTTGTTCTTATTAATGAAAAGGAGGAATCCTCCAAAGTTTCTTCTATTGTCTCTAACAACGAACCAGAGTATATGGAGAAGCTTCCTTTCAAGACTCTCCCTCCTAAAGAGAGGAAGAAAAGAAGAAGATGAGGAGTAAAAGAAGAGAGGAAATGGTATTTTCCCCTAAGCATGTTGCTCCTATTATAGTTTTTGATGTGTCTGTACTCAGTGATGTTCCTATGCCTATTACCTATAGTAGTGATCATGATTGGGAAAAGCACACTACCTTTGATATTGAAAATCTCTTCGGTACCAATTCTGAAAATGATGATATTAATAATTTCTATACTATTAGTGCTATCCATGATCCTTCCAATGATGGTGTGTTTACAAATTAACACACTTTGGAAGATAACTATTCTATTGCGTATGATGATACTATACCTCCAATATATGATGATTGCAATGATGAATATGGTATTTTCAGTCCACCTACTATTGAGGAGAAAATTAATTATGATTACAATATGCCTCCTATATTTGATGATTATGGTGATGAGAATAATATTGATAGCTATTTTGTTGAATTTTCTCCCACTATGATTAATAAGAATGACTATTCTTATAGGGAGAGTAATAATTGTTTTATGCATGTGGCTCATGATAAGAATGTTCTATGTGATAGTTATATTGTTAATTTTATTCATGATGCTACTGAAAGTTATTATTAGAGAGGGAAACATGGTTTTATGTGGCCCAACAATATTAAGTTTCCCCTCTTTATGTTGAAAGTATTGAAGTTGCACTTGTTTTGCTTTACTATGCTTGTTGCTTTGTGCTTTCATGACTTGTTTATTTACAAGATTACTATACATAGGAAGTGGGTTAGACTTAAATGTGCTTTGAATTTGCTTCTTGATGCTCTCTTTTACTTCAATTCATATTTCTTAATGTGCCTTGGAAGAACTAGCACTGTTACCACTTATAATTATCCATACCACTTGTATGTCACTATCTCTTCACCGAACTAGTGCGCCTATACACCTGACAAGTGTATTGGGTGTGTTGGGGACACAAGAGACTTCTTGTATCTTGATTGCAGGGTTGCTTGAGAGGGAATACCTTTGATCACTTCCTCCCTAAGTTCGATAAACCTTGGGTAATCCACTTGAGGGAAAACTTGTTGTTGTTCTACAAACCTCTGCACTTGGAGGCCCAACAACTGTCTACAAGAATAGAAGTGCGTAGACATCAGGCTATTTTCTGGTGCCGTTGCCGGGGAGGTAAGGTAAAACGTATTCACACCGGAGGATTAAAGAAGAAGAACCTCCCACGGCAAACACCTATTTTCTTGCGCCGTTGCCGGGGAGGTAAGGTAAAAGGTACTCACATCCTCCGGTGTGAGTGCTCGAAGTTATTTCCTTTAGATTCTGCAATTTTGTATTTTTGTTTCTTGTTTTCACTAGTTAGGCTTAATGGAAAAAAAATAGAGAGCTTTATAGTATTTATCTTGAGTTAGTACATGAAGTGTTTGAAGAGAAAATTAAAAAAACCTATGGAACTTTATTTGCATGCTAATAGCAATGTTGTTAGTATGAATTCTTTGGACACCATTATTGCTAATGCTATGGAAAAGTCTAAGCTTGGGGAAGCTAGTTTTTATGAAAATGATATTTTTAGTCCCCCATCTTTCGAGGAGAAAATGTACTTTGATGATACTATGCCTCCAATATATGATGATTACAATGATGAATATGATATTTTCAGTCCACCTACTATTGAGGAGGATAATTATGACTACAATATGCCTCCTATATTTGATGATTATGTTGATCAGAATAATAATGATAGCTATTTTGTTGAATTTGCTCCCACTACGATTAATAAGAATGACTATGCTGATGTGGAGAGTAATAACTATTATATGCGTGTGGCTCATGCTACGCATGTTTCATGTGATAGTTATATTGTTACTTTTATTCATGATGCTACTGAAAGTTATTATGAGAGAGGGAAACATGGTTTTATGTGTCTCAACAATATTAAGTTTCCCCTCTTTATGTTTAAAATTTTGAAGCTGCAGTTGTTTTGATTTCCTATGCTTGTTGCTTCGTGCTTTCATCACTTGTTTCTTTACAAGATTCCTATGCATACGAAGTGGGTTAGACTTAAATGTTCTTTGAATTTGCTTCTTGATGCTCTCTTTTTCTTCAATTCATATTTCTTATGTGAGCATCTTCTCAAACTATCATGCCTAACTTAAAGGCTTTAAAGAAAAGTACTTATTGGGAGATAACCCAAAAGTTTTAGATGAGTCTCGGAAGTTATTACCTCAGTAATAACCGCTCCTTATCCTTTTTATTTGCTTTTTTGTGCCAAGAGTAACCTCTAATGAGAGACAAGTAATGATTGGGAAAGTTGCTGTCCTGAAACAGATTTCTATGCTTCACCGTAAAAATTCGTGTAAAATATCTGTACGTCCTTGTTAGGCGTGAATTTTTGTGCTTCTGACCCCGGTTGTTACCTAACTTTTGTTAGTTCAACACTTTTTGATTTGACCAACAGAAGGTCTTCGAAAAAATTCTTCTTTACCTGCTGGTCTGTTTTGACAGATTTCTGCCATTTTCTGCATTTGCTTCTTGTTGGTTCCTTTTTGAGTTCTTTTGGGGAATTGAGCTTTTTGAGGGAAGTGCTACAGTATCTAGTGTTCTAATGTAAGTTTATTTGGTGTTATAACTGAACCTTAAGACTTATTTATCTTGAATGCACTAATGTTGCTAATAAAGATTGTGTGAAGTTTTGTATACAGGAAAATTTTCAGGTGTATGGAAGGAATGAGTAATGAGATGAAAGATGGACTAAAGCTCAAGCTTGGGGATGCCACGTGTGTCACCCCAAGAAATATCCAAGAAGTACAAGCGTCAAAGCTTGGGGATGCCCAAGGCATCCCCCTCTTCATCAAGAAAAATCTCAGGTTTCTTCCAAACGCTTCATCTTTATTGTTTCATGCACAGTTGTGTTGTTCTTGGAGCGTCTTCTTTTTCATTTTTGTTTTGGTTTTTCGTTTACTTTGTTTTCTTAATTTGCTGAATAAATTGGTTGGACCCCCTCTCTCATGCATTGGTTTTCAAATAGTTTGGTTTGGATTGGAAAAGAGTAGGAAAATTCATGCTTAAGTGGTAAAGAGAGCTCGTTGTTTACTGTGGCCTATGCTTTGTCATGCCATGCTTGATATTGTTTTGGCTTTATGCTTAGTATTCTTTGCTGTAGCATGACATGTTATAAACAATTGAGATTTCTTAATGTGCCTTGGAAGAATCATGCATTGTTTTAGCATATTAAAGCATAGTATTATGGTATTCTCCTTTGATGCTTTATTTGGGTTGCCTTGGCACATGCTCACACCATGTTATGACTATCCCAAGTCACCATAGCCTTGATGATCCTTTAGTTTTCGACTTGTAATATCACTTTATGCTTTAATTAATGATGTTTTGTCGCTCTGCATGATTATGGCCATTATTTCTCTCTTAGTTGGTCGCTCCCAGTCTTTTGCTAGCCTCCGTAATCAAGTATGAGTCCCACTCATGCATCCAACTCCTAAAACCAAGTTATTCCAAAGAGTCCACCATACCTACCTATTAGCATTTGCTATTCCAAGTATATTCATGTTTTTATCTACCTTCCGAATTAAACTTGTTATGTGAAAATTAGTGATTAAAGCTCTCATGAACTTGATGACACACTTTACTTTCTTGCAATTAATAAACTTGAACCATTGTGCCCATCTTTGTTGCGTATATGCTTGCGCTTTATAAGTTGAAATTAGCAGAACCATGTATCATGGGAAACGCTTTCAACATTGCACTTATACTTTGTACCCTGTTGATATCATGTTCTTTTGCTTATGGATCCCGGCGATGTGAAATAAAAGTGGAACTTGTAAGATCATGGAGTTTGTATGTGTGTTAGAGAAACGCCTGGGCCGCTAGCCTAAGCCATGCCTAATCATGGTGGAAACTTGCAGCATCACCATAATGAGCACTCTATGAAGCATCCTCAATAAAAACCTATGCAAATAGCAAATAAAAAGATCGCTGAGATGCTCATTGTCTGCTTGCCTTTTCATTTTGATTATGGGATAGCTCCTGTATCATGTGCAAGGGGTACCCCATTGGCGGTTCTTTATGATACATATATACTTACAATGACAAGAGCTTACTTGTGACTAAAGTTGAGTAGCATGAGGTTCGGTCTTCGTAAGTAAGGGGCCTGAGATTTTGGCTTATAACTTGTCAAGCATATCCTCTTAGTTGTGTCACTTTAACCTTAATCACCTAAAGATGCTTATGATAGGGGCAATACGAGCTGAAAGCTAATAAGTACCATAATTTTTGGAAGCTCTTTATGAGACTTGAATAGCTGCTTCCTTCTATGAAGGACTTTCTTTTACTTTTATGTTGAGTCTCCACTTTCTATCTTTATGCACCTACTTTGAGAGCATAGTGGCCATTCTTAGTTCTATGTGCATTGTCCCAAGACTTGTTGATTGATGCATAGCTTTGATATTGCTTGTTTTAAACTATTTGTATCTAGTCACTCTTATGAACTTTGAAGGTGTCCTATGCATTTATATTTGCTACGCTATGAGGGACAAGCTGAATGCTACTATGCTATGTTTTCTTTATGTGAAACAAACAAACGTCTTGCAAAGCATTGTTATTAATGAATCTTTTGTTTGTGCCTTTTCATGTTGCAACATAGTTGCTTTGTCTTATTGCTAGAACTTTATCTTTCATGCTATGTTGAAGTACTATGATCCCAGCTATCAATGTTTTACAAATACTTTGATCAAGTTTATGATGGTGCATGTCACCTAAGAAATTATTCTTTCTTTTTATCACTTACCTACTCGAGGACGAGCAGGAGTTAAGCTTGGGGATGTTGATACATTGCAAATGTATCTATAATTTTTGATGTTCCATGCTTGGTTTTATCTACTTTCTTGTGTTTTGTCCACACTTTGGAGTACTTTTCATATGATTTCTTGGACTAGCCTATTAATAAGAGCCACAGTGCCAGTTGCCTGTTTTCTGGTGTTTTTGGTTCTAGAAAGTCAGAAAATAAATATTCTCGGAATTTGATGGGACAAAATCCAAAGTCGATACTTTACGGGAAGACTCACGGAGCCAGAAGGAGAGACGAAGGGGGGCCACAGGGTGGCCAAACCACCCCTAGGCGCGGGTCCCCCTGGCCACGCTAGGGCATGGTGTGGGCCCCCTGGCTGGCCACCGAACTCGCCCCTTCTCCTATATATTCCTCCCGATACAGAAACCCTAAGTTGTCAAGCCTCCAGCCACAAAAAGTTCCGCAGCGTCGCCGCCACTGAAGGGGAGATTCGGGGGACAGAAAATCTCTGTTCCGGCACCCTGCCGGGACGGGGAAGTGCCCCCGGAGCCATCTCCATCGATCTCCACCACCATCTCCATCACCATTGCTGATTCCCATGATGAGGAGGGAATAGTTCTTCCTCGAGGCTAAGGGTTCTATCGGTAGCTATGTGTTCATCTCTCTCTATGCATGATCTTATTGAGATCATGAGCTTGTAATCTATAGATCAACCTTGCTACTCAAGTGCTTTAATAGATCTATGCTCTCCCCATGTGTGTGAAGTTGACGGTATGCACACCATGGTGGCACTTAGGCTAGAGATTACAAATACTTGTTATGAGTTATATTTGGAGTTGGATGTCTTTATGAAATTGTGGTGTTTGTTTGAACTATCTAGTGATCAAGGTGACAGTGTGGGGTTTTCTAGATGGGAAAGATGAACTTTGAGGTGTGCTGTTATAGCCCTACCATGGAATAGAGTGTCCAACCGGAGAGTAGTTCATAGTAGTATCATGAAGAGAAGATATTTATATGAGAGTGTTCACTAGTGAAAGTATGATCCCTAGGCCTTGTTTCTAAACATTGAAACACCATTTTCAATTAGATCTGTCACATGTTTGCTTTTTGCTATCTTTATTTCAGTTTTCCTTTAGTCTCTTCCACGCCATCAAGCTATTTTCTAGCACCTTGTCTTATATCCATACCACTTGTATTTCACTATCTCTTCACCGAACTAGTGCACCTATACACCTGACAAGTGTATTGGGTGTGTTGGGGACACAAGAGACTTCTTGTATCTCGATTGCAGGGTTGCTTGAGAGGGATACCTTTGACAACTTCCTCCCTGAGTTCGATAAACCTTGGGTAATTCACTTAATGGAAACTTGTTGCTGTTCTACAAACCTCTACACTTGGAGGGCCAACAACTGTCTACAAGAATAGAAGTGCGTAGACATCAACCCCCTCCTCCCCTATATATAGTGGGGATATTTGGCCAGATAAATACACACAATATTCAATAAAGGTCTTATCACGTTTGGGAAGACCTCCAATTGATATTCTCTCTCTCTCTCTCTCTCTCTCTCTCTCTCTCTCTCTCTCTCTCTCTCTCTCTCTCTCTCTCTCTCTCTCTCTCTCTCTCTCTCTCTCGTGACCGTGGTCCCAAGTTCGGACTGCGCGAACGAGAGACATCTTCATCGCGGAGCGCCGTCGCGCTGCGGGATTCGGATCCAGGAGCTCTACTTCTGCAACTGCTGCTGGATCGGGGAAGCGGGAGTTATCTTCGGGCATTGGACATGTGTAACTCCCCGCGAGGTGTCACACTTGAGGCACTCAAGTCATTGGAGCCGCTGGAGCGCAAGGACTTCATCACGACCTTGAGGTCGGCTTCGGCTCGTCTACATCAACCATGCTCTCCTAAGCGTTGACAACGCTTTTCGGTCTTCAAGGGTAAGTTCGCGAAAAGCCCCTCCCGTTACTGCATTACTAATAGATAGGTTCTCGCAACATCAGGGGTTTAGGGGCCAAGGGTAAAAATTATTGTTTTCATACGCGGAACCCCTACACTTCAGCCTAGCCATGTAGCAATTGTGCATGCTATTTATCATAGATGGGATCATGTATTAGTTTGTATGTCATGATGATTATTGTATCTTCTCTTGCCTCAATCCAAGGACTCGTCAGGTACCCAAGACCACGAGGGTTGATCCAGGTATAGGGAGTATGAGTAATGACTGATCTGCAGGTTGGGAACCCCAGTGACAGAAGGGGTAGTACGACTATATGTGAGGGATTCACTTGGGACTAACGGTGACGTCTCTATGCACATCATTAGTTCTCTTTCTTCTATGGATGAGACTAGTAGGTTATTGCTATTAGCGGTTGCGGAGGCAATATCAATTATGGATGCACTGCCCACATACAATTTATCTTGCTCTAACAAGTACATGCATACTTTATTTCTATCTTTTATTCCCATCAGATGTTTTGCACAACTACAGGTGAAACTGAACGCGATAGGCCCTCTCTCTCCATTATCGACAACAACAAAAAGCTGCTAGCTATTGGTCCAGTAAAACACAAAAGGAATTCTAAAACTCCCGAAGGTCCGTTAAAGTAACCTCACTATTCTTTCGCTTCCCGAGGATTTGATAACCTAGGTCTACTAGGGAAAAAGAAGCTACACTACATCTGTAATCCGGTTCGAAGGGACAAATAGTTTAACTACCAACTATACGGTGGGAACATTTTGTTCCATTCGTATAGTTTCGTCCGTATAGCTGCGCCGCTAGGAGGAAACCCTAATATTTTGACAGAAAGCCAACTATAGGGCAGGAACACATGTTCCGCCCGTATAGTTGCGCCCGTATAGTTGCGTCCGACCATAAAATCGCACGGGAAGGTACCTCCAACTCCAAAACTTCAATCCTTTTTCTCTCTTCTACCTCCAAACTCTCTCAAAACCTCAAGAGATCTTCATCTCCACTCAATTTCGTTTGATTTTCTCGCACACGAGTGATCTATGGTATGTTTCTCCTCCAATACCCCCAATTACTTTTTGCAAATTCATCTTCGATCTATTGTCATTATCAATCTAGGGTGAGACCTACTATGAACCAATTGCCATGATTTTATTGCCTAGATTATGATTTTGAGGAGATTCTTTAGTGTGTTTTGATGAGGAATATATTATACTTACTATTGTTGGATCAAAATGTTTTATTTTTGTATTTCTTCAATGTTTTAGATGATGAACACAAGGAGCCAAACTCGTGCTCGTACCACCACTAGCACTTCTTAGGCTACCGCTCAGGAACGCATGGGGGTATGGTTCAGGGATGAGGCTCATCGTGATCGCTTCAACAGGATCAAGAACCGCAAAAAAGGCCACCAAGTGGGATTGCCCCATTATATTGAACCAACTCGGTATTTCTGATGACTTTAATTTACTTTGCAATAGAGCTGGCCTGCAAAACTTTGTGTACAATGATGTACCTACTTACCGCCGCTTAACCATTGAATTTCTAAGTTCGTTGCAAAGCACCGTTAAACAATGGCAAGGAGAGGGCACTATTTCTTTCTCACTTATGAACAACAACTACACCTTAACATTAGATGAATGGTGCACATGTTTTAATTTGCCAAACAATGATGTTCCTGCCTTACGCGCATCCTTTACTGGCCTATGTCCTTCCCCTGAACAATACTATAATGGAATGAGCTTCACTAGTAGAGTGAACATGTTAAGGGGTAACCCCGTGGGTGGCCCGATCTTCACGGATCTCGTGGTCAAATCGATGGGAAAGCGAGGGGAAAGGGAGAAGGTAGCGGAAGCGAACGCACACCTCACGAAGAACACGATGAACACATGCAAAACTCACACGATACAAGGCTGATTACTCCCGCCGGTGGCCACCAGTCTGATAGAATCCTCGCAAGGAAAGATCGGTCAACGTGCTCCCTCGATCCCAAGCGGAGAGGGAAGAACACATTGGAGAGGGTCTTGACGTCTTGGGAAAGGGACACCGATGCCAAGGCCTTGTACAACGAGGGAGGCACGATGCAAACTCCAACAAGGTGGTGATAATAGTCGATCCCCTTTGGTAGAAAGGGATGAGGCAAAACTAGAGATTTCACAAAGGGGGTTGTCTTTAGTCTATCATCTATGCCTAGGGTTACATGAGGGGGTGGGGGCACTACATATAGTCCAGCCACATAAGAAGGGGTAGTTTAGGCATAAAACTAGGGTTTCTAAGGATAACTGGGGTACATGGGCTGAAGGCCCAGCTCAAGGCATGCATGCCCGTTCCACTTAGGCCGGAGGCTCCGGGGTACAGGGGCTGGAGACTCTGGGGGTGGACGGAGACTTTGGGGTGGCATGCAGAGACTTCCAGGCGGGGGTCCGGAGTCCAGGGAAGAGACTCTGGGGTGCTAGGCCAGATACTCCGTGGTGGAGAGGCCGGAGACTCCGGTGTGTCCGAAGACTCCGAGGTGGAGAGGCCGGATACTCCGGGCGATGACGGCAGAGACTTCGGTTCTGGAGTTGGATTCTCCTTGTCTATCTTCATGGGTGACTTGGGGACGATCTTTGGGACTTGGCGTTGTAGATGTAGTAGCTTCTGCAGGACAGGCTGCATCAGCTCCCCCCTTCAAAAAGAGTTGTCCTCAACTCTTCATGCACATCACTAAGAAGATGATGTCGAGAGACCTTTTGATCCTGGGGTTCACCATATAGTCGTCCTTGAGAAGCTTGATGTGGCAACTCTTCAATGTTCCTTCACCTTCCATGAAGCCTACAAAGCTCACAACAAAAGCGAAGCAACACTCAAAGAGTAGCCAATTCATGAAGATTATAGCATGAGTCCTCAAGTAGAAGGAGGTCACCTTATGGTGTAGAGATAGCTTGTTGAAGGGCGGCCATAGGTAACTCTCTTCATTTCATCTTGTTAACTACTTGTCCATAGAGGTTGACGTCTAAGCAATTATACCTTCATACAACAAAGACCAAGCAAAATATGTTTGTGTGTGATAGAGGAGCATGTCATTTGTGGCATGTCCATTCTTGTTCACAACACTATTAGCACAACTCAAGTATAGCAAACGGGATGCATATGCAAGGTCAAAGTGCATGGAAATCGTTTGAACATCATCCAAATGTGGGAACTCAAAAACTCCATATAACGTCTTAGTGTGACACTCAAAAGAAATTTACTAAAATATTGCTCAACATATTTGATGCAAGGATAGGATAATTAGGCAAAAACACATGAGGAAGAAGATCCAAACCAACATTATTATGTGTGCAAACCAACCACTGGAAAGAGAAATTGTTCGATATGTTGGATGCCACACTCAAATCATCCAAAGCAAATATCATGGGGGGTATGAATATCGCAAGCGGAAGAAAAAAAAACATGTTTGCAAACAAACCATATGAAATAGCAAGTGGTCCTTATGTTTGTTGCAACAACAATACGAGAGACTTGGAAGCTCTCGTGAAAATACATGCTCAAAATGGCATTATGGTTACACACAAAACATCGGAAAGAGAAATTGTTCAACATTTTTGTTGCAACACACAAAGCATCAATATCCAATAGCAATGAAGCATGATTGTCACAAGGTGAAAGAATATCATTAACATGCTTGCAAGCTAACCATAGGAAAGAGCAATTTGTCAACATGAAAGATGCAAAGCATGCAAAAGGTATCAGAGATGGGTTTGATCTTGAACTCACGTGGGGGATGCTCTCTAGAGCTCTTTTTGTCAACTCGTGCTCAACCGAGGTTGACATTCTTGTGCGGGTACCTACACACATGATAGATAAAAGGAAGAATGTGTGTGCGTGGTAGAGAAATACATCATCCATCATGACATATCTCTTATTGTGCACATCACCATTAATTTCAATCAAATATGAAATAGATGCATGTTGAGTATGCAAGTGGGGAACATGCTTATCATGGCATTTATCAAAATCTCCAAAATTTGAGAAAGCTATGGGGGCCATATCAATATAAACCATATTAGAATTATTGTTGCAAGCAAAACAAGTGAAAGAGCAATTATTCAACTTATTGCAAGCAACGGGAGAGATTGTAAAACATTCATGACAAAGCATGGTCCTAGAGGTGTCGTTTTTAACATCATTGCAAGCAAAACATTGGAAAGAGAAATTGTTCAACAAAGTGAAAGCAATGATATCATCAACGTAAAGTTTATAGCATGGCATGTCTATGGCAACACCATCACACTCAAATAATTCACATGCTCAACATTATGCAAAGGAAAAGTATAACATGGAAATACCAATGAGTCATATGTGATATCACAAACATCATCCATAGCATGCCAATCATCACAAGTCATCATGTCCACTGGTGGGATCATGGCATCATCAACACCCTTGTTTTTACCTTGTTCATACCTCTCATATGAAGTGGGTGTTGTGGTAGTATTGGTCTTCATGTGGACGACTTCTTCATCATGTATGGGTATGGCATCATCTTCATCCACCATGTATATCTTCTCGGTCGGAGGCATCATCATCTCCAAGCTTGGCGTTGTTTGATCCATTGAACCTAGCACATCATGAGATAACATACTAGAGGTAGAGGGTAAGTCGTTACAAGTCAAAGTGGTCTCACATGACCTATCAACTACCACCCTCAACTCACTCGGTGTATCACTCATGCCCTCAAAGTGGAACCACTCAATCTCACATATGGTGGAGTCGCTCATCTCACTCTTGCTTTCACTCAAGTGGGCTAAGTGGCTCACATACTCACATGGGATTGGTACCACATCATTACTCAAGCATGTAGGGATAGGCTTGGTTCTCTCAACTCCATAAGCCTCCTTTGGTGAAGGGAAAGTCCCATGCTCACCATTCTTGACCTTGTCGTCGCCGTCTTGCACCTTGGCTTGTGTAATCCTCTTGACGTACTCGTCCAACTTGGAGCAGTAGAGGTCTTCGTCCTCCTCATCCATGAAGTTGCATGCATCATCTAGGACGTCAAGTCTTGGCGTTGAAGCTTGATGGCGTGGAGGAAGGCTTGCTCTTGGTGCCATTTTGGTGGTGGCACGAGTAGTGGAAGGTGCCCTTTGATGGTGTCGACGGAGGTCATTGGCGTGCCTTGCCAAAGGTTGATGTATATGGCACACTTGGTCATTCACATGACGCCCGCGACGATGCTTCTTGTCCTTGTCACACTTCTTGGTGAGGCGTTGTAATAAGCGAAAAGCACCATTAGTCTTGGCCATCATGCTCATGGTTTTGGCGAAGTCGTTGTCCATGTCGTGCTTGAAGTTTTCCATTTGATGGTGGACCTTGGTGCTCTCGAGGTGGAGGCTCCATCTTGGTCGACGAGACTTGAGGATCTTGTCGTTGTCGTCCTTGAAATCGTCCATGCTTGGGGAGTAATTGTTGTTGTATAACTCCATATCACCCAAGCATGTGGATCCATTGCCGGTGTAGTGCTCCATCATGTCATCCATGCTTGTGGATGCGTAGGCATGGTGGCTCATCGTGGATTCTTCATAGATATCATCCTCGGTTCCGGAGTCCCTAGACATGATTCACAAGACCAAGTGGTGTGTATGGACGTGGTAGGGGGGTTAGGGATGCAACGTCAAACCTTACTTTACCTTGGAAGATAGTATCGTGCAAGTGGCCACACTTGAGAACAATAAACCAAGCAAAGTGAAGTTCACGCGGAACACCAAAACCAACTAACCACTAAAAAAGACACACACAAAAAGCTTATGGTTGATAGGTATAGAATGTGGCATGTCTAAGAACAATCCGAACTCAAGATGTTGTAATGGCAAGTAAAGAACCACGATGATCACAAAGCAAACAAGTCAATCCACAAGATAGGAATTATATACAAGGAAACACACATGGTGGGATAAATGGGACTTGTGCGACGGAGAAAGTGAGCTAAGAACCAAATGATTACCTAGCGAAGACTATAAGCACATGTCACACAAGTGCAAGGAGAGACGCTAGTCTGATTGCAATAAAATTGGTGGGCTACAAGATATGCACAATAAGTACCACCTATATGATGTTCATCGAGCTTGCGCTTCCTATTCTATGAGGAACTTTTTTCTTTCTTTTTATTTTTCTTATTTTTCTTTTTCTATTTTTTACTATTTTTCTTTTATTTTTCACTTGCCTCTTCCTTGTGCCAATAACTATACAAGATAATTATAGGAGATAGCGCGCTCACAACTTTTGCTCGGAATTCTACAAGGTATCAAATGTGCATAGCCCAAGCAATCATAGGAGGAACTAGTCTCAAAAGGTGTTTGTTGTTCGCAAAGATAGTGGGGCTCACAAAGAAAATCAAGTGGGGAGAAGACGCGGAATGTTAATACCTTTCATCGCCGATCTTCACCCTTTATTGGTAGATTCCGCCTTGCTCACGGAATTTGGATGGATTAGATAGCACGAAACACATAGATTATGATGTAGAGATTCTTCTTCTCTTCAAAATGAGCTAAAGAACACCAAAATCCGGATTCGTATGCAAAAGTTATGCCCAAAACGGTGAAACAATTTTTTTGTCTACTAGGGGGCGAAGACTCCGGTCTCGGGGGCTAGAGACTCCGGTCTGAGCTCACTAACCCCGGAGACTCCGGTCCTGGGCCGGAGACTCCGGCCTGGGGCTTCCAAAATGTCTAGAACTCGTCTGTGGCACGATTTTGGGCGAAAAACTCGATCCAAAACCTCAAAATTGATGGGGAAATCAAGGAATTAAGCCATGGGAACGCAGAGGAAGGTAGACCAACAAGTTTAGCAAGTAATCCACGGATCAAAACCTACCAAAACACACTCAAATCACAGATCGATCCAAAACACGAATTGGGGCTATTTTTGGTGTAATTTTCGAATTTATGGGGAAAAGACCAAATCAATGAGAAATCCGTGGCAACCAAAAGCTGTTGATACCAGACGTTAAGGGGTAACCCCGTGGATGGCCCCATCTTCACGGATCTCGTGGTCAAATCGATGGAAAAGCGAGGGGAAAGGGAGAAGGTAGTGGAAGCGGCCGCACACCTCACGAAGAACACGATGAACACACGCAAAACTCACATGATACAAGGCCGATTGCTCCCACCGGTGGCCACCAGTCCGATAGAATCCTTGCAAGGAAAGATCAGTCAACGTGCTCCCTCGATCCCAAGCGGAGAGGGAAGAACACCTTGGAGAGGGTCTTGACGTCTTGGCAATGGGACACCGATGCCAAAGCCTTGTACAACGAGGGAGGCGCGATGCAAACTCCAACGAGGTGGTGATGATAGTCGATCCCCTTTGGTAGAAGGGGATGAGGCAAAACTAGAGATTCCACAAAGTGGGCTATCTTTAGTCTATCATCTATGCCTAGGGTTACATGAGGGGGTGGGGGCACTATATATAGGCCAGCCACATAACAAGGGGTAGTTTAGGCATAAAACTAGGGTTTCTAAGGATAAGAGGGTTACATGAGCCGAAGGCCTATGTCAAGGCGCGCAGGACCGTTCCACTTAGGCCGGAGACTCCAGGGTACAGGGGCCGGAGACTCCGGGGGTGGCCGGAGACTCCGGCGTCAATGGCACTCTTCGGGGTAGACTCCAGGGTGGCATGCAGAGACTTCCAAGCGGGGGTCCGGAGTCCATGCCGTAGTCTAGGGGCGGAGACTTCGGGGTGGTAGGCCGGAGACTCTGGGGTGGAGAGGCTGGAGACTTTGTTGTGGTCGAAGACCCCGGGGTGGAGAGGCCGGAGACTCCGGTTCCAGAGCTGGCTTCTCCTTGTCTATCTTCCTGGGTGACTTGGGGACGATCTTGGGGACTTGGCATTGTAGATGTAGTAGCATCCGCAGGACGGGCTGCATCAGAACAAGGGGAAGAATATTCCACATCCTGCAATTCACTATTTGTTCTACGTTATTGCTAACACATTGCATGCACATAATTAGTTCACGAGACTCAGCGAGGAGGATATCCTAGTTCTTGCAAAGGCTGCTTACATGAACTACAACTTGTCACTCAACTTGGGCACCATCCTTGTGCGCTACTTGGAGCACCAAGCCTCCCAAAGCCAAGGACCAAACATAGGTGGATGCATTATCATCGTGCTTGCCACTGCCCTAGACATCAACCTAGGTGAGTTGCAACCCGTACTAGGTGAGAAACGTGTTGGTTTCGCCAATTTGAGAGCCTATGTAATGCTCACTAGGAGAGGTAGTGTTTATTATCTGCATATTACTGGAGCTGGGCGTCTCTACCCCGCTCCTATGCCTAATGGTCTTTTATCTATCGAGGAACGATATTTGCTATATGACTTGCAGGTTGAGAAACACCAACCCGAGGAAGAGATTCGGCAGGAGGATGAGGACCAAGAGGAGGAGCAAGAAGTTCCTTACCAAGAGGAGCAGCCACAAACCTGGTTCGCCACATACCAAGATTTCCAAGGACTTGGAGGGACTATGGAGAGGAGGCATAGCCTCTCTTTGAACCTCCGAGAATCAACTAGTAACCTCTCAACTCAATTTGCGAACTGGAGTAATGACTTTTTCTCGCCACCACAATGATTTGAAGGGCTTGCAAAAGCCTAAGCTTGGGGAAGTTTCCTCATGTATCTTTATTTGGCGTTTATTTGCTTTTATTTATTTCGAGGTTGCGTTTTTATTTGAGTTTATAAGCACTCGTGTTGGTTTCCCCAACACTTTATTTTCTAAGTTCTTTATTTGCTTTCGAGATTTTCTAGCCTAGCTTTGCCGCCAATTTTCTATTCTTTAAATTCCCTCTCTTAAAAATCACAAAAAGATTTCTCCCTTTTTCCTTATTTTCCCTCTTTCTTTTCTTGCCGCCTCGAGGTCTTCATATGTTTGCAGGAGAGTGATCGACTTCGAGTTTCCAAGAAGCAAATAAAAAAGGAAGAGAGAAGTGGAACGAAACATGAGAAGTATGCCTTATGAGTCCCCACTTTTGAAGTTTGAGAAACCCATGCTAGTTGGTAGTAAATGTTGAGATATTATATTGGTGGAGTGAGTCTTTGTATCGTAGTAAGATTTTTCATTTGCATGGGTATTTAATTGGGTTCATTTTGTTCCAGATCTCGTAATTAACCAAGTCTTGCCTTAAAATTGCTAAACAATTGTAATAAGAAAAAGTCTCACAATTGAAGGCTTGGGTGTTGTAGTGCTCAGCCTTGAAGGTTTATTTCTAGAGACACTCAACACCACTAAAAATGTTGATTGACTTAATAGCTCTCTTTAATTTGTTCGATTGAATTAATGTTTAGCGATTTTTGTGAGAATGCCAAAGTTTGACTTATTAATCATAATAATGATATAGCTTTATGCGTGTCAAACTTCATGGGATACCAACAAGTCCACTGGCCTATGAACGATGTTCATGGAGGAAACTCCTAGATTTCGGCTATGAGTTGATTAAACACTTGTAGCAGCGATGCTATAGTGGGTAAGATTCTTGGCACTCCCGGGTAGCTTAATCATGATGGAATCACTCCTCTGGCTGTTATGAGAAATCATTATGCAAAATGAACGAAACCTTAGTGATGCCACGAGTGTCCATCAAAGCCCGATAAACTAATAAAAATCTTCGGCATGCTCTCAATTACTTAAAAACTGAAATTCTTGAAGGACGATGAATAGAAAAGTAGTTCTTGCAAAGTCTTGATTCATTGATGTGGGAGAATTGAGATACTCTAGTGTATATGCTTTTCATGACAACTCTCACACTCTTAATTTACAATTATACTTTACTGTTCAAAGGCAACCCTATGAATTGATTACTTGACATGGAATAAAGTTTACTCATTTGAATCATCCATGTTTACAATAATTATGTTGCACTATAAGGATGCATGAAACCCATATGATATGCTTGCCATTACTCTATCTATGCTGAAGTTTTACATATTTATGAAGTGGAGGAAACATGAGACTACTAATCATGAGTAAGATCACCATCTCGTTATTTCAGTTTAAATGCCGAGTTCCTTTTTGATTTTGGTTTTCTTTCTCGGGGACGATCAAGTTTAAGCTTGGGGAGGTTGACGGCTCTGAAATATAGCCATCTATGTCCACATTTAAACTGGATATTATTCATAATTTTGATGAAATATCTCTCTAAAACCCTGCCACTAATGTTAATAGAGGGGTATGCAATCCATTTTTATATATTTTTCCTTCGTAGATAATGTCGTTTAAAGGGGGAATCACTACATTAACGTCAAACATACGAGATTTCCAACAACTAGAATAAACCAGGAGCCACAATACAGAGGCAGATGCTTTAACGACCAACTATACGACTAGAGAAAAATTCTGGCCATATAGCTCAGGTCATATAGTTGGCGCCGCCACCATTAGGTCAAACAGAACAACTTTCGTGAAGGGACCCCAATATAAAGAAGCCTTGGGCGATGAGAAAACAAGCCAGACCTCGCCAAAAAGTCTCTGCCACAGATCACCAGCCGCCTTCAGATCTCCAAACCCTTCTCCATCTCCATAGCCATATTCCACCACTTATAATAGTAGATCTCTTCTTCGATTGATGACATTGTAAGACTATTGCTATCAATCTTATGATTTTCATTACAATGTTTGTGATTGTTGATCTCATCTCTATGTGTGAGTAATTCTCCTTGGGATAAGGGCTTAGGCCTAGCCATGTAGCAATTGTGCATGTTATTTATCATAGATGGGATCATGTATTAGTTTGTACGTCATGATGATTATTGTATCTTCTCTTGCCTCAACCCAAGGACTTGTTAGGTACCCAAGACCCTGAGGGTTGATCTAGGTATAGGGAGTATGAGTAATGACTGATCTGCAGGTTGGGAAGCCTAGTGATAGAAGGGGTAGTACGACTGTATGTGAGGGATTCACTTGGGATTAACGGTGACGTCACTATGCATATCATTAGTTCTCTTTCTTCTATGGATGAGACTAGTAGGTTATTGCTATAAGCGGTTGCGGAGGAAATAGCAATTATGGATGCACTGCCCACATATAATTTATCTTCCTCTAACAAGTACATGCATACTTTATTTCTATCTTTTATGCCCATCAGATGTTTTGCACAGCTACAAGCGAAACCGAACGCCCTAGGCCCTCTCACTCAATCATCGATAACAACAAAAATACGCAAGCTATTGGTTTGGTAAGAACACAAAAGGAATTCTGCAACTCCCGAAGGTCCGTTAAAGTAACCTCACTACTCATTTGCTTCCCAAGGATTCGATAACCTAGGTCTACGAGGGAAAAAGAAGCTACATTACATCCGTAATCTGGATCGAAGGTATCACCTCACTAGGGATAAAGTGAATGTATGTGTTAATATCATCTAGTGTCAGCTCATATGATTTTGTTTGTTCAAGGTAGCATATTTGTGATGCAAACATCATGTTAAAGTACCTAAGGCTATAGTCTGTTTATTTTTAGTTCTAGATTGCATGGAGTGTTCCCCTTCTAGAGGAGTATAAGTGAGATGTGTTGCATCATATTTAAAATAGGACGTGATTCCCATATGAATGCTTATCATACACATAATGAATTTTCATCAATATTGTATTGCTTATGAATTGTTTTATGTCCACTACACTTTATGAGAGATTAGACAAGTGAACCCATGAAACCCTGGTCCACCTTTTATTATAAGAAATAACTTTCATTTGCTTTCATTGATTTTATATTTGATGCATCAATTAAATCTTAAAACACAAAAACACTTTTACTATTAGCAAACACAAACAAAAACCCCCCAAAGACCTTTACCTTATTGTTTTTACTTTCTTTTTTAGTTATAGATTGCTTTTACTTTTATTTATTTATATTTTAATTCAGTTTTACTAATATAGAACCTTGTGCTTTATAACCACACGGTGGAGTTGGGTACACAAGACAAATACTATGTTTTGTAAGTTGCTTGAAGAAGAAAATAGGAGAAATCTCTAAGACAATTCCCTGAGAGTACGATATAAACCCTTGAGTCGCGCTTGTGGGAAAATTTTCTTTCTACAACCCTCTGCACTTGGAGTCCCAACGAGTTGGTACACACAGAGTTATTGCCATAAAGAACATTTTCCGACACCGTTACTAGGCAATTGCAAGAGACATCTCATAGTTTGCAGTGTGGTGAAACTCCCACAAAAACTCCTAGAACCTTTTCTAGCATCGTCTTCATCAACTTGTGCAAACAACCAAGGTTGGGGAGGTTGCACCATTGATACATTGCAAATGTATCTATAATTTTTGATGTTCCATGCTTGGTTTTATCCACTTTCTTGTGTTTTGTCCACACTTTGGAGTACTTTTCATATGATTTCTTGGACTAACCTATTAACAAGAGCCACAGTGCCAGCTGCCTATTTTCTGCTGTTTTTGGTTCCAGGAAAGTCATAAAATGAATATTCTCGGAATTGGACGGGACAAAAGCCAAAGTGCCTATTTTTCCGGAATTCATCAGATGCCAGAGTACGAGACGGAGAGGGGCCGTGGGCCACCACACCACCTGGCCGCGCGACCCAGCCTGGCCCGCGCCAGGGGGTGGTCTGGCCGCCTCCGGCACCCCCTCGGCCTCCCCTTCCGCCTATAAGATGCCCTCAGTACGAAAACCCTAAGTACTCGATCAAAAATCCATGAAAGAGTCTGTAGCTGCCGTCATCTCCATCCCTAGATCGGGAGGGATCTGAAGCTCTTCCCGACACCCTGCCGGAGAGGGGATTTCACCCTGGAGGCCTTCTTCATCACCATGCAAGCCTCCGGTGTGATGCATGAGTAGTTCATCCTTGGACTACGGATCCATGTAGTAGCTAGATGGCTAGTTTCTCCTCCTTTGTGCTTTCATGTTTAGATCTTGTGAGTTCCGTTCATGATCAAGATCATCTATTTGTAATTCATACATGTTGTGTTTGCGAGGATCCAATGGATATTGAGATGCTATTTCAGATTGATTATAGATTTTATCATGTCTTTGTTATTTGACATCTTGCATGCTTTCCATTGTTAGTAGCTATCTAGGCCAAGTAGATGCTAGCAACTCCAAGAGTTAGTATTTATGCTCGATAGTGGGTTCATGCCTTTGGTAATCTGGGGAAGTGATAGAAATCTACTAGATGTGCTGTTGCCACTAGGGAGAAAACAACAATCCTTTGTTCATAAAACAATCGTATTGTTTACTTTACACGTAGTTCGTAAAGCAATAATCTGTTGCTTGCAACTTAATACTGGAGGGGGTTCAGATGATAACCTGAAGGTGGATTATTAGTCATAGATGCAGTTGGATGGCGGTCTATGTATAATGTTGTATGCCCAATCATGTCTCAAAGGAGTCAAAATGATTAGTATATGCATGTATTGCTTTCTCGATGTTTGTCAATTGCCCCACTTTAATTTGTTCACCCAGCATGTTATCTATCTTAAGGAGAGCCACCTCTAGTGAACTATGGATCCCGGTCCTCTTTCTTTACATACAATCTACAAACTGTTTACTGCTTTGTGTTTACTTTCTGCAAACTATTACTTCCTTCCATTCGATGCGTTTAATCCTTTGTTTTCAGCAAAACACGACGAGATTGACAACCTCATCGCAAGTTGGGGACAGAGTTATGTGGTTGTGTTGTGCAGGTCTCCACGTTGCTACTAGCACCGGTAGTGCGCCCTGCCAAGGCTCAGCTAGCAACACCTTTGGGGTGTTTCCTTGCTCCTATTGGTTCGATTAAACCTTGGTTTCATAACTTTGGGAAACTTGTTGCAGTGCTCATCATACCTTCCTCTTGGGGTTCCCAACGAGCTCTACATCAACACGAGCCATCAAGCATTTTTCTGGCGCCGTTGCCGGGGAGTCAAGGACATCTTCATAAGGGAAGTCCCTCATAACCAATCTCTTTACTTTGTTGTTTTTGTTTTGCTTAGTTTCTTTTTGCTTTGTTTGCTTGTTTCTTTATCAAAAACACACAAAAAATTAGTTCTACTAGTTTGCTTTCTTATTTGAAAAACACAAAAAAATTAGTTCCTTTCTTAAGTTGTCGTTATGTCTACCCTTGCTCCAATCACTATGTCACCCGAGGAAATGATTTTCACTTTTAAACAAGGAATGGAAGAGAGTTTTAAGGAAGCTTGGTTTAGATTCTCTGATCTACATGAAAGAACTGAGCCTAAAATGACTCAATGCTTGTTCCTTAGCAGTTTTTACCTTGGAATTGCTCTTTGCTACAGATATGCTTTAGATGTTGTTGTGGGAGGAGATTTTCTCCAATGTAATGAGGATGATGCTATTAATGCCATAAAGAAATTGATCCTCACTTACAACTTGCCTAGCCAAACTGATATTTCTTTCGCAAAAATATTTGCTAGATTGAACACTCTTGAGACTGGCACTGCTAGCTTAAAAGATTGCTATAATACGCTTAGGGAGCATCACAATTATGTCCCAATAAATTCTGAACCATCAAAGTGGCTCCCTACAGTAAAGATTGAGATAAACACTAAAACTTTTCAAGCTCGCTGTGATATCATGTCTGAATTTTGTCTTATGCCTAAAGATATTTATGAATCCTTGAATACTTGGGGGCTTACTGAAGGAGGAAAAGAAATATCTCTTGCTAATAATGCTACCATATTACCTATTGGAATAGCTGAAGGAGTGTTTACAAAGATACTTGGGAAAATGATTTCTACTGATTATCTTGTTATTGAATGTGCAGGAAAAGGACAAATTACACTTGGAAGGTCCCTATTAGAACTCCTTGGAGTAATAATAGATGTGGGAAAAGGGACCATGCACCTTTCTTCTCCACCAAACAATAATATTTTCCCCAAGGTTAATAATAAAAGTAAGAGAGGTAAGGGAAAGAAATTTGGTCTTAATGCTTCTTCATTTGAGAACACTTGATTCTTTTTCTTGCTTCTTATGCCTAACTTAAAGGCGTTAAAGAAAAGTACTTATTGGGAGATAACCCAAAAGTTTTAGATGAGTCTTGGAATTTATTACCTCTGTAATAACCGCTCCTTATCCTTTTTATTTGCTTTTTGTGCCAAGAGTAACCTCTAATGTGAGAGAAGTAATGATTGGGAAAGTTGTTGTCCCGAAACAGATTTATGTGCCTTACCGTAAAAATTCGTGTAAAATCTCTGATCGTCTTTTTGAGGCGTTAATTTTTGTGCTTCTGCACCAGGTTGTTATCTAACTTTAGTTAGATAAACACTTTTTGATTTGAGCAACAGAAGGTCTTGAAAAAAATTCGTCTTTACCTGCTGGTCTGTTTTGACAGATTTCTGCCATTTTCTGCATTTGCTTCTTGTTGGTTCCTTTTTGAGTTCTTTTGGGGAATTGAGCTTTTTGAGGAAAGTGCTTCAGTAGCTAGTGTTCTAATGGAAGTTTATTTGTTGTTAGAACTGAACCTTAAGACTTATTTATCTTGAGTGCACTAATGTTGCTAATAAAGATTGTGTGAAGTTTTGTATGAAGGAAAATTTTCAGGTGTATGGAAGGAATGAGTAATGAGATGAAGGATAGACTAAAGCTCAAGCTTGGGAATGCCACGCGTGTCACCCCAAGAAATATCCAAGAAGTACAAGCGTCAAAGCTTGGGGATGCCCAAGGCATCCCCTTCTTCATCAATAAAAATCCCAGGTTTCTTCCAAACGCTTCATTTTTATTGTTTCATGCACAGTTGTGTTGTTCTTGGAGCGTCTTCTTTTTCGTTTTCGTTTTGGTTTTTCGTTTGCTTTTGTTTTCTTAGTTTGCTGAATAAATTGGTTGGACCCCCTCTTTCATACATTGGTTTGCAAATAGTTTGGTTTGGTTTGGAAAAGAGTAGGAAAGTTCATGCTTATGTGGTAAAAAGAGCTCGTTTTTGATTGTGGCTTATGCTCTGTCATGCCATGCTTGATATTGTTTTGGCTTTATGCTTAGTATTATTTGTTGTAGCATGACTTGTTATAAACAATTGAGATTGCTTAATGTGCCTTGGATGAATCATGCGTTGTTTTAGCATATTAAAGCATAGTATAGTGGTATTCTCCTTTGATGCTTTATTTGGGCTGACTTGGCGCATGCTCACACCATGTTATGACTATCTCAAGTCACCATATCCTTTATGATCCTTTAGTTTTCAACGTGTAGTATCACTTTATGTTTTGATCAATGATGTTTTGTCGCTCTGCATGATTATGGCCATTATTGCTCTCTTAGTTTGTCGCTCCCAGTCTTTTGCTAGCCTCCACAACCAAGTATGAGTTCCACTCATGCATCCAACTCCTTAAACCAAGTTATTCCAAAGAGTCCACCACACCTACCTACTAGCTTATGCTATTCCAAGTATATTCATGCTTTTGTTTACCTCCAAATTAAACTTGTTATGAGAAAACTAGTGATTAAAGCCCTCACGAACTTGATGGCACACTTTACTTTTTGCATCTAATAAACTTGAACCATTGGGTCCTTCTTTGTTGCGTATATGCTTACGCTTTATAAGTTGAAATTAGCAGAACCATGTTTCATGGGGAACGCTTTCGACATTGCACTTGTACTTTGTACCCCGTTGATATCATGTTCTTTTCTTACGGATCCCGGCGGTGTGAAATAAAAGTGGAACTTGTAAGATCATGGAGTTTGTATGTGTGTTAGAGAAACGCCTGGGCCGCTAGCCTAAGCCATGCCTAATCATGGTGGAAACTTGCAGCATCACCATAATGAGCACTCTATGAAGCATCCTCAATAAAAACCTATGCAAACACTACTAGGAAACATGCTATAGGTGAACCCCTATTCTGTGGCGCACGGAAGGCCATGCGCCACAACAACTAATTTTTGTGGCGCACGAGTGCCAGTGCGCCACAGAAAGCAGCAAATTCTGTGGCGCACGGGCACGGATGCGCCACAGAAAGCGCCACTTCTGTGGCGCATCCTTGCCCGTGCGCCACAGAATTCCAGAGGGCCCCACTCCAATCATTGCCGCTGGCCAGGCAGCCAAATTCTGTGGCGCATCTGGGCCAGTGCGCCACAGAAGTGCACTTTTCTGTGGCGCATAACACCACGTGCGCCACAGAAAAGTGCACTTCTGTGGCGCACTGGCCTAGATGCGCCACCGAATTTGCGCACATGGCCCTATATCTGTGGCATCTCCCACCTTCTCCCACCCACTCCATCCCTTCTCCTACATACCTCTAGCTAGCTCGACCCCCTTCTCTCTCCTAGGCCATTTTGCTCTTATTTTGCTTTATTTTGTGTGTTTAACCTAGATTTGTTGGTATGTATTTGGTGAGGGTGAGCCTCTCCATAATCTCCTCCTCTCCCACATCTCACCGACCGCGTTCTCGTCCGAGATCTACTAGGTGAATATAGCTTGGAGAGACATGCATATGCATGTTTTGGCGTGGGGGTGTGTATGTATGTTTGTTGTTGGGGAAGAGCTTGTCGCGCGCGGGCGTTTTGCACGACCGGATCCGTATGGTGATACGATGCTTATGCTATGCAAGAAGCTTTTTGGCGTGGCGCATGCATATTTGGATATGTGCGAATATTCTTTTTGTTGTTGCTTGTGCCGGCGTGGTGTATAGATGTTTGCCGAAACGTTGATTCATTTCCGTTTCGGCAAATTTTTGCACCACCCATATGTCCTAGTTTTAGGGGAGGTCATGCCAATTTTTTCCGGCGACCATGCATATGCATGCGTGTGTGTGTCGTTCTATGGGTGTGTGTGCACACGCATGTTGCGGTATTAATAAACATACTTTCTTGCAGGCAATAATTAACCATGGTTCTCGCGATGGACTCCGGTCGAATCGCTAGATACAAGAAAGACGCGAAGGCAGACATGATTCGGCGGAACATGCACCAGATAAGATGCCCCTGTCGATCATGCAAACTCGATAGGTGGATCGACCCTGATTCCGGAATAATGGAGCAGCACCTGCTCAGACGCAGTTTCTTCGAGCCGATAGCAAATGGTGCGGGTGAAGACGAGGGCGGGCGGCAAGAAGACGAAGAGTCTCCCGGACAAGACCATAATAATGATGAAGGAGATGCGAGCGGAGAAGATCATCATGACGAAGAAGATGGATCCGCGGACACGGAGATCCCTCGATCGGCCTTTCAGGACATTCATGTTCAAGAACTGCTCCACAAGCAGACGAGCAACGCCAGGGCTGCTGAAAGGGAGAAAGCCAAGCTGGCGCAAATGAAGAAAGACGGGATGACTCCGTTGTTTCCTGGATGCCGGCCCCAGGATACACGCTTGCAAGTAACGCTTGATGCTCTGGAGCTGAAGTCGAATAACAAATGGACCGACACTAGCTTCAGCGAGAACATGGAATTCTGGCACGACCGTCTTCCGGAGGGGAACACATTGCCACGTAGTATCGAGGAGGCCAAGTAAGTCGTGTGCCCTCTTGACCTACCTCACAAGAGATACCACGCCTGCATCAACGATTGCATAATGTATCGGGACGAGTATGAGAACAGCACGACATGTCCGAAGTGCGACCACGGGTGGTACAAGGTTGGGAAAAAGAAGGTTCCTCGAAAGGTGGTATGGTACTTTCCTATCACTCCCCGTCTGCAGCGGTATTACGTGAACCCTAAGGAAGCAAAGCTCATGCAATGGCACGCGGAAAGGGAGAAGCCCAAAGAGGATCCGGAGAAGGGCTATATCCTGACACATCCTGACCTTTGCTAATTATTCTACTACCTAGGAGTGCCCATTTCTCAACCGAAACAGAAGTTAATCAACATTCTGGGAGAAATGGGACTGTACTATATTTTTTTGCCTTTTGTGCTAACTTTTTGCCTCATTATATAAAGCGCAAATAAACATGTCAGGAAATGCGGATGAGCCCAACACTTCTAAGCACATGAGCATTGAAGAACAAGCGAGAGAGCACAACAAGTCATTCTGGAACGAGGAAATGGAGGAGGCAGAGGCCGCCGCCGGAGCTGCTAGTTATGAGGGTGGCTGGGAGGAAGCCGCCGATGATTATGAGGGTGGGCGGGAGGAAACCACCGATGATTACGGCACCACCGATGGCCGGGAGGACGATGACACCACCGATGGCGGCGACCACGACGCAAGTGGTAGCGGCACCAATCTGACCGCCGGGAAGAAGGCGGCGAGGCCAAGGAGGCCCCGGAAGGTGCAAGTGCTCGCCAACGTCACAGAAGAGTTCACTTCTGTCTCGGAATCTGGCCTACCATTAGAGCCGAAGAAGGCGGCCTCCGGGTTCAGCATGCAAATAGGGTGCATCGTCCGGGAGAGTGTTTCAATCAACACTAAGGACATCAGAAGCCCGGAGAATACGGCTATACTCCAAACCATGCTCGATAAGCTTCACCAAAGATACAAGTTCCCGGACGAGGACTCCAAAAAAAGGGCGGAAGCTAATGCCATCACGAAGATGAGCACCGCCTTGAGCAGCTGGAGATTCCGGGTGAAGAAGAAGATTAACAAGGGTGACAGTTGGGAGAAGATAAGTAAGGAAGAGCCGCATCTCCCTAGAGAAGACTTCGATGCATTGAAGGAGTCCTTCAACACGGAGGTGGCTCGAGAATGGACCGCCTAGGGGAGGGAAATGCAAGAGCTGAACATAGGTAAGCACCATCTCGGAAGCGGTGGCTACCGAGGAAAATAGCCGATTTGGGAGAAGGAGGACAACGAGTATATACGTCTGGGAAAAGACAACCCGTGGTACAAAATAACGGACGTACAGACGAGGAACTATGTCCGGTCCCGCTACTTCCTCGACTGGAAGACCAGGGAATTTGTTACCAACGATCCGACCATGAAGGCCTTCGAGGAAAAGCTTATATCTTGAGTTGATCTAATTAGATAACGGAGACAACATTCTAATTGGGTTCACCTTAATTTCCTTTTCCCGAAGGACGAAGCGTTGAAGGATTTGGCTAAGAACCCGCAGTCGTCCGAGGGGTCTATGGAGCCGTGGGACACGGCTTTCAACCGGGCGACGAACGTGATGAAGAAAAGGAAGTTAGATCTCCCGCCGACGTTAGCTGGCCGTGTGTCCGGCTTTGGTTTGAACATGAAGGTACGGGACTACTACGATTTGGATGCCAAGTCCAAAAAGTCGAGGAGGGTGACGGGCGCGGCACGAGCCGAGGTTCAGCAGCTGAAGAAGCAGGTGGAGGACCTACAACACGTCAAAGCGCAGTTGCCCGACATAGTGGCGTCCCAGGTCAACGAGACAATAAAGTCGTTGATCCCCCCTAATTTGTGGGAGGAGATAAGTGCTTGGAATGCGAGAGGTCAACAGGGGCCGATACACGTGCCCACCTACACCGGCAGCAACTCGAGCAGGAACAGGCCCGCCTCGCCGGAACTCGTGACCCCACAGCCCAACGCCGCCGGGCCGCAGCCGCTCCTCCAGTTGGACGCACCCGACCAGCCGGCCGAGGATGATAGGGCGGCGATGCACGATGATGCACCCGAGCAGCCGAAGATTGATAGGCCACCCGCCGCCCTTGTCTCCACATTAGCCGAGCTCGACGCCATCATAGTGGTAACTAATTAGTTAGTCTGCATATAATTTTTTTTAACTATGCCTTTGATGACTGTCATCTCATCATCCCAAACATGTTTTGACTCAGGACACGCCTTGCGTAGTGCTGCATAGCGTGGTGCCCGGCGGCGAGTTGAAGGAGGTTGCGGCGGGCCAGGTGATTCGCCCAAAGAGCACGGAGGTTATGCACAACGTTAAAATGGGCAAAGACATCATGAGGGTCAATTTGACTTATATAGTGCCGGAGTACCGCGACATCCTCCCGCCCTTTAACCCTCCGGGAGCCAAGGATAACACTCCCCTCCACGAATGCACCAATTGGGTCATGCCATGGCCGAAGTCCCAGATTCGTCTTGGGGGGGCGGGGGATCTTGTGGGGCCAAAGCTTCCCGCAGGCGGCACCTCGGTCCGCCGGCCCATGCCCATCCGGCCCTCGGCGAAGCGCGCCCCGAAGGAAACGGCAGTCGCCACCGCTACCACCACCCACAAGAAGCTTAAGGTACCGCCGGTCGTCGTCACCCGGGAGGAACCGGTTCTCGTCGCCAACACCAACCGCCACCAAGAACTGTTGGGACGAAAACCGTTACCGCGCCGACCATCCAAAACCAAGGCCGTTGCACCTCAACCGCCGACATCGCAACCGCTGCCAGTAACTAAGGACGTTGACATGGCACCAATTGATCATGATACGGCCACTACCATGACAATGATGACCACAACTATGACAATGATCAGGATGAGGATGTCGACGTCGATGCCTACATCAACACTGGCGCCTGCAGCAAGGATGTGTATATGCCTCCTATTGAGGTTGATGAAGAAGCCTTCCGTGGTCACGACGATGAACCTAGGCGTCGCAATGCAGTACCCTTGCAGCGCCAGCTAGTCTTCAAGGGTTTATCTCAGGAAGAAGACACGCCTCCGGAGGCCGGCGATGCAGCTATACAGAAACCGGCTACCATTTTCAGCCCTACCACGCTGAAAAAGACGGTCAACGAGGTAGGGGTAGCACCCCCAGAACAAGCTGACAAGAAGAAGAAGGCCAGGAAGAGGAAACCTAAAACTGCCCCGGGTGCCTCTATGAGCCAGCCAGCTCAGAAGATACGGCATGACAGCGTGATACCACCCCGTCCGGATGGCTTGACGCGAGTTCATGAAGCTGGGAAACCGATACTACCTCTTGATCTGCTACGCTTGGCAAGTGGATCAATGCACTTTTTGCATAGTCATATCTTATATGTTGAGCAAACCCTTCTCAAGGAGAAAGATCCAACTTACCCGGTGTGCGTCGTCAACGTGCCAGAGGACCCAGACTTTGTCCATGAGGAACCCGCAAGTCTGTTCTTCATAGCGTACGAGGACGTCTTCAAACTGTTTCACCTCAGACGACTGGACTATAACTTGGTCCGCCTATTCTCGATCAATCAACAGTTGAAGATCAAGAGAGAGTTACTCCCGCAAGTCGCGGTAGCGGATCCCTACTACATGCGCGACAGCCAGCTGGTGGAAGGATCAGCGACACGGACCTGGGCGGTGGAGTACCTTCAGAATTTCATGCTCAGATACAAAGAGAACACCATTCTTCTGTCAGTCTTTCCCGAGTAAGCACACACATCCGTTCGTCGCCGTCGTAACTAATGCTTTCTTGTAGATTTCTTCCATTGCTTATCCTTTCCAACATTCGTTTCAATTGTGTTGAGCAGGGACTACTACTCTGTAACCATCGCCATTTACCCGACGTATTCAGTAGCCCAGTATTTTGACTCGTCGAATACCACGTACAAGAAAAACTGGGCCAGAATAAAAGATGTTCTCGATGATGCTATGGAGGGATACTTCCAAAAGGGAGGCACCTTCGTA
This sequence comes from Avena eriantha, assembly GCA_910589775.1. Classification (NCBI taxonomy): domain Eukaryota; kingdom Viridiplantae; phylum Streptophyta; class Magnoliopsida; order Poales; family Poaceae; genus Avena; species Avena eriantha. Next base: position 441,674,898 of record OU342740.1, read on the forward strand.
AAGAAAGGGGAATTTGTCAAGACGGATAAAAGACACGGGTTCAAGCACGTGACCGAGTTCCCCTACATCAAGCAGCCGGCTGGCAGCGTGAGGGATAGCTTCTATGCCCTCCATCACCTTCACAGGTTGGTCCGGGATGCAGAGCAGATCAAGTGCCCAGACACTGTCCGAGAGTGGTCTGCAAGATATATAGGGGAAGTCAGCGATGCTGATCTTAGAGAACACTTCCATCGCATCCAAAGGAAGTTATCGGAGATAATCAAGGAAGATGTCGAAACCATGGGGGGTGCTTAAACATACGCCGGAAGCCGTCTAAGAGGGCTATCGAAAAACTCCTAGATGCGCAAGGTGATCGAAGGACGTGGACGACGAAAGACTGCTACAAACCGTTCCCGGCGCCGTCCGGCAAGTAGGCTCATTGATCATGGACACATGTGTGTATTGTGTCGTGTTCCCAGGTGTCGTGAACTATAATTGCTTTGTAATAATTTGTATCGACGGATGAGTGTGTGTGTTTTGTCGTATTTTATCGTTGAACTTGCTTCTGTGATATCGATGCAATATGTCTTATATGTTGCATTATGCACTAATATATGCCTTGTGTCTATAGAGATGACGTACTACGTGGTGTTCGAGGGTCGGGTTCCAGGGATCTACGAGGAGTGGGAGGAATGTAAGAAACAGGTGCACAAGTTCAGCGGCAACTGCTACAAAGGATACGCGACTAGAGAGGAGGCGGAGGCCAAGTGGAGGAACTACCGGTCGAGGAAGAACAAGAACAAGATGAAGACCGCGGTCGAGCTCATGCTCTTGCTCACCATCGTCGCGGCTCTACTATATTTCATCATAGTGTAGGCGGCGGTGACCACTTCATTTGTAACTTTAGATGATGAACTAATTTATACTTGTGCAAAAATGTGGCACTTATGACTATATGTATGCATGTATGTTGGGATCTAATATTCGATGACATAGTAATGTATATGTTTGCATCTACTGTTTGTCTAGATTATTATTTACTATCTATGTATAAATCCTGTATAAAACCTGTATATGCACTGTATTTTGGGCTGTGTTAGAAATTAAAAAAATACCGAAAAAACATTCTGTGGCGCATCTTGTAACGTTTCTGTGGCGCACAGCATTCTGTGGCGCATCTTGTAACGTTTCTGTGGCGCACAGCATTCTGTGGCGCATGTGTGCATATGCGCCACAGAAAGCACACTTATGTGGCGCACGGGAGCACATGCGCCACAGAAAGCCCAAATTCTATGGCGCACGGCTCGTGCGCCACAGAATTACCAATTTAGTGGCGCAAATTTTGTGGCGCACGAGGCATGTGCCACCGAAACCAATTTACGTGCGCCACAAATAAGGGTTTCCCTAGTAGTGAAATAGCAAATAAAAAGATCGCTGAGATGCTCATTGTCTGCTTGCCTTGTCATTTTGATTATGGGAAAGCTCCCGTATCATGTGTAAGGGGTACCCCATTGGCGGTTCTTAATGATACACATGTACTTACAATGACAAGAGCTTACTCGTGACTGAAGTTGAGTAGCATGAGGATCGTTCTTCGTAAGTAAGGGGCATGAGATTTCGGTTTATAACTTGTCAAGCATATCCTCTTAGTTGTGTCACTTTAACCTTAATCACCTTAAATATGCTTATGATAGGGGAAATGAGAACTGAAAGCTATAAGTACCATAATTTTTGGAAGCTCTTTATGAGACTTGAATCCCTACTTTCTTTTATGAAGGCCTTTCTTCTACCATTATATTGAGTCTCCACCTTCTACCTTTATGCACCTACTTTGAGAGCATAGTGGCCATTCTTACTTCTATGTGCATTGTCCCAAGACTAGTTGATTGATGCATAACTTGATATTGCTTATTTTAAACTATTTGTATCTAGTCACTCTGATGAACTTTGAATGTGTCCTATGCATTTATGTTTGCTACTCTATGAGGGACAAGCTGAATGCCACGATGCTATGTTTTCTTTATTTGAAACAAACAAACGTCTTGCAAAGCATTGTTATTCATGAATCTTTTGTTTGTGCCTTTTCATGTTGCATCATAGTTTCTTTGTCTTATTGCTAGAACTTTGTCTTTTATGTTATGATTGAAGTACTATGATCCCAGCTTTGAATGTTTTGCAAATACTTTGATCAAGTCTTTGAGGGTGCATGTCACCTCAAAAATTATTCATTCTTTTTATCACTTACCTACTCGTGGACGAGCAAGAGTTAAGCTTGGGGATGTTGATACATTGCAAATGTATCTATAATTTTTGATGTTCCATGCTTGGTTTTATCTACTTTCTTATGTTTTGTCCACACTTTGGAATACTTTTCATATGATTTCTTGGACTAACCTATTAACAAGATGCCACAGTGCCAGTTGCCTGTTTTCTGCTGTTTTTGTTTCCAGGAAAGTCAGAAAATCAATATTCTCGGAATTGGACCGGACAAAAGCCAAAGTTGATATTTTCCCGGAAGACTCACGGAGCCAGAAGGAGAGTCGGAGAGGGGCCATAGGGTGGCCACACCACCCCATGGCGCGGGTCCCCCCAGGCCGCGCCAGGGCATGGTGCGGGCCCCCTGGCCGCCCACCGACCTTGCCCTCTGGCCTATAAGAAGCCTCCAGAGACATAAACCCTAAATAGTCAATCCTCCAGCCACGAAAAGTTATGTAGCGCCACCGCCACCGAAGGGGAGATTCGGGGGACAATTGTTGTAGACAGTTGTTGGGCCTCCAAGTGCAGAGGTTTGTAGAGCAGCAGCAAGTTTCCTTAAGTGGATTACCCAAGGTTTATCGAACTCAGGGAGGAAGTGGTCAAAGGTATCCCTCTCTAGCAACCTTGCAATCAAGATACAAGAAGTCTCTTGTGTCCCCAACAGACCCAATACACTTGTCAGGGGTATAGGAGCACTAGTTCGGCGAAGAGATAGTGAAATACAAGTGGTATGGATATAAGACAACGGTGCCAAAAAAGAGCTTGACGGGAGGAAAAGACTAAAGGAAAAAATAGGGAAGCAAGCAAACATGTAACAGATCTAGTTGCAAACGGTGTTTCAATGTTTAGAAACAAGGCCTAGGGATCATACTTTCGCTAGTGAACACTCTCATATAAATATCTTCTCTTCATGATACTACTCTGAACTGCTCTCCGGTTGGACACTCTAATCCATGGTAGGGCCATAACAACACTCCTCAAAGTTCGCTTTCCACATCTAGATAACCCCTCACTATCACCTTGAGCGCTAGATGGTTCCAACAAACACCACAATTTCATAGAGACATCCAACTCCAAAATATAACTCATAACAAGTATTTGTAATCTCTAGCCTAAGTTCCATCATGGTGTGCACGCCATCACTTTCACACACGTGGGGAGAGCTAGAGATCTATTAAAGCACTTGAGTAGCAAGGTAGATCTACTTGATTACAAAGCTCATGATCACAATATGATCATGCATAGAGAGAGAGATGAACACATACCTACCGATAGAACCGTTAGCCTCGAGGAAGAACTACTACCTCGTCATCATGGGAATCAACAACGACGATGGAGATGGTGGTGGAGATCGATGGAGATTACTCCGGGGAAATTACCCATCCCGGCAAGGTGCCAGAACAGAGACTTTATGTCCCCCGAATCTCCCCTTCGGTGGCGGCGGTGCTGTAGAACTTTTCATGGCTGAAGGCTGGATTATTTAGGGTTTTTTCATTGGGAGGCTTCTTATAGGCGAAGGGGCGATGTCAGAGGGTGGACCAGGGGACCACACCACCTGGAGGCGCGGCTAGGGGGACCCGCGCCACCACATGGTGTGGCCAGCCCCTGGCCCCTCTCCATCTCGTCTTCTGTGTCCATGAGTCTTCCGGTAAAATATCGGCTTTGGCTTTTGTCCGGTCCAATTCCGTGAATATTCATTTTTTGGCTTTTTTGGAACCAAAAATAGAAGAAAACAGGCAACTGGCACTGTGGCATCTTGTTAATAGGTTAGTTCCAGAAAATGTGTATAAATACTCCAAAGTGTGGACAAAACATAAGAAAGTAAATACAAAACAAGCATGGAACATCAAAAATTATAGATACGTTTATGACATATCAACATCCCCAAGCTTAACTCCTGCTCGTCCTCGAGTAGGTAAGTGATAAAAAGAAAGAATAATTTTTGAGGTGACATGCACCATCATAATCAAGATCAAACCATTTGCAAAGCATGAAAGCTGGGATCAAAGTACTCTAAACATGAGCATGAAAGATGAAGTTCTAACAATAAGACATAGTAACTATGCATGCAACATAAAAGGATACAAACAAAGGTCATGAATAACAATGCATTGAAAGATGTTTGTTTGTTTCACATATAGAAAACATAGCATAGTGGCATTAAGCTTGTACCTCATGGAGTAGCAAAACATAAATGCATAGGACACCTTCAAAGTTCATAAGGGTGGCTAGATACAAATAGTTCAAGAACAAGCAATATCAATATTATGAATCAATCAATAAGTTTTGGGACAATGCGCATAGAACTAAGAATGACAATTATGCTCTCTTAATTGGTGCATAAAGATAGAAGATGGAGACTCAACATAAAAGTAAAAGAGGCCTTCATAGAAGGAAGCAGGGATTCAAGTCTCATAAAGAGCTTCCAAAAATTATGGTACTTATTAGCTTTCAGCTCTCATTGCCCCTATCATAAGAATCTTGAAGTGATTAAGGTTAAAGTGAACAAACTATGGAGTATATGCTTGACAAAGTATAAGTTGGCAATCTCATGTCCCTTGAATACAAGGGCCGCTCCTCATGCTACTCAAGTTTAGTTACCGGTAAGTTCTTGTCATAATAAGTACATGTGTATCATAGAGAACCGCCAACGGGGTACCCCATGCACATGATACAGGAGCTACCCATAATCAAAATGACAAGGCAAGCAGACAATGAGCATCTCAGCAATCTTCTTATTTACCATGGGAAAATGGTGCTTTTTTCTCTCTTTCTTCTTTTCTCATCTTTTTTTCTTTTTTCTCAATCTCTATCTCTTTTTTTTATAAGAAGAATGCAACATAGATTGCTCACTATGGTGATGCTACAAGTTTCCACCATGATTAGGCATGGATTAGACAGGCAACCCAGGCATTTCTCTAACACACATACATAACTCCATGGACTTACAAGCTCCCCTTTCATTTCACACCGACGACATCCATAAACAAAAGAGCATGATATCAACTAGGTACAATGTACAAGTGCAATGTTGAAAGCGTTCCCCATGATAGCATGGTTCTGCTAATCCCAACGTATACGTGCAAGCATATACAACATCGATGACACAATGGTTCAAGTTTATTAGGGGCAAGAAAAGTAAAGTGTGCCATCAAGTTCGTGAGAGCTTTAATCACTATTTTTCACATAACAAGTTTAATTCGGAAGGTAGATAAAAACATGAATATACTTGGAATAGCAAATGCTAATAGGTAGGTATGGTGTACTCTTTGGAATAACTTGGTTTTATTTGGTGTTGGATGCATGAGTGAAACTCATACTTGGTATGGAGGCTAGCAAAAGACTGGGAGCGACCAACTAAGAGAGCAATAATGGCCATAATCATGCAAAGCGACAAAACATCATTAATTAAAGCATAAAGTGATATTACAAGTCGAAAACTAAAGGATCATAGAGGCTATGGTGACTTGGTATAGTCTTAACATGGTGTGAGCATGCGCCAAGTCGACCCAAATAAAGCATTAAAGTAGAATACCACAATACTATGCTTTAATATGCTAAACAACGCATGATCCTTTCAAGGCACATTAAGCAATATCAATTGTTTATAACATGTCATGCTACAGAAATAATCACTAAGCATAAAGCGAAAACAATATCAAGCATGCCATGATAAAGTCTAAGTCACAGTCAGAAACAAGCTCCTTTTATACCACTTAAGCATGAAGCTTCCTACTCTTTTCCAACACCAATCGACTTATTTGAAACAACTCACAAAGATAATAATAAATAAAGATCAGTGAGCTTGTCTCACAAATCCACAAAGAAGAACTAAAAAGTTCTAAGCTGAAAGCACAAGAAAACTAAGGCTAAACACAGTGCTAGCAAAAGAGAACACTCACAAGACAATAAGAATGAAAATTAGAGTGTTCTAGGCAATGAATAACAGGGTGTCTCTCTCTCCAAAAGAAGTGTGTTGGGATCCAACCAACTTATTTAAGCAAGACAAACAAATTAAACTAAAAACAAAGACGAAGACGCTCCAAGAACAACACAATTGTGCATGAAACAATAAAAATAAAGTGTCTAGAAAGACCTGAGATTTTTATTGACGAAGAAGGGAATGCCTTGGGCATCCCCAAGCTTTGAAGCTTGTATCTCTTGAGTATTTCTTGTCATGTGCCACATGCATATAATAATTATTACTCTCCACATAAGCATAGTCATTCTTATTAATTGTAGTGGGAGCAAATTCAACAAAATAGCTATCATTATTATTCTCATCACCATAATCATCAAATATAGGAGGCATATTGTAGTCATAATTAATTTCCTCCTCAATAGTAGGTGGACTGAAAATATCATATTCATCATTGTAATCATCATATATTGGAGGTTTGGTATCATCATAAGCAATAGAATAGCTATCTTCCAAAGCTTGGGAACTAAAAAGATCATTTTCATAAAAACTAGCTTCACCAAGCTTAGACTTTTTCATAGCATTAGCAATAATGGTGTCCAAAGAATTCATACTAACAACATTGCTATTAGCATGCAAATAAAGTTCCATAGGTTTTTTAATTTTCTCTTCAAACACTTCATGTCCTAACTCAAGATAAATACAATAAAGCTCTCTAATTTTGTTGTTGTTTTCCATTAAGCCTAACTAGTGAAAACAAGAAACAAAAAGACAAAATTGCAGAATCTAAAGGAAATAACTTCGAGAACTCACACGGGAGGATGTGAGTACCTTTTACCTTACCTCCCCGGTAACAGCACCAGAAAATAGCTTGATGTCTACGCACTTCTATTCTTGTAGACAGTTGTTGGGCCTCCAAGTGTAGAGGTTTGTAGAACAGCAGCAAGTTTCCCTTAAGTGGATTACCCAAGGTTTAGGGAGGAAGTGGTCAAAGGTATCCCTCTCAAGCAACCCTGCAATCAAGATACAAGAAGTCTCTTGTGTCCCCAACACACCCAATACACTTGTCAGGTGTATAGGTGCACTAGTTCGATGAAGAGATAGTGAAATACAAGTGGTATAGATATAAGACAGCGGTGCCAGAAAAGAGCTTGACGGGACAAAAATACTAAAGGCAAAAAGATGGAAGCAAGCAAACATGTAACATATCTAGTTGCAAACAGTGTTTCAATGTTTAGAAACAAGGCCTAGGGATCATACTTTCGCTAGTGAACACTCTCATATAAATATCTTCTCTTCATGATACTACTCTAAACTACTCTCCGGTTGGACATTATAATCCATGGAAGGTCTATAACAGCACTCCTCAAAGTTCGCTTTCCCCATCTAGATAACCCCTCACTATCACCTTGAGCGCTAGATGGTTCCAACAAATACCACAATTTCATAGAGACATCCAACTCGAAAATATAACTCATAACAAGTATTTGTAATCTCTAGCCTAAGTGCCACCATGGTATGCACGCTATCACTTTAACACACATGGGAGAGCCAGAGATCTATTAAAGCACTTGAGTAACAAGGTAGATCTACTTGATTACAAAGCTCATGATCACAATATGATCATGCATAGAGAGAGATATGAACACATAGCTACCGGTAGAACCCTTAGCCTCGAGGAAGAACTACTCCCTCATCATCATGGGAATCAACAACGGCGATGGAGATGGTGGTGGAGATCGATGGAGATGGATCCGGGGGCAATTCCCCGTCCCGGCAGGGTGCCAAAACAAAGACTTTCTATCACCCCGAATCTCCCCTTCGGTGGCGGCGGCGCTGCGGAACTTTTTGTGGCTGAAGGCTGGATTATTTAGGGTTTTCTCATCGGGAGGCTTCTTATAGGCGAAGGGGAGATGTCAGAGGGTGGACCAGCGGGCCACACCACCTAGAGGTGCGGCCAGGGGGGACCCGTGCCACCAGATGGTGTGTCTAGCCCCTGGCCCCTCTCCGTCTCGTCTTCTGGCTCCGTGAGTCTTTCGGTAAAATATCGACTTTGGCTTTTGTCCGGTCCAATTCCGAGAATATTCATTTTCTAGCTTTTTTGGAACCAAAAACAGAAGAAAACATGCAACTAGCAGTGTGGCATCTTGTTAATAGGTTAGTTCCAGAAAATGTGTAAAAATACTCCAAAGTGTGGACAAAACATAAGAAAGTAGATATAAAACAAGCATGTAACATCAAAAATTATAGATACGTTTACGACGTATCACCTACCTATATAGCACTTGCTATTACAAGTATATTATGTGTGTGATATATTTGTATATGTCAAAATCATCTCTTTTGTATAGTTTAAATCTCATGGGAAAGTAAGATGTGGAGTGAAACCACTAGTGCACAAATTCTTGAAATAAGGCAGAATAATTAAACCTAACCCATTCTAATTGTAATTATGTTAGTTATGTACTTGACATCTTATGCGTTGATAATTATCAGAACCATGCTGACATGGGAACGCTTTCATCATTGCACTATTTGTTGTTATCGTGTTTTCTTTTGGATGTGGTTGCCTACCACGTAAAATAAGTTGGAGCAAGTTATATTTTCGAGTATGCATATGCGTCAAACGGAGCATTGAGACGCTAACTTAAGCCATGATATGCATCATGGTAGAAATTTAGAGCATCGGCATTCAAAGAAGCACTTTAAATAAAAAGCTATGCAAATGGTAAATAAAAATAACTGCCAAGAATGCATATTTGTTTGTTTGTTTTGTCACCCGTGTATGGATAGTACCTCAAAGACTCCTTGTACAAGGGAGAAAGAGGTGCCTTAGTGCCACCTCGTATGGAACTGTATGCATATTATAACAAAAGTCCTAAGTTGAGTAGCATCAAGGTCGTGGTACTTGTGGTCAATGGGCACATGACATTCAACTTGTAAGGGGTCAAGCATATAAATCATACTTGCTTTTACTTTAACCATAACTATAAAAGATGCTTGGAACCCCGTTCTTATGGTTACTATTGACATGAGATGCATATCCCAAAATCTTATTTTACTTTCTCTTATAATATTTTAATTTTTATCGAAGATCTATCACATGTATTCCCTTCTTACTATCTGTTACTCAAGTTTCCTAGAACAAAGAAGAAGAAAGGTAAGAAGTGAAAAAAAATAAAGATCCTGAAAGACCAAACCTAGGATTTACCTTTTTGTTTTATATGCTTAATGGTCAATAGTACTTTCATTTGATATTATACAAGTTGACATATTGTTAAGCATAGATGTAAGTACATAATAAACATCACTTCATAGCTCGTTTCTTATTGTTGTTCTTTAAAGAATGAATCATTTCAGCTTGTGTACAATGATCATGACTTATGATTTATAATATAAACAAACTCCAAAGTCCATTTTTAGTTTTATCACCTTCATGCTTGAGGACGAGCAAAGGTTAAGCTTGGGGATGTTGATGCATGTAAAATGCATACATGAACTTTGTAGTTTATTGATACATGTTCCCACATATTTGCAACATTTATGATGGTATATTCATGTTTTACATTGATTTATGGTGATTTCCCGATGATCCCCCTCATTTGGTTTATAATTTTGCAGGACAAAAAATTCTATTTTGTGTATTTTAATCTTTGAGGGACCTAAATAAATTCAAATGTCGTGGGGATTTTTTGAGGAGTATTTTTGTGAATAGAAGCATATGGAGCACAAGAACCACGAGAGGGGAGGCCCAAACGAGCCCAGGTGGCACGAGCCCCACCATGGTCGTGCCACCTAGTCTTGTTCCCTCCTCGAGCCTTCGTAGCCATCCATCTTCATCTCAGCCTCAAAGTCTTGCCCTAAAACGCCTATAAAAACACCCACCATGGTGATCTCGGAGGAGGCATCGTACAAATACAGAAACACCAAAATAGAGACAAAACCAGTGAAGATTAGAGGGGGAAACACTGTCGCCACCGTCGCTGGTGGGATCTCTACCTTCTCCAACATCTCCGGCTTCATCACCATAATGAAGAGGGATTAGTCCACCTCTGGACTATGGGTTTGTGGCAGTAGCTTGTTCTATTTCTCTCTTGATCTATCATTGTTCTAGTACCATATGAGCTTCCCAACATGATTATGATCATCCATGTAATTCCTATGTGGTGGATCTTTATTCTATGAGTTGATATTTAAGATTGGAATTCTATTATGTGTGAGATGTATTGGTAGATGCATATTATGTACCCTATTCTTGATTACTTTCTTTGATCCAACATGTATGAGAAGGAAAGTGTGGGGAACATGTGTATTAGTTGGAGTAACATGGTGGTAGTGATTGGATAGAGACAAAAAAATTCAAGATCTACTACGGTTTTGCCCTTTATTTTGTTACCTCACTAGGGATAAAGTTAATGCATGTGTTAATATCATCTAGTGACAGCTCAGATGATCTTGTTTGTTCAAGGTAGCATATTTTTATGCAAACATCATGTCAAAGTACCTAAGTCTATAGTCTGTTTATTTTTAATTCTATATTGCATGGAGTGTTGCCTTTCTAGAGGAGTATAAGTGAGACATGTTGCATTATCTTTAAAATAGGACGTGATTCCCATATGAATGTTTATCATACACATAATGAAGTTTCATCAATATTGTATTGCTTATGAATTTTTTTATATCCGCTACACTTTATGAAATAATATATAAGTGAAACCATGAAACTCTGGTCCACCTTTTATCATAAGAAACAACTTCCATTTACTTTCATTGCTTTTATATTTGATGCACTAATTAAATATTAAAACACAAAAACCCTTTTACTATTAGCAAACACAAACAAAAATCCAAAATACCTTTACCATGTTATTTTTAATTATAGATTTCTTTTACTTTTATTTATTTATACATTATTTCAGTTTTACTAATACAAAACCTTGTGCTTGACAACTACATAGTGGAGTTGGGGACAGAAGGAAAATACTTTGTTTTGTAGGTTGCTAGAATATTGAAATAGGATAAGTCTCTAAGCCAATTCCCCAAAAGTTTGATATAAACCCTCAAGTCACCCTTGTGGGGGAAAGACGATTGCTATAACACTCTGCACTTGGAGTCCCAACAAATTGGTAAATACAGAGTTATTTCCATCGGCCATTCTTCTAGAACATGGATGAGGATTGGGACTTTACCAAGTAGTGGACGATCCGACTAGTGGAAAACAACTTGTTCATCGTGTAGGTTTCATGTATGGTAAACTGGAATAGGGCCATGAACAAAGGCCCGTGAAATAGAGACAGAACCAGCGAAGATTGGAGGGGGAAGCATTGTCGCTGCCGCCACCGGTGGGATCTCTACCTTCTCCAACATCTCGGGCTTCATCACCATGATGAAGAGGGATTAGTCCACCTCTGGATTATAGATTTGTGCAAGTAGCTTGATCTATTTCTCTCTTTATCTATCATTGTTCTAGTACCATATGAGTTGCCCAACATGATTATAATCATCTATGTAATTCCTATGTGGTGGATCTTTATTTTGTGAGTTGATATTTGAGGTTGGAATTCTATTATTTGTGAGATCTATCGGTACATGCATATTATGTACCCCATTCTTAATTACTTGTTTTGATCCAACATGTATAAGAGGGCATGTGTGGGGAAACATTTGTATTAGTTGGAGTAACATGGTGGTGGTGATTGAATAGTGATAGCAGAATTCAAGATCTACTATGATTTTACCTTTTTTTGTTACCTCACTAGGGATAAAGTGAACGCATGTGTTAATATCATCTAGTGTCAGATTAGATGGTCTTGTTTGTTCAAGGTAGCATATTTGTTATGAAAACATCATATCAAAGTATCTAAGGCTATAGTCTGTTTATTTTTAATTCTAGATTGCATGGGCTGTTCCCTTTCTAGAGGAGAATAAATGAGATGTGTTGCATCATCTTTAAAATAAGACATGATTCCCATATGAATGCAGTGAAGTTTCATCAACATTGTATTGCTTATGAATTGTTTTATGTCCACTACACTTTATGAGAGATTAGACAAGTGAACCCATGAAACCCAGGTCCACCTTTTATTATAAGAAACAACTTCCATTTACTTTCATTGCTTTTATATTTGATGCACCAATTAAATCTTAAAACACAAAAACACTTTTACCATTAGCAAAAAAAGTCAAAAACCCCAAAAGACCTTTACCTTATTGTTTTACTTTCTTGTTTAGTTATATATTGCTTTTACTTTTATTTATTTATACTTTATTTCAGTTTTACTAATACAAAGCCTTGTGCTTGACAACCACACGGTGGAGTTGGGGACACAAGGCAAATACTTTGTTTTGTAGGTTGCTTGAAGAATAAAATTGGTGAAGTCTCTAAGCCAATTCCCCAAGAGTTCGATATAAACCCTCGAGTCACCCTTGTGGGGAAAAGATGCTTGCTACAACACTCTGCCCTCGGAGTCCCAACGAGTTGGTACACACAGAGTTGTTTCCATTAGTCGTTCTTATAGAACATGGATGTGGCTTGGGACTTTGTCAAGTAGTGGAAGATCCGACCAGTGGAAAACAACATGTTCATCTTTCAGGTTTTGTGTCTAGGAAACTGTAACAGGGCCAAGAACGAGGGCATGTAGATTTTCCATTAGCAGAGTGTGATGTTCCAACCATATGATGGCATAGGTGACCCAAAGGTGGTGGTGTTGAATCATATCCATGCATGGGTTCAAGTGTAGAACATCCCACCGATGTTTAGCAAGGAGGCAATCGTGCGCTACATGGCTGAACGGATCAAAGAGGTTCTGCGTGTTGATCTGTATGCACTTGGAGATAGTTGTACCTGTTTCATATGAGTGCGTGTTAGGATAGATGTTAACTATCCACTAACAAAGGTTACGGGGCTCTACCCAGAAGGGAGCAAGAGAATGACGTTTCTAGTTCTTTATGATAAGCTCCAAGGTTTTGCGGCACATGTGGACTTTTTGGCCATAATGATCTTGAGTGTGGTGATGGAATTCATGATGAGGAGGACAAATAGTACATCACATGGATGGTATATCCTACGGAGGACTGGCACCCTAATACATCTGTTGTGCGCACTAGGCCGTCAGCTTGTGGGGAGAGTAGTAGAGGCCATGGCAGTGGTCGTGGGGGTAGAAGAGACGCGGAATCACTCAAGAATACCTCAGGTGATGCATCGCTGAACATAGCAAGAAAAAAGGCAGCAGGCATAGTTAGGGTTGATAGTTTGCTGATCACGAATGGCACAGAGTTGTAGATGGAGGTGGAAAAATTAGCAGCAAATGAAGGTAGGGAAGTGATTGCATTATCAGGAGCCATGAAGGATAGGGCATGCCCCAGTCACCACTAAAACCACCTATGGAGAAATGAGAAATGACCAAGGAAGGGAAATCATAAGAACACAAAGGTAGGCTCCAACACGGAGTGTCGCCATTAGTAATGAGTTGCTCATGCATGTGAAATGCATACATAAACTTTGTAGTTTATTAATACTCATTTCCATATATTTACAACTTATGTGATGTTATATTCATGTTTTACATTCATTTATGGGTATTTACCAATGATCCACTTTATTTGGTTTATAACTCTACAGGATAGGAAAACTCTATTTTGCATATTTTTAAGTTTCAGGGACCTAAACAAAGTCAAATTGGCCTGGGATTTTTCAAGAAGTATTTTTTCACGAGGAGAAGCACCTGGGGCACAAGAACCACAAGAGGGGAGGCCTGAGGCCTGAACAAGGCCTAGTGGCATGGACCACCTTACTGGCTGCGCCACCATCCTCCGTTCCCTCCTCGAGCCTCCACAACCGTCCAGCTTGAGCCCTAGATGGAAGTCATGACCTAAAAGCACCTATAAAAAGATCCCCCTAGTATGATCTCGAAGGAGGCGGTGCAGAAACACAGAAGCACCAAAACAAAGATAGAACTATCAAAGATTGGATGGGGAAACACCACCAGAACCTCCTCCGGTGGGACCTCTACCTTCTCCAACATCTCCGGCTTCATCACCATGATGAAGAGGGAGTAGTCCACCCCTAGAATATGGGTTTGTGGTGGTACCTTGATCCAATATCTCTATGTATGATCATTAATGAAATCAATATTGTGTGTCTTGCATGATTGTGGATCTATCTATGTAATTCCTATTGTGGATATTGTGGTACGATATGATACTTTTTATGCATCTACTGTTGTGTTGGGATGTTATGGTCTTTCATTCTTTGGAGATACTTCTATGATACATGTAATGGTTTCTATTCATAATGCCTTGTTTACCCATGCCATCAGGTGCTTGACAACACCAAGTGTAGGTAGATGGGTGAGATGTAGTAATGCACACACCAAATAAATCATTGCACTAGTGTTTGGATTGTTCACCATTAAGGAGTATGATGTATGTAGGTAATGGTGGCCGAGTGATAGTAGCATATGTGTTGAGGGACACCAATGCAACCAAACATCCTTTATCCGGGGGTAAAAGGGGGAAGTATGACGTGGGGGCGTCACAATAACCACATGCTGGCCTGACAAGGGTGACACAACAACACATATTAGTACTTCTTTCAACTATCTATTTTAGGACATGTAGCCATCATAAAAGTTACCATTAAAAAAAGACAATTGTGTGTAATTCTATTATCTATAACATGGTCACCACCATAGATGGAGAGAGAGGATTGAGTGAACCCCTGAACCTAGGTCCATTTTTCCTATAAGAGAGAACCTTTGTCTCTTGACATCTTACATTGAATAGGATTGGGACACTTTTACTTTATTGTTTTGTTGCAGATTACTTTCTTGTATTAAATCAACCTCCTTGTTCCTATAACTTGTTTAGTGCATAAACAACTAAAATCTGTGACACTTTAGTTGGAGAGAATAAATAGCTTTTCTCTCTTACTCCTGTGGTTCGATACCATACTTTCACATTGAGAGATACTATAGTGATCCCCTGCTCTTGGGGGTTATCAAGTACTTTTCTAGCGTCATTGCCAGGAGCATAGTGCTTAAGCTGTTATTCTTGTTTGCACTAGACATTAGATTTACTTTCAGTTTTGTATTAGTTTTATTTTCAGTTTGTTTTATATCTTGCAACAATCTAAGCTTGGGGAGGTCTACTTCTTCGGTTGTGAGTATTTCTTTAATTTACTTTTAGTTTTGTATTTAGATTTTATTATATTAAAACCCCATAAAAACTAGAAAGATAAAAAATGGAGTCTCCCGGTACCAATTATATGAGAGAATCATTACATAGATATGTTAAAAGCTTGAATATTCCTCCTTATATTGATGCTTAAAAAGAAGTGCCATATAAATAAATCATGTTTTCAGGAATAAGATGACAAAAGCCTAAGCTTGGGGTTGCCCATGCACTCCCAAGAAGAGGATAGTGATGGGAAATAAGAAGGAGATGGTAAAAACATAAGTTTGGGGGATATCCATGCATCCCCAAGAAAAGGAGATAGATAATGACGAGCAAATGGAGCAAGAAAAAGAAGAACGAGGATCTCCTATATATGATAGTAATTCTCAAACTCAAATCTCATTAGTATTTTATGGAACTTGTTATTATGATAAATCTTTAGATGATAGTACTATCTTTCTTGATAAAACTCCATGTTTGTAAACTGTTACAAGCTTATGGGAGGATAAAAATGATATACTTGTTGTTCATGATGATACTCTTATTAGTAAGAGTCCCACTATATACTTGAATTATACTATTTACACCATAGAGGAGAAATATTATTGGTGTAAGAAATATATGCATGGTTTGAAATTATCTTATGGAAATCCTACTTGTAACCAAAGCTGTCACATCCTAGATTTTAGAAACTGGGAATTAAATAGGATTCATGTGCATGGCATTGCATCATGGCATTCATGCAAAAATTTATGCCCAAAAACCCTATTTTTAAAACCCTAATTTGATATGCCAAAAGGCTCCTACAAGAGATCAACTAAGGATTTTATAAATCCAATATTCTTGATCAATATAAAATACTACAAACTGACCCAACATTGATCTACATATTTTTAGAAAAATATGGAGAAAAGAATTAAGACAATTGGATTTAATATGCAAAAGATATGAAAGAAACTAGAAATAAGAAAAATAAAAGGAAAAAGAATAATAAAAAACTAACTAAACTATCCTACCTGCTAGGCCGGCCCAACCCTTTTCCGCCCCACGCGCAGCGTGGCATAGTGGCCCAGCTAGAAGCCCCGACCCGCTTCCCCTCTCTCTACGGCTGACATGCCTGGCCCACCTGCACATCTTCAACCTCCAGTTGAGAGGCCTCTACGGGCCTGGCCGATCCTGATCGATCGATTCCGCTGATACCGTGATGAATCCGTTTGGATTTTGCCTCCTTTCTCCCTTATAAAGCCCCCCACATCGACCTCTCTTCGCCTTTTTCTGAAAAACCGAAATCCTAGAGCGCCATCGGAAGCTTCCGATCTGCTACCGTCTGCCGCCACAGTACGAGCTCGTTCGCGATGCTATCGAACGCCCTGCGCCCTCTTTTCCTTGATGTTTCCTTCACTTCATCACACTGATTCTCCTGACCTTCTCTCCTTACCCGCAGAGCGCTAGGAATCCTGGGAGAAGCCGCCAGAGTGTTTCTAGAGGCCGAAGCGAGCAGCCCCCTCTTCCATCGCCTGGGGAAGCGCCGTACCATGCCAAGACCACCCCTGTGACCTTTGGAGTAGGGGATTCATCGGTGTAGTCCTTAGGGTCTGTTTGGTTCTGATTATGTAACCTGCTTCTGCTATCAAAAAGCTAAACGCTAACCAAAGGGATATTTTTGATAGCAGATTCCAAATAAGCAGACTGCCTTAGGTAGTGTTATTCTCAAAGCCGGTATAACCCTGCTTTCGCTACTTTGGATTTTGGATTTGCATAAAAATTACCCACCAATGCCACTGGTAAGTTGTACCGCTTCACCCGTATATATTTTCTCCACGTACAAATCGGGTACCATCTCCCGTAATCCCTTTCTTTCCCTGTTCCTTCTCACATGGCGGCGCCCACGCAGAGTTAGGGTTGGCTCCTCGCTCTCCACCGGTCGTCGGCGGCACGCCGCCTGTCCTACAACGCCTCCTTGACCCTATTCTTTACCCTGCTTCCGTCCTTAATCCTTGTCCTCCAGGTAGAGCTGACCCCAAGATTGCTTCGATCAAAGAGTCCGATCAGGCACGTAAGCGTCGCCCTTGACAGCTAAAACACTGCCGCCTACCGCCGGCCGAAGTCAGTGTTTCTCCCGTCAAACCAGGTAACCTCCTATTCATCACGCATCTCAGCCGGCCCATCTCTTGTTTTTCATATATAATCTGTATGCGGCGAGCAGCAACAAACAAATCGTGCTGGCCATGGCAGATAGTTCCATCTATATGCATATTGCTCATGATACTGTTGCCATGTGACAAGATAGTTAGAATAAAATAGGGGTGTTGTCGTATATTACTTCAAACTGGAGTAGACGAGCTAGCTAGATGCGTGTGTACGCGGGCGCGGCCTTATTCCGGCTAGCCGATCCTGAACATGCATTTACAAGGTAGCTTGCACTAGCTTGACTAGATCGGAGATGAACGAAGCTAGCATCCAGACACGTACTACAAGCTAGCTAGCTTGCTAGATTGTCTATATGGATATAGCTAGCACTCACGCATATGTACAAGAAGTTTGCTAGATTGATATAATGAATATATTGGAAAGGTCAGTTCATCTTTGTATCGCTACGAACTGTGTATTTACGATCATGAATAGAATGCTAATATATCTTATCAATTACTTTTATCTATGTGAACTTATGATTGTGAGTATATTCAAATTTTATTTACTTGATTGAAGTATGAGTGAGAAGGCAGTCTGGGATGCTGTGAATGTCAAGCACTTTATTGACATATGCAAGGAAGAGATTGATGCGGGAAACAGGCCTGTAGGTTGTTTTAATTCACCTGGTTGGAAGAACCTGATAGCTAAGTTTGAAGCAAGATCTGGAAAAAAACTAACGAAGACACAATTGAAGAATAAATGGGACAATATGAAAAAAGATTATACAATATTCATGGAGTTGAAAATTGCTGCCTCTGGGCTGGGTTGGGATGATGCAAAGCAAACTGTTGATTGCTCAGCCACATGGTGGGATGAACATCTTGAGGTGTGATTAGTAAAAAATTCATGAATTAAGTATTTATTTTTTCACTATTTACTGTTTACACTAGCTAACTTGTTAATTCATGAACTACAGAGATGCAACAATGCTGAAAGAGGTATCAAGTGCAGCCATCTGAAGTTCAGAAAACATGGGCCAAAGCACATTGATGATCTGCATGCACTTTTTGATAAGGCGCATGTCAATGGTGCTACTGCGGCATGTCCCGGAGATGTATCCTCTGATGAGTCCAGTGATGAGGATGTGGTTGAAGTGGCGAGTACTGATGAAATTAATAAGTTGAAGAAAGCAAAAGGAAACAAGAAGCGCAAGGAATCATCTAATTTCAATGAAGAGAAAACTAACAAGAAGCCCAAGGAATCCTCTAATGGCAATAAAGAGAAAGATGAGAAGAGCCCCTTCTTTCGAGTGTACGCAGGCACATGTGACAAGATAGGAATTGCTGCTGACAAGATTTCAGCTAGTGTTGAAGCATCATCGGCTCCCCCAACAAACCATGTACCTTCCATTGCAGATGTTATGCAGATGGTGAAAGATTGTGGGGTTGAAGAAGGAACCGCTTTGATGCACACAACCACTATGTTGATCGTGAAGCCATGTTTTAGGGAGATATTCAGCTTGCTTCAAACAAAAGAAGGACGGTTTGATTTGTTGGAGAGGGAGCATGAAAAGGAGATGAAGTGCGTGTAGAACATTTTAGTAATATATTTGCTTGCGTTGTGTGTGAACCATTTATATGTTGTAGTGAACCATTTTTATCTTGTCGCGTGAACCATTTATATCTTGTCGTGTGAACCATTTGTTGCATGAATTTTATGTAACTGTTATTGCTGCCATATTTGTGATCTTAACATAATATTGGTGCTGCCATGTTTATTTAAGTTGTGTTATTACCTTTGCTGCCATGAATTTTAACCTCTGTATATTTATATTTGTGTAGATGGATACAAGCATGGCCAAACAAGGACGGGAGAGACTTCAACTTCTAGCCGAACTTGCTGATCTTGCGCATCAGGCTACCATCATTGGGAACATGGGTAAACTCTATACTGAGCGTTATTTGCATAAAGACTCGTATAGAGAAGCTCCTGAAACTGGACTTCAGTGGGTCATGAGATGTTTTGGTCGTCCTAGATATTTTTACAAGATGTTCCGCATGACTCCTGAGGTGTTCACGACACTCCATGATTTGCTTGTCTCTAATTATGGACTAAAATCAACAAACAATGTGTCATCCATTGAGTCACTAGCCATGTTCTTATGGATTGTTGGAGGTCCGCAAGCATTTGCACAAGCCGAAAACCAATTTACAAGGTCCCTATGGACAGTACACACCAAGTTCAAGGAAGTGTTATATTGTTTGCGCAAGTTAGCAAGAGACAACATCAAACCAAGAGATCCTACTTTCAGTAGAGAGCATGCAAAGATCAAGGAGGATCGTTTTTGGCCTCACTTCAAAGACGCTATTGGTGCTATAGATGGATCACATGTACCATGTTCAGTTCCTGCGGACGAGGTAGTTAACCACACATGTCGACATGGGTATACATCACAGAATGTGCTTGCCATATGTGACTTTGACATGAGGTTTACTTTTGCGGTTGCTGTTTGGCCGGGCTCTGCACATGACACAAGAATCCTACACCATGCATTAGCAAATTTTCCATCATTTCCTCTAGCTCCTAAAGGTATATCATTATATTATGTATGAAACGCATAACGTCAATTTTGTTGTCTTATTCTCACTTTATGTTTATTTTCAGGAAAGTACTACCTTGTTGACTCTGGTTATCCAAACCGAATTGGATACCTTGCTCCTTTTGAAGGGAGTACGTACCATCTACCCGAGTTTCGTCTTCGCCGTGGGCGTGCACTACAAGGAAAGTATGAGATATTTAATTTCTTGCATTCATCTCTTCGAAATGTCATTGAGCGTGCATTTGGAGTCCTGAAACAAAAGTGGCGTATATTAAAGTCCATGCCAAGTTTTGCACCTCGTACACAGAAGCATATTATTCTGGCTTGCATAGCGTTGCACAATTTTATCCGCGATAGCAAATTGCGTGATAAGGAATTTGATAAGTGTGATGAAGATGAGGATTATCTACCCGAAGCAGCACGTGCAACACCACAAACACATGGTGATGATGTCCCAGAAGTCGAGAATGAGGAATCCATGAACGACATTCGGATTAGGATCGCCGATGCTTTGCTTATGGCGAGAGAGGAATAGAATGTCTATGTTTTTATGCAGAACATTATCGTGTGAACATGTATCCATGCGATACATGTCTTTTGTAATAATTCTAGAACATCACTTTCTATTAATATTATATACACTTATACATTACAAAAAATTTAAAATATTGTCCCAGAATAGAGATTTACGTATTAATCAATGAACATATTGATGTTTTCCGATCAATTAGCATACAAACAGTCTTCTCTGAGCTCAGAGGTATTATAGACATTTACAACCAAACCCACAGTTCACAGTTGGTATAACCAAACAACTTTCAGAAAATCCACAGTTTTTAGCTGACAGCAGCTTTTCCACAGTTCACAGTTCACGGCAGATTTTTTAGAATCCATAGTTCAACCAAACACACCCTTAGTGTAGTCGCAGGTGAAGAGTGACCCGGTTCGGCAAAAGCCAAACATGCCACACCCACAACTTTCTCCTCATCCTTGTTCTCCACATCAGATATGTACTCTTGACCTAGGAGGCCTTTGACATCACGCTTCTTGTTCTTCTTGAATCTTTCATTGATGGGATTGTGCTTAAATCTTGGCTTGGCGCCCTCTTCATACTTGGGCTTGTCAAGTCTCTTCTCAAATGGACACTTGTTGGCGAAGTGATCCGCTTTATCATAGTTGTAGAAAGTCCTTTTCTTCTCACTTGTTCCATTTGATTTTCTCCTTTTACGGAACTTCAAGTTCTTGGTGAAAAGATCAAGTTGGGAGAGCATCTCATCAACTTCACCCATTTGATCACGATCATTCTCATCTTCACTTCCTACATACTATTGAACATGCTTTGCTTTCAACGCTAGGATATGTGAATAACCAATATCATGGTTGATCTCCTTGATCTTCTATCCCTAATTTGCCATATTTTCCGTGGAAACAAGATATGTTACTAGATCATCGAGAGAGAATTGGTTTCTTGAATCAAGGAGTTGCAAGTTCAAGGCAATATGTTTCTTAGTGGCTGCGATCATGGCAACAATCTTGGACTTGATGAGCTCATCATTCACATCGAACCCATCATCATACTTGTCACAACCAAGACCATTTATCTTCACGTAGAGCAACAAGCCTCACATATTCTTCAATGATGGTCTTGTCATCTCGGTTCATGAACAAGTTCATATATGACTTGGCGGCTTCATACTTGGACTTTCAGATGAGAGAGAATCCCTCTTGGAGAACAACAATCATATCCCAAAGCTCATTGGCAATGAAAATGTGACTAACTTGATCATAGAGAGTGTGTTTGATGGCACTCTTCATATTGTCACAAGTCGTAGCATTTAGTTGATGATCACAGTATTCTCCCGGTGTGAGGTCATTGAGATCTTGTGGTTTGAATCCATTGTGCACAATATCCCATAGCTCCACACTGCAGTTGGGAAGATGAGATTCCATAGTATCTTTCCAATGAGAGAAGTGAGTTCCATAAAATTGGGGTGCAGGACCCAAACCATTAATATGAGGCATGGTGTTCTTTTTCTTAGCATATATATATAAGGGAATTGATTATGGGGCGTGGAGATTTTTGAAGGGTCACTCTCTTGAGAGGACTCGTCAATGTTCTCCTTTTCGGTGTCCAACAGCCTCCCAGGAGGTACTACCGAAAGACCACCGAGAAGGCCCCCCTCTCCAATCCCTTTGAAACGTCCTTCTAGGAAACTTATTTGATCAAGGAGGTCAGAATCTGCCTTAGACTTTTCATGGGCATCCTTGGAAAACATTTCATGAAGCTCCTTGACCAAATAAGTCTTGCCCTCATCATCATCGGAGAAAACCAGCTTTTCTCTTAGGCAGTAAATCTCTTAAAAGAGCCCTAGGCTCTAATATAAATTGAAAGGGTAAGATGGATAACCTGGAGAGGGTGAATAGGTTTCTACAAATTTCTATATAATCTTTTGCAAGTTTTAGGCTTTGCGGAATATAAGTGTACCTAAATGCAAACTTGGTGATGCAACCTAGGTGATGATACAAGATACTTCAAGCACGATGTCTATCATAAAGTAAACAACACAAGTAAGAGGTTCAGGTAAGGGATAACCAAAGCACGCGGAGACAAAGATGTATTACCGTGTTCACTCCCTTGGGGGGAGCTACATCACGTTGGAGAGGTGTGAGGTCCCATGAAGGATTTCCCAACGTCATGAAGCAAACATTATTCTCCGAGCCTATCTCACGAAGGAATAGCTCACTTACTCGTGGTAGACTTTAAGGTAGTCTCCAAACCCTCACAAACTTTCCACGGGGTGAATCACAAGCCGAAAGCCTCTGGGTGACCCTAGCTACCTAGGGTTTCCCATGAACCCAAAAGTAACAAGCAAACTCGATGAACTCAAGGGAAACGAAATTTGGCTTGGTGGAAACGTAGATTGGGACCTCCTATTGTTTCAAAAGGGATATGGCTTTGGTTGGATAGAATGGGAGACCTTCAAGCTTTTTGTGTTTCAATTATGGAGAGAGAGAGCTCAAAGAAAGAATATGAATGATGGACCTACCCTCTAGGTGGAGAAGAAAGGGGTATACATAGTCCATGGTGGAAAACTAGCTGTTTAGGGGATTCTATGCCAGAACTGGCTATAAGTTAGGTAACGCCAGAGCGCACGCCAGAAGGATTAACGCTATGTCCGGTGGACCGGAGCACAAATCGGAAGAATCTGCACCAGGTTTGGGGGATCATAGCCCAGGCCGGAAAAACCAGCGACCACCAGAATGCTCGGCGACACACCGAACCACTATAATGTGTCTGATTTGCCGGGCACCGGAACAGACTGGCGATGGACGAACCGTTTCGGCAACCACTAGGGCAGCACTGGAACTTCTGCCGATTTCCCTGAAACCCCCAACCTTGCTCTTTTCAATGATGACTATGGCTCATCTCAAGCGGGTGTGGGGTTGATTGGTGTTAGGATGTGTATAAGGTGTATGGCATCCCCAAAGAGCACATCGAGACCGCCCCTCTTAATAGTGCGATGTTTCCTACTAGCCTCAAAAGACAAAGAGAGGGAGAAAAAACAATGAAAACACTAGCTCTTTTCTTGAATAGTGAATGGGGGGTTTCACCCAGTCTACCTCTCTTCATCACTTGCGGACTAAAACAAATAACGTCAGTCCACACTTTAGCTCTAGTGTCAACATTAACCAAAATAATGGATAAGGGCATTCGCCCTTTCACCTTTAGAGGAGCAAACTTAGTCCTCTAATTAAAAAGGTTTTTCTGGGGATAGGTTAAAACATCTCTAACCCATCCCCAATTAGCCGTTAGAGGACTATATTTTCTCCTATAACGGTCGAAGCCGCACCTAACCGAACGCACAGACGGCTTAGAGGAGAAAAAATTAGGAATCAGCCTCCGCGGCTTGCAAATATAGGATCATGCGGCCTCGACTTGCATATTTTTCCTCCTCCTCGTTGCTCGCATAGCCTCATCGCTCCGCCGCCATATTCTCGCCGGCATTGACACCGCCGACCAAATGCCACCTCTGCCGATAGCCCAAAACACCGTCCGGCATATTCTCCCCTCCGTCTCACTCATCTGCGCCAGCCATCGCCAGAATCGCCCCCGAGAGCCTCCGCATCGAGCGCGAGCCTGCCGCTGATTAAAAGTTCGTTTCCATCCACAACGAGGTCGATTCATTCGGGGAAAAGCCGTCGGAGCATGGGGATGGTGTAGATGGACCACTGTCGACCATTTTGTGGCTAGAATAGAGGGTCGTAGCCTTCATCCCGATGAACTGTTCTCGGCGGCGGATTCGCTGCTTCGTCGACGCTTGGTCGTCGCGCTGCCGAACCAAGGGAATCCCACAACCTCGACCTTGTCGTATGGTCGTCGTGAAGCCCCGACAGTCATCGTGCAACCTTTTGGTCGGCTCTGTTGTGCTGGCTGCGTACTACACCTCCAACACGCGCAAGGTACTCGACGAATTTCCATGCGAGTTTTTTTTTTGGAGTTTTTTGTTTGCTCCGTTCGCAACCGAGCTTGACCGAGAGCACCTTCGGCTGTAGATTAAGAGGTTGAGACTTGAGAGAGATCTTGGATGACTTCTCGTCCAAGAAGGAAGACGAAGATTTAGAATTGGCAGACAAGGATTTCAATTCGGCCGTGCTTGGATCAACCGAAATAGAGCAGAGGGTCATACCAAGATCATGAGGGATTATTTCAACCCCGATCCAACCTATACCAACAAGCACTTCCAGCAATGGTTTAAGATGCAAAAAATTCTCGTTCCTCACAATTACATTCATTAATTCGCTTTGTAATATTGAATAAGTTACTTTATTACATTTAATTTGTTTTATAATATTCATACTTTGATTGGAATGTTCTGATTTGCAAAAAACAAAATTTTAATCCTCTAAATTATTGGGAATCGGTTTGCGGCGCAAAATTGAGAGGAGCAAATATAGAAAGTTAAGGTGTAGGAATATTTTTAGTCCTCTTAAGGTTTTTAGGATGGGTTAGAGATATGCTCTTAGAGATGCTCCTGTAAGTCAAAATCCAAAAATCAAATTAAATCCAAACAAACAATCCATTAGTCTCTATAAAGGCAAGCCCCAGTACGTGAGACTAGCCGCCTTCGGGTCGGATACGGGAAACCAGAAGGAACCAACGGCAGAAGGCCAAGACGGCGCGAGCGAAATAAGAGCTATATAATCGTAGATGGCGGCGCTTCGATTTGTGACGAAGAAGTTCTGCGGTCATGTTGTCAAGGAGGAAGAACGGCGGCTGTTTCCAGGGATTAGCCTTGGCGGTAGCTCACTTCGCCATTTTAGCTCCTCCGAATCACCAAACCCTCTTGGCAATAACAAGGTATTCGCCCCTTGGCCCTGTGGAATGTGTAAAATTAGATACTGTATCTTTTTTTGTCTTTGTAATGCTATCAAGATATGCGCCCGTCCCTGCCCACGCGAAATTAGTAAGATCAGATCTAGTTTGTCTTCCCGTTTGATCGTTAACAAAATCAGATGTACCTTTTTCCCCTCTCCAGCATTTATGACTGGCTTATTAAGGCAGCCGATCTAATCAGAATTCGGCCATAAGATGACCAGAATTCGACGAAATTAATTTTTGTTGTCAATTTTTTCTATATGTGGCGAGCAGCAACATCTGTCAAACTCTGTCGCCAACGCAGAAGTTGCCAGGCAGCTGGAAGAGAAGAAAACCGAGGTAGAACGTCTGCGCCGTCTGTTGGATGCTCAGGAGAGGAAGCATAACGAAGAGCTGCTCAGCTTGCTTGAACGAAGCCCTAGACCACAACGGTAATTAATCATCATCAACTACACCATCTCAAAACATGTTCATCAACTATCTAATCTCGAAACATTTTTTCTTTTCTTTTAACTTATAAATCAGTTATCAATTATTATTATTATTATTATTATTATTATTATTATTAATTGATCTTCTGCTTGTAGGATCACTGACTTGCTAATAGTTTTGAGCGGAGGGGCTGCTATGGGTATCCTTCTCCATAAACTGCGCAAGGCTATATTCGACCGGGAGGAGATTGAACAAGGCATGGTTTAAATCACACAAGTAATTGTCCACACGCAATGCGCGTTTTGTCTAATACAGATTCATCATAAATATATTACATATCTTTTTGGGACGAATGTCAAGAGAGCACCAATACCTTAACTATTTGTACAAGCTTAGTTGACATTTGGTCTAAAATCATGGTAATAGCAATGTTATGAAAAATGGTGTGTGTGGATCATGACTTCTTCACTCATCTCATTCTCTCCAAACCTGAAGAAATTACCACAAAGATTATTCTCTCGAATCAGGCTTTCGCCCTGCTTTATAAATAAAGCAAAGTTCAGATCCACATAAGCATCCACACACAACTCCACCAGCCAAGGCCAAACTAAAAGGAAAAAAGTGCACACACGTTGGGGCCATAGCACATCTAAGCCCAACACAAAACAATAAAACGAAAGAAGGGGGACGACAATAACACTCTAGCCGTTGCGAGGGGACGCTATCGTCACGAGCGATCCGGGGTCGAGAAGGGTAGTGCCGCCGTCCTCAGAGCCTGAAGATTGTCGTCGAGGCCACCAGGTCACGCTGCCTCACCAACGGGGACCACAAAGATTATTATAATCATAAGAAAATTGATTGATTAAATTTCCTATTGGACACAACTTTATATATCTCTGCAAAATACTTGTTCAACAATGCGGCCTTGGCATGACCAATGTGGATATACTCATACGCAAACCTTCTCATTTTTCATACCTAGGAGATGTATTTTATGACCTGAGGTGTACTCCTTCAAACCAGACTGTTTTCTTTCAAAACCTTGGTGCAGTAGATATGCCAATCCCTTGATTTCCAACATATAGAAGATGTAACTTCATCTGGTGCATATGCATAATCAATAGGTACGCTATTGAACCACGAAATTTCCTTGACCTCCTTAGACTTTCCCATATTGAGCGGTTCCCAAAGAAAAGAGTTATGATCTCCATGGTAAGATCAGAGAGAAATAATACTTAATAAACTTAGTATGGACAAAAGAAGCCAGAAATTACCTATGAGATTTAACCACACTAAAATGTTAGCAAATAACATTTCACTGGTCTATCTACAAGTGGATAATGGCAATGTACCTCCAAACTATTAGAAAACCATTGTTTGCAAGCCGCAAATCAGATTCTTGGATGTGAACTACCTGTAGAAGATAATTCTAAATTGATTAGGCGAACTAAAATTAATGAGCTTCCAACTAAAGATCCAGAGAGAAGTGATTACATTAACATTACCGAGACATTTTTCCTGTAAGTCCAAATTTCTAAAGAATATGTATCCAATTAAAAATCTCTGATGAAAATCCCATGTCAACACACAATGAAGTTGGTAAGTAAAAAAATATAATAGCAACCTTTCTCTGCTACATGCATTCTATAAAGAAAACTTTAAATGACTGATAACAGTAATGCGGTGCCATTTTCAACTTAGAAGCCTGAAAGAAGTGGCACGTTCTTAGCAATTGGTCAATCTACGGATCATAAGAATGGAAAATAAGAGTAAACTGAGATGTGGAAGAGAAAGTTACATGTGCTCCCTGAATAGCATATTGCCACGGAAGTTTGAACTAGATGCTACACGGGCACTGTAATGAAAAGTTGTGTTGAGGTCATGTTTAAAATCTCTCTACAAGATCATTATAGATTCTTTGAGGCGGTATAAACTCCCATACATAAATAATTTCTAGGACAAGGCTATTGAAAAAGAAGTAGCACAAGGAAATTTTATATGTGAAATGGTAACAGTTATCAGCGTGGTCAAATTCTTCTCCCTTTATCCTAGTTTGGAGTTCAGTTATCCCTAATCTGTTTTGGCCTTCCTATCGAAAACACCACACTGGTATATACAACTCCATATTCAGGTATGCTATGTATAAACAACATCACAATTCAGAAATGTTTGCCATCTTTTTAAGAAACCACATACCTTTAATTATAATTAGAAAACATTGCAGTTCAAATGACTGAAGAAAAACTAACTGACTACACATATATATGAACTAATATCTTCTCTTCCTTCCCTGGGTTGTTCTAGAGTTTCTCTGCTATGTCGCTTGACGTCAGGAGTGAGAAGATACCTTTGTGGAGGCCCTTTGCAAGCCTACAGTCAGCACCCCAACATCGAGCGGGATATCAGGTTAACGGCGGCATGGGGACATGGCAACTCGCGTCAGGCAAAGCAGGGGCGACCAGGATAGGATGGCAGTTGGCGGTCGGCGTGCGTCGCGATAGTCGTCGCGGGCAGCGGGCGACCGACTCGGGCGGCGGTCGTCGCGGGCAGCGTGCGGCGGAGGGCGGCAGCGTGAGACGGAGGGAAACAGCATGCTGCGGAGGGCGGCGGCATGCGGCGATCGTCGCGGGCGGCGGCAAGGCAATTCACACCAGGCAAAGCAGGGCGGAGTGCAGCGGCGTGCTATGGAGTGCGGCCGGCGTTCGGCGGCCCGCGGCAAGGCAATTCACACCAGGAAAAGCAGGGCGGAGTGCAGCGGCGTGCTATGGAGTGCGGCCGGCAGCGCGGCCGGCGGGCAAGGGAAAAATAGGCGAGTGATTGACGGGGGCGGTTTGACTTGATGCTTTTTTTTTCTAGATGTGAGCGGATTTGACCTGGGACGTGGGCGTCTGGCCGTGGCCTCGTTCGTTTACACCCAACTTGCGCAGGATTGGGCTGGATTTCGTTCCAACTCCGGCTGGACAGCCCGGCCATACAGCTTTTCCAATCCAATAAGGCCTCGTTCGTTTACACCCAACCTGGCGGGGTTGGCCTGGATTCCGTTCCAACTCCGGCTGGACAGCCTGGCCATGCAGTTTTTCCAATCCAATAAATAAGTGTTCCTGTTTAAGTCTTGGTTAGAATTTGTACCAACTCATCATGTTCAATTTCCTCATTCTACGCCTACAAAAAACTACATGCCACCTGATGTGTGGATTATTTCCATGTGATGCCATGCCGTTTTATTTTCAACACCAGGTTTCTGGGATAATGGAACGAAGGGATTAAGTCAAATGTCTAAATCCATGCGGGGCTCAGTTCCATGCATGGTTTTTTTCCAACAGCAACCGAACGAGGCCTAACCATTGTTTTAGTTTTAACTAGTTGAATATCCATACGTTGCTATGAAATAAGAAAAATTATCAGCAATGTCAACAAAGTTATAAAAATATTTTAAAAAGGTACTCAGGATTGTGCTACACAACGGCATGCTCTTATCGACCCTCTTGTGAACTTTCTACTCCGCTCAAAGGATGCGCTCAATGTCTAGTATTTTCATTCCCCTTTTGTGCGTGTATGTCCTCGTGACATTATCACCACACCGCATCTTTCGTTCCAATTTGAAAATTTTATCTCTAATTATTGCTATGTATTGTAGTTAGCACACATATAGCTTAAATATTATCTACAAAATATACCTCAAGACGATATGAAATATGGTTAGAACCAGCATGTGACAATGAAGTCATACAATCTATCTCGAATATGGGTGGGGCTACATTTTGCATTCATGTTCCAAGCTATATATCTCATCGACACGCCTACAAAACACCCCTCATTATTTCTTTCTCCTGTCCTCTCACCTTCCATGCACGACACTCCGTGGATGTTTCCCCTGTCTACATGTCTCTTTTTTCGCTATTATGATCATCCTATCCTCAAAATCTAGTCAACGTTTTTCCAAAATTTTCATGGCCTATAAGAACGGCTGAAATATAATACGGTAGACAAAATGCTATGATCTTGCGTATGAAAGCAGGTCATTATTTTTCCAAGGGACGGAAATATTGTCTATCTTATTTCTCTTTCTTCCAACTTCAAAAAATGAGGTTGGGACGGTATTAAAATACTTAATGTCTTTGATGCTTAACCCTTAGTAAATGTGTGTCTCCTATGTAATGGATTAATCACTGGTACCCGTACCAGTGGGTAAAGTTGACACCCTTAATAATCAACATGGTAAAAGTATAAATTGGAATGCTATTGTAACTATAAGGAAATTTTTATTCTTGAAAAAGGATATTTGTATCAAAGAACTTGTGAATTGGATCTAAGAAATCTTTATGAATTCATAGATGTGAAACTATATCTCCATCTCAAAAAGGATACTCTGCAGATATCGTAATCTTTTTATCCACCGAAGAGCATCAATGCATGTCCCCTCTACTGCAGCTATGAATTTAAACACATAGAGACGAGAGATGCACTACAGGAAACAAGGTGAAATGTTGGCGAACAAATGATATACTGATGGCCATTTAACGAGGTCATCGGCATATGCCTAGATGCCTACGACTGGGGAAAATCCGTCCGCTCAATATAGTCGTCGCCATATCTGGAGCTATGCACATAAATTAGCGTCGATGTAAATCTTAAGAATAAGTAACCATATTCCTTATCTATTGTCCTCTATTCCTTCACTCAGGTTCTTTGTGTCAATCATTGCTAATTATCATTAGTGAACATACTATTTTTTACTCCCATGGTAAGGCAAAGCCGCCCCCTTCCGGATCCCTTGTCCTCTTTCTCACACCGCTGCTCAATATTTATTGGAAAATGCTCTGAATCACGTCCTCCGGACGCGCAGCCGATGAATGATATCAATCGGGTCTCTTAACACACACGGAGCTCTTTTCCGAGAAAATGACAAGAAACTACCATATTTGCGTCATTCTTGTCAAAAAATTACCACCTTAGGGTTTTGTGACACATAAAAACCACTTTTGTGGCAGGGGTGTAAAAAAACTCTAACTCGACATGTTTAGTCATTTAATAGACTTTCTGGCAGGTGGGGCCATGCTGTCAATGCGCACGTGACAGAGACTTGACAGACTGATGCGATGACCCAGCATATCATTGCATGATGTACTACACTGTATTCGTTGATATAACACCAATGAAACACCGTCCACTAGTATTACATCCTTGAAAGTGGTACAACAGAAACACAGTAGGTCCAGGACATGACTGTAGATTACAACTCGACTCTTTACAAAAGATCTAGAGAACACTCTAGGTTAAAGAGGAAGAAAACAACTTCTAACAAAGAAGAATCAAAAATAGCAACTCAAAACTATCTAGTGGCTAAGACTAGTATTTGAACTATTTGGCTTGCATTTGCTGTTATAGCAATGCTCTACAGAAATAGGTTTTATGGCTAGAGAATCTACTTCTAACTTATTAGGAACTTTGCCTTCACTTCAGTTGATGTATATGTTGACTCATTGACTTTATTGAAGAACTTGAGCTTCTGGTGGTGGCTCCTTGAGCAAGAGTTGGTGTTGACGACATCTTCAACAACTTAGAACCTAGCAAGAGTTAAGAAGGTACTGTTGAGTACGAGCGTACTCAGCAAGTTTACTAAAAACGAGTGTTTGATGCACTATCTACAGCCGAAGACCAAAGGTCGTACGCAATGCGGGTTTTCATAAACATTTCTTCAAATGTTGCTTTTATACTGAAAAAGTATGTCCGTCAGCCTTCACAGGTTGATTAGAACTTTGTGGAGTTCCTTTCCTGTAGCGTTCCCAGCTCCTTCCCGGATCAGGGAGTAACATCTCACACTTTTTTACACTCTGCATAGGTGCGTTGCTTTACCCATAACAGATCCTTATCCATGTTGCACTTTCGAGCTGCCAACCCGTTCACACTTCCTTGGTATGAGGCCCGGTATAAGAATCCAAGTTAATCGTTGCCCCTCTCCTCGAGCACCATATACTAGTTGGATTGCACGCCAGACCCAGGATAAATCTTGTTTACAATTACGGCTTGAAACACACAACCCTTGTAGACACCATATGCCATGGGATGTTGAGGGTTCCTACCCATGTGCTGTCAATTCTCTCCGAGAATTACAGACACGGCCTGGTCGTCCGTTGGCATATGAGAGGGAGAAGATCCAGCTGACTTCCCTAGAGCCATTGTAGATCTTATGGTTAATGCGTAATTTACGACGCATGAATCACTGGCGATATTGGTTGTTAAAGTCTTAGATAATATGTTCCTTTACCACTGGAACTGTATCAGTAGATTATGACCATTTGGTAAATAATCCATAATCATATTATTACGAAAATAGTGTTTTCTGGCCTTTTTGAAATGTAGGTGATAACAACATTTGAGTTACAAGCATTTGATAGAAAATATCCAAAGGACATGAGCAAGTGTGAATTTGCCTTTTGTGATTGCAAGATTATGCACTCACGGTCTTTGAAACAATAGAAAATCCAAAATCTGTAAATAGCATCATTCATCTGGTAAGGACTAATATTTAAAGAAGCAAGATGCCATTATACATAAATAATCTAATGCAATTTGATAAACTCGAATCCCCGAAATAAGAATCTATGATCTAGGATTTGAAGCTTGGGATGATTTCTTTGAAATGTGTTGCACTTTTATATATGTTTCACATTGGTGCTTCTTATTAAGGCTTGTGAGACTGTGCGAAACAATATGTAAATACAAGAAGGAGCATACAATACTAAAGCACTCAAGCATGGAATGGTATCTAAAGACCTCTTAAGATCATACAATTGTTATATTTAATATTTTTTGATACTAAATAATATTCTAAGAGTTCAAAAATTAATTTTATTTAATTTTAACTCTTGTTAATATTTTCTTAAAATTCTATGAAGGAGATACGATTTTATTTTATGCAAACTTACTTTACTTAACTAAAATAAAAGTGAATTTTATTCAATTTTAAGTATTTTATTTATTTTTATAAAATTCCCAAAAGGAATAGTATACAATTTCAATAATAGATCTTAATTTAATTACTTAAAATTATTACTTATTAATTTTACTGGGTTGAGGATATTTTTTCATTTCATAGATATATTATTTGTATTTTTAGGATTTTTATTTATTTTTCTAGAGCTCATTTAATTTCAGGGGTATATTTGTGATTAAACAATTTTAAATAAGTCCTCTTATGAAACACGGGCCTAGCCCATTGGGCTGGCCCAGCCCGACCGGTCCCACTTGGGCTGGTCAAACGCCCCTGGGTCGTACTAGGTTGGCCTTACCCGGCCAAGTACCCCCACTCTCTCCCTTTCTCTCTCACGATGCTCTCCCCACCGAGGCGACCGATGTCGCCGCCGTCATCGTGGCCAAATCCGGCCGCTCACGGCCACCTTGACCGCCACCGCGGTGCTCACCGACATAGACGATGACGCCGCACATGCATGTCATGTTCGATTCGATGCACATGCCCCCTTCCGGACGCGCTGACCCCTCCCTATGGCTAGGGTTTGGGGCTTCTCCATGGCCTCGATGCTCTAGTGACCCCCCCCGGCGATGCTCTGTTGTCTGCGATGTTGACCTCCCCCATGGATGCCTCACTTGTGGCCTGGTGCGGGTTGTAGTGCCCCCCTGGGGGTGCTCCCCGTGCCGTCGAGCTCCACATCACCGTCGGCCTCCTCCTCTGCTTCCTCTTCGATATAAACACGAGGACCACGGGTAAGTTCCCCCTTCTTCTTAATTTACTTAAGGTCTTGGAAGGTCAATATAATAAGTCCAAGTTAAAGGTTAATAAGTGTTAGGTCAAGGATTGATCGCTCAACATTGATGATCAATTGACTCTAGGACTTGGTTAAATAGGAATGTCATCTATTAATATGACAATAAAGATATGTGATGAATGTTCTTGGCTCTACTTCCCTTCCACTCTACTTGTGATAGGAAGTTAGCGTTTAGGAACTACCATGATGCTCATGGTAGGAATAACTATGGAAAGCAAGTGTATCAAGATTTAGTTATGGGGTTTCTTTACTTAGAGTTATATACTTGATTGAGTATTCAAGAGTTGTTATAATGAATACCCTGACATGATCTCTATAGGATCCAGTATTGTTCATTAAGTAGTGTGTTATAGTTTTAGCTCTTTAACATTTGATCTACCCATAGATCAAATTATACTACCCAAAATAGGGTTTTAGCAAAGGTCATATTGAAACTTATCGCAATCAATTTGATGATCTACTTCAGTTACACCAAGTTAAGAGAATCTTCAATCACTTTGACAAGTTTTATATAAAAGCGCGAAAATTATCCAGATTTTATATGCATGAATGCAATGCACACACCTGATCTCAGCTTATTTCTAAGCTCTAATGCTGGGATGTTACAATTGAGCGATCGGTCGTTAGGGCAGCCTATTGATGGCCCAAAATATATCGAGCTCGTTGGGAAACCCCAAGAGGAAGGTATGATGATCACAGTAGCAAGTTTTCTCTCAGTTATGAAACTAAGGTTATCAATCCAGTAGGAGCAAGGGAACACCCCAAAGATGTAGCTAGCTAAATGTTGGCAGGGCGCACTACCGGTGCCAGCAGCAACATGGAGACCTGCACAACACAACCACAAAACTCTGCCCCCAACTTGCGATGAGGTTGTCAATCTCACCAATTTTGCTGAAAACAAAGGATTAAACGTATCGAGTGGAAGAAAGTAATAGTTTGCAGAAAGTAAACACAAAGCAGTAAACAGTTGATTGTAGATTGATGATAAAATAAAGGACCAGGGTCCATAGTTCACTAGAGGTGGCTCTCCTTAAGATAAGTGACATGTTGGGTGAACAAATTACAGTGGGGCAATTGACAAACATCGAGAAAGCGTACAAACATATACTACTCATCTTGACTCCTTTGAGATTTGATTGGGCATTACAACATTATACATAGACCGCCATCCAACTACATCTATGACTAATAATCCACCTTCAGGTTATCATCTAAACCCCCTCCAATATTAAGTTGCAAGCAACGGATAATTGCATTACGAATTGCGTGTAAATTAAACAATACGATTGTTCTATGAACAAAGGATTGTTGTTTTCTCCCTAGTAGCAACAACACATCTAGTACCTTAGAGATTTCTGTCACTTCCCCAGATTACCAGAGGCATGAACCCACTATCGAGCATAAATACTAACTCTTGGAGTTGCTAGCATCTATGGGGCCAAGATAGCTACTAACAACGGAAAGCATGCAAGATCACAAATAACAAAGACATGATAGAATCAATAATTAATCTGAAATAGCATCTCAATATCCATCGGATCCTCGCAAACACAACATGCAGAATTACAAATAGATGATCTTGATCATGAATAGAGCTCACAAGAGCTAAACATGAAAGCACAAAGGAGGAGAACCCGCCATCTAGCTACTACATGGACCCGTAGTCCAGAGATGAACTACTCACGCATCACACCGGAGGCTTGCATGATGATGAAGAAGGCCTCCAGGTTGAATTCCCCTCGCCGGCAGGGTGCCGGGAAGAGGTTTAGATCCCTCCCGATCTAGGGATGGAGATGACAGCGGCTATAGACTCTTTCATGGAATTTTGATCGGGTACTTAGGGTTTCTGTACCGGAGGCAATATATAGGCGGAAGGAGAAGCCGAGGGGGTGCCTGGGGCGGCCAGACCACCCCCTGGTGCGGGCCAGGCCTGGTCGCGCAGCCAGGTGGTGTGGTCGGGCCCTAGCCCCTCTCCGTCTTGTATTCTGGCTCCAGTGTCCCTCGGTGAAAAACTAACTTTGGCTTTTGACCCGTCCAATTCCGAGAATATTCATTTTCTGACTTTCCTAGAACCAAAAACAGCAGAAAACAGGCAGCTGGCACTGTGGCTTTTGTTAATAGGTTAGTCCAAGAAATCATATGAAAAGTACTCCAAAGTGTGGACAAAACATAAGAAAGTAGATGAAACCAAGCATGGAACATCAAAAATTATGGATACGTTAGCAACGTATCACCTATGTCCCTTGATGCTCAGTGACCCCAGCATCTTTCGATTACGTTGCCACTCCTGTGATAGCAATGTCGAGTGGAGGCGGCGGGACACCGGACTGCGATGAAGGAGGTACAAGTGGAGGCGGTGGCGGTCGTTTCGCGCGGTAGGTGCTCTTCGGCCCCAGATTCAATATGGGGGCATCAATTTGGACTCTGATGAAGACCGTGAGTCCATGAATCTCTCGCCGGAGCTGGAG
Organism: Avena eriantha; assembly: GCA_910589775.1. Taxonomy (NCBI): domain Eukaryota; kingdom Viridiplantae; phylum Streptophyta; class Magnoliopsida; order Poales; family Poaceae; genus Avena; species Avena eriantha. The sequence continues at coordinate 441,711,022 of OU342740.1, forward strand.
TAGGACGTCGCGCTGGAGGAAGCTTCTTCATCGCAATTGGATACGGCGAGCCAATTAAGCAAGGACCCGCTCAGCCACTATGTCTCTGACGGCAGGTAAGCTTATTTTCTCTTTTCTGAATATGGGGAATTTAACAGTTAGGGTTTGTGTCCAATTTGGTCAATTTTAGTAGTAGAAAATAATTGTTGAACATTATCTTCACTTTATTTTAGGCCACATTCAGAGATTTGGGATCTGTACATTCAATTTGAAGGTGCAAAATTTGTGCAATCAAGAATGTTAAGATTAGATATAAGGCTTCTGAATTTGTTGGGACTGATGGACAAGGAAGGTTATGGTCTGTGTGATTCAGTGTACTATGTAAAACAAGAAGGGGAGGGACTGAATGGGCTATAAATAGTGGATCGTAATGTTAATGAAGGAGATATGCCCTAGAGGCAAATCATAAATAGATTTTCTTATCATATCTCAATTAGTTTATAGTAGTTTCATATTGTGCTATAATTGTATCAAGCAGAAACATTGATACATGTGTCGTATGGAATAGACCAAGTCCCTAGTAGGCTCTATTTATACTAGTTCGTTGGGTAACGGATGATCAGCTTTGATCACATCAACCATCATGACCATAACTGGGTGGCCATAAAGGTCCGTGTCAGGTATTCCAGTGGATTAGCTGAGGCCTGTGTTTCAAGAGTGGGATTTGTTCACCCGCTTGATGGGAAGATACACATGCACGACTTGGTTAGATTACATCCATAATATCGGCAACATGTGACTAGGTCACGGGGATGCAATATCATGGAGACAATTGAAACAGAACTTGTTGGTAACGAGATTGAACAAGGTATGTGATACCAATGATCAGATCTCGGACAAGTCGTATCGCAGAAACAAAGGGAATTGGACTCGATGTTTACGGTTCAAATGACATTGTCATCATGGAATGTACATGGGTCATTATGGGCATCCCGGCCCCGCTAATGATCATTGATATGAACAGTCTCGATCATGTGTGTGATGTTCCTAAGCCATTGGGGTAACACACTTAAGAGTACGATGATGCTAGAGATCATTCTGTAAGAAGGAATCACAGGTGAGAGTGAAACCAGAATGGTTCCGAAGAGAAGAAGATCCGAAGTTGCTCGGAGGAAAGGAAAAGGAAAAAGGACCAAAAGGTGTTTCGGATAAATATGCATTTATTATATATTAATTATGAATTGATATATACTAAATAAATATTAAAATTAAAATTTATAGGGCAACTTTCTCAATAGGCCAAAACCCCAAGGGGAATTGGCCTAAGAGAAAGGCACCCAGAAAAAGGACAAAAACAGCAACGCGAGCGAACTGGGCCGTTTCTGACCGGTCCAGGCAGAGGACAAGGCTGGGCGCTGCACTAGGTGGCACGTAGCCAGCCACCGCTAGCGGCCCTCAGCCGGTTGGCCCACCCAAGCGCGAGCTGGATCCGGGGGCGTTGGGCCACAACCGGTCCACTCGGCCAACCGCCGTTGTCGCCGCCTCGTAGCTAGGTCGCAGGCGCACGGGAGGCCAGCCCACCCGGACCACGGGGGCTGCTGCGCTGGTGGGATTTGTTAGTGGGTCACCATTGCGCTACTAGACCACCGATAGGCACACCGGCCCACCCGGCCGTGCCAGAGGCTGCTGTATTGGCTGCTAGGCTGTGGGCGGGGTGGCCCACCCGGCTACCCCAGTTGACCCAGCCGGCCAGCTCCCCTCTTTTTCTTGTTTTCCTTTATTATTTTAGTCCCACATGGGACACCCAATGGAGGGAGTACCCATCCTCCACCTATATAAAGGGATGTCCATGGGTGGGATTAAAACACACCAATTGAATATTCTCTAAGGCACTTTCCTCAGGGAATCTCTCTCTCTCTCTCTTGTCCTCTCGCGATGGCGTTGTCCCTGGAAGGATGTCACATGCAAGAGACGACACACATGCAGCATGCCATTGCGCTACAGGGATTCCAGCCAGGGGATCTACTTCCGCACCCCTGACAGAGATCAGGGAACCGGAGGTTGTCATCGTACACCGTATGTGTGCGAAACCATGAGGGTGTTGCCACTTGTGGCACCTTGGATGTCCTGAGCTGGAGCTGTTGCATGATGGATCAAGGGGTGACTTGCGAGGAGCTTCATGACCTTGAGGTTGGCTACCGGTACGACTACATCATCCATGTTCTGAGGGGAATGTTAACCGCTTTCAGACTACATAGGTATGTATCCAAAACCTCCTCGACCATTATTGCGGTACTCCTAGATAGATCGTTGGCTAGTCAGGGCGTTCCAACAAAGGATTTTTTTGTTTTCTGCCACGTAACCCCTTCAGTGGTATCAGAGCTGATCTATTAGTAGCAATGTTGTACGGCCAGTACGCACGTGGATTGTGCGGGTATTGATCCTATAGTTGTTATCCTCTAACGTGTACTTGCTAATATCACGGCATTGTTTGATGAAGCAACCTGGCGTAATATTATGCAAGACTGGTTCCACGCTCAACATATGACATGTACCATACAAGTAGCTAGCGGGTGTCTGTTTCTCATTCAATAGTTGATATGGTATTTACAACGGAGGGCCCCGACAGGGGTGTAGTAGAGAAAACTATATGATCCATGTTGTGGTTGGAAAGTTCGATTAGAAACGGTTCTATTAAGAAAGCCCTAACAACCACATAAAACTTGTAAAATATAAAGTAGAAGCGTCTAACTTTATTTAGTAGGAGGGCTTGTGATTTGATATGGTCTTGGTCATTATGAAGGTAAAGTAGTTTACTTTTATGTTACTAAGTAGTATAGTAATAGTCATAGTTCCGATGGACAACCTGTCGGTGGCGTAATTGACTTGGCGTCAAACCGGTGGCAAGATGGAGATCATGCTGGAGCGCTTGATGGAGATCAAGGCACACGGAGAAGGACCATATCATATCACAATATACATGTGATGTTGATACCTGTTACATTCTATTTTGTGCTTGTATTATATACTCAACGGTAGCATACTATATAGGATGATCCCTATTAATACCAATGTAATGTTATCCCTTTAGTGTGCACCACCAAGAAAGTTCGCAGTTATGAAGCAGGCCATGACAATCGGGTGCTATACATCTCTGCATTCGCATATGGTGGGTACGATCCATGTATGCACTGCAAATACACTAAGGTTGGATTCATGAGCATTGAAAGCTTATTGGTTTTTAAAAGCATTGTCTTTATCGGACAATGATTTCTTTTTACAAAACCTGAGGTCAAGGGTCAATGCGAACCTTCGAGTTGCATTATCTCATAGTTACTAGGCAAGTTCAACTTATCATAGAATTGGCAAATTCAAACTTGCACAACCCTTGCAAGTTATATTTAGCAAATATTTTTCCAAAAGTGTCACAAATGTTCCTACAAAAGAAAATGTTGTTTTATGAATGGAAGGTAAATGGAAACCACGATGTGAGATGTTGTGGGAACAGATTCCATTTACCAAGAGAACTTAGGAGTAAGTCACAACTGTAGTCAGTTATTCCAAGGCACCGTACAAACCACGTTGACCACAAATCTTGGAATGTGACAAGCAAGTTAGAAGTTTTGCTTCGTTTCGTATAACTTCATATAACTGAGTTGGACTATATTCCTAGAGAGGAATTGCAGTGGGTGGGAGGCCGTAATCCCCATCTTGTGCTGCAATATGACAACTTTAGTATCTCCAAAAGGATAGCATTTTAGCAGCGGTCGTTGCAAAGGAAGGAATGCGGAATAGGGTAGGGCTCAACATGACTTAGAGAAACTTGGTAACATGCCACACACCTAAGGAAGTGTCTTATAGCAATAAGGCCAGGGACGTTTGTGGGAAAAGTAGCGTACCTCTCCAGAGTGTATAAAACATGTCATGATACTCCTTATCCGAGGAAGGATTGTGAACGCAATGTGGAAAGAAACTTAAGAAAGTTCTAACAACCCATGAAAACTGACAGACATAGTTTTTCTATATTAAAAGCAACCTTTGTCAAGAAACCACTAAAACAAGAAACTAGATGTTTGATCCACGTTTACACAACCAACTATAGAACTTGTTGAGTACGCTCATACTCAAATTATCTTATTAATCCTTGCTAGACTGTGAGAATATCGAGACATGGGAAAAAATACAAATAGTGACAATGAAGATGTTTATTATGAGGAACCAGATCTTTCTAGATGAATTGAAGGAGTAGACTATGATATAGAATACGAAGTAGAACCTAAAGACATGGAAAATAGAGGAGTCGAGCAGCATAGATCTACCTAAATAAGTTGTCGAGCTCTATAGTGGTATTTCATCTAGTGATACCATTGCTACTCAGATTAGTTAGTTTGAATTTCAATATTCGAAGAAGTCTTCAATGGACCAATGAGGATTTTGAAACCTTTGCACAATTTTATTTGAATATTATGAACATGTAAAAGTTGTGGACTCGCCATGTTTCTATTATACCACTCTAAGGGATGTGATATTTGCAAAACGGTACTTCATGAATATTATGTCAACAACTTGTTGATGTCTACGCACTTCTATTCTTGTAGACAGTTGTTGGGCCTCCAAGTGCAGAGGTTTGTAGAACAACAGCAAGTTTTCCCTTAAGTGGATCACCCAAGGTTTATCGAACTCAGGGAGGAAGTGGTCAAAGGTATTCCCTCTTAAGCAATCCTGCAATCAAGATACAAGAAGTCTCTTGTATCCCCAACACACCCAATACACTTGTCAGGTGTATAGGTGCACTAGTTCGGTGAAGAGATAGTAAAATACAAGTGGTATGGATATAAGACAATGGTGACAGAAAATAGGTTGATAGCGTGGAAGAGACCAAAGGCAAACTGAAATAAAGATGGAAGCAAGCAAACATGTAACAGATCTAGTAGCAAACAGTGTATCAATGCTTAGAAACAAGGCCTAGGGATCATACTTTCACTAGTGAACACTCTCATATAAATATATTCTTCTTTATGATACTACTCTTAACTACTCTCCGGTTGAACACTCTAATCGACGGTAGGGCTATAACATCACACCTCAAAGTAAGCCTTTCCCATCTAGAAAACCCCACACGGTCACCTTGAGTACTAGATGAGTCCAACAAACACCACAATTTCATAAAGACATCCAACTCCAAATATAACTCATAACAAGTATTTGTAATCTCTAGCCTAACTTCCACCATGGTGTGCACGCTGTCACTTTCACACACATGGGGAGATCAGAGATCTATTAAAGCACTTGAGTAGCAAGGTAGATCTACTTGATTACAAAGCTCATGATCACAATATGATCATGCATAGAAAGAGATATGAACACATAGCTACAGGTAGAACCCTTAGCCTCGAGAGAGAACTACTCCCTCCTCATCATGGGAATCAGCAACGGTGATGGAGATGGTGGTGGAGATCGATGGAGATGGCTCCGGGGGCACTTCCCCATCCCGGCAGGGTACCGGAATAGAGACTTTCTGTCCCCCGAATCTCCCCTTCGATGGTGGCGGCGCTGCAGAACTTTTCGTGGCTGGAGGCTTGACTCTTTAGGGTTTTGGTATCGAGAGGCTCTTATAGGCAAAGGAGGAAAGGTCGGTGGGCGGCCAGGGGGCCACACCATGCCCTAGCATGGCCTGGGGGGACCCGCGCCATGGGGTGGTGTGGCCACCCTGTGGCCCCTCTCCGACTCTCCTTCTGGCTCCGTGAGTCTTCCGGGAAAATATGAAGTTTGGCTTTTGTCCCGTCCAATTCCGAGAATATTCATTTTCTGACTTCCTGTAACCAAAAACAGCAGAAAATAGGCAACTGGCACTGTGGCATCTTGTTAATAGGTTAGTCCAAGAAATCATATAAAAAGTACTCCAAAGTGTGGACAAAACATAAGAAAGTAGATAAAACCAAGCATGGAACATAAAAAATTAGAGATACATTTGCAATGTATCAATATCCCCAAGCTTAACTCCTGCTCGTCCTCGAGTAGGTAAGTGATAAAAAAATAGAATAATTTTTTAGGTGACATGCACCATTGATACATTGCAAATGTATCTATAATTTTTGATGCTCCATGCTTGGTTTTATCCACTTTCTCGTGTTGTGTCCACACTTTGGAGTACTTTTCATATGATTTCTTGGACTAACCTATTAACAAGAGCCACAGTGCCAGCTGCCTGTTTTCTGCTGTTTTTGGTTCTAGGAAAGTCAGAAAATGAATATTCTCGGAATTGGACGGGACAAAAGCCAAAGTGCCTATTTTTCCAGAAGACTCACGGAGCCAGAATACGAGACGGAGAAGAGCCAGGGGCTGGCCACACCCCCCCATGCGCGGGCTAGGCCTGGCCGCGCCAGGGGATGGTGTGGTGGCCCCAGGCACCCCCTTAGCCTCTCTCTTCGCCTATAAGAAGCCTTCTGACCTAAAAACTTCGGGGGGTTCGACGTTTTTCCAGAAGGAGTTCCGCTCCGCCGCCACCACCAGATTCCACGAAACAGCACCAGAAACTCCGTTCTGGCACCCTGCCGGGACGGGGAATTGGAGGAGATCATTGCCATCATCATCACCATCGCTTCTCCATCGACCATCCATGTTTCCCCCATCTATGAGTTAGTAATCCCCTGCTGTAGGCTATGGGTATGGTAGGGATTGGATGAGATTGTTCATGTAATGGCATCAGATTGTTAGGGCATGGTGCCTAGTATATTTTATTAGTGCTTTATGACTTTGTTGCAACTTGTTGTGCTTAATGCTTGTCACTAGGGCCCGAGTGCCATGATTTCAGATCTGAACTTGTTATTGATTCATTATGATAGCATTGTTTTTGGTCTTATCTGCAAGTTGTATACACACGTTGTTGTCCGGAACCTATGGCCCTGAAATGACAGAAATCGGGATAACCGGAAGGGAAAGGCTTTTATGTGAGGATCACGTGTGTTCACAGAGTGTTAATGCTTTGCTCAGGTGCTCTATTAAAAGGAGCACCTTAATTGCCAGAAGTTACCTAGAGGACCCGCTGCAAACGGGGTGGCAGGACAAAAGATGTTGTGCAAGTTCTCATTGCGAGCACGTATGACTATATATGGAACACATGCCTAGGATTGTCTAGTACTTGGGTGCTTTATCTTATTTATCTGCAATTGCTCTATGTTCTAATTGCTATGTGAATTGTCTTGTCCATGCAACGCCCGTCCATCCATCCCTATGCCTACCGCACTCGAATCCCACTGTTTGCTGCTTTCGTTACTACTATCTTTGGTTTGCTACTGATGTTACTTTGCTATTCCTACTACAAAACTGTTGCTACTGATAAACTGCTGTGAGCAAGATTGTTTCCAGGTGCAGCTGAATTGACAACTCAGTTGTTAAGGCTGATAAAATATTATTTGGCTCCCTTGTGTCGAATCAATAAATTGGGTTTCACTTCCCTCAAAAATACTGCAATACACCCCCTATACTTGTGGGTCATCAACCATCAAAGACTTGATCAAAGTATTTGTAAAACATTGAAAGCTGGGATCATAGTACTTCAATCATGACATGAAAGACAAAGTTCTAGCAATAAGAGAAAGAAACTATGATGCAACATGAAAAGGCACAAACAAAAGATTCATGAATAACAATGCTTTGCAAGACGTTTGTTTGTTTCACATAAAGAAAATATAGCATAATAGTATTCAGCTTGTCCCTCATAGAGTAGCAAATATAAATGCATAGGACACCTTCAAAGTTCATAAGAGTGACTAGATACAAATAGTTTAAAACAAGCAATATCAAGGTAGGCATCAATCAACTAGTCTTGGGACAATGCACATAGAACTAAGAATGACCACTATGCTCTCAAAGTAGGTGCATAAAGGTAGAAGGTGGAGACTCAATATAATGGTGGAAGAAAGGCCTTCATAGAAGGAAGTAGGGATTCAAGTCTCATAAAGAGCTTCCAAAAATTATGGTACTTATAGCTTTCAGCTCTCATTGCCCCTATCATAAGCATCTTGAAGTGATTAAGGTTAAAGTGAACAAACTATGGTGTACATGCTTGACGAAGTATAAGTTAGAAATCTCATGTCCCTTGTATACGAGGGCCGCTCCTCATGTTACTCAAGTTTAGTCACCGGTAAGTTCTTGTCATCGTAAGTACATGTGTATCATAGAGAACCTCCAACGGGGTACCCCTTGCCCGATGATACGGAAGAATCCCCATATCAAAATGACAAGGCAAGCAGACAATGAGCATCTCAGCAATCTTCTTATTTACCATGGGAATATGGTGCTTTTTTCTATCTTTACTCTTTTCATAATCTCTTTTTTTCTCTTTTTCTCTTTTTTCTCAATATAGGACTCTTTTTTTTATAAGAAGAATGCTTCATAGACAGCTCATTATGGTTACGCTGTAGGTTTCCACCATGTCAGCATGGATTAGACGAGCGGCCCAGATGTTTCTCTAACACATATACATAACTCCATGGACTTACAAGCTCCCCTTTCATTTCACACCGACGACATCCATATACAAAAGAGCATGATATCAACTAGGTACAAGTACCAAGTGCAATGTTGAAAGCGTTCCCCATGAAAGCATGGTTCTGCTAATTCCCAAAAAATAAGTGCAAGCATATACAACATAGACGACACAATGGTTCAAGTTTATTAAGGGCAAGAAAAGTAAAGTGTGCCATCAAGTTCGTGAGAGCTTTAATCACTAGTTTTCTCATAACAAGTTTAATTTGGAAGGTAAAAAAAGGATGAATATACTTGGAATAGCAAATGCTAATAGGTAGGTATGGTGGACTCTTTGGAATAACTTGGTTTAGGGAGTTGGATGCATGAGTGGAACTCATACTTGGTTGTGGAGGCTAGCAAAAGACTGGGAGCGACAAACTAAGAGAGCAATAATGGCCATAATCATGTAGAGCGACAAAACATCATTAATCACAGCATAAAGTGATACTACAAGTTGAAAACTAAAGGATCATAAAGGCTTATGGTGACTTGGGATAGTCATAACATGGTGTGAGCATGCGCCAAGTCAACCCAAATAAAGCATCAAAGGAGAATACCACTATACTATGCTTTAATATGCTAAAACAACGCATGATTCATCCAAGGCACATTAAGCAATCTCAATTGTTTATAACAAGTCATGCTACAACAAAGAATACTAAGCATAAAACCAAAAGAATATCAAGCATGGCATGGCAAAGCATAGGCTATAGTCAAAAACAAGCTCTTTTTACCACATAAGCATGAACTTTCCTACTCTTTTCGAAACCAAACCAAACTATTTGCAAACCAATGTATGAAAGAGGGGGTCCAACCAATTTATTCAGAAAACTAAGCAAACCAAGCAAACTAAAAAACCAAAATGAAAACAGAAAAGAGGACGCTCCAAGAACAACACAACTGTGCATGAAACAATAAAAATGAAGCGTTTGGAAGAAACCTGAGATTTTTATTGATGAAGAAGGGGATGCCTTGGGCATCCCCAAGCTTTGACGCTTGTACTTCTTGGATATTTCTTGGGGTGACACGCGTGGCATCCCCAAGCTTGAGCTTTAGTCCATCCTTCATCTCATTACTCATTCCTTCCATACACCTGAAATTTTTCCTTCATACAAAACTTCACACAATCTTTATTAGCAACATTAGTGCACTCAAGATAATAAGTCTTAAGGTTCAGTTCTAACACTAATAAACTTCTATTAGAACACTAGCTACTGAAGAACTTTCCTCAAAAATCTCAATTCCCCAAAAGATTTCAAAAAGGAACCAACAAGAAGCAAATGCAGAAAATGGCAGAAATCTGTCAAAACAGACCAGCAGGTAAAGACAAATTTTTTCGAAGACCTTCTGTTGCTCAAATCAAAAAGTGTTTAACTAACTAAAGTTAGATAACAACCTGGGGCAGAAGCAAAAAAATTCACGCCTCAAAAAGAAAATCAGAGATTTTACACGAATTTTTACGGTAAGGCACAAAAATCTGTTTCGGGACAGCAACTTTCCAAATCATTACTTCTCTCTCATTAGAGGTTACTCTTGGCACAAAAAGCAAATAAAAAAGGATAAGGAGCGGTTATCACAGAGGTAATAACTTCCAAGACTCATCTAAAACTTCTGGGTTATCTCCCAATAAGTACTTTTCTTTAAATCCTTTAAGTTAGGCATGATAGTTTGAGAAGATGCTCACATAAGAAATATGAATTGAAGTAAAAGAGAGCATCAAGAAGAAAATTCAAAGCACATTTAATTCTAACCCACTTCCTATGCATAGGAATCTTGTAAAGAAATAAGTCATGAAAGAACAAACCAACAAACATAGGAAAGCAAAACAAGTGCAGCTTCAAAATTTTCAACATAAAGAGGGGAAATTTAATATTGTTGAGACACATAAAACCATGTTTCCCTCTCTCATAATAACTTTTAGTAGCATCATGAATAAAAGTAACAATATAACTAGCACAAGAAACATTCTTATCATGAGCCATATGCATAAAAGAATTAATACTCCCCACATAAACATAGTCATTCTTATTGATTGTAGTGGGAGCAAATTCAACAAAATAGCTATCATTATTATTCTCATCACCATAATCATCAAATATAGGAGGCATATTGTAATCATGATTAATTTCCTCCTCAGTAGTAGGTGGATTGAAAATATCATATTCATCATTGCAATCATCATATATTGGGGGTATAGTATCATCATAAGCAATAGAATAGTTATCTTCCAAAGTGTGTTCATTTGTAAACACGTCATCATTGGAAGGAACATGGATAACACTAATAGTACAACAATTATCATCATTTTCAGAATTGGTAACGAAGAGATTTTCAATATCAAAAGAAGTGTGCTTTTCCCAATCATGATCACTACTATAGGTAATAGGCATAGGAACATCATCGAGTTCATACTCATCAAAAACTATAATAGGAGCAACATGTTTAGGGGAAAATACTGTTTCCTCCCTCCTTTTACTCCTCCTTTTCTTCTTTATCTTCTTCTCTTTAGGAGGGAGAGGCTTGAAAGGAAGCTTCTCCATATACCCTGGTTCATTGTTAGAGACCATAGAAGAAACTTTGGATGATTCCTTCTTTTCATTAATAAGTTCAAAACACATATTAGTCCTGTCATATTTTGGTAAAATGTCATCTTCTATAATATTTTGTATGTAAGTATTTGTGTGACAATTGTCAACACAATAAAGATGACAACCATGCAGGACGCTATTCATATCAAAAGCACTCATATCTAACAAAGAAGTTTTTCTTGATAATTCTTCACACCCCAAAAATAAAGTAAGCTCATCATGCTGATTAGGAGTGATCATGTCATCACAATACAAACTTGCAGTACTCATTGGATTAGATGGGCTATTATTATGGCCTAGCATTGAAAATTGAAATGACCCACTTCAAAGCAAAGTTCACAAATAAAAGGATAGAGGGCACAAACTTTTTTACCAAGATCATTTAGAGCCCTATACCACATTCTAGTTTTTTCATTCCTATGGGTGATACAATATTCTTCTTCAACTTGATTAATCTCACAAGTTCTATGTATTCCACAAAAATTAACATGCTTATAATAAATAGTACTTTCAGAAGTTTGAGCATGTTTATTGCTATCATTAATAACAATTTCATTTTCCATGCAAGTGTATTTAAAAGGCTCATGATACATGTCCCACTTTTCTTTAGGAGCATTAATATGAGAAGCAAAGGTTTTAAAACAATCAATAAGAATTTGAGGATCAAGACCATATTTAGCACTAAGCTCTTGAAAATCAGTAGTTTCAGCGAAAGACTTAATGCATTCATACTCATAATTTATACCTGGTTCTTTACCTTTGTTGTTATCCCAATCTTCGGTATTGCTTTGAATTGTTTCAAGAAGATCCCACTTAGCTTTAACCTCCTTACTTTTGAAGGATCCTTCTAAACAAGTATCTAGATGGTCCTTGTAATGTCCTGAAAGCCTTGCATAGAAATTATTAATAACAATATTACTGGGGAGCTCATGAATGGGACATTTGAGCATTAGTGACTTCGATCTCCCCCATGCTTGGGCAATACTTTCTCCATCATGTGGATGAAAATTATAAATGTAATTCCTATCTTTATGAACTTCATGAGGAGGATAAAATTTAGAGTAAAAGAGAGGTACTATTTCCTCCCATTCAAGAGCTTGACCATTCTTCAGCAGCTTATACAATTCTTCAGCTCTTGCTCTCAGTGATAACGAGAATAACTTCTTCTTAACTTGATCTATTGTAATACCTGCACACTTGAACAACCCGCATAATTCGTATATAAAGAGCAAATGATCACCGGGATGGATAGTTCCATCTCCAACATAATAGTTGTTTATAACACGTTCAACAATTTTTATAGGTATTTTAAAAGAGATGCTTTCAGTATGTGGATTTAAAATATCACAAGTATCATTAGAATTACCACATATGGTAGATAAAGTATCATTAGAGAAAATTTTCTTATTTAAAGCTAGGGAATTAAAAAGATCATTTTTATAAAAACTAACTTCCCCAAGCTTAGACGTTTCCATAGCATTAGTAACAAAGGTGTTCAAAAGATTCATACTAATAACATTGTTATTAGCATGCAAAGAAAGTTCCATGGGTTTTTTAATTTTCGTTTCAGACAATTTGAGTTCTAACTTAGGAAAATACTAAAAAGCTCTCTAATTTTTTGTTGTTTTCCATTAAGCCTAACTAGTGAAAACAAGAAACAAAAAGACAAAATTGCAGAATCTAAAGAAAATAACTTCGAGCACTCACACCGGAGGATGTGAGTACCTTTTAGCTTACCTCCCCGGCAACGGCGCCAGAAAATAGGCGTTTGCCGTGGGAGGTTCTTCTTATTTAATCCTCCGGTGTGAATACCTTTTACCTTACCTCCCCGGCAATGGCGCCAGAAAATAACTTGATGTCTATGCACTTCTATTCTTGTAAGCAGTTGTTGGGCTTCCAAGTGCATAGGTTTGTAGAACAGCAACAAGTTTTCCCTTAAGTGGATCACCCAAAGTTTATCGAACTCAGGGAGGAAGTGGTCAAAGGTATCCCCTCTCAAGCAACCCTGCAATCAAGATACAAGAAGTCTCGTGTGTCCCCAACACACCCAATACACTTGTCAGGTGTATAGGTGCACTAGTTCGGCGAAGAGATAGTGAAATACAAGTGGTATATATAATTATAAGTGGTAACGGTGCTAGAAAATAAAGGAGCCGAGCAGCATAGATCTACCTAAATAAATTGTCGAGCTCTATAGTGGTATTTCATCTAGTGATACCATTGCTACTCAGATTAGTTAGTTTGAATTTCAATATTCGAAGACGTCTTCAATGGACCAATGAGGATTTTGAAACCTTTGTACAATTTTCTTTGAATATTATGAACACGTAAAAGTTGTGGACTCGCCATGTTTCTATTATACCACTCTGAGGGATGTGATATTTGCAAAACGGTACTTCATGAATATTATGTCAACAACTTGTTGATGTCTACGCACTTCTATTCTTGTAGACAGTTGTTGGGCCTCCAAGTGCAGAGGTTTGTAGAACAACAGCAAGTTTTCCCTTAAGTGGATCACCCAAGGTTTATCGAACTCAGGAAGGAAGTGGTCAAAGGTATTCCCACTCAAGCAATCCTACAATCAAGATACAAGAAGTCTCTTGTGTCCCCAACACACCCAATACACTTGTCAGGTGTATAGGTGCACTAGTTTGGTGAAGAGATAGTAAAATACAAGTGGTATGGATATAAGACAACGGTGACAGAAAATAGCTTGATGGCGTGGAAGAGACTAAAGGAAAACTGAAATAAAGATGGAAGAAAGCAAACATGTAATAGATCTAGTAGCAAACAGTGTATCAATGCTTAGAAACAAGGCCTAGGGATCATACTTTCACTAGTGAACACTCTCATATAAATATATTCTTCTTTATGATACTACTCTTAACTACTCTCCGGTTGAACACTCCAATCGACGGTAGGGCTATAACAGCACACCTCAAAGTAAGCCTTTCCCATCTAGAAAACCCCACACGGTCACCGTGAGTACTAGATGAGTCCAACAAACACCACAATTTCATAAAGACATCCAACTCCAAATATAACTCATAACAAGTATTTGTAATCTCTAGCCTAACTGCCACCATGGCGTGCATGCTGTCACTTTCACACACATGGGGAGAGCAGAGATCTATTAAAGCACTTGAGTAGCAAGGTAGATCTACTTGATTACAAAGCTCATGATCACAATATGATCATGCATAGAAAGAGAGATGAATACATAGCTACCGGTAGAACCCTTAGCCTCGAGAGAGAACTACTCCCTCCTCATCATGGGAATCAACAACGGTGATGGAGATGGTGGTGGAGATCTATGGAGATGGCTTCGGGGGCACTTCCCCGTCCCGGCAGGGTGCCGGAACAGAGACTTTCTGTCCCCCGAATCTCCCCTTTGGTGGCGGCGGTGCTGCGGAACTTTTCGTGGCTGGAGGCTTGACTCTTTAGGGTTTTGGTATCGGGAGACTCTTATAGGCGAAGGAGGCAAGGTCGGTGGGCGGCCAGGGGGCCCACACCATGCCCTGGCGCGGCCTGGGGGGACCCGCGCCATGGGGTGGTGTGGCCACCCTGTGGCCCCTCTCCGACTCTCCTTCTGGCTCCGTGAGTCTTCCGGGAAAATAGGAACTTTGGCTTTTGTCCCGTCCAATTCCGAGAATATTCATTTTCTGACTTCCTAGAACCAAAAACAGCAAAAAACAGGCAACTGGTACTGTGGCATCTTGTTAATAGGTTAGTCCAAGAAATCATATGAAAAGTACTCCAAAGTGTGGACAAAACATAAGAAAGTAGATAAAACCAAGCATGGAACATCAAAAATTATTGATACATTTGCAATGTATCACTTGTGCACTATAATCTATAGTGGTGTGCTAGGTCGCCGCAAGCATGTACTGTAGCTTCTTCTTTTCCTATTTCATACCCTCCCTTTCATCATCTCATTTATTATCTCTGTTTGAGATTTTTGCACTTACTTCATCATATCCAGTTCATTCTTGAACACTTCAGTCATGTCCAAATTCATGTCCTTGTACTTCTCCATTAATTCCTCCTTAGCTTTTAGAGAGTTGTCCTTCATCCTAGACAAGTTCTTCTCCACCACCTTTTTTCTTAGTTTCATCCATAATTTTTTTCACATCAAGTAACATACTTGATTACTTATTCTAAATCTTGTTCTCCTCATCAGCTAGCTTCTTCACCAAATTTGCGTTCTCAATCCTCCCATCGATTCTTATATTGTTGCTATTATGATACACTCCCCAAAGTCTTCCTAATGAATATCTTTGTGTGTCTAGCCATCCTTTATCCAACCAAGCCACAAACCCATAGTTTGTGACTTCCTGCAAATCAGTAGTTCATGGTCACATCTAATCAGTAGTTCATGGTCACAACTAATGGATCAGCTAGTAAGTGAGGACTCTAATCAGAAGATCATGGTCATAGCTAATAGATGAGCTAGTAAGTGAGGACTCTAATCATAAGTTCATGGTCAAAGCTAATGGATGATCTAGTAAGTGAGGAATCTAACCGGAAGTTCATGGTAACACCTAATGGATGAGCTAGTAATTGAGTAATCATAAGAACTTACATTCTACATCTAGTAGAGATAGAATTTGTGTCCTATGTTTCTTCCTTCAAATGCAACACGCTTGAAAGGCTCAAGCTTGTGGACACAACACACCTCAGGACAATCTACGATTATGCCATGGAAGGTGGGATCTTCAATGCAGGCAGGAGCATAGTCCATGTCCGTGAGGTCCTAACAGACACAATCGAGTTTATCTACAAATTGAAAATTCCCAAATCGGCATCAAACCCTAACCCAAGGGAGGATTTGGGGGAAAATTAACTTTCCCCTAGATTCGATTGGCTTGATCTTTCACTGTCACTCCAGCTCGCCATGGTGACCACAAAGAGGCCTCAACAAAGAGGAGGCAGTAGTCTTCACGGGAACACTATCGTTGCTGCTACCAATGACCAGAGATGAGGGAGATAACTTCTGTTGACCAACCAGGAAAGACACCTCGATGGGGAGATTGGTGGTTCTGGTTTCGACCATGAGTGGGGAGGGAGTGTTTTGTTAGGAGGTGAGCGAATATCTCTTACCCCCTTTTCACTGGAGCGGAAAGCTCCCGCCTACGCCATCTTTGGATGCACTCGTGTGGGGAGGGCCGCTTTTTTGCATCATATGGGCGCACGATGAGTATGGCTTGCTATAAACATCCAGATCGGCATTTTGTCATTGGGGCTAGCTGCAGGCTGCTTTACAACTCACGCTACCACAGCCCAACCTCGCATGTGGGCATCCAAATAGGCCGATTTCATCGCCTACCGGCCTGCCGGGGGTAATGCAGCCTACCACTTGCGTCCTGATATGCCTCGTCACCTGACCACCCTATTCTTTCTTGCATCCATCCCAATACTCCACCCACCTCCTCCAGTTCTTTGTCTTGTTGCCGCCCTAGTCAGAGGATTGGAGAAGGTCCTGAGAGATAGGAAGATAGTCAGGATCAGAATACATGTGACCGTCGAATGGAGAATCTGTGATCGATGCACATGCATGATAGGTTAGACTTGAGTGGATCTCGGCCTCTGTACTCTACAACATAGTGGATATTCATTTCCAAATTAATCGCTAATTTCATGGACCCTCTCTAAATTATTCGCAAGTTAGTATGGAATGACATGCAACGTTATTAGAGCATGCTAGGACTCTGGATCTGAGCAGATGGATGGTGGAGATCAAATATTCCTGCCAACTTTTCTCTTTTATTAGTAGTGGAGACGGAGATGCTTGTTATCATTAGCAACAAATCATGACCACATGTACAATGTCGTGGAATCATCAATCCCTAATACTCATGGTTGAGTAATATCTTAATGTAGGTATTATTTTCTTGCATGGTGTTTTTTCTTCTCATGAAAAACATCACTGGATTAATTGTACGATACTCTCATCCTATGATAATAATAATACCTTAATGCAAAGAATGGATGATGCATTGTTGGTGAACTCTAGCCAGGTGATATCATATCCCTTGCGGCGTTTTCCTATCACCACAATGAGAGCGGAAGGTATACGGAAAGAGAAGACAAAGGATGAAAGTGCATGTGTGTCCCATGTGTGGTTTTGGTAACTAATCAAAAGCTCTATGGACTAAAGTTTGCATTGAGTTGCACTTGTCGGAATTGTCCATTGGCATCGCTTGAACCATTTGATCACTTCAATGTTGAATAATGAAGAAAGAAAGAAGAATAATCCATGCCCGGAGAATGATCATGTGAGCGTTGAGCCTTTTAAAAGCATGTCTTAAAGAAGATGATAGTGTGAGCATTCTTGCATCACTTCAAGGCATCTTGTTGAAGAAATAAGAAGATATAAGGTTGATCAAGGTAAGTGTAAAGAGTGGTTTCCAGTGGGTCAACACATAAGAATAAATGGAGAAGTGCAAGTTCAAAATGAGCCATCTCAAGAAGATCACATGTTTGAAGCTTGACATCCTCGGTGATCATGGATAGATGGATGCATGCCCAAAGAAGAGACTCTCCCATGGGTGTATGGGGGAGCCATTCGCAAGTCTTCATCCAGCTAGCTCAAGCAAAGGTCAGTCAGGAAAGGTGTTCCATCTTGAGAAGGACAAGATCGTCTTCATCAAGATCAAGTGGATTGATCAAGGCAAAGGTATTATCTTGATAGGTTTTATCTTTTGCTGGTCTCATGTTATTAGTTGGGAGACCAGGTTTAGGATAGATAGTCGTACTATTAAGAGGTGCTCTCGAGCGAGTAACTCAATCATATCTTTCGGAGAGAGCTCAAACCTTTGAATACTTAGCATCATATTTCTTGATTGTTATTTGGATCTTATCCATGTGAGTATCTAGAGCTCGTGGTTATCTTCATGACAAGCTCTAGGTCATCAAAAATAGATTCCGTATGAAAACCTTGTTGCATTTTTTGTAGTGTAGCCTTTATCGGTTATTCTATGAGGGAGGTTCCTCACCTATAGATACTTGGTATTTTTGTTGCATACTACTTTCTTTTATATTTTTGACAAAATTGGTTTCATCCTAATCAGACTTTCCAAGCTTAACTTCTTGCATTTTGGATTTTGGAGGTTTTATCGGTTCGTCGCTTCTAGAGAGGTCATAGCTTCCTCCATTTGGTTTTATCATCCCATGTTGGAATATTACGTTTATTTGCATAATATTTTACATCTTGTTATTATCTTCAAAACAATCCCAAGATCATTGAAATCGGCGTCCGGAATCAAAAGTTATCGAAGTTTTTGTACACCATTGTCCAGAGTTTTTCCATTGGAGGTAGACTTCCAACCTACTACCGCGAAAGGCTTTCCAACCTTCCGTTTTATTCAGATTTTATGGTGTTAGTATCTCCGGAGACCCGGTAGTACCGCCAAAGGTGCAAATCTTTCCCAAATGGTCAGTTTTCTCTTGCCCTATTCATGAGACCTTCTTCCCTAATGTTTTCCTAACTTTTGAGGCGCTTTTTGCTAGATCTTTCACTCTCCCTCCTCCATTGTTAACCTTCAAGAGCTTGGCCTCTCCCGTTCTTCCTCCTATGATTCTTGCATCTTTTTGAGGAATTTGGAAAAGAAAATCTAGATCTACATTCTACCAACTCAAATTCCCTCTCTGTGAGGGAACTTTGAGGTCTAGATCTTGCATAATTTTGTGTTCTCTTCTTGTGTTCTTCCTTTCTTATTTTCCCAATAGCTTTTATAGCATTGGTGGAATTTGAGAGTTATGAACTTGCCATTGCATTAGGTGCATCAGTTTGAGTTATCTATGGAGAACCGGTTGGTGAAATCAAAAGAATCTTGTTACTATTAGGTTCTTGGAAGCCTAGACAGTTGTGGTATTTGTGGTGTTTCTTAGGGCCTCTAATTTAGTTGTAGAGATTATCTCAATCTTGTGGCATTTTCTGGTATCTTCTTGGGAGCCTCCAATTGAGTTGTAGAGACTGTCCCAAACTTGTACGTCTTCGGTGACCAACCTCAAGTGTCCCATGGTGGATCGATGTCTTCCCTTTTGGTGGGAGGGCTCGAGGACAATACGGTAAGCCATTATGGCACTTGAGGAGCCTTGTTCCTCCACATCACTCTAACAAAGACATAACCTTTTTGGAAGTGAACTTCGGGGTAAAACTCATGTCGCGGTTATTTTTATACCCGAGCTATTTACTTATCCACTTTATATTGTGATAACTTTCGTGCTTGAAATTATTTATATTGCTATCATCTTATTAGTTGCTTTGCTTAACATAAGTTGTTGGTGCACTTAGTTGAACCTAGTAAATTTAGGTTATGTGCTTAATAAATTAAATGATAGTTTTATTTTGCATTTATTAGAGTCTAAACTGTAATTATTATAAAACTCCTCTTCATCCCCTCTATGCGACATGCAAATCCTTTTAGAGGATTTTACTATTAGAGAAGATGAACACCCATGCGTCCCATTATAAACACATGAGTATTCCGGCGGGTTGGCCCGGGTCCATTATGTACTGTGTGTTTACTTTTTTTCTACTAGTTTTCTGTCTATTTTTTCTAGTTTTCTCCTGGGTTCGATTTTCGGTTTTTTCTTTTCTCTTTTTTGTTTCTTGTTTTAAAGCTGAACATTTTAAAATTATGAATAATTTTCAAATCTGAATAATTTTTAGATCGGAACTTTTTCCAAATTTAAACAATTTTCAAATTTGATTTTTTAATTCAAACTATTTTCAAATTTGAACAACTTTAAATTTAAATATTTTCGAATTTAGACATTTTAAAAATCCTAACATCTATACAAATAGAAAAAAGAACAGTATCATCTCTGTTTGGGATTATTAGTCGTAAGAGCCAAGTTGCTAATACCAAGACACTTCATAACTCTCTCTCATTAATCTATGCATGCACTAATAGTCTTATTGCATGAAAAAAGTGAGAGGAAAAAGAGAATATGCATTGGACGAAAAAGACTAATAAATGAGATAGTCCTTATAATCTCAAACAATATAAAAAAACTCTCCAGATCTATAATCCCGAACAGAGGTAGTACTAATTACCGGAACGCTTTTGGAGCAGCCCATAAGCAGCCCATACGAGAAACACCCATGCGTGCATTTATAAGGCACTCATTGAGCGGAGAATAGTTGGATGAAGGTAGGTGCATGGCCCGCCAAATGGCTTGGGGATCCATGACCATCTTGGATCTGAAGCTCGCAGGAGAATCATGCCACTTTATTACATGCCTGGGGCAGAAGGAAATAGAAAACCTACTTTCTCCGATTCAAATTATTGTTCTTAAATTTATCTATATTCAGATATGTATAGTCATATTTTAATGTTACATATATTCGAATCTGAACAAATCTGAGAACATTAATTTAGATCGAAGATAGTAGGAAAATTTAATCTTGTTGAAGAGAACACCATCGGGCGCCAAGTCATAATCATTTCCGGTGATAGCATGGACCAGCATTTGGGCATCTTCCCCAGATTTGCAGCATGGTCATGGCCTTCTGGCAAGCTTCTGCTTCCGCATGAGGCAGGACCTGGAGGTGTTCCAGTCTGCCAGCTCATGTACCGACCACGTCTCCCGTTGCATCACGAACCACAAAGCTCCAACCCCCGAGGAGTTTTGTTCATAGAAATAGCCACCCACGTTTACCTTCGGTGTATCTCCTACCAGAGGTGTCCACATCTGATCAGGTTTGGTTCTAGCCGGTTCTGTTTTGGCAAATAAGTTTTTGTATTCTCTCGCTGAATTTCGGATCTGAATCATGGTGGCCTCCAACTTCAAACTGTGCCCCTCTGCGTTGATTTTATTGCGTGTTTTTCACCGGTTCCATAACAGTACAATGCAAAGTAGCTGGCCATCCTCTCCCAATGCATAAATGCCCTCGGCCATCTCTTTTGGCAATACACTATCCACCCATTTGAGCCTATTTCAGTTCTGACCAGATTTTCTTAACATATTTGCACTTTAGAAACACATGTCCTCCATCCTCATCCAATCGGTGACAAACATGGCATATTGTATCATGTTTTAACGCAACGGCAAACTATTATGTGACATGCGCTAGAGAAATTGTTGTACTGACATTGGGCATGGAAGCTTCCACAGGGTCTGCCAGTTAAAGCCATGTCTTTGTGACTGCTCGCTCGAGCCTGCCTAGCCAGCTTCAACTTGTTTCAGAGACATGCACAATCTGTAAGCTATTCTGACTGTGAATTTGCCCTTCGGTGGAAAGGCGTGATTGAGCGACGAGACATGTCTCTTGGGAGCCAGAGATATGTCCATGCATTGATAGAAATGCCATTGCCCTGCTTTAGAAGTTCCAAGCCGTGCAATATACTGCGCCATTTGTAAGATATCCATGGCTTAGCTTCTGCTTGCAGAATGTCTCCATCAGGAAATATTTGGCTTTTAGGATACGAGTACTGACGTGGGATAGCCACGACAATGTCCATGGTTGATGGACTTGGGTTTTCAAGAAGAAGGACTGCGCTGGTGACTTCGTCGTTTAGCAAACAACATGCAACATGATATACCCAGGTTCAGCCCCCGGAAGATAATACCCTACTTCATGCTTGTCTGCTCTTGATTGATGATGATGAAGATTACAGTATCACCAAGATGGAAATGGGTGTGCAGATTAGATCTGGCGTAAGTTACGGCTATCGTATTCTGTCCTTCTCGGCGGTCCCTCCTAGCCTTTATATATGGGGAGGCTAGATCTCAGGTACCGTTCGAGTCGAATACAAATTGATTGCTATCTCTAGAGCTTTCTAGTTAGCATCTTCTTCTTGTTAGACATGCCAAGAGTCAGTATACTTGTGGGCCTCGCAGCAGCCGAATTGTTCTAGGCTTCATGGACCTTAGCAAATCGTCCTATTGGGCGAAGCCAGGTAGCCTATAGGCAGGTGTTCACTGTGGCATACCTATTTCAGTAGTCCCCGAGTGTCTAGTGAAGGGTTCGTAGCATGGAAAACAAAAAATTTCTACCGCAAGAATGAACAAAACCCAGATCTAATCTAGATAAAAGCCAAGATCTAATCTATTATACATGTGCAACGATATAGATCTATACTAACCCTTGTAGATCCGAAAGCCTTGTGCGAGATCGGATCTCGCGGTTGATATAGACGATCACTTGCCGATCTCAAGATCGAGTAGATGATCCTTCCGGCGCCGCGTTCCGGCAGCGCTTCCGCAGTCGGTCACACGTGCGGAGTCGATGCAGTCCTTCCTCTCCCCGTTCCAGCGAGCAGCGGAGGTAGTAGATCTCTCCACGGAATCCCAGCAGCACGACGGCGTGGTGGTGGTGGTGGAGTAGACAATTCTGCAGGGCTTCGCCTAAGCTTGAGCAGAAGGAAGGAGGAGGAGAGAGGCGGCTAGGGCAAGAGTGGAGGGGCAAGGGGGGTGGCGCCTCCACCCCTCTATATATAGAGGGAGGGGTGCGACCTAGGGTTCCCACCCCTAGGCCCACCTCCTAGGGCCGGCGCACAAGCGGGGCTTGGGGGGAGTTTCCTTCCCCCCAAGTTTCCCCTTTTTCTTTCTTGGTTTTCAAGTAAACTCCATAGAAATTTCTAGAACCTTCCGGAACATTTCGAAACCTTCTAGAACCCCCATATAAACACTCCAGGACATTTCCGAACCTAGAAAATGATCTCCATTATATGAATCTTATTCTCCGGACAATTCCGGATCTCCTCGTGATGTCTCAGATCCAATCCGAGACTCCAAACAACATTCGGTCTCCAACGCATATTCCATATCTACCTAAATAGCATCGAACCTTAAGTGTGTCACCCTACGGTTCGTGAATATGCAGACATGATGGAGACACCTCTCCGATCAATAACCATCAGCGGGATCTGGAGATCCATAACGGCTCCCACATACTCAACGATGACTTCGTGATCGATAGAACCATTAACATACGAAACCAATTCCCTTTGTCACGCGATACTCTACTTATCCGAGGTTTGATCGTCGGTATCTCCATACCTAGTTCTACCTCGTTACTAACAAGTACTCTTTACTCGTTCCATGATATGTCATCCCTTGTGACCTAGTCACATGCTTGCAAGCTAACTAGATGACATTCCACCGAGAGGGCCCAGAGCATATCGATCCGTCATATGGATGGACAAATCCCAATCTTGGTCCATGCGCTTCAACACATACTTTCAGAATACCCAATGACACCTTTATGACCACCCAGTTACGAAGCGGTGTTTGATGTCATCAAAGTACCCTTCCGGTGATGGTGATTAACATAACCTCATGGTCGAAGGATTAGGTTACTATGCATTTGAAAGCTTGTAGCAATATGAACTTGATGACTTGATTTTATGCTACATTTACTACGGGTGTGTGTCCATCACATCATTCTCCTAATGATATAACGTTATTAATGACATCCAATGTCCATGATCAGGAAACCATGATCATCTATTAATCAACAAGATAGTTCAACAAGAGGCTTACTAGGGACTCTTTTACGTTTATAAAATACACATGTATTAGTGTTTCCTTATAATACAATTATAGCATGGGATGTAAACATTCATCATAAACACAAAGATATAATAATAACCACTTTTATTATTGCCTCTTGGGCATATCTCCAACAGTCTCCCACTTGCACTAGAGTCAATAATCTAGATTACATGGTAATATACCTAACACCCATGGCGTTCTGGTGTTGATCATGCTTTGCCCTAGGGAGAGGTTTAGTCAACGGATCTGCCACATTCAGATCAGTGTGTACTTTGCAAATATTTACGTCACTATCTTGGACATACTCGCGAATAGCATGGAAACGTAGCTTGATGTGCTTCAGCTTGCTATGTGACCTTGGCTCCTGTGCATTAGCTATGGCACCTGTGTTGTCACAGTAGATGGCCATCGGGTCCAACGCACTAGGAACCACGCCAAGTTCAGTAATGAACTCCTTCATCCATATGGCTTCTTGTGCAGCCTCCGAAGCAGCTATGTATTCCGATTCAGTTGAAGATTTCGCCACAACGCTTTGCTTGGCACTCCTCCAGCTCACTACATCACCATTCGAAATAAATACGTATCCAGACTGTGACTTCGAGTCATCTGGATCGGTGTTCCAACTAGCATCAGTGTAACTGTTTACAACAAGCTCTTCATCACCTCCATAAGAAAGAACCATATCCTTAGTCCTATTCAGGTACTTTAGGATATTCTTGACCGCTGTCCAGTGCTCCATTTCAGGATCACTTTGATATCTGCTAATCAAACTAACAACATGTGCTATATCCGGTCTTGTACACAGCATGGCATACATGATAGAACCTATGGCCGAGGCATAGGGAATATTATTCATTTTCTCTCTATCTTCTGCCGTAGCTGGACTTTGAGTCTTACTCAAGGTCTTACCTGACAACATGGGCACGAACCCTTTCTTGCTCTCTTCCATTCTAAACTTCTTTAGAACTTTGTCCAAGTATGTACTTTGTGAAAGCGCTATTAGGCGTCTTGATCTATCTCTATAAATCTTGATGCCTAGAATATATGCTGCTTCGCCAAGATCCTTCATTGAAAAACTATTATTCAAATAGGCTTTGACACTATTAAGAAGTTCTATACCATTCCCAATCAACAATATATCATCTACATATAGTACTAGGAATGCTACAGAGCTCCCACTCACTTTCTTGTAAATACAAGCTTCTCCATAAGTTTGTATAAATCCAAAGTTTTTGATTACTTTATCAAAACGTTGATTCCAACTCCGGGATGCTTGCTTCAGTCCATAAATGGAGCCCTGAAGTTTGCATACCTTGTCAGCATCACTAGGATCGACAAAACCCTTGGGTTGTACCAAGTACAACTCTTCCTCAATGTCTCCATTAAGGAACGTCGTTTTGACATCCATCTGCCAAATCTCATAATCGAAATATGCAGCAATTGCTAACAAAATCCTCACAGACTTTAGCTTCGCTACAGGTGAGAATGTCTCATCGTGGTCAACTCCTTGAATTTGTCGGAACCCTTTCGCGACAAGTCAAGCTTTATAGATGGTAATATTACCATCAACATCTGTTTTTCTCTTGAAAATCAATTTGTTCTCGACAGCCTTACGGCCATCCGGTAAGTCCACCAAAGTCCACACTTGGTTTTCGTACATGGATCCCATTACGGATTTCATGGCTTCTAGCCATTTGTCGGAATTTGGGCTCACCATAGCTTCTTATACGTCGCTGGGTCATCAGTGTTGTCCACCAACATGACGTTCAAGGCAGGGTCATACCAATTAGGAGTGGTACGAACCCTCGTTGACCTGCGAGGTTCAGCAGCAACTTCGTTCGAAGTTTCATGATCACCATCATTAGCTTCCTCTCCAATTGGTGCAGGCGGCACGAAAACATCTTCCGGTGCTGCGCTACTCTCAACTCCGAGAGAAGGTTCAATAACCTCGTCGAGTTCTACTTTCCTTCCAGTCACTTCCTTTGAGAGAAACTCCTTCTCAAGAAAGGATCCATTCTTGGCAACGAAAACTTTGCCTTCGGATCTATGATAGAAGGTATACCCAATTGTTTCTTTAGGGTATCCTATGAAGACGCATTTCTCCGCTTTGGGTTCAAGCTTATCAGGTTGTAACTTCTTTACATATGCTTTGCAACCCCAAACTTTAAGGAACGACAACTTAGGTTTCTTACCAAACCACAATTCGTACGGTGTCGTTTCAACGGATTTAGATGGTGCCCTATTTAAAGTGAATGCGGCTGTCTCTAATACATAGCCCCAAAATGATAGCGGTAAATTTGTAAGAGACATCATAGACCAAACCATATCTAAAAGAGTTCGATTACGCTGTTCGGACACACCATTACGCTGTGGTGTTCCCGGCGGTGTCAACTGTGAAAGTATTCCACATTTCTTTAAATGCATGCCAAACTCATAACTTAGATATTCACCTCCGCGGTCAGAACGCAGAAACTTAATCTTCTTGTTACGATGATTTTCCACTTCACTTTGAAATTCCTTAAACTTCTCGAAAGTTTCGAACTTATGTTTCATAAAGTAGACATACCCATATCTACTTAAGTCATCCGTGAAAGTGAGAACATAACGATATCCACCACACGATGCTACACTCATTGGACCGCACACATCGGTATGTATTATTTCCAATAAGTATGTAGTTCGCTCCATTATTCCAGAGAATGAAGTCTTAGTCATTTTTCCCATTAGACATGCTTCGCATCTTTCAAGTGATTCAAAATCAAGTGATTCAAGAAGTCCATCAGAATGGAGTTTCTTCATACGCTTCACTCCAATGTAACCAAGACGACAGTGCCACATGTATGTAGAATTATCATTCAATTTTGTTCGTTTAGCATCTATGTTGTGAACATGTGTATCACTACTATCGAGATTCAGTAAAAATAAACCATTCATCTCAGGTGCATTACCATAAAAGATATTACTCATATAAATCGAACAACCTTTATTCTCGGACTTGAAAGAGTAACCATCTCGCAATAAACAAGATCCAGATATAATGTTCATGCTTAACGCAGGCACCAAATAACAATTATTCAAATTTAAAACTAATCCCGAAGGTAGATGTAGAGGGAGCGTGCCGACGGCGATCACATCAACCTTGGAGCCATTTCCAACGCGCATCGTCACCTCATCTCTCGCCAGTCTTCGCTTATTCCGCAGCTCCTGTTTCGTGTTACAAATATGAGCAACCGAACCAGTATCAAATACTCAAGCACTACTACGATTACTAGTAAGATACACATCAATAACATGTATATCGAATATACCTTTCTTCTTGATGTTGCCTTTCTTCAGATTCGCCAGGTACTTGGGGCAGTTACGCTTCCAGTGACCAGCACCCTTGCAGTAGAAGCATTTAGTTTGAGGCTTAGGACCAGCCTTGGGCTTCTTAGCAGGTGCGGCAGCTTTCTTGCCATCCTTCTTGAAGTTACCCTTGTTCTTAGGCTTGCCCTGTTTCTTGAAATTGGTGGTCTTATTGACCATCAACACTTGGTGCTCCTTCTTGATCTCCACTTCAGTAGTTTTCAGCATGGACGATAGTTCAGGCAACGTCTTGTTCATGCAGTGCATATTGTAGTTCATCACAAAGTTCTTATAACTTGGTGGTAGTGATTGGAGGACACGGTGAATCCCTAACTCATTAGGAATCGTTATCCCCAACTCTTGGAGTTTGTTTGCGTGCCCAAACATGGTGAGCATGTGCTCGCTAACGGAGCTACCCTCTTCCATCTTACAGTTAAAGAACTTTTCGGAGGCCTCATAGCTCTCCACGGCCGCGTGAGTCTCAAAAATCAGTCTGAGCTCCTTAATGATCTGGAACGGGTCGTGGTGCTCAAAGCGCTTCTGAAGCTCCGTTTCTAAACCGTATAGGATGGCACACTGAACTGTGGAGTAGTGATTTTTCCGAGTGCCGTAAACATTCTTTATGTCATCGGTGGCATCTTCTGCAGGTGGGTCACCTAGCGGTGCTTCGAGCACATAGGTCAACTGACCAGCCCTGAGGACAATCTTCAGTCCACGGAACCAGTCCGTGAAGTTGCTTCCATTGTTCTTAAGCTTTTCTTTCTCTAGGAACGCATTGAAATTGATGGAGAGGTTCGCCATAATCTACAACAAATTTGCAAGTAGTTTAGACTAAGTTTATGATGAATTGAGTTCAATCTAAATTCTTTAAATTAATTAGGTGAACTCCCACTCAAAACAACATCCCTCACATTGTCTTAGTGATTACACGAACCAAGTCCACTACACCAAGTCCGATCTTCACGAGAGAAGATGTAGTTTCGTCGGCGAACAATCTTCATGTTCATCATATCATTTATATGACTCATGCTCTACCTTTCGGTATTCCGTGTTCCGAGACCATGTCTGTACATGCTAGGCTCGTCAAGATTAACCTTAGTTTCCGCATGTGCAAATCTGGCTTTCACCCGTTGTATGCACACGTAGAATCTATCACATCCGATCATCACGAGATGCTTCGAAACGACGAGTCTTAGCAACGGTGCCAACTAAGGGCGAACACTTTATTACTTGATATTTAGTGAGAGGGATCATCTTATAATGCTACCGTCGCGATCTAAGCAATACAAGATGCAAAAAGGATTAACATCACAGGCAATTCATAATTAGTGTGATATGATATGGCCCTTTCTTCTTATGCCTTTGATCTCCATCTCGAAAGCACGGACATGATCTCCATCATCACCAGCATTGCGTCAAGGTCAGTGGCGCCGCTTCATGGTTGTCCATCATCACTAGCAACTATTACAATTACTTGGAATAAAGCTATTACAAGATGAATAGACACGCATGTCTTAACAGAATTAAAGACAACCATTAGGCTCCTGCCGGTTGCCATATTACAACAAGGATCATTGCATACATCAAATATAATCATAATCACATGATGGCCATATCACATCACAAAAACCCCTGCAAAAACAAGTTAGATGCCTCTAATTTTCTTTGCATGTTTTACGTGGTTTGGGGCTTTCGAATAAGAACGGATCTTACCTACGAAACTGAACCACAACATTGATACAAGTGCTATCAAGTGCAAAGTGTAAATTGGATCTATACTATGGTAAGAGAGACAGACACCCTCAAAGCCACTTGTGCAAAGCAAGTTACACGTCAAGCGTGGAGCAAGTCTCATGTGCGATGACATGTAAGGTTAGCCCGAGCCGCTTCATCCCACCATACCGCAAGATGCAAAGTACACAAAGCAAAAGACGGCACGAGCACCAATGCCCACAAAACCATTGTGTTCTACTCGTGCAACAGCTCTACGCATAAACACGGCTATGATACCACTGAAGGGTTCGTAGCTTGGAAAACAAAAAATTTCTACCGCAAGAACGAACAAAACCCAGATCTAATCTAGATAAAAGCCAAGATCTAATCTATTAGACATGTGCAACGAGATAGATCTGTACTAACCCTTGTAGATCCGAAAGCCTTCTGCGAGATCGGTTCTCGCGGTTGATGTAGACGATCACTTGCCGATCTCAAGATCGAGTAGACGATCTTTCCGGCGCCGCGTTCTGGCAGCGCTTCTGCAGTCGGTCACACGTGCGGAGTCGATGCAGACCTTCCTCTCCCCGTTCCAGCGAGCAGCGGAGGTAGTAGATCTCTCCACGGAATCTCAGCAGCACGACGGCGTGGTGGTGGTGGTGGAGTAGAGAATTCTGCAGAGCTTCGCCTAAGCCTGAGCAGAAGGAAGGAGGAGGAGAGAGGCGGCTAGGGCAAGAGTGGATGGGGCAAGGGGGGGTGGCGCCTCCACCCCTCTATATATAGAGGGACGGGTGCGGCCTAGGGTTCCCACCCCTAGGCCCACCTCCTAGGGCCGGCGCACAAGGGGGGCTTGGGGGAAGTTTCCTTCCCCCCCAAGTTTCCCCTTTTTCTTTCTTGGTTTTCAAGTAAACTCCATAGAAATTTCTAGAACCTTCCGGAACATTCCGAAACCTTCTAGAACCCCCATATAAACACTCCGGGACATTTCCGAACCTAGAAAATGATCTCCATTATATGAATCTTATTCTCCGGACAATTCCGGATCTCCTCGTGATGTCTCAGATCCAATCCGAGACTCTGAACAACATTCTGTCTCCAACGCATATTCCATATCTACCTAAATAACATCGAACCTTAAGTGTGTCACCCTACGGTTCGTGAATATATAGAAATGATGGAGACACCTCTCCGATCAATAACCATCAGCGGGATCTAGAGATCCATAACGGCTCCCACATACTCAACGATGACTTCGTGATCGATAGAACCATTAACATACGAAACCAATTCCCTTTGTCACGCGATACTCTACTTATCCGAGGTTTGATCGTCGGTATCTCCATACCTAGTTCTACCTCGTTACTGACAAGTACTCTTTACTCGTTCCATGATATGTCATCCCTTGTGACCTAGTCACATGCTTGCAAGCTAACTAGATGACATTCCACCGAGAGGGCCCAGAGCATATCTATCCGTCATATGGATGGACAAATCCCAATCTTGGTCCATGCGCTTCAACACATACTTTTAGAATACCCAATGACACCTTTATGACCACCCAGTTACGAAGCGGTGTTTGATGTCATCAAAGTACCCTTCCGGTGATGGTGATTAACATAACCTCATGGTCGAAGGATTAGGTTACTATGCATTTGAAAGCTTGTAGCAATATGAACTTAATGACTTGATTTTATGCTACATTTACTATGGGTGTGTGTCCATCACATCATTCTCCTAATGCTATAACCTTGTTATTAATGACATCCAATGTCCATGATCAGGAAACCATGATCATCTATTAATCAACAAGCTAGTTCAACAAGAGGCTTACTAGGGACTCTTTTACGTTTACAAAACACACATGTATTAGTGTTTCCTTATAATACAATTATAGCATGGGATGTAAACATTCATCATAAACACAAAGATATAATAATAACCACTTTTATTATTGCCTCTTGGGCATATCTCCAACATCTAGTGGAATCATAGATTCAAGTGAAGACTTTGAAGTCTTGAACGTGTAGTAGAAGTCGACAGTATCATAAGAAACCGGATCCGAGAATGCACCAGGTCAGCATTATGTTCTTTAGATGCCTAATAGACATAGGGATATTGGTAAGTGTGATTGGTTCTCTCAACAGATCGGGACAAGTTAATTGCTTTTGGGCAAAAATAACACCACCTTCTTCAAACTCAAGCCCTCGGACTCGAACCTGGTATGGGTTTGGGTAGGTCGACTTATGCCACAGAGGCCTTACTGAGTCAGAATCCAGCCTACAAGTGTATACCCAACGTATCTGTCGAGATTTTCTTCACGTTGTAGGCATGGTATTTATCTGGTAGAACGCAGCGGATGCGTTTATCTGGCCAACAGATTGGATTTGTAAATCTTATCTTTGTGTGGCAGAAATAGCATCCAGATGTTTCTCGCAGCATATGCAATCTGGGCAGTCGAGAAGATGCTTCCTCTAAACTCGACATCATTGTAAAGTGCGTAGTGAGCAAAGCCTCCAAGTATTTCATTACTGAAAGTCTATAGTCGATGTTGTGGACGTAGTTGACACAATGAAAAAACTTTGTATCTTTTCTTTTTGTAGGGTGCGCGAGCGGTGCTCCCTATGGGAGTAGCCCCCGAGTGTCGAGACTCGAGTAGAGACTCAAAGTTGTATGTCATGCATCATGTAGTCATAATCGACAACCTTATAAGGAGAAGACACTGGACCAGAAGTATACCAGGTTAGTGTTTCTTTGTAGTTTTAGATGATCAATAGTAGACATGGAGGAATTTATGTAGTGTTTAGCCAAAAGGAGTCAATACTGCCTACGTAGTCAACGTAGGCATTTTTGTTGGACGCACGACCAGCGCTCCCTATGGGAGTAGGCCCCAAGGCTTTGATGGGTAACTTGTTACCAAACATAGGCTTGTTCTTCTGCGACATTTAAGCAAAGTAACATTCCAAGGAAGGGTTCGATTTGGTTGATGCGTCTGTGGATGCGGCTGGTTTCCAATCGACTCCTGATGGAGGATCCGATGAATCAAAAGTGTGGATGATGTCATGGATGACGTATGATGCACTCAAGTGTCAGCCTGAGTAGCTGATGGGATGCAATAGTGTGTCCCTGCTGTAAAAACTGACCGGATTTGACCACACGACGGCCGAAAACCAGGGTGTGATAGTGGTCTCCATTATTTTCGTGCGACATGGAGTTAATGGAGCAACAATTTGCTCCTTATGCCACCATGTGTCGTATCATATGTGAACCATGTGGTAGTGAAGTCCATCTAGCGGCCATGATCGATCGCGGTTGTACTACTTGAGATTTGGAATGGAACGGAGAAGTCAGCTGTATCTTATTCCTCTCGCATGTATCAGAATGCGCAGGTCATGGCTGTTATCCTCATAGCGTGCATTAATTGGTAATTCGTAGAGGATATGCAGCATATGGGTGGGAACCCTCAACGTCCCATGATAGTTCTGGCATCTGAACGGTCTGTACCAACCATTGTCGTAATTCAAGATGTGGGCATGGCGTACACCAAAGGGACATGCGGGGTCGCGAACGGGGCATTGATTGGCTTGGATCACTGATGGCCCAAAATATATCGAGCTCATTGGGGAACCCCAAGAGGAAGGTATGATGAGCAAAAGAACAAGTTTACCCTCAGTTATGAAACCAAGGTTATCGAACCAGTAGGAGCAAGGAAACACCTCCAAGGTGTTGTTGCCAACCTGGAATCCTGCACAACATTACCATAGAACTTTGCCCCCAACTTATAGTGAGGTTGTCAATCTCACTGGTTTTGCTGAAAACAAATGATTAAACGTATTGTGTGGAAGAAAGTAAAAACTTGCAGAAAGTAAACATAAAGCAGTAAACAATTGTAGATTGATGTTAAAAGAAATGACCGGGGTCCATAGTTCACTAGTGGTGGTTCTCCTTAAGATAGATGACATGTTGGGTGAACAAATTACAGCGGGGAAATTGACAAACATCGAGAAAGCAAGCATGCATATACTAATCATCTTGACTCATATGAGATTTGATTGGGCATTACACCATTATACATAGACCATAATCTAACTGCATCTATGACTAATAATCCACCTTCAGGTTATCATCCGAACCCCCTCCAGTATTAAGTTGCAAGCAACAGATAATTGCATTACGCATTGCGTGTAATGTAAACAATATGATTGTTCTATGAACAAATGATTGTTGTTTTCTCCCTAGTAGCAACACCACATCTAGTACCTTAGAGATTTCTATCACTTCCCTAGATTACTAGAGGCATGAACCCACTATCGAGCATAAATACTCCCTCTTGGAGTTGCTAGCATCTACTCGGCCAAGATATCTACTAACAACGGAGAGCATGCAAGATCACAGATAACAAAGACATGATAAAATCAATAATCAATCTGACATAGCATCTCAATATCCATCGGATCCCCACAAACACAACATGTAGGATTACAAATAAATGATCTTGATCATGAACGAAGCTCACAAGATCTAAACATGGTAGCACAAAGGAGAAGAACCAACCATCTATCTACTACATGGACCCGTATTTCAAGGATGATCTACTCACGCATCACACCGGAGGCTTGCATGGTGATGAAGAAGGCCTCCAGGGTGAATTCTGCCGAAGAGCTTCAGATCCCTCCTGATCTAGGGATGGAGATGACGGTAGCTATAGACTCTTTCGTAGAATTTTTTGATCGGGTACTTAGGGTTTCTTTATCGGAGGCATCTTATATGCGAAAGGGGAGGTCGAGGGGGTACCCTAGGCGGCCACACCACCCCTGGTGCGGGCCAGGCCTGGCCGCGCGGCCAGGTGGTGTGGCGGCCCTCTGGCCCCTTTTCGTCTCGTATTCTGGCTCCGTGTCCCCCTCGGTGAAAAACTAACTTTGGCTTTTATCCCGTCCAATTCCGAGAATATTCATTTTCTGATTTTCTTGGAACCAAAAACAGCAGAAAACAGGCAGCTGGCACTGTGGCATCTTGTTAATAGGTTAGTCCAAGAAAGTATATAAAAAGTACTCCAAAGTGTGGACAAAACATAAGAAAGTAGATAAAACCAAGCATGGAACATCAAAAATTATGGATACGTTAGAAATGTATCAACATCCCCAAGCTTAACTCCTGCTCATCGTCGAGTAGGTAAGTGATAAAAAGAAAGAATAATTTTTTAGGTGACATGCACCATCATAAACTTGATCAAAGTATTTGTAAAACATTGATAGCTGGGATCATAGTACTTCAACATAGCATGAAAGATAAAGTTCTAACAATAAGACATAGCAACTATGTTGTAACATGAAAATGCACAAACAAAAGATTCATGAATAACAATGCTTTGCAAGATATTTGTTTGTTTCACATAAAGAAAACATAACATAGTGGCATTCAGCTTATCCCTCATAGAGTAGCAAACATAAATGCATAGGACACCTTCAAAGTTCATAAGGGTGACTAGATACAAATAGTTTAAGAACAAGCAATATCAAAGTTATGCATCAATTAACAAGTCTTGGGACAATGCACATAGAACTAAGAATGGCCACTATGCTCTCAAAATAGGTGCATAAAGATAGAAGGTGGAGACTCAACATAAAAGTAAAAGAAAGGGCTTCATAGAAGGAAGTAGGGATTCAAGTTTCATAAAGAGCTTCCAAAAATTATGGTACTTATTAGCTTTCAGCTCTCATTGCCCCTATCATAAGCATATTTAGGTGATTAAGGTTAAAGTGACACAACTAAGAGGATATGCTTGACAAGTTATAAGTTGAAATCTCATGCCCCTTACTTACGAGTACCGAACCTCATGCTACTCAACTTCAGTCACAAGTAAGCTCTTGTCATTGTAAGTACATATGTATCATAGAGAACCGCCAACAAGGTACACCTTGCACATGATACAGGAGCTATCCCATAATCAAAATGACAAGTCAAGCAAACAATGAGCATCTCAGCGATATTTTTATTTGCTATTTGCATATGTTTTTATTGAGGATGCTTCATATAGTGCTCATTATGGTTATGCTGCAAGTTTCCACCATGATTAGGCATGGCTTAGGCTAGCAGCCCAGGCGTTTCTCTAACACACATACAAACTCCATGATCTTACAAGTTCCCCTTTTATTTCACACTGCCGGGATCCATAAGCAAAAGAATCATGATATCAATGGAATAATAAGTGCAATATTGAAAGCGTTCCCCATGATACAAGGTTCTGCTAACTTCAACTTATAAAGCGCAAGCATATACGCAACAAAGATGGACGCAATGGTTCAATATTATTAAATGCAAAAAATTAAAGTGTGCCATCAAGTTCGTGAGAGCTTTAATCACTAGTTTTTCACATAACAAGTTTAATTCGGAAGGTAGATAAAACATGAATATACCTGGAATAGCAAATGCTAATAGGTAGGTATGGTGGACTCTTTGGAACACCTTGGTTTTATTTGGAATTGGATGCATGAGTGGAACTCATACTTGGTTATGGAGGCTAGCAAAAGACTGGGAGCGACCAACTAAGAGAGCAATAATGGCCATAATCATGCAGAGCGACAAAACATCATTAATCAAAGCATAAAGTGATATTAAAAGTCCAAAACTAAAGGATCATAAAGGCTTATGGTGACTTGGGATAGTCATAACATGGTGTGAGCATGCGCCAAGTCAACCCAAATAAAGCATCAAAGGAGAATACCACAATACTATGCTTTAATATGCTAAAACAACGCATGATTCTTCAAAGGCACATTAAGAAATCTCAATTGTTTATAACATGTCATGCTACAGAAAAGATCAATAAGCATAAAGCCAAAACAATATCAAGCATGGCATGACAAAGCATAGGCTATAGTCAAAAACAAGCTCTCTTTACCACTTAAGCATGGACTTTCCTACTCTTTTCCAATCCAAACCAAACTATTTGAAAACTAATGCATGAAAGAGGGGGTCCAACCAATTTATTCAGCAAACTAAGCAAACCAAGCAAACAAAAACCAAAAACGAAAACAAAGACGCTCCAAGAACAACACAACTATGCATGAAACAATAAAAATGGGTGTTTGGAAGAAACCTGGGATTTTTGTTGATGAAGAAGGGGATGCATTGGGCATCCCCAAGCTTTGATGCTTGTACTTCTTGAATATTTCTTGGGGTGACACGAGGTGGTATCCCCAAGCTTGAGCTTTAGTCCATTCTTCATCTCATTACATCATTCTCTCCATACACCTAAAAAATTTCCTTCATACAAAACTTCACACAATCTTTATTAGCAACATTAGTGCACTCAATATAATAAGTCTTTTGGTTCAGTTTCAAAACCAATAAAACTTCCATTAAAACACAAGCTACTGTAGCACTTCCCTCAAAAAGCTCAATTCCCCAAAGAGAACCCAAAAAGGAACCAACAAGAAGCAAATGCAAATAATGGCAGAAATCTGTCAAAACAGACCAGCAGGTAAAACCATTTTTTTCGAAGGCCTTCTGTTGCACAAATCAAAAAGTGTTGAACTAATGAAAGTTAGAAAACAACCTGGGGAAGAAGCACAAAAATTCATGCCTCAAAATGAAGTGTTTGGAAGAACCTGACATTTTTATTGATGAAGAAGGGGATGCCTTGGGCATCCCCAAGCTTGGACGCTTGTACTTCTTGGATATTTCTTGGGGTGACATGCGTGGCATCCCAAAGCTTGAGATTTAGTCCATTCTTCATCTCATTACATCATTCTCTCCATACACCTGAAATTTTTCCTTCATACAAAACTTCACACAATCTTTATTAGCAACATTAGTGCACTCAAGATAATAAGTCTTTGGGTTCAGTTTCAACACCAATAAAACTTGCATTAAAACACATGCTACTGAAGCACTTCTCTCAAAAAGCTCAATTCCCCAAAAGAACTCAAAAAGGAACCAAAAAGAAGCAAATGCAAATAATGGCAGAAATCTGTCAAAACAGACCATCAGGTAAAGCCGAATTTTTTTGAAGACCTTATGTTGCTCAAATCGAAATGTCTTGAACTAACTAAAATTAGATAACAACCTGGGGCAGAAGCACAGAACTTCACGCCTGAAAAGGACGTACAGAGATTTTACACGAATTTTTACGGTGAAGCATAGAAATCTGTTTCGGGAGAGCAACTTTCCCAATCATTACTTCTCTCTCATTAGAGGTTACTATTGGCACAAAAAGCAAATAAAAAGGATAAGGAGAGGTTATTAGAGAAGCAATAACTTCCAAGACTCATATAAAACTTTTGGGTTATCTCCCAATAATTACTTTTCTTTAACGCCTTTAAGTTAGGCATAAGAAGCAACAAAAAGAATCAAGTGTTCTCAAATGAAGAAGCATTAAGATTAATACCAGAAATATCTTCAACAAGGCAAGGTATCTCATCCAAATAAGTTCTATAGGATCCTCTCTCAATGCTTTTGGGTTCACTACTTTAATCAAATGGGTTTTCAGGAACAATCCATTTAAGATTCTTTTCTATGGCTTCATGCATTGCTACAAGTTTGAAAGGTATTGGTATCTTAATTTCCTCCCCATTAGGTTCGGTTTTGTTCATATTTTATCGTGTACCAATAACATCTACACATGAGCCTAGCATATTAAAACGTTCAAAGACTTTTCTAGCTTCCTTGGCAACATCATAGAATTCCTTAAGCAAAGTTTCTAGAATAAAATCTCTCTTTTTAGGGTCCTCAATTTCTTTAAGTTTAAGAAACATTACTTGCATTAAGGGGTTAAGGTTAAGAAACCTAGCTTCCAACATGTGAACCAAAGAAGCTGCAGCAATTTCATAATTTGGAGCAAGTTCTGCGAGGGATGTATCCTCAATATCCTCATGCTTACTAACATGATTAAAGAATTCTTCAATATTATCTTTTACAATTATAGAGCCACTACCTATTGAAAGGTCTTTTAGAGTGAATTTAGGGATCAACATGGTGAGCTAAGGAAGAGGTAACAACTATAGAAAGACTTAATTTTTTGTGTGTTTTTAATAAAGAAAGCAAACTAATAAAACTATTTTTTGTGTGTTTTTGATAAAAAACAACCAAACAAAGCAGAAATAAACTAAGCAAAACAAATAAAACAAAGTAAAGAGATTGATTATGAGGGACTCCCCTTGTGAAGATGTTCTTGACTCCCCGGCAACGGCACCAGAAAAAGAGCTTGATGGCTCAAGATATATTCGAGCTCGTTGGGGAACCCCAAGAGGAAGGTATGTGATACATTGCAAATGTATCTATAATTTTTGATGTTCCATGCTTGGTTTTATCCACTTTCTTGTGTTTTGCCCACACTTTGGAGCACTTTACATATGATTTCTTGGACTAACCTATTAACAAGAGCCATAGTGCCGGCTGCCTGTTTTCTGCTGTTTTTGGTTCTAGGAAAGTCAGAAAATGCATATTCTCGGAATTGGACGGGACAAAAGCCAAAGTGCCTATTTTTCAGGAAGTCATCAGATGCCAGAATACGAGACGGAGAAGGGCCAGAGGGCGCCCACACCACCTGGCCGCGCGGCTAGGCTTGGCCCATGCCAGGGGGTGGTGTGGCCAACCCAGGCACCCCCTCGGCCTCTCCTTCCCCCTATATATTTCCCACGGGATAAAAACCCTAAGTACCTGATCAAAAATCCACGAAAGAGTCTGTAGCCACCGTCATCTCCATCCCTAGATCGGGAGGGATCTGAAGCTCTTCTCGGCACCCTGCCGGAGAGGGGAATTCACCCTGGAGGCCTTCTTCATCACCATGCAAGCCTCCGGTGTGATGCGTGACTAGTTCATCCTTGGACTACGAATCCATGTAGTAGCTAGATGGCTGGTTCTCCTCCTTTGTGCTTTCATGTCTAGATCTTGTGAGCTCCGTTCATGATCAAGATCATCTGTTTGTAATTCTTCATGTTGTGTTTGCGGGGATCTGATGGATATTGAGATGCTATTTCAGATTGATTATTGATTCTATCATGTCTTTGTTATTTGTGATCTTGCATGCTTTTCGTTGTTAGTAGGTATCTTGGCCAAGTAGATGCTAGCAACTCCAAGAGTTAGTATTTATGCTCGATAGTGGGTTCATGCCTCTCGTAATCTGGGGAAGTGACAGAAATCTCTAAGGTACTAGATGTGCTGTTGCTACTAGGGAGAAACCAATAATCCTTTGTTCATAGAACAATCATATTGTTTACTTTACACGCAGTTCGTAAAGAAATAATCTGTTGCTTGCAACTTAATACTAGAGGGGGTTCAGATGATAACCTGAAGGTGGATTATTAGTCATAGATGCAGTTGGATAGCGGTCTATGTATAATGTTGTAATGCCCAATCAAGTCTCAAAGGAGTCAAGATGATTAATATATGCATGTATTGCTTTCTCGATGTTTGTCAATTGCCCCGCTGTAATTTGTTCACCCAGCATGTTATCTATCTTAAGGAGAGCCACCTCTAGTGAACTATGGATCCCGATCCTTGTATTTTATATTCAATCTATAAAATGTTTACTGCTTTGTGTTTACTTTCTGCAAACTATTACTTCTTTCCATTCGATACGTTTAATCCTTTGTTTTCTGCAAAACACGGTGAGATTGACAACCTCATCGCAAGTTGGGGACAAAGTTCTGTGGTTGTGTTGTGCAGGTCTCCATGTTGCTACTAGCACCGATATTGTGCCCTGCCAAAGCTCAGCTAGTAACACCTTTGGGGTGTTTCCTTGCTCCTACTGGTTCGATTAAACCTTGGTTTCAAACTGAGGGGAACTTGCTGTTGTGCTCACCATACCTTCCTCTTGGGGTTCCCAACGAGCTCTACGTCAACCACGCACCAACACTTTTCTAGGCGCCGTGCATTGTCCATCAGTATGATGAGCACAGCAGGAAGTTTTCCCTCAGTTATGAAACCAAGGTTATCGAACCAGTAGGAGCAAGGAACCACCTCCAATGTGTTGTTTCCAACTTGGAATCATGCACAACACAACCACAGAACTTTGCCCCCAACTTACAGTGAGGTTGTCAATCTCACCGGTTTTGCTGAAAACAAAGGATTAAACGTATTGTGTGGAAGAAAGTAAAAGCTTGCAGAAAGTAAACAGAAAGTAGTAAACAATTGTAGATTGATGGTAAAAGAAAGGACCGGGGTCCATAGTGCACTAGTGGTGGTTCTCCTTAAGAAATATGACATGTTGGGTGAACAAATTACAGCGAGGCAATTGACAAACATCGAGAAAGCAAACATGCATATACTAATCATCTTGACTCCTATGAGATTTGATTGGGCATTACAACATTATACATAGACAGTAATCCAACTACATCTATGACTAATAATCCACCTTTAGGTTATCATTCGAACCCCCTCTAGTATTAAGTTGCAAGCAACAGATAATTGCATTACGCATTGCATGTAAAGTAAACAATATGATTGTTCTATGAACAAAGGATTGATGTTTTCTCCCTAGTAGCAATAGCACATCTAGTACCTTAGAGATTTCTGTCACTTCCCCAGATTACTAGAGACATGAACCCATTATCGAGCAGAAATACTCCCTCTTGGAGTTGCTAGCATCTACTCGGCCAAGATATCTACTAACAACGGAGAGCATGCAAGATCACAAATAACAAAGACATGATAGAATCAATAATGAATCTGAAATAACATCTCAATATCCATAGGATCCCGCAAACACAACATGTAGGATTACAAATAGATGATCTTGATCATGAATGGAGCTCACAAGATCTAAACATGGTAGCACAAAGGAGAAGAACTAACCATCTAACTACTACATGGACCCGTAATCCAAGGATGAACTACTCACGCATCACATCGGAGGCTTGCATGGTGATGAAGAAGGCCTCTAGGGTGAATTATCCCCTCCGGCAGGGTGCCAGGAAGAGCTTCAGATCCCTCCCGATCTAGGGATGGAGATGACGGCGGCTACAGACTCTTTCGTGGAATTTTTTGATTGGGTACTTAGGTTTCTGTATCGGAGGCATCTTATAGGCGAAAGGGGAGGCCGAGGGGGTGCCCTAGGCGGCCACACCACCCCCTATCGCGGTCCAGACCTGGCCGCGCGGTCAGGTGGTGTGGCGGCCCTCTGGCCCCTCCCCGTCTCGTATTCTGGCTCTGTGTCCCCCTCGGTGAAAAACTGAATTTGGCTTTTGTCCCGTCCAACTACGAGAATATTCATTTTCTGACTTTCCTAGAACCAAAAACAGCAGAAAACAGGTAGCTGGCACTATGGCATCTTGTTAATAGGTTAGTCCAAGAAAGTGTATAAAAAGTACTCCAAAGTGTGGACAAAACATAAGAAAGTAGATAAAACCAAGTATGGAACATAAAAAATTATGGATACGTTAGCAACGCATCAATCACCTATTGGGCCCCACATCATGGAATTGTGGACGGGAAAGTACGACCGGTTGTGCAACAAGGAGTTTATATCTCATGGGTAAAGCAATGCACCTCTGCAGAGTGTAAGAACTATAACTTGTTACTCCCTATTCCGTGAAGGATCTATGAACGCGGTAGGAAAGGAACTGCATGAAGTTCTGGTCAACCTGTGAAGGCTGATAGACATAGTTTTTGATAATAAAATCAATCTTTGAAGAAATGTTTACTAAAACTTCATAGTACCAAGGACTTATAGTCCGAGGTGGTAGTTAGAGCATCAAACTTCCCACCTTGCATATAGTGAACTTGTTGGGTAACGTTGTTACTCACTCTTTCCTTTGAACCCCTTGCTAGACTTTTAGGAATAGAAGGATGACCAGGTGTATGCTACATAAGTCCAAAACAAAATCTACTATGAAGAGTCAGACCTATCTGGTGGAATCGAAGGGGTGGACTACGGGATACACTATGGAGCTGAAGAAAACAAGTCAGAGTAGTTGCCAGGCCAGATCGTAGTTACCTAGGATGAGCCGAGCAACACGAAACCTATAGAAAGCTGTTGAGCTCACGTCTCTCTTATCGTTGTGTCTTTCGTTTTTCCACTGAACTTATTAAACAAGTTATATGGTTTGTAAGTTTGAATCACTTGAAGTCTCAAACTTCTGGTATTGTAATAATAATGAAGTATGTATGTTTGTAATATGGACCTATAATGTTTTTGTTGTACCACTTTGAGCGATGTGATATTTACAGAACAATGTTCTGTGGATGTCATGTGAACGACTATAGTGTATTACGCATGCAGTGGTATGCTGGGTCACCGCAACTGGTATCAGAGCAATTTCTTTGACCTTACGTTGGAAACCTAGTAAAGGGAACTACATGTAGGAGTGTAATACGTCGCAAACGTATCTATAATTTTTGATGTTCCATGCTTGTTTTATATCTACTTTCTTATGTTTTGTCCACACTTTGGAGTATTTCTATACACTTTCTTGGACTAACCTATTAACAAGAGCCACAGTGCCAGTTGCCTGTTTTCTGCTGTTTTTGGTTCTAGAAAGTCAAAAAATGAATATTCTCGGAATTGGACTGGACAAAAGCCAAAGTCATTATTTTCCCGGAAGATTCACGGAGCCAGAAGGAGAGACGAAGGGGGGCCACAGGGTGGCCAAACCACCCCTAGGCGTGGGTCCCCCTAGGCCGCGTGAGGGCATGGTGTGGGCCCCCTGGCTGGCCACCGACCTCGCCCCTTCGCCTATATATTCCTCTCGATACAGAAACCCTAGATCATCAATCAGAAATCCACGAAAAGTTCCGCAGCACCGCCGCCACCGAAGAGCAGATTCGGGGGACAGAAAGTCTCTGTTCTGGCACCCTGCCGGGACGGGGAAGTGCCCCCGGAGCCATCTCCATCGATCTCCACCACCATCTCCATCACCGTTGCTGATTCCCATGATGAGGAGGGAGTAGTTCTCTTTCGAGGCTAAGGGTTCTATCGGTAGCTATGTGTTCATCTCTCTCTATGGATGATCATATTGTGATCAT
This sequence comes from Avena eriantha, assembly GCA_910589775.1. Classification (NCBI taxonomy): domain Eukaryota; kingdom Viridiplantae; phylum Streptophyta; class Magnoliopsida; order Poales; family Poaceae; genus Avena; species Avena eriantha. The sequence continues at coordinate 441,753,648 of OU342740.1, forward strand.
GAGTTTTGTAATCAATTAGATCTACCTTGCTACTCAAGTGCTTTAATAGATCTCTGCTCTCCCCATGTGTGTGAAGTTGACAGTGTGCACACCATGGTGGCACTTAGGCTAGAGATTACAAATACTTGTTATGAGTTATATTTGGAGTTGGATGTCTTTATGAAATTGTGGTGTTTGTTGGACCCATCTAGTACTCAAGGTGATAGTGTGGGGTTACCTAGATGGGAAAGATGAATTTTGAGGTGTGCTGTTATAGCCCTACCATGGATTAGAGTGTCCAACCAGAGAGTAGTTCAAAGTAGTATCATAAAGAGAATATATTTATATGAGAGTGTTCACTAGTGAAAGTATGATCCCTAGGCCTTCTTTCTAAGCATTGAAACACCGTTTGCAATTAGATCTGTTGCCTGTTTGCTTGCTTCCATCTTTATTTCAGTTTGCCTTTAGTCTCTTCCACACCATCAAGCTATTTTCTAGCACCGCTACCAATTATAATTATCTATACTACTTGTATTTCACTATCTCTTTGCCGAACTACTGCACCTATACACCTGGCAAGTGTATTGGGTGTGTTGGGGACACAAGAGACTTATTATATCTTGATTGCAGGGTTGCTTGAGAGGGGATACCTTTGACCACTTCCTCCCTGAGTTTGATAAACCTTGGGTGATCCACTTAAGGGAAAACTTGCGGCCTGGGTGGACCCGCGCCTAGGGGGTGTGGCCACCCTGTGGCCCCTCTCCGACTCTCCTTCTGGCTCCGTGAGTCTTCCGAGAAAATAGTAACTTTGGCTTTTCTCCCGTCCAATTCCGAGAATATTCATTTTCTGATTTCTTGGAACAAAAAAGAGCAGAAAAAGGCAACTGGCACTGTGGCATCTTGTTAATAGGTTAGTCCAAGAAATCATATGAAAAGTACTCCAAAGTGTGGAAAAAACAGAAGAAAGTAGATAAAACCAAGCATGGAACATCAAAAATTATAGATACATTTGCAATGTATCAACATCCCCAAGCTTAACTCATGCTCGTCCTCGAGTAGGTAAGTGATAAAAAGAAAGATAAATTTTGTGGTGACATGCACCATCAAAGACTTGATCAAAGTATTTGTAAAACATTCAAAGCTGGGATCATAGTACTTCAATCATAACATGAAAGACAAAGTTCTAGAAATAAGACAAAGAAACTATGATGCAACATGAAAAGGCACAAACAAAAGAGTCATGAATAATAATGCTTTGCAATACGTTTGTTTGTTTCACATAAAGAAAACATAGCATAATAGTATTCTGCTTGTCCCTCAATAGAGTAGAAAATATAAATGCATATGACACCTTCAAAGTTCATAAGAGTGACTAGATACAATAGTTTAAAACAAGCAATATCAAGTTATGCATCAATCAACTAGTCTTGGGACAATGCACATAGAACTAAGAATGGCCACTATGCTCTCAAAGTAGGTGCATAAAGATAGAAGATGGAGACTCAATATTATAGTGGAAGAAAGGCCTTTGTAAAAGGAAGTAGGGATTCAAGTCTCATAAAGAGCTTCCAAAAATTATGGTACTTATAGCTTTCAGCTCTCATTGCCCCTATCATAAGCATCTTGAAGGTGATTAAGGTTAAAGTGACACAACTAAGAGGATATGCTTGACAAGTTATAAACACAAATCTCATGCCCCTTACTGACGAAGACTGATCCTCATGCTACTCAACTTTAGTCACGAGTAAGCTCTTGTCATTGTAAGTATATGTGTATCATTAAGAACCGCCAACGGGGTACCCCTTCCACATGATACGGGAGCTTTCCCATAATCAAAATGACAAGGCAAGCAGACAATGAGCATCTCAGCGATCTTTTTATTTGCTATTTGCATAGGTTTTTATTGAGGATGCTTCATAGAGTGCTCATTATAGTGATGCTGCAAGTTTCCACCATGATTAGGCATGGCTTAGGCTAGTGGCCCAGGCGTTTCTCTAACACACATACAAACTCCATGATCTTACAAGTTCCACTTTTATTTCACACCTCCGGGATCCGTAAGCAAAAGAACATGATATCAACGGGGTACAAAGTACAAGTGCAATGTTGAAAGCGTTCCCCATGAAATATGGTTCTGGTAATTTCAACTTATAAAGCGCAAGCATATACGCAACAAAGAAGGACCCAATGGTTCAAGTTTATTAGAGGCAAAAAGTAAAGTGTGCCATCAAGTTCGTGAGAGCTTTAATCACTAGTTTTCTCATAACAAGTGGATGGTAAACAAACGCATGAATATACTTGGAATAGCATAAGATAGTACGTAGGTATGGTGGACTCTTTGGAATAACTTGGTTTAGGGAGTTGGATGCATGAGTGGAACTCATACTTTGTTGTGGAGGTTAGCAAAAGACTAGGAGCAACAAACTAAGAGAGCAATAATGGCCATAATCATGCAGAGCGACAAAACATCATTGATCAAAGCATAAAGTGATACTACAAGTTGAAAACTAAAGGATCATAAAGGCTATTGTGACTTGAGATAGTCATAACATGGAGTGAGCATGCGCCAAGTCAACCCAAATAATGCATCAAAGGAGAATACCACTATACTATGCATTAATATGCTAAAAAACGCAAGATTCATCCAAGGCACATTAAGCAATCTCAATTGTTTATAACAAGTCATGCTACAGAAAATAATACTAAGCATAAAGCCAAAACAATATCAAGCATGGCATGACAAAGCATAGGCCACAGTCAAAAACAAGCTCTTATTTACCACATAAGCATGAACTTTCCTACTCTTTTCCAAACCAAACCAAACTATTTGCAAACCAATGTAAGAAAGAGGGGGTCCAACCAATTTATTCAGAAAACTAAGCAAACCAAGCAAACTAAAAACCAAAAAAAAAAGGAAAAAGAAGACGCTCCAAGAAAAACACAACTGTGCATGAAACAATGAAAAAGAATCGTTTGGAAGAAACCTGGGATTTTTATTGATGAAGAAGGGGATGCCTTGGGCATCCCCAAGCTTTGACGCTTGTACTTCTTGGATATTTCTTGGGGTGACACGCGTGGCATCCCCAAACTTGAGCTTTAGTCCATCCTTCATCTCATTACTCATTCCTTCCATACACCTGAAATTTTTTCCTTCATACAAAACTTCACACAATCTTTATGTGCACTCAAGATAAATAAGTCTTAAGGTTCAGTTCTAAAACCAAATAACCTTCCATTAGAAAACTATCTACTATAGCACTTCCCTCAAAAATCTCAATTCCCAAAAGAACTCAAAAAGGAACCACCAAGAAGCAAATGCAGAAAATGGCAGAAATCTGTCAAAACAGACCAGCAGGTAAAGTCGAATATTTTCGAAGACCTTCTGTTGCTCAAAGAAAACAGTGTTGCACTAATGAAAGTTAGATCACAACCTGGGGCAGAAGCACAAAAAAATACATCTCAATCCGACATACAGATCTCTCTCACGAGTTTTTATGGTGAAGCACAGAAATCTGTTTCGGGACGGCAACTTTCCCAATCATTACTTTTCTCTCATTAGAGGTTACTCTTCGCACAAAAAGCAAATAAAAAGGATAAGAAGCGGTTATTACTGAAGTAATAACTTCCAAGACTCATCTAAAACTTTTGGGTTATCTCCCAATAAGTACTTTTATTTAATGCCTTTAAGTTAGGCATGATAGTTTGAGAAGATGCTCACATAAGAAATATGAATTGAAGAAAAAGAGAGCATCAAGAAGCAAATTCAAAATACATTTAAGTCTAACCCACTTCCTATGCATAGGAATATTGTAAATAAACAAGTCATGAAAGCACAAAGTAATAAGCATAGTAAAGCAAAACAAGTGCAACATCAAGACTTTCAACATAAAGAGGGGAAACTTAATATTATTGAGACACATAAAACCATGTTTCTCTCTCTCATAATAACTTTCAGTAGGATCATGAATAAAATTAACAATATAAAAATGACATGAAACATTCTTATCATGAGCCACATGCATAAAACAATTATTAGTCTCCACATAATAGTCATTCTTATTAATTGTAGTGGGAGCAAATTCAACAAAATAGCTATCAATATTATTTTCATCACCATAATCATAAAATATAGGAGGCATATTGTAATCATAATTACTTTCTCCTCAATAGTAGGTGGACTGAAAATATCATATTCATCATTGTAATCATCATATATTGGAGGTTTGGTATCATCATAAGCAATAGAATAGCTATCTCTAGGAGTATGTTGCTCCTATTATTGTTTTTGATGAGTCTGAACTCGACGATGTTCCTATGCCTATTACATGTAGCAGTGATCATGATTGGGAAAAGCACACTACTTTTGATATTGAAAATCTCTTCGGTACCAATTCTAAAAATGATGATATTAATAATTGCTGCACTATTAGTACTATCCATGCTCCTTCCAATGATGATATGTTTACAAATGAACATACTTTGGAAGATAACTATTATATTATTTATGATGATACTATACCTCCAATATATGATGATTGCAATGATGAATATGATATTTTCAGTCCACCTACTATTGAGGAGGAAATTAGTTATGATTACAATATGCCTCCTATATTTGATGATTATGGTGATGAGAATAATAATGATAGCTATTTTGTTGAATTTGCTCCCACTATAATTAATAAAAATGACTATGTTTATGTGGGGAGTATTAATTCTTTTATGAATGTGGCTCATGATAAGAATGTTTCATGTGATAGTTATATTGTTAATTTCATTCATGATGCTATTGAAAGTTATTATGAGAGAGGGAAACATGGATTTATGTATCTCAACAATATTAAGTTTCCCCTCTTTATGTTGAAATTTTTGAAGTTGTACTTGTTTTTCTTTCCTATGCTTGTTGCTTTCTGCTTTCATGACTTGTTTCTTTACAAGATTCCTATGCATAGGAAGTGGATTAGACTTAAATGTGTTTTGGATTTGCTTCTTGATGCTCTCTTTTATTTCAATTCATACTTCTTATGTGAGCATCTTCTCAAACTATCATGCCTAACTTAAAGGCGTTAAAGAAAAGTACTTATTGGGAGATAACCCAAAAGTTTTAGATGAGTCTTGGAAGTTATTACTTCAGTAATAACCTCTCCTTATCCTTTTTATTTGCTTTTTTTGCCAAGAGTAACCTCTAATGAGAGAGAAGTAATGCTTGGGAAAGTTGCTGTCCCGAAACAGATTTTTGTGCTTCACTGTAAATATTCGTGTAAAATCTCTGTACTTCCTTTGGAGGCGTGAATTTTTGTGCTTCTGCCCCAGGTTGTTATCTAACTTTCGTTAGTTCAGCACTTTTCGATTTGAGCAACATAAGGTCTTCTAAAAAAATTCATCTTTACCTGCTGGTCTGTTTTGACAGATTTCTGCCATTATTTGCATTTGCTTCTTGTTGGTTCCTTTTTGAGTTCTTTTGGGGAATTGAGCTTTTTGAGGGAAGTGCTTCAGTAGCATGTGTTTTAATTCAAGTCTTATTTGTGTTGAAACTGAACCCAAAGACTTATTATCTTGAGTGCACTAATGTTGCTAATAAGGATGGAGGTACGGATCGGTGGATGGATCTGCCGGGAATCCTATTCGTGTCGAAGATTCTATTGGTGATACCGGGTAAACTAGTCAGATGGGAGTGAGGTCTTATTCTTTTGATGGAAGGGATGTCCATGTGGAGGATGTAGAGTCTAATGAGGAAGATCCTGAAGAAAGGGTGTTTGAGTCACTAGAACATTATCCTACTCTAGATAACATGCACTATCCAATTATAGCTGAGGACTATCGTACCCAGCAGAGTACTTGGGGAGCACCGGAAGCGGAATATTCTGTTGATTACTCTGGAGTCGGGATGCAGGAGGCGAATGAAGAAGATAGTGACGAGGATGATTCTGGAGATAGCTCAGATGAGTTGGAAGGTATGGACGCACTTCAGTTGGATGATGTGTCAAGTCCGGATACTTCTGATACTGAGTATCATCCATCGAAGAGGCAAGTCGTTCCACAGACGGTGCGTCGTACTTCACGTCAGCATGGTTGTACTCCGGGTATGTATGATGAACGTCACAGCTTCTGGGGAGTGTGACCTTGAGGAGGAGTATCCCGGTGGTGATACGGACGTTAGAGTCTGAGCACTTGATGTAACTAAATAAGTGGGATAGCATCCACATGAGTTTGTAATACCTAAATGGTATGGGCTTGTAGTGACGTTGTACTAACTATGTTGTTTGTAATGTATAATATGTGAAATGCATATTTGGTTCTTATTTGGATTTTGTTTTCCATTGTGTGACTAGTTATGTGCATGAAGTTGAGCTCAGAACACATATGCATGATGTAATTATGAGTGTTCCCTTTATGTTACATGATTAGGGGGTATGGAAACGGGTGTAGAGGACGAGACTGAACAGTGACGCATGGAGCACGAAGCTAAGGGAAAGGCGGATGAAGAGGCCAGAATGCAGGAAAATTTACTACCACCAATGAGGCTGTTGATGGAGTAGAACTTTATGCAGTACATGCAAATGATGCAAGAGTCCCATAACAAGTTTATGGAGGGGTTAGTGGATTGAGTGGGACATCAAAGGGAACCTGAAGGACGTGGTGTGAGTCTTTCTGACTTTTAGAATGCAAGGCCTTTACCTTTTCCATCAGCCCCTAAGCCAATGGATGTAGATGATTGGCTAGCAGATATAGAGAAAGTTGAAAACTGTAGGATGCAATGATGAGGAAAAGTTGAGGTATGCAACACATCTCTTAACTGGACCTGTAGCATCATGGTGGGAGAATCAGTTAGCAATGCAACCTCTAGGAAGGGAGTATACCTGGGAGGAGTTTAAGCAAAGATTTCGTGAGTATCATGTTCCAGAAAGTGTGATGGAGTTGATGTTGGGTTCGCAGCATAGAAAACAAAAAAATTCCTACGATGAGAACTATACGCCAAGATCTATCTACTAGATACAAAGAAACGGGTGGATATACCTCCATAGAGAACTTAACCTCGAAGACAACAGAGTTTTGTTAACGAGTTGGAACTCGTGGATGGTGTAGTCATACGCTTGCCGATCTCAAGATCGTGTGGAAGTTCTAGCGCCACAAATTAGCAGCGCATCCGTCCTCGCACACACGTTCAAGCCACCGGACAACCTCCACCTCCTCGCTCTAGCGAATCAGCGGAAGCAGCAACTCCTTCCAGACGCAAGGCCACCGGGAACATGTATCTCGCTAATCCGAGACCATGGGGGAATCTATCTAGAGGGGGAGAGAGATCCTTCACGAGGAGGTGTGCTTTGTGAGGGAGGAGAGGGGGGCTCCTCCCCTCCCATGGCCGGCAGCCAAGGGGGTGCCCCCACCTCTTCCTCATTCATGTGGTGGAAGCTCCACTCACATCAATTTTGACTCCACACAAAATTTCACTCACATGCATTAAATTTGGTGGAAATTTAATGCAACTCTCAATTAATAAAACTCTTTTATTTATTTTATTCAGAATTTTGCTAATTAATTTAATTAACAAACATTCACATAAAACCCCTTGCAACATTTCAATATCACATGCAGAACCAGTTTCTGCAATTTCACCCGAAACAATTCTGGTTTCTATCGAAACAATTCCTGCGCTTTGCAATTCTTTCGTATGAAACATATGTGATCCAAAATGGTGTCCGGCAACCCTTAAGTGTGTCACCCTATGGTTCGCGAATAATGCATACATGATTGAGACCCCTCTCAAATCAATAATCAGAAGCGGGACCTAGAAATCCATACTGACTCCTGCATATTCAATGATGACTTCTGTGATCGTGAGAACCTTTAACGCTAGTAACTTAATCCCTTTGTCTCATGATATAATACATGTCCGAGATTCGATCATCGTATCCAAATACCTAGTTTGATCTCATTACCGACATGCACTCTTTTCTTGTTCCCGTGATATAACATTCTAGTGATCACATCACTTGCTTGCAAGCTATCTTAATGTGATATCACCGAGAGGGCCCAGAGTATATCTATCCGTCATCAGGATTGACAAATTCCACTGTTGATCCATGAGCCTCAACATAACACGTTCGTAATCACTGAACCCACCTTTATAATCACCCTGTTACAGTGTGACGTTTGATGTTATCAAGATACTCTTCCGGTGTTAGCAATTAACATGATCTCATGGTCTAAAGACTAAGATTACTTTGTATGATGTTATAGCAATATAAAAATAATGACTTTGATCGTAATGCTATACTTCGGATGATTGTTCATCACATCATTTCACAAATGTTGTGACCTCGCTATTAACAACATCCAATGTCTATGATCAGGAAACTTTGATCATCTTGTTAATCAACGAGCTAGTCTATAAGAGAGGCATAACTAGGAACCTTTTATTTGTTTATTAAACACACATTTATTGACGTTTCCTATCAATATAATTATAGCATGCAAAATAAACATCTATCATATACAAGGAATACATAATAAAAACTTAATTATTGCCTCTCAGGGCATATTTCCTTCAGTCTCCCACTTGCACTAGAGACAATAATCTAGTTCACATAGTGATAAATCTAACACCCATGGAGTTCTAATGTTGATCATGTTTTGCCCTAGGGAGAACTTTAGTCAACGGATCTGCTACATTTAGGTCCGTGTGTACTTTAGAAATCTTTATATCTCCATCCTTGACATGCTCACAGAAGGAGTGAAACCGGCGCTTAATATGCTTGGAATTCTTGTGAGACCTTGGTTCCTTGGCGTTGGCTATGGCTCCATCGTTGTCACAATAGATCACCGTTGGGTCCAATGCACTAGGAACCACACCTAGTTCCGTTATGAACTCCTTCATCCAAACCGCTTCCTGTGCCGCTTCTGAAGCAGCAACATATTCCGCCTCTGTCGTTGATCCAGCCAGCACAGGTTGTTTGGAACTCCTCCAACTAACTGCTGCCCCATTCAAGATAAATACATATACGGATTGAGACTTAGAGTTATCCGGATCAGTGTCAAAACTAGCATCGACATAACACTTCGTGACTAGCTATTCTTCACCTCCGTATACAAGCAACATATCCTTAGTTCTTCTCAAGTACTTAAGGATATTCTTGACTGCTATCCAGTGTTCCGAACCTGGATCAGATTGGTACCTACTAGTCAAACTAATAGCATGTGCCACATCCGGTCTTGTACATAGCATGGCGTACATTATAGAGCCTATGGCTGAGGCATAGGGGATCTTATCCATTATCTCTCTTTCTTCCGTCGTAGCCGGACTTTGAGTCTTACTCAATATCTTGCCTTGCAACATTGGTAAGAACCCCTTCTTACTTCTGTCCATATTAAACTTCTTTAATATCTTATCAAGGTATGTACTCTATGATAGCCCAATTAGGCGCCTTGATCTATCTCTATAGATTTTAATGCGTAATATATATGAAGCTTCACCAAGGTCCTTCATCGAAAATTTGCTGTTTAGATAACTTTTAACACTGTTTAAAAGATCTATATCATTTCCAATCAATAATATGTCATCCACATATAATATCAGAAATGCCACATTGCTCCCACTCACTTTCTTGTAAATACAAGCCTCTCCATAAATTTGGACAAATCCAAACTCTTTGATCACCTCATCAAAGCGGAGATTCCAACTCCGGGATGCTTGCTTTAGTCCATAGATGGATCGCTGAAGCTTTCATACCTTATCAGCATCCTTAGGATCGATAAAACCCTTAGGTTGTATCATATACAACTCTTCTTCAATATTACCATCGAGGAACGCAGTTTTGACATCCATCTGCCATATTTCATAATCGAAATATGTAGCAATTGCTAACATAATCCTAACCGACTTTAGCATCGCTACGGGAGAGAATGTCTCATTGCAATCAACTCCTTGAATTTGTCGAAACCCCTTTGCGACAAGTCGAGCTTTATAGATGGTCACATTACCATCAGCATCAGTTTTTCTTTTGAAAATCCATTTATTCTCAACGGCCTTTCGATCGTGAGGTAAGTCCACCAAGGTCCAAACCTGGTTTTCGTACATGGATTCCATCTCGGATTTCATGTCTTCTAGCCATTTGTTGGAATTAGGGCTCATCATTGCTTCTTCATCCGTTGTAGGTCATCTATTTCATCAATCATGAAATTCATAACACGATTGCCATACAGTTCAGGAGCTGCATGTGTCCTGCTTGACCTGCGAGGTTTGGTAGTATCCTCTTTCGGAGTTTCATGATCATTATCATTAGCTCTCTCTTCATTAGGTGAAGTCAACTCTGAATCAACTTCCGGTGTTGCGCCACTCGCCAATTCATGAAGAGAAGGTTCAATAACCTCTTCGAGTTCTACCTTCTGACTACTCACACCTTTCGCGAGAAACTCCTTCTCAAGAAAATATCCATTCTTGGCAACAAAAACCTTGCCCTCAGATCTATGATAGAAGGTATACCCAATCGTTTCCTTAGGGTATCCTATGAAGACGCATTTTTCCTCTTTGGGTTCAAGTTTATCCGGCTGAAGTTTCTTCACATAAACATCGCATCCCCAAACTTTAAGAAATGATAGCTTAGGTTTGTTTCCAAACCATAATTCATACGGTGTCGTTTCAACGGATTTAGATGGTGCCCGATTTAAAGTGAATGCAGCGGTTTCCAGTGCATAACCCCAAAATGACACTGGTAAGTCAGTCAGAGACATCATAGATCAAACCAGATCCAATAAAGTATGATTACGACGTTCGGACACACCATTATGTTGTGGTGTTCCGGCAGGCGTGAGTTGTGAAACTATTCCACAATCTTTCATATGTGTGCTAAACTCGTAACTAAGATACTGTCCTCGATGGTCGGACCGCAGAAATTTGATCTTTATGTTACGATGATTTTCCACTTCATTCTGAAATTCCTTGAACTTTTCAAAGGTTTCAGAATTATGTTTCATCAAATAGATATACCCATATCTACTCAAATCATCCGTGAAAGTAACAAAATAACGATATCCACCTCGCGCCGACACACTCATTGGTCCACACACATCAGTATGTATGATTTCCAATAAATCTGTCGCCTGTTCCATTGAACCAAAAAACAATGTTCTAGTCATCTTGCCCATAAGGCATGGATCACATGTATCAAATGATTCAAAATCAAGTGATTCCAAAAGTCCATCAGAATAGAGTTTGTTCATGCGTTTAACGCCAATATGACCTAGACGGCAGTGCCACATATATGAAGATATATCATTATCAAGTTTAATCCTTTTAGCATCAACATTATGAATATGCGTAATACTACTATCGAGATCCAACCGAAATAAACCATTCATCACAGGTGCATGACCATAAAAGAAATCATTCATATAAATCGAATAACCATTGTTTTCAGATTTAAAGGAATAACCACTTCACATCAAACACGATCAGGATACAATGTTCATGCTCAGTGCAGGCACCAAATAACAATTATTTAGATTTATCACTAATCCCGACGGCATATGGAGAGGCAGCGTTCCGACGGCGATCACATCAACTCTTGATCCATTGCCGAGCCGCATCGTGACCTCATCCCTTTCTAGTTGTCGCTTGTTCCGCAGCCCCTGAATCGAGTTACATATATTAGCAACCGATCCTGTATTAAATACCCAGGTGCTACTACGAGTACTAGTCAAGTACACATCAATAACATGTATATCACATATACCTTTGTTTGCCTTGCCGGCCTTCTTGTCCGCCAAATACTTGGGGCAATTGCGCTTCCAATGGCCAGTCCCTTGCAATAGTAGCACTCAGTATCAGACTTAGGGCCAGCTCGGGATTTCTTTTCAGGTGCAGCAACAGATTTTCCACCCTTCTCTCCCTTCTGCTTGCCTTTCTTGTCCTTCTTGAAACCGGTGGTCTTATTGATCATCAACACTTGATGTTCTTTCCTAATCTCCACTTCTGTAGTCTTAAGCATTGCCAGAAGCTCGGGAAGAGACTTCTTCATGCCCTACATGTTATAGTTCATCACGAAGCTCTTGTAGCTAGGTGGCAGAGATTGGAGAACACGATATATGCCTAAGTTAATGGGATTCGTTATTCCCAAGGACACAAGCTTATCGGCGTACCCAGACATTTTGAGTACGTGCTCACTAACGGAGCTGTTCTCCTCCATCATGCAACTAAAGAACTTTTCAGAAGCATTATAACTCTCTATGGCAGCATGGGTATCGAAAATCATTTTCAATTCTCCCATGGTATCAAAGGCATTGCCATTTTCGAAACGCTTTCGAAGTTCTGGCTCTAGCCCATACAGTATGCCGCAATGAACTAAGTTGTGGTCCTCCTGACAAGTTATATAGACATTCTTTTCCTTGTCAGGGGCATCAGGAGCTGGTGGGGGGCCTACCGGCGCCTCTAGCACATATTGCTTTTGTGCAACAGTGAGGAGAATCCTCAAATTCATAGCCCAGTTGGTGAAGTTGCTACCATTTACAGCAAGTTTCTCTTTCTCCATGAACGCATTGAAATTAAAAGCAGGTGGTGCCATCTACAACAGAATTTGTAAAGTTTATTTAGACTAAGTTTATGATAGATTGAGCTCAACTAATCCAAATTAATAATGAACTCCCACTCAAAAACGACATCCCTCGTGTCCTTTTGGTGATTACATGAACCAAATCCACTACACCAAGTCCGATCATCACGTGAGTCAGTGTAGCTTCAACGGGGAGCATCTATATGGGCATCATATCAACTATATGACTCATGCTTAACCTTTCGGTCAGTGTTCCGAGGCCATGTATGTACATGCTAGGCTCGCCAAGTAAGAACCTTAGTATTCGCGTGTGTAAAACTGTCTGACACCCGTTTTATGGAAGCGTAGAGTCGAGTACACCTGATCATCACGTGATGTCTCGAAACACGATCCATAGAACGGTGCATACTTAAGGAAGAACACATTTTATCTTGATATTTAAATGATGAATCATCTTACAATGCTACTAAAAATGCCAAACTAGCAATATAAGATGCAAACATCTAATGTGTAAAGTGAGATGATATGGTCCATGCATTTGATCTCTATCTTATGCATCGTGGCATGATCTCTACCATTCCTTTGTGTGTAAGGCCAAGGTCTATGGAACTTACACGTTAAGTGTTTTGTAAGAGTATCTATCATACATCGACTTACAACAATACCATATCAAGACACTAGCCTAGCAACGATCTAAACTAGACGCCTCTAATTTATCCATTGCAAGTTTTACATGGCTTAGGGCTTTCGGAGATAGAACCGGTCTTACCTACGAACATGAACCACAACGAGGATAACCAAGTTATTAGCAACTCGTTGTAAATCAGATATTGACTATAGTAGGAGAGACAGACACCCACTAGCCACTTATGCAAAACTAGTTGCATGTCAGTCGTGGAACCGGTCTCATGTGCGATGACATGTAAGGTTGGTCTGGGCCGCTTCATCCCACTATGCCACCAATATCCAAAATACATGAAAGAAGCAATAACATGATCATCATCGTCCACATATAAACATATGTGTACTACCCGTGCAAAGCACCTACGCATAGATCAGGTTTTGATACCACTGTTGGGTTCGCAGCATAGAAAACAAAAAATTCCTACGATGAGAACTATCCGCCAAGTTCTATATACTAGATACAAAGCAACAGTTGGATATACATCCATAGAGAACTTACCCTCGAAGACAACAGAGTTTTGTTAACGAGTTGGAACTCGTGGATGGTGTAGTCATATGCTTGCCGATCTCAAGATCGTGTGGAAGTCCTAGCACCACAAATCAGCAGCGCATCCGTCCTCGCACACACGTTCAAGCCACCAGAAAAAACCTCCACCTCCTCGCTCCAGCGAATCAGCCGAAGCAGAAACTCCTTCTAGACGCAAGGCCACCAGGAAGATGTATCTCGCTAATCCGAGACCATGGGGGAATATATCTAGAGGGGAGAGAGATCCTTCACGAGGAGGTGTGCTTTGTGAGGGAGGAGAGGGGCCTTTTATAGGAGAGGGGGATCCTCCCCTCCCATGGCCGGCGGCCAAGGAGGGTGCCCCCACCTCTTCCTCATTCATGTGGTGGAAGCTCCACTCACATCAATTTTGACTCCACCCAAAATTCCACTCACATGCATTAAATTTCCACCAAATTTAATGCAACTCTCAATTAATAAAAATCTTTTATTTATTTTATTCAGAATTTTGTTAATTACTTTAATTAACAAACATTCACATAAAACCCCTTGCAACATTTCAATATCACATGCATAACCAGTTTCTGCAATTTCACCCGAAACAATTCCGGTTTCTATCGAAACAATTCCTGCGCTTTGCAATTCTTTCGTTTGAAACATATGTGCTCCAAAATGGTGTCCGGCAACCCTTAAGTGTGTCACCCTACGGTTCGCCAATAATGCAGACATAATTGAGACCCCTCTCAAATCAATAATCAGAAGCGGGACCTGGAGATCTATACTGACTCCTGCATATTCAACGATGACTTCTATGATCATGAGAACTTTAACGCTAGTAACTTAATCCCTTTGTCTCATGATATAATACATGTCCGAGATTCGATCATCGGTATCCAAATACCTAGTTTGATGTCGTTACTGACATGCACTCTTTTCTCGTTCCCGTGATATAACATTCTAGTGATCACATCACTTGCTTGCAAGCTATCTTAATGTGATATAACCGAGAGGGCCCAGAGTATATCTATCCGTCATCATGAGCCTCAACATAACACCTTCGTAAGCACTGAACCCACCTTTATAGTCACCCTGTTATGGTGTGATGTTTGATGTTATCAAGATACTCTTCCGGTGTTAGCAATTAACATGATCTCATGGTCTAAGGACTAAGATTACTTCGTATGATGTTATAGCAATATAAACATAATGACTTTGATCGTAATGCTATACTTCGGATGATTGTTCATCACATCATTTCACAAATGTTGTGACCTCGTTATTAACAACATCCAATGTCCATGATTAGGAAACTTTGATCATCTTGTTAATCAACGAGCTAGTCTATAAGAGAGGCATAACTAGGAACCTTTTATTTGTTTATTAAACACACATGTATTGACGTTTCCTATCAATACAATTATAGCATGCAAAATAAACATCTATCATATACAAGGAATACATAATAATAACTTTATTATTGCCTCTCAAGGCATATTTCCTTCAGTTGAAGCACAAAGAGTTTGAAGAGCTTCAGCAGGGATATACCAGTGTCATGAAGTAGATCCGGGAGTTCAGTCAACTATCTCATTATGCTGAGGATGAAGTGAACACTGAGGAAAAGAGGAAGAAACGTTCCCTGCGTGGTTTAAATATATTTGTGAAGATGCAGCTAAGGTTGGCCAATAAGGCAACTTTCCAATAGTTACTAGATGGAGCTATAACTTTTGAGGACGATTATAAGAATGTCCAAGAGGATCGAAAGAAGAGAGCAAAGAAAGAAACCAAGAGAGTCCAAGCAAGTAAGCCTAAACCCAATTTGGAGTTCAAACCAAGGAATCGACCCTTGAATAATAACAACAATAATAACAAGAACAACAGTGGAGGTTAGTCCGACTCTAGGAGGAATATTATATGCAACAATTGTGGTATTCTAGGGCATTTCCAAAGGGAATGTAAGAAGCCAGTAATCATGTGCTATGGTTTTGGTCAGAAGGGGCACATGAAGCCTGATTGTCCCAAGAAACCACCAGGTGGTTGGCCTATGCTGACTCGTGTACTAACGAGCTCGTTGGGGAACCCCAAGAGGAAGGTATGACGAGCACGGCAGTAAGTTTCCCTCAGTTATGAAACCAAGGTTATCAATCCAGTAGGAGCAAGGAAACACCCCAAAGGTGTAGCTAGCTGAACTTTGGTAG
This sequence comes from Avena eriantha, assembly GCA_910589775.1. Classification (NCBI taxonomy): domain Eukaryota; kingdom Viridiplantae; phylum Streptophyta; class Magnoliopsida; order Poales; family Poaceae; genus Avena; species Avena eriantha. The sequence goes on from OU342740.1 coordinate 441,769,559, forward strand.
GGCGCACTACCGGTGCCAGCAGGAACGTGGAGACCTGCACAACACAACCATAGAACTCTGTCCCCAACTTGCGATGAGGTTCTCAATCTCACCGGTTTTGCTGAAAACAAAGGATTAAACGTATCGAATGGAAGAAAGTAATAGTTTGCAGAAAGTAAACACAAAACAATATACAATTGATTGTAGATTGAAAGTAAAATAAAGGACCGGGGTCCATAGTTCACTAGAGGTGGCTCTCCTTAAGATAGATAACATGTTGGGTGAACAAATTACAGCGAGGCAATTGACAAAAATCGAGAAAGCATACAAGCATATACTACTCATCTTGACTCCTTTGAGATTCGATTGGGCATTACAACATTATACATAGACCATAATCCAACTGCATCTATGGCTAATAATCCACCTTCAGGTTATCATCCGACCCCCTCCAGTATTATGTTGCAAGCAACGGATAATTGCATTACGAATTGCGTGTAAAGTAAACAATACGATTGTTCTATGAACAAAGGATTGTTGTTTTCTCCCTAGTAGCAATAGCACATCTAGTACCTTAGAGATTTCTGTCACTTCCCCAGATTACTAGAGGCATGAACCCACTATCGAGCATAAATACTAACACTTGGAGTTGCTAGCATCTACTTGGCCAAGATAGCTACTAACAACGGAAAGCATGCAAGATCACAAATAACAAAGACATGATAGAATCAATAATCAATCTGAAATAGCATCTCAATATCCATTGGATCCCCGCAAATACAAAATGCAGAATTACAAATAGATGATCTTGATCATGAAAGGAGCTTACAAGATCTAAACATGATAGCACAAAGGAGGAGAACTAGCCATCTAGCTACTACATGGACCCGTAGTCAAGAGATGAACTACTCACGCATCACACCGGAGGCTTGCATGATGATGAAGAAGACCTCCAGGGTGAATTCCCCTCTCCGGCAGGGTGTCGGGAAGAGTTTCAGATCCCTCCCGATCTAGGGATGGAGATGACGGCGTCTACAGACTCTTTCGTGGATTTTTGATTGGGTCCTTAGGGTTTTGGTATCGGAGGCAACTTATATGCGGAAGGAGAGGCCGAGGGGGTGCCTGGGGCGGCCAGACCACCCCCTAGCGTGGGCCAGGCTAGGCTGCGCGACCAAGTGGTGTGGCCAGGACCCAGCCCCTCTCCGTCTCGCATTCTGGCTCTAGGTGTCCCTCGGTGAAAAACTGACTTTGGCTTTTGTCCTGTCCAATTCCGAGAATATTCATTTTCTAACTTTAATGGAACGAAAAACATCAGAAAACAGGCAGCTGGCACTGTGGCTCTTGTTAATAGGTTAGTCCAAGAAATTATATGAAAAGTACTCCAAAGTGTGGACAAAACACAAGAAAGTAGATAAAACCAAGCATGGAACATCAAAAATTATAGATACATTTGCAATGTATCAACATCCCCAAGCATAACTCCTGCTCGTCCTCGAGTAGGTAAGTGATAAAAAGAAGGAATAATTTTTGAGGTGACATGCACCATCATAAACTTGATCAAAGTATTTGTAAAACATTCAAAACTGGGATCATAGTACCTCAATCATAACATGAAAGACAAAGTTCTAGTAATAGGACAAAGATACTATGTTGCAACATGAAAATGCACAAACAAAAGATTCATGAATAATAATGCTTTGCAAGATGTTTGTTTGTTTCACATAAAGAAAACATAGCATAGTAGAATTCATCTTGTCCCTCATAGAGTAGCAAACATAAATTCATAGGACACCTTCAAAGTTCATAAGTGTGACTAGATACAAATAGTTTAAAACAAGCAATATCAAAGCTATGCATCGATCAACAAGTCTTGGGACAGTGCACATAGAACTAAGAATGGTCACTATGCTCTCAAAGTAGGTGCATAAAGGTAGAAGGTGGAGACTCAACAAAAAAAGAGTAAAAGAAAGGCCTTCATAGAAGGAAGTAGGGATTCAAGTCTAAGAAAGAGCTTCCAAAGATTATGGTACTTAATAGCTTTCAGGTCTCATTGCCCCTATCATAAGCATCTTGAAGTGATTAAGGTTAAAGTGAACAAGTTATGGTGTATATGCTTGATGAAATATAAGTTGGAAATCTCATGTCCCTTGAATACGAGCGACGCTCCTCATGCTACTCAAGTTTAGTCACCGGTAAGTTCTTGTCATCGTAAGCACATGTGTATCATAGAGAACTGCCAACGGGGCAGCCCTTGCCCGATGATATGGAAGAATCCCCGTATCAAAATGACAAGGCAAGCAGACAACGAGCATCTCAGCAATCTTCTTATTTACCATGGGAATATGGTGCTTTTTTCTCTCTTTCCTCTTTTCATATATTTATTTTTTCCTTTTTCTCAATATCTAACTCTTTTTTTATAAGAAGAATGCTTCATAGATAGCTCATTATGGTTACGCTGCAGGTTTCCACCATGTCAGCATGGATTAGACCAGCGGCCCAGGTGTTTCCCTAACACATATACATAACTCCATGGACTTACAAGCTCCCCTTTCATTTCACACTGACGACATCCATAGACAAAAGAGCATGATATCAACTAGGTACAAAGTACAAGTGTAATGTTGAAAGCGTTCCCCATGATACATGGTTCTGCTAATTTCAACTTATGAAGTGCAAGCATATACGCAACAAAGATGGACACAATGGGTCAAGTTTATTAATTGCAAGAAAGTAAAGTGTGCCATCAAGTTCGTGAGAGCTTTAATCACTAGTTTTCACATAACAAGTTTAATTCCAAAGGTAGATAAAAACATGAATATACTTGTAATAGCATATGCTAGTAGGTAGGTATGGTGGACTCTTTGGGATAACTTGGTTTTATTTGGAGTTGGATGCATGAGTAGAACTCATACTTGGTTATGGAGGCTAGCAAAAGACTTGGAGCGACAAACTAAGAGACCAATAATGGCCATAATCATGTAGAGTGACAAAACATCATTGATCAAAGCATAAAGTGATACTACAAGTTGAAAACTAAAGGATCATAAAGGCTACGGTGACTCGGAATAGTCATACATGGTGTGAGCATGTGCCAAGTCAACCCAAATAAAGCATCAAAGGAGAATACCACAATACTATGCTTTAATATGCTAAAACAACGCATGATTCTTCAAAGGCACATTAAGCAATCTCAATTGTTTATAACAAGTCATGCTACAGCAAAGAATACTAAGCATAAAGCCAAAACAATATCGAGCATGGCATGACAAAGCATAGGCCACAGTCAAAAACAAGCTCTCTTTACCACTTGAGCATGAATGTTCCTACTCTTTTCTAATCCAAACCAAACTATTTGAAAACCAATGTATGAAAGAGGTGGTCCAACCAATTTATTCAGCAAACAAATAAAACGAAAAACCAAAATGAAAACGAAAAAGAAGACGCTCCAAGAACAACACAAGTGTGCATGAAACAATAAAAATAAGCGTTTGGAAGAAACCTGAGATTTTTATTGATGAAGAGGGGGATACCTTGGGCATCCCCAAGCTTTAATGCTTGTACTTCTTGGATATTTGTTGGGTTGACACACGTGGCATCCCCAAGCTTGATCTTTAGTCCATTCTTCATCTCATTGCTCATTCCTTCCATACACCTGAAATTTTTTTCCTTCATACAAAACTTCACACAATCTTTATTAGCAACATTAGTGCACTCAAGATAATAAATATTTAGGTCCCGTTCTAATGCCAATAAAACTTCCATAAAAACACTAGATACTGTAACACTTCCGTCGAAAAGTTAGATAACAACCTGGGGCAGAAGCAAAAAAATTCACGCCTCAAAAGGACGTACATAGATGGTACACGAATTTGTACGGTGAAGCATAGAAATCTGTTTCATGACAGCAACTTTCCCAATCATTAGTTCTCTCTCATTAGAGGTTAATCTTGGCACAAAAAGCAAATAAAAAGGATAAGGAGGTAATAACCTCCAAGACTCATATAAAACTTTTGGGTTTTCTCCCAATAAGTACTTTTCTTTAACGCCTTTAAGTTAGGCATAAGAAGCAAGAAAAAGAATCAAGTGTTCTCAAATGAAGAAGCATTAAGAGCAAATTTTGTTTTCGTAGGAGAGGCAAAAGAAATCTTCTCTCTATTCTTAGGGAAGTGTTCTATACCTTTCTTGAGTGGGAGTTGATATTTAATGGTGCCTTCTTTCATATCAATAATGGCACCAACAGTTCTAAGAAAATGTCTTCCCAAAGTAATAGGATAAGAAGCATTGCATTCAACATCCAAAACATAGAAATCAATGGGGACATAGGCATTGTTAACCATAATAAGAACATCATTAATACTCCCCATGAGTTTCTTTTTAGCATTATCATCAAGTGGGACATTCAAATAACAATCTTCAAGTGGTGCATAACAATCTTCAAGTGGTGGCAAATCAAGCATATCATAAATCCTTTTAGGCATAATAGAAACACTACTATCAAGATCACATAAAGCTTTCAAATCAAAATCATTCACTTTCATATTAATGATGGGTTCCCAACCATCTTCTTGTTTTATAGGAATAGAAGCTTTATGTTTCATCTTTAATCTTTATGACAACATTAGTAATGTGTTTTGTAAAGGCCATGTTCATAGCACTAGCATTAGGACTTTTAGCAAGTTTTTGTAGGAACTTAATAACTTCAGAGATATTGCAACCATCAAGATCAAAATCATAATTATCATCTAAAGTAGTAGAGATATTACTAGCCTCAACACTAGTGGTAGTGATAGTAGAAACACTAATGTTTCTAGTAATTTCATCTTCTCTTTCCCACTTAGCATGCAATTCAGCTAATAGTCTAACATTTTCATCAATTCTTACTTGTATGGCATTAGTAGCTGCAAATGGATTATCAATAGTTTCAGGTTTAGAAGCCATTTTATTCAAAGAAGATTGAGCTTCAGCCAGTGATGCTATATTTCTTTCAGCATTAGAGGGTTTTCCTCAATAGTTCTTGAAAGCAGTTTGTTTACTAATAAAGTCTTTACGCATAACTTCAAGTTCAGAGGGAGCACTCCTATTGTTGTTGTAGGAATTTCCATAAGCATTACCATTGTTGGGAGGATATGTCTTATAATTGCTGTTACCAAAATTATTCCTGTAGGCATTGTTGCTAAAATTATTATTTCTTATAAACTTCACATCAACTTGCTCTTCTTGAGCAACCAAAGAGGCTAAGGGAACATTATTTGGATCAATATGGGCTTTCCCATTAACAAGCATAGACATAATAACATCAATCTTATCACTCAAAGAGGAGGTTTCCTTAGCAGAATTTACCTTCTTACCTTGTGGAGCTCTTTCAGTATGCCATTCAGAGTAGTTAACCATCATATTATCCAGAAGCTTTGTTGCACCACCCAAAGTAATGGTCATAAAGGTACCTCCAGTAGCAGAATCCAATAGATTCCTTGAAGAATAGTTTAATCATGCATAAAAAGTTTGGATAATTATCCAAGCAGTCAGTCCATGAGTGGGACAATTCTTTACCAAATATTTCATTCTTTCCCCAGCTTTAGCAACATGTTCATTATCAGATTGTTTAAACTTCATTATTTCACTTCTCATAGATATAATCTTAGCAGGAGGATAGTATTTTCTAATGAAACCATCTTTGCATTTAGTCCAAGAATCAATACTATTCCTAGTTAAGGAATTCAACCATTCTTTAGCTTTTCCTCTCAAAGAGAAAGGAAACAATTTAATCTTAATAATATCTCCATCTATATCCCTATGCTTTTGCATCTCACAAAGTTCAACAAAGTTATTTAGATGGGCAGCAGCATCTTCATTACTAATACCAGAAAATTGTTCTCTCATAACAAGATTGAGTAAATCAGGTTTTATTTTAAAGAAAGTAGCTTCAAGCACAGGTGGAGCAATAGATGTGCTCACAAAATCATTGTTGTTGGTGCTAGTGAAGTCACACAACTTAGTATTTTCAAGAGTAGTCATTTTTTGTGTTTTTAATAAAGAAAGAAAACTTGTAAAACTAATTCTTTTGTGTTTTTGATAAAGAAACAAGCAAGCAAAACAAAAGTAAACTAAGAAAAACAAAAATAACAAAGTAAAGAGATTGGTTATGAGGGACTCCCCTTGTGAAGATTTCCTTGACTCCCCGGCAACGGCGCCAGAAAAATATTTGCTGACTCGTGTACTAACGAGCTCGTTGGGGAACCCCAAGAGGAAGGTATGATGAGCACAACAGTAAGTTTCCCTCAGTTAAGAAACCAAGGTTATCAATCCATTAGGAGCAAGGAAACACCCCAAAGGTGTAGCTAGCTGAACTTTGGCAGGGCGCACTACCGGTGCCAGCAACAATGTGGAGACCTGCACAACACAACCACAGAACTCTGTCCCCAACTTGCGATGAGGTTGTCAATCTCACCGGTTTTGCTGAAAACAAAGGATTAAACATATAGAATGGAAGAAAGTAAAAGTTTGCATAAAGTAAACACAAAAAAGTTAACAGTTGATTGTAGATTGATAGTAAAATAAAGGACCGGGGTCCATAGTTCACTAGAGGTGGCTCTCCTTAAGATAGATAACATGTTGGGTGAACAAATTACAGCGGGGCAATTGACAAACATCAAGAAAGCATACGAGCATATACTACTCATCTTGACTCCTTTAAGATTCGATTGGGCATTACAACATTATACATAGACCGTAATCCAACTACATCTATGACTAATAATCCACCTTCAGGTTATCATCCGAACCCCCAGATGTCTACGCACTTCTATTCTTGTAGACAGTTGTTGGGCCTCCAAGTGTAGAGGTTTGTAGAACAGCAGCAAGTTTTCCCTTAAGTGGATCACCCAAGGTTTATCGAATTTAGGGAGGAAGTGGTAAAAGGTATCCCCTCTCAAGCAACCCTGCAATCAAGATACAAGAAGTCTCTTGTGTCCCCAACACACCCGATACACTTGTCAGGTATATAGGTGCACTAGTTCGGCGAAGAGATAGTGAAATACATGTGGTATATATAATTATAAGTGGTAACGGTGCTAGAAAATAGCTTGATGGCATGGAAGAGACTAAAGGCAAACTGAAATAAAGATGGAAGCAAGCAAACATGTAACATATCTAATTGCAAACGGTGTTTCAATGCTTAGAAACAAGGCCTAGGGATCATACTTTCACTAGTGAACACTCTCATATAAATATATTCTCTTTATGATACCTCTTTGAACTACTCTCCGGTTGGACACTCTAATCCATGGTAGGGCTATAACAGCACACCTCAAAGTTCATCTTTCCCATCTAGGTAACCCCACACTGTCACCTTGAGTACTAGATGGGTCCAACAAACACCACAATTTCATAAAGACATCCAACTCCAAATATAACTCATAATAAGTATTTGTAATCTCTAGCCTAAGTGCCACCATGGTGTGCACACTGTCAACTTCACACACATGGGGAGAGCAGAGATCTATTAAAGCACTTGAGTAGCAAGGTAGATCTAATTGATTAGAAAGCTCATGATCACAATATGATCATGCATCGAGAGAGATGAACACATAGCTACCGGTAGAACCCTTAGCCACAAGAGAGAACTACTCCCTCCTCATCATGGGAATCAGCAATGGTGATGGAGATGGTGGTGGAGATCGATGGAGATGGCTCCGGGGGAACTTCCCTGTCCCGGCAGGGTGCCAGAACAGAGACTTTCTGCCCCCCGAATTTCCTCTTCGGTGGCGGCGGTGTTGCGGAACTTTTCGTGGATTTCTAATTGACGATCTAGGGTTTCTGTATCGGGAGGAATATATAGGCGAAGGGGCGAGGTCGGTGGCCAGCCAGGGGGCCTACACCATGCCCTGGCGCGGCCTGGGGGGACCCGCGCCTAGGGTTGGTTTGGCCACCCTATGGCCCCCCTTCATCTCTCCTTCTGGCTCCGTGAATCTTCCGAGAAAATAACGACTTTGGCTTTTGTACGGTCCAATTCCGAGAATATTCATTTTATGACTTTCTGGAACCAAAAACAGCAGAAAACAGGCAACTGGCATTGTGGCTCTTGTTAATAAGTTAGTCCAAGAAAGTGTATAGAAATACTCCAAAGTGTGGACAAAACATAAGAAAGTAGATATAAAACAAGCATGGAACATCAAAAATTATAGATACGTTTGTGACGTATCAACATCCCCAAGCTTAACTCCTACTCATCCTCGAGTAGGTAAGTGATAAAAAGAAAGAATAATTTTTGAGGTGACATGCACCATCATAAACTTGATCAAAGTATTTGTAAAACATTGATAGCTGGGATCATAGTACTTCAAGATAGCATGAAAGATAAAGTTCTAGCAATAAGACATAGCAACTATGTTGCAACATGAAAATGCACAAACAAAAGATTCATGCATAGCAATGCTTTGCAAGACGTTTGCTTGTTTCACATAGAGTAGCATTCCACTTGTCCCTCATAGAGTAGCAAACATAAATGCATAGGACACCTTCAAAGTTCATAAGAGTGACTAGATACAAATAGTTTAAAACAAGCAATATCAAAGTTATGCATCAATCAACAAGTCTTGGGACAATGCACATAGAACTAATAATGGCCACTATGCTCTCAAAGTAGGTGCATAAAGATAGAAGGTGGAGACTCAATATAAAAAAAGTAAAAGAAAGGCCTTCATAGAAGGAAGTAGGGATTCAAGTTTCATAAAGAGCTTCCAAAAATTATGGTACTTGTCAGCTTTCAGCTCTCATTGCCCCTACAATAAGCATCTTGAAGTGATTAAGGTTAAAGTGACACAACTAAGGGGATATGCTTGACAAGTTGTAAGCTGAAATCTCATGCCCCTTACTTACGAAGACCGAACCTCATGTTACTCAACTTTAGTCACAAGTAAGCTCTTGTCATTGTAAGTACATATGTATCATAAAGAACCGCCAACGGGGTACCCTTGCACATGATACAGGAGCTATCCCATAATCAAAATGACAAGGCAAGCAGACAATGAGCATCTCAGTGATCTTTTTATTTTCTATTTGCATAGGTTTTTATTGAGGACGCTTCATAGAATGCTCATTATGGTTATGCTGCAAGTTTCCACCATGATTAGGCATGGCTTAGGCTAGCGGCCCAGGTGTTTCTCTAGCACATATAAAAACTCTATGATCTTACAAGTTCCACTTTTATTTCACACCACCGGGATCCATATGCAAAAGAACATGATATCAAAGGGGTACAATGTACAAGTGCAATGTTGAAAGCGTTCCCCATGATACATGGTTCTGCTAATTTCAACTTATAAAGTGCAAACATATACGAAACAAAGATGGACACAATGAGTCAATTTTATTAATTGCAAGAAAGTCAAGTGTGTCATCAAGTTCGTAAGAGCTTTAATCACTAACTAGATCATGTTGGCGCGCGTTGCCGCGCCCATCCATTACAACAATATTTTGATAGTTTCATTATGTGTCATCTCGCACATGGACATTATAATTATAATAGTGCAAGAAGTCAAAGTTTCCACGTAATTATAATAGTGCGGGAAATCAGAGTTTCTGCGTAACCCAATTGTGTCCATGCATAATTTTTAGCTAAACATAAATTATATTTGAGAGTTGAAATCAGTTGTACCAACCATATGGTTCAATTCAGATATTTTTCCTTTTAATTAATGTGGGAGCTATCTCAGTCTGGGTAATAAGTACATAATATGAAATAACGGAACCAAAAGAATGTGTACTATGCTACATAATCAGTCAATAGAACACGTTATCCAGTGTCTTTTTTGTTAGCCAGCAGACTTTGACTACCACAGTGAATAGTTAGGAAAATTGTTACACACGCAATAACCAATCTTAATTTTGATATAAGCCACATGGTTGATGTTAAAGTAAACTGGATATGGTTGAATACAAGGTCGAGTGGGCTCACCTGATGAATACTGAATATCATAGTCCGACAAAATGTAAACGACCTTTGTAAGAACTGTTCCATGTTATCAACTTGCATGATCAAAGATCATCTTGGTATGTATGTGCACCAATGTAATTATGCACTTTTTTTACTAAAGCCTGATATATCTTCCTCCGTTGCTTTGGTCTAGGAATCAGTTCTATATCGTTGTATCCAACAGATGTGGACCAGACGTTTAGTCGAATATATGGAAAAGTGTATACACATGTAGTCCCATAGCTTCTTTTGCATCGACCAGAGTACAACGAATATAGTGGATGACCTGGGCAACCAAAACACAGCTCTTCGAAACAACAATCTCATCAGAGGCATGCTCTGAACCATAGAAGTGGAACATCACAAATACCTTCATCTAAAAGCAATGTCTTGCAATTGTGATGCTCTACAACCCAGAGAAGCAGAGTGTTTCAATATGCAGAAATACCAATCCAAAAATCTAATGCGAGGATCATATGCTTTCAAAACCAATTTATTTCTTGCTCACAAATGTCTCATCTGAAAAGGTAATATCACTTTAGTAGATTTGCTTAATTGCTAGTCATGTAGACAATAACTAAAACAAATTTTTGTATATGATACGTATGGGAAATAAATAGAAAATTAATGCAAGAATTGTAAGCTCCCGTCCTATGATGTTTGTGGGCTTTGTAGCTCTCATCTGAGGCCTCCATATAATTCTGCAATTTTGCAACACAAGTAGCATATGAGAAAATAATTCAGTTAAACTGCAAACCTAATTACATATCTATAGGACACCATAATCAAAATTGCTATTCAAAGTTTTTATTTACTTATCCCATGACCCAGAGAACATGAGACTTTTCTTTATAGAATCTGAAGTTTGAAAATATCTACATCTATCTAGTATGTGAATAGCATATGGTCCATAACTGCATATAAAATAATAAGGGAGAGAGAGGAGAGGAATAGCAACTGGTACTTCCCTTTTCGCCACAGGCGCGTGCACTCCTTATGCCTTGCTGGCCGCCGACGAACTGAAGATGTTGTGGCTTCCGCTCGCCATCGAACCAAGGAAACAGAAACGTGCTGGTGTCCCTGGCCCGGTACGTGGACATGGACGGGTGTCTAGTAACATAAAGGAGAGCCCCATTCTTCGAAGGGGAAGGATCTGGAGAGGGCAGTGTGGCCGCCGAGATTGGTGACCAATTGGTTCGGGGTTCGATTGGCCACGCCATATCCTTCCCCACCACCGCACCTCGAGAGGTCGAGATCAAAGGGAGGCATGCGTCTGCTTGAGGTCTTGTTCAACTGCGGCGGGCGGCACTAAAGATGAGGTGGGAGGGATTCGGGAAGGCGGTAGGTTCGCGGAGAGGAGACGTCGGGAAGGCAAGTTTTTTTAAGGCAGGTTAGGAAGGAGATGTAGAAACAACGATGTAGCCAGGATGGTGCGATGATCTCGTAAGCTTTCCCATGGGATGAATTCTTGCCCAGTTAACGGCAGAACAGAAATTTGACGCCTCGAGGAGCTGCCTACGGGATGCTCGGCCACGCGGTACTCCAAATAAATCTGACGGCTAGAAATAGACAAATGACACGATCCAATGGTTAAAAATACCCAGATTGTGAAAGAGCTCCCTCTTGTTCCAGTTTTAATATCCCTAATTTTCACATAACAAGTTTAATTCCGAAGGTAGATAAAAACATGAATATACTTGGAATAGCAATTGATAATAGGTAGGTATGGTGGACTCTTTGGAATAACTTGGTTTTAGGAGTTGGATGCATGAGTGGAACTCGTACTTGGTTACGGAGGCTAGCAAAAGACTGGGAGCATCAAACTAAGAGAGCAATAATGGCCATAATCATGCAGAGCGACAAAACATCTTTGATCAAAGCATAACGTGATATTGCAAGTTTAAAACTAAAGGATCATCAAGGCTATGGTGACTTGGGATAGTCATAACATGGTGTGATCATGTGCCAAGTCAACCCAAATAAAGCATCAAAGGAGTGTACCACAATACTATGCTTTAATATGCTAAAACAACGCATAATTCTTCCAAGGCACATTAAGCAATCTCAATTGTTTATAACATCTCATGCTACAACAAAGAATACTAAGCATAAAGCCAAAATAATATCGAGCATGGGATGACAAAGCATAGGCCACAGTTAAAAACAAGCTCTCTTTACCACTTAAGCATGAACTTTCCTACTCTTTTCCAATCCAAACAAAACTATTTGAAAACCAATGTATGAAACAGGGGGTCCAACCAATTTATTCAGCAAACTAAGAAAACCAAGCAAACGAAAAACCAAAAACAAAGACGCTCCAAGAACCACACAACTTTGCATGAAACAATAAAAATGAAGTGTTTGGAAGAACCTGACATTTTTATTGATGAAGAAGGGGATGCCTTGGGCATCCCCAAGCTTTGACGCTTGTACTTCTTGGATATTTCTTGGGGTGACATGCGTGGCATCCCCAAGCTTGAGATTTAGTCCATTCTTCATCTCATTACATCATTCTCTCCATACACCTGAAATTTTTCCTTCATACAAAACTTCACACAATCTTTATTAGCAACATTAGTGCACTCAAGATAATAAGTCTTTGGGTTCAGTTTCAACACCAATAAAACTTGCATTAAAACACATGCTACTGAAGCACTTCTCTCAAAAAGCTCAATTCCCCAAAAGAACTCAAAAAGGAACCAAAAAGAAGCAAATGCAAATAATGGCAGAAATCTGTCAAAACAGACCATCAGGTAAAGCCGAATTTTTTTGAAGACCTTATGTTGCTCAAATCGAAATGTCTTGAACTAACTAAAATTAGATAACAACCTGGGGCAGAAGCACAGAACTTCACGCCTGAAAAGGACGTACAGAGATTTTACACGAATTTTTACGGTGAAGCATAGAAATCTGTTTCGGGAGAGCAACTTTCCCAATCATTACTTCTCTCTCATTAGAGGTTACTGTTGGCACAAAAAGCAAATAAAAAGGATAAGGAGAGGTTATTAGAGAAGCAATAACTTCCAAGACTCATCTAAAACTTTTGGGTTATCTCCCAACAAGTACTTTTCTTTAACGCCTTTAAGTTAGGCATGATAGTTTGAGAAGATGCTCACATAAGAAATATGAATTTGAAGTAAAAGAGAGCATCAAGAAGCAAATTCAAAGCACATTTAAGTCTAGCCCACTTCCTATGCATAGGAATCTTGTAAAGAAACAAGTCATGAAAGCACAAAGCATAGTAAAGCAAAACAAGTGCAACTTCAAGACTTTCAACATAAAGAGGAGAAACTTAATATTATTGAGATGCATAAAACCATGTTTCCCTCTCTCATAATAACTTTCAGCAGCATCATGAATAAAAGTAACAATATAACTATCACAAGAAACATTCTTATCATGAGCCACATGCATAAAAGAATTAATACTCCCCACATAAACATAGTCATTCTTATTGATTGTAGTGGGAGCAAATTCAACAAAATAGCTAACATTATTGTTTTCATCACCATAATCATCAATTATAGGAGGCATATTGTAATCATAATTAATTTCCTCCTCAATAGTAGGTGGACTAAAAATATCATATTCATCATTGCAATCATCATATATTGGAGGTATAGTATCATCATAAGCAATAGAATAGTTATCTTCCAAAGTCTGTTCATTTGTAAACATATCATCATTGGAAGGATCATGGATAACACTAATAGTATAGCAATTATTAATATCATCATTTTCAAAATTGGTACTGAAGAGATTTTCAATATCAAAGGTAGTGTTCTTTTCCCAATCATGATCACTACTATAGGTAATAGGCATAGGAACATCATCGAGTTCAGACTCATCAAAAACTATAATAGGAGCAACATGCTTAGGGGAAAATACCGTTTCCTCTCTTCTTTTACTCCTCCTCTTCTTCTTTTTCTTCCTCTCTTTAGGAGGGAGAGGCTTGAAAGGAAGCTTCCATATACCCTGGTTCATTGTTAGAGACAATAGAAGAAACTTCGGAGGATTCCTCCTTTTCATTAATAAGAACAAAACACATATTAGTCCTGTCATATTTTGGTAAAACCTCATCTTTTATAATATTTTGTATGTAAGTATTTGTGTGGCAATTATCAACACAATAAAGATGACAACCATGCAGGACACTATTCATATCAAAAGCACACATATCTACCAAAGAGGTTTTTTTTTGATAACTCTTCACATCCCAAAAATAATGTAAGTTCATCATGCTGATTAGGAGTGATCATGTCATCACAATACAAACTTGCAGTACTCATTGGATTAGAAGGGCTATTATTATGGCCTGAGCATTGAAAATTGAAACGACCCAATTCAAAGCAAAGTTCACAAATAAAAGGATAAAGGGCACAAACCTTTTTACCAAGATCATGTAAAGCCCTATACCACATTCTAGTTTTTTCATTCCTGTCGGTGATACAATATTCTTCTTCGGTTTGATTATTCTCACAAGGTCTATGTATTCCACAAAAATTAACATGCTTATAAGAAATAGTACTTTCAGAGGTTTGAGCATGTTTATTGCTATCATTAATAACAGTTTCATTTTCCATGCACGTGTCTTTAAAAGGCTCATGATACATATCCCATTTTTCTTTAGGAGCATTCATATGAGAATAAAAGGCTCTAAAACAAACAATAAGAATTTGAGGATCAAGACCATATTTAGCACTAAGCTCTTGAAAATCAGCAGTTTTAGCAAAAGACTTAATGCAATCATACTCATAGTTTATACCTGGTTCTTTACCTTTATTGTTATCCCAATCTTCGGTATTGCTTTGAATTGTTTCAATAAGATCCCACTTAGCTTTGACCTCCTTACTTGTGAAGGATCCCTCTAAACAGGTATCTAGATAGTCCTTGTAATGTCCTGAAAGCCTTGCATAAAAATTATTAATAACAATATTACTAGGGAGCTCATGAATGGGACATTTAAGAATTAGTGACTTCAATCTTCCCCATTCTCGGGCCATACTTTCTCCATCATGTGGATGAAAATTATAAATGTAATTCCTATCTTTATGAATTTCATGAGGAGGATAAAATTTAGAGTAAAAGAGAGATTCAAGTTCCTTCCACTCCAAATGATGAGGATCATCAAGTAGCTCATACCACTCCCTTGCTTTGCCCTTAAGTGAAAAAGGGAATAGCTTCCTCTTAACTTGGTTCATTGAAACACCTGCACAATTGAACAACTCACATAATTCGTGTATAAAGAGTAAATGATCACCAGGATGGACAGTTCCATCTCCCAAATAACAGTTGTTCATAACACGTTCAACAATTTTTATAGGTATTTTAAAGGAGATGCTTTCAGTATGTGGATTTAAAATATCACAAGTATCATTAGAATTACCACATATGGGAGATTAAGTATCATCAGAGCAAATTTTCTTCTTTAAAGCTGGGGAACTAAAAAGATCATTTTCATAAAAACTAACTTCCCCAAGCTTAGATGTTTCCATAGCATTAGTGACAAAGGTGTTCAAAAGATTCATACTAATAACATTGCTATTAGCATGCAAAGAAAGTTCCATGGGTTTTTTAATTTTCTTTTCAGACAATTCATGTTCTACATTAGGAAATATACTAAAAAGCTCTCTAATTTTGTTGTTGTTTTCCATTAAGCCTAACTAGTGAAAACAAGAAAAAAAAGACAAAATTGCAGAATCTAAAGGAAATAACTTCGAGCACTCACACCGGAGGATGTGAGTACCTTTTACCTTACCTCCCCGGCAACGGCGCCAAAAAATAGCTTGATGTCTATGCACTTCTATTCTTGTAGACAGTTGTTGGGCCTCCAAGTGCAGAGGGGTTTGTAGAACAACAGCAAGTTTTCCCTTAATAAGATCACCCAAGGTTTATTGAACTCAGGGAGGAAGTGGTCAAAGGTATCCCCTCTCAAGCAACCCTTCAATCAAGATACAAGAAGTCTCTTGTGTCCCCAACACACCCAATACACTTGTCAGGTGTATAGGTGCACTAGTTCGGCAAAGAGATAGTGAAATACAAGTGGTATATATAATTTTAAGTGGTAACAGTGCTAGAAAATAGCTTGATGGCGTGGAAGAGACTAAAGGCAAACTGAAATAAAGATGGAAGCAAGCAAACATGTAACATATCTAATTGCAAACGGTGTTTCACTGCTTAGAAACAAGGCCTAGGGATCATACTTTCACTAGTGAACACTCTCATTTAAATATATTCTCTTTATGATGCTACTTTGAACTACTCTCCGGTTGGACACACTAATCCATGGTAGGGTTATAACAGCACACCTCAAAGTTCATCTTTCCCATCTAGGTAACCCCACACTATCACCTTGAGTACTAGATGGGTCCAACAAACACCACAATTTCATAAAGACATCCAACTCCAAGTATAACTCATAACAAGTATTTGTAATCTCTAGCCTAAGTTCCACCATGGTGTGCACACTGTCAACTTCACACACATGGGGAGAGTAGAGATCTATTAAAGCACTTGAGTAGAAAGGTAGATCTAATTGATTACAAAGCTCACGATCACAATATGATCATTTATAGAGAGATATGAACACATAGCTACCGGTAGAACCCTTAGCCTCGAGAGAGAACTACTCCCTCCTCATCATGGGAATCAGCAATGGTGATGGAGATGGTGGTGGAGATCGATGGAGATGGCTGCGGGGGTACTTCCCTGTCCCGGTAGGGTGCCAGAACAGAGACTTTCTGTCCCCCGAATCTCCTCTTCGGTGGTGGCGGTGCTGCGGAACTTTTCATGGATTTCTGATTGATGATCTAGGGTTTCTGTATCAGGAGGAATATATAGGCGAAGGGGCGAGGTCGGTGGCCAGCCAGGGGGCCCACACCATGCCCTGTCGTGACCTGGGGGGACCCACGCCTAAGGGTGGTTTGGCCACCCTGTGCCCCCCCTTCATCTCTCCTTCTGGCTCCGTGAATCTTCCAGGAAAATAAGGACTTTGGCTTTTGTCCGGTCCAATTCTGAGAATATTCATTTTCTGACTTCCTGGAACAGAAAACAGCAAAAAATAGGCAACTGGCATTGTGGGTCTTGTTAATAGGTTAGTCCAAGAAAGTGTATAGAAATAATCCAAAGTGTGGACAAAACATAAGAAAGTAGATATAAAACAATCATGGAACATCAAAAATTATAGATACGTTTGCGACGTATCACCCCCTCTAGTATTAAGTTGCAAGCAACGGATAATTGCATTACGAATTGCGTGTAAAGTAAACAATACGATTGTTCTATGAACAAAGGATTGTTGTTTTCTCCCTAGTAGCAACAGACATCTAGTACCTTAGAGATTTCTGTAACTTCCCTAGATTACTAGAGGCATGAACCCACTATCGAGCATAAATACTAACTCTTAGAGTTGCTAGCATCTACTTGGCCAAGATAGATACTAACAACGGAAAGCATGCAAGATCACAAATAACAAAGACATGATAGAATCAATAATCAATCTGAAATAGCATCTCAATATCCATCGGATCCCCGCAAACACAACATGCAGAATTACAAATAGATGATCTTGATCATGAAAGGAGCTCACAAGATCTAAGCATGATAGCTCAAAGCAGGAGAACCAACCATCTAGATACTACATGGACCCGTAGTCCAGATATGAACTACTCACGCATCACACCGGAGGCTTGCATGATGATGAAGAAGGCCACCAGGGTGAATTCCCCTCTCCGGTAGGGTGCCAGGAAGAGCTTTAGATCCCTCCTGATCTAGGGATGGAGATGATGGTGGCTACAGACTCTTCCGTGGATTTTTGATCGGGTCCTTAGGGTTTTGGCATCGGAGGCAACTTATAGGCGGAAGGAAAGGCTGAGGGGGTGCCTGGGGCGGCCAGACCACCCCCTGGCGTGTCCAGGTGGTGTGGCCGGGCCCCAGCCCCTCTCTGTCTCGTATTCTAGCTCCAGGTGTCCCTCGGTGAAAAACTGACTTTGGCTTTTGTCCCGTCCAATTCCGTGAATATTCATTTTTTGACTTTCCTGGAACCAAAAACAGCAGAAAACAGGCAGCTGGCACTGTGGCTCTTGTTAATAGGTTAGTCCAAGAAATCATATGAAAACTACTCCAAAGTGTGGACAAAACACAAGAAAGTAGATAAAACCAAGCATGGAACATCAAAAATTATAGATACATTTGCAATGTATCAGTCTACATCAGGCGGTGGTCAAGCAAGAGGCGGAGGTGGACAACCTAACAGAGGTGGAAGTTATGTCAAAAACGACAATTGCAAGAAAGGCAGACCTATTGGAAAGCTGAATTGCGCAACCTTGGAGGAGGTGGATAACTTGGATCAAGCTGTGATAGGTACGCTCAATATTCTCACAAATCCTGGAAAAAGTTCTATTTGATACTGGTGCAACTACTTCATTCATATCTGAACAATTTTGTGATAAATTCAGGATTAGAAGGGCACTGTTAGAAAAACCTATGACCGTAGTTACCGCTGGAGGGATCGTGGTAGTTAGAAACAGAAAATTAAACCAAGTTATCTCAATCTATGGTCAAACCTATTATGCGGATCTTTATGTGATTCCATTAAGGGGAATAGCAGTAGTGTTGGGAATGGATTGGATGACTGAGTATGGAGCCCAGATCAATTGTGAGGATAAAACCCTTCAATTAAGTCTCCAAGTGGAGGAAGGATAGTCTATCAGGCAGAGAAACATAGTCATATCATGGTATATCTGCAACTGAACTCAATGAAGGAGGTCAAATTGGAAGATATTCCTGTAGTGAAGGAATTTCAAGATGTTTTTCCAGCAGAATTACCAGGAATGCCACCTGATCGAGAAATAGAATTCATCATTGATTTAATACTGGGTACAGCACCAATAGCCCAAGCACCGTACAAGATGTGACCAAAAGAATTAAAAGAGCTTAAGGAGCAAATTGATGAGTTAGCCAGAAAATGATTTATTCAGGAAAGTGTATCCCCATGGGAAACTCCGATAATTTTTGTGGATAAAAGAGATGGAGGACAAAGAATGTGTGGTGATTACAGAAATCTCAACAATGTCACCATCAAGAACAAATACCCATTGCCAAGAATTCAAGATCTATTTGATCAAGTCAAAGGAGCTGGAGTATTTTCCAAGATTGATCTAAGATCAGGGTACCATCAGATAAAAATCAAACTTGAAGATGTTCCAAAAACAACATTTGTGTCAAGGTATGGACATCATGAGTACCCTCGTCGTACCTTTTGGATTCACCAATGCACCAGCAATATTCATGAATTTGATGAAAAAAATCTTCATGCCTTATCTAGATAAGTTCATCATAGTGTTCATTGATGATATTTTGATATACTTTAAGGATAAAGAAGAGCATGCAGATCATTTGAGGATAGCGTTGCAAATCTTGAGAGAACATAGGCTATATGCTAAATTCAGCAAGTGTGAATTCTGGTTGGAAAAGGTAGAATTTCTTGGTCATGTGATCAGTAAGGATGGAATTGTCATAAATCCGTCCAAACTAAAATTAGTGCTGGAATGGAATGCACCAACTAATGTGAAACAAATCCGAGGTTTCTTAGGCATGGCAGGCTATTATCGGAGATTCATTGAAGGTTTTTCCAAAATAGCTGGACCAATGACCAAATTGCTAAGAAAGAATACACCATTCATATGGGATGAGAAGTGTGAAGCAAGTTTTCAGGAATTGAAAACCAGATTAACCACTGCACCAATCTTAGCTATACCGGAAACTAGAAATGATTACACAGTATACTGTGACTGTCGTTGTATTGGGAACAGCAGTACCTGAGGAGGTTAGATAGAGGTGTGGGGACTAGAAGGGAAGCTATCGACGGCGTCCGCAGGCGGGATTGGATACAAGCGAGCGTAACGGGACGCGAGAAGTACCCAGGTTCGAGGCCCTCGTGGTAAGGTAAAGCCCCTACTCCTGCCGGATCTGGCTATGTGGAATATACGAACTACAAGTGCTCCTTGAGCTGTATTCTCTAGCTACTACCTTAAATGCAATGAGACCAACCCTTTCTACTGAGGCCTTGCCTCTCCTTATATAGGCAGAGAGGCAAAGGTCTCACTGACCAGTCCGATTGGCGGGCCCCACAGGCGGGTCCCAGCCGACTAGTCATCCACAGTGTCCGGTATGGCTTGTCCTGTCAGAGTACGAGCGGTATGGCTGTCGTAGGCACAGTGGACGCCGTGCGAGCCTGTCGTCAGCACCGGCCACTGTTCCTGCGTCACCCGCGCAAAGTCTTCGGTATGGCCGGCTAGTTGCCAGTCTTGTCACCGTACATGGTGTACTGTGCACTGATACACACGTCGCCCTGTCCCATTGATTGAGTCCGGCTATGTAGCCGTATCCGGCTGCCTCCTGCTGATCCGGCTACCAGGGGATAGCCGGCCTGTCTTACCTTGTCCGGCTGCATCTGGTCAGCCGGACGCGCTCCGACTGTCTTGTTTCTTATTCGGTTGGGATACCCGGGGATCATCCCCCTGACACTAGCCCCCGAGCGCGTGTGGATTCCGCCCTTAGGCGAAATGTGCGCGCGCTTGCTCTTATTTTTGAATTTGCGTCCGGCTGAGCTTGGCGGTTGCGCTACCCGTGACGTCCGTGCTGACGCCGGCCACGCGCGCACGCGCCATCATTACTCTGCGGCGGGCAGCGTAACGTCCCGTCGCACGTCGCCTCGGGAAGCCGCTGTCTGGCGCTTCGATTCCCGCCCCAGGATCTTCTGCGCATCCTGCTCCGGCACACGGGATCTTAGGCGGCGGTTGGGGTGTGGGTCGCCCGGATGCGTGCCACGTGCCCCGCCAACGGTTGCCCTTCTGGCCCTTTAAAGGGACGCCGTGGGGGAGGCGATTTCCTTCCTTCGCTCCCCCGCTGCAATTCCTTCTTCCCCGCGTGCTCCTGCTTCCGCGCTCTTGCTCTCTGCGCCGCCCGCTCGCCGTTGTTGTCGTTACGGGCCACCGCCACTCTTCCGTCGCCGCTCCCCCTCATCAACCGGAGATGGCCGCCGACCGCGGGGCCTGGTGTGGCTCCGCCGTCACCGAGGACCAGATCGCGAAGTACCACGCCACCCGCGTCCTCCCGCCGGCGGAGGAGGTGGCGGTGCGGCTGGAGGAGGGCAAACGCATCCGGAGGAGGGAGAACGCGTCATATTCCTGTCCCATCTGGCCCGCGGGTTCGCCCTTCCGGTGAACCCGTTCCTCTTGACCTTCCTCACCTTCTTTGACCTTCGTCTCCACCACCTCGGCGCCAACACAATCGAAACGTTGGCGCATTTTGTTTCTTTCCGCGAGAGCTATCTCAGGATCCAGCCGGATCTCGGGCTCTTCTGCCGGCTCTTTCGAGTCCGGCCGCAGGTGCAGTTCACCCAGGGGCCCTTAGTCATCTGCGGCGGTGCCTCCATTTACTCCCGCTCGCAGACCGGCTACCCAAAGTTCCTTCTTCATGATACGGTGCGACTGTGGAAGCAGTTGTACTTCTACATGAAGAACCTCACCAATGTCGACCGGATCAATCTGCCGGCCTTCCAGGACGTCGAGTCCAGCCGGCAGAACTGGGACTTGAAGCTCCACGGCGACAAGACGGAGACGGACGAGATGCTAAAGCGCATGCGCTCCCTCGTCCACTGCCGGCTGACTGGCCTGGACGTCACTCTCAGCTGGATGTCCCGGCTGATGATGCCGTTGCAGCAACGAGCACACAAGATGTGCTACTATTCGGGTCGGCTGGACCCGACCCGGCTGTCGCGCCACGATCCCCGCTACCACAACCTGAAGGAGTGGGTGTGGACGATCACCAAAGAGCGGCTGCCGGAGAACTGGAAGTTCAGCCTGCGCCGTATACGCGGGAGAACCGCGCGCCTCGGGTAAGCTTTTCTAGCCGGATGCACTTTTGATGTCTTCTTGTTCTTGTTCTTTGTCTTCGTCTGGCTGACTTTTGTGTTCGGCATATGTTCCCCTGTATCATCCGCGAGGAGGGCGCGGCGGCCCTCGAGGAGTTTGCGCCCAACCTGCCCGAGCCGCGCGCCCGGCGGTCCGGCGAGGAATCAGATGGGGATGGCGACGCCTTCCCCAGTCGGAACGACGAGCCGGCCCCCGACCCGCACCCGGAGGAGCACGAGGAGGAGGCCGTGCCGACCGCAGAGCCGGCGACATGCTCCACGACGGACGGGGGAGCGGGTGGGAGCGGCTCCAGCCGCTCCGGCTCCCGCTGTCCCGCGGCGGAGGAGCTGGCGCCCAAGAGGAGCCAGTCCGGCCCCCTGCCGCCAAGCCGGTCCGGCACCCTGCCGTCAAGCCGTCTTGGCCGGAAGAAGGGGCCGCCTCCTGTGGTGCCGGGGTATGTTCCTTCTCCCCCTTTCCTTTCTGTCTGTTTGCCTTTTTCCTCCTTTTCTGACTTTGGCTTGTTTTGCTCCTGTCTTCCTCGCTTTTTCCATAGCACGCTCGTTTCCTTTGGAGCCACGAGCCCGGCTCGCGCGCCCGCCGGGTCGCCGCCTCGCACCCCGACTGCGCCGACCAGCGCTCCTCCTTCCTCCGAGGTGCAGCCTTCGCCTCCCCCACGGGTTGAGCCGACTGCCTCCGCCCAGCCGGAAGGCTCCTCCGCGGGCGCGCGGGGGGCTGCTGGCAAGGAGCTCATCGTCGTTGGAGACGACAACTCCGACGAGGAGCCCGGGGAGGAGTGGCAGGCGGCGGTGGTCGCGGCGAAGGAGTCCCTGGCCGTCAACGCCGTGGACGACGACGCCTCTTTCGCTGCCTCATTGTCGGACCTTGCTGCCACGCTCGACCTGGCGGTTAAGGAGATCCGGCTGCTGGAGGCCACAGCCGGCAGGAACCAGTCGTTGGAGCAGAAGCTCGCTGCCACCAACGTGACCTCCCAGAGTGAGTTCACTTTGTCCGGCTCCTTCCTTTTTTTTTGGGACTGATAGCCGGTTTGTTGTAGCCATCCTCGTGTGCGCTCAGCGCGAGATCGATCGCTTGAAGAAGGCGAACAACCGGTTGAGCAAGTCCAACTCCACTCTGCGGCTGCAAAACAAGGACTAGCACGCACGGGTGGATGGTCTGGAGGCCACCATCAAGGAGCGCGACGCCTCGCTCGCCAGCCGGACCGAGGCTTTCTCCCTTCTCGAGGCCCAGAACAAGGACCAAGAGAAGGAGATCAAACGGTTGGCGCTCAAGGAGAAGGCGCTGGTGGAGGAGCTGATGCAGGTCGGTCACACCGCCAAAGGTGAGTCTTCTTTCCGTCTCTTTTTCTTTGTGGATCCGGTAGCCGGATCTGACTTCTCTTTTCTTACAGCTTTTTACCCCGGCATAGACCTGCTGGCCTACAACCGGCTGTAGGAGAATTAGACGGGAGCGCAGCCTACGGCCCAGGAGCTTGTCGTCCTTCTTGGCGAGGAGGCTGCTAAGCTTCGCCAGGCGGGGAGGGACGTCTTCTCCTTTGTCTGGCCGGAGGCTCCGGTCCCGGAGAAAATGGCGCAGCTGGCTGCGAAGGTGGGAGAGGTGCCGGCTGCGGTGGACCGGCTGCGGGATCTGGCTGCACGAGCCGGAGCAGAGATGGCATTGGCCTTGATGCTCTCCTGGTACAAGGACGCCCGCGTCGAGAAGATCGACGGAGGCTTCCGTGCCGGGGCTGACCTTGCCGCCATCCGCCAAGCTCATCCGGAGCTCCGCAGGTCCGCCATCAAGATCGCCGACTATGTGGACCCCGACGAGGTCCTCACCGACTCGGAGTCCGGTGGCACTCCTGATGTGGAGGCCCCGATTCCGCCGCCTGCCAGCGCCGGGACCGGATCAATCCCCGCGCCTCCTCCACCGCCTGAAGCCTCCGCTGGCCAAGATCTCCCCCACGGCAAGGGTCCTGCTGCCTAGATATCGCCCCGGGATGGCGGGTGTAATTGTCTTGTGTTGTACACTTGTAAACCTTGTCTGTTTGAGCCGGCTGTCTTTGACGCCAGGTAAGTTGCGAGAGCTTCGTCTCTCTTTTGCTTATTATTGTTGAAATCCTTTTTCCTTACTTGTGCGCTGAGTTTCTTTTTGCCATTTTGCCCGGCTAACCTTGTCTGGCTACACGCCTTTAGCCAGATAACCTACACCTCCAGTGGGGGCACGCAAGCGCACCCACTGGGTGTAGCCCCCGAGATTCGCAGTAGTTGGCGAAGGTAGGTGCTTCGAATCTTCCTTGTCTTTTTCTTGCTCCAGCCCTTTCCCTCACCTGGGCTCCGAATGGCCGGCTAAACGCCTTTAGCCGGTCGGGAACCATAAGATTCCACTAGGGGCGCGCGAGCGCACCCAGTGGGTGTAGCCCCCGAGATTCGGAGCGCTTGATGAAGGCAAGGACTTCGAATCTTCTTTCCTTTTCCTGAATTCCGACTCTAGGTAGCCGTACGAAATGTACGTACGCATACACACATGTCCACATAGGTTAGTAGGTTAGTCTGCCAAATTGTAGCCGGAAAACGGCTTGTTTTTTCGAAAACTGGCATGTCCCTTTCTAGACACTTAGTCGCTTTCCCGTGCGCTCTGCTGTTTTCGCTGCGTCCTTGCCGGGCAGCCGGGTTGCGGTCTGCAGCCGGAATCGAAGGGAGCTGACAGTACATTGCGCACGGTACTAAAGGCTTAGCAGCTGGATTGGTTCGAGCTAGTTGCAGGGCCGGGACACCCGATCTGTCGCGTCTCCTCCCTGTTTTTCCTGTGGGATGCCTCGGGCTTTTGCTCTTGCTAGCCGGACAGCCGGGTTGCGGTCTGTAGCTGAGACGAAGAGTGGGCCTCTGACATCGTTGCACAGTACTCAGCCGGTTTGTTGACTTAGCAGGCCGGGCCAGCCGGCGAGCCCCGGGTAGGGGTTGCCGGAGTCGGAAAATAATAACTGGAAAACAGGTGCATACATATTTCTGGCAAGGAGCCCCCGAGATTCTCGTGGGGGTCCGTATTTTTATTCATAGGGGTTTCGGGATACATACGCTGTCCGCTGACTAGGTGTAAAATGGGCGCAGCAGGGCCGCGTTCCAGGGACGCTCGGTCTCCTCATCTGATTTGTCCATCTTGTTCTTGCACGGCTGCTGCGCGTCGATGAGGTAGTAGGAGTCGTTGGGCAGTGCCTGGCTGATGATGAAGGGGCCCTCCCAGGGTGGCGATAGCTTGTGCATGCCCTTCGTGTCTTGCACCAGCCGGAGAACCAGGTCGCCCTCGCGGAATGCGACTGGGCGGATCCGGTTTGAATGGTAGCAACGTAGTCGCTGCTGGTACAGGGCTGATCTGGACAAGGCTAGCTCGCGGGCCTCCTCCAGGAGGTCCACTCCGTCCTCCCACGCCTCCTGGTTGGCTTTTTCGTTGTAGAGAAGCTTGCGAGGGGAGTCGAACTCGATGTCAGCGGAGAGGACGGCTTCCGATCTGTAGACCAGGAAGAACGGTGTGTAGCCGGTTGACCTATTCGGCGTGGTGTGGAGGCTCCACAGCACAGCCGGAAGTTCTTCGATCCAACATCCGGGTGAACGCTCCAACAGCTCGATGAGACGTGGCTTGATGCCGGCTAGTACTAAGCCGTTTGCTCTTTCGACTTGCCCGTTAGATTGCGGGTGCGCGACGGAGGCGAGGTCCAGCCGGATGCCCTTGTTGCTGCAGAACCAGGCGAAGACCCCCTTGGTGAAGTTCGTGCCGTTGTCGGTGATGATGTTGTTGGGGTAGCCAAAGCGGTTGATGATGTTGGTGAAGAAGGTGACATCCGTCGCCCCGTCCAGCTTTCGGATAGGGTTGGCCTCGATCCACTTCGTGAACTTGTCCACCGCCACCAGCAGGTGGGTCATGCCCGCGCGCGCTCGCCTGAAGGGACCAACCATGTCAATGCCCCAAACTGCGAACGGCCAGGTGATCGGTATGGTCTTGAGTATCGAAGTTGGCATGTTCCTGAGCTGCCCGAAGCACTGGCACCCATTGCATGCGTGGACCAGCTGCTCAGCATGCTCGAGGGCGGTGGGCCAATAGAAACCATGGCAAAACACCTTGGCGACTATCGCCCTTGACGAAGCGTGGTGCCCGCACTCGCCCTGGTGGATGTCCTTGAGTAGCCGGTGGCCCGTATCCGTATCAACACATCTTTGGAAGATTCCGGATACACCGCGCTTGTATAGCTCGCCGTTTATGATGGTGTATGCATGCGTGCGGCGCCGGATTTGCCTGGCCTGCACCTCGTCGTCCGGAAGTTCTCCATTGGCGATGTAGCTCATGAAGGGCTGTGCCCAGGATGGCACTTCCCGAATGACGAGGATGCTCACGTTCTCCGGTTGACGGGTGTCCGGGGGTCGTCCGGATGGCGTATCCGGAGATGCAGCCCCTGAGCCGGCAGCCCCCGGGCCTTGCGAGACGGAAGGCGCTGTCTGGCCAGAATTGGTGCGGGTCTTCTTTTTTGGTGGTTCTGTCGGCTCTGCTTCCGCTGTTCCGTCGGCCGGAATGGTTCCTGCCTAGACAATGGAGTCCGATTCTGGCGACGGGTTGATGGATGGCTTGCGTAGGTGCTCCAAGGACACTCCTGGTGGGATGGCCTGCCTGGTGGATCCGATCTTGGAGAGCCCGTCGGCCGCCTCGTTGTTGACGCGGGGGATGTGGTGAAATTCGCATCCATCGAACGAGGCGCTGAGCTTCTGGATGTGGAACCGGTAGAGAGCCATGTTTGCGTCTCTGGCGTCCCATTCCCTGGATACTTGCTGCACCACCAAGTCTGAATCGCCGAAGCACAGGATCCGGTTGACACCGATCTCCTTGGCTAGCCGGAGTCCGTGCGCCAGTGCCTCGTATTCGGCTACGTTGTTGGAGGCCTTGAAGTGGATCTGTAGTACGTACTCCAGCCGGTCTCCCTTGGGCGAGGTGAGCACGATGCCGGCTCCCAAGCCCCCGAGCATCTTTGATCCGTCGAAGTGCATCCGCCAATGGTCCGAATCCGGAACCGGTGGGAGATACTAGGTCTCAGCCCAGTCGATGACGAAGTCCACCAACGCTTGCGACTTGATCGTGAGCTGGGGATCGTACTGGATGGAGTAGGCGGCAAGCTCGATGGCCCACTTGGCGACTCGGCCGGTGGTGTCCTTGTTGCCGATGATTTCCGAAAGGGGTGCAGTGCACACGACCTTAATCGGATGCTCCTGGAAGTAGTGCTTGAGCTTCTTGCATGCCAGGTACACGCCGTAGCACATCTTCTGGTAGTGGGGGTAGTTCTGCTTGGAGAGGGAGAGAACCTCGCTGAGGTAGTAGACGGGCCTCTAAACCGGCTGAGCCTTGCCTTCCTCGGGGCGCTCCACCACCAGGACGTCGCTGACAGCTCGGCTGATGGCTGCTATATAGAGCAACATCGGCTCCTTACTAGCCGGCGTGGCTAGGACTGGTGTTGTGGATAGCATGCGCTTGAGGTCATGAAATGCGGCGTCGGCTTTCGAAGTCCAAGAGAACTTGTCCGTCTTCTTCATCAGTTGTTACAACGGGAGTGCCTTCTCCCCCAGCCGGCTGACAAAACGACTGAGGGAAGCAAGGCATCCCGTTAACTTCTGGACTCCAAGCAGGTTCCTGGGCGGTTGCATCCTTGCGATGGCCGTGATCTTCTCCGGATTTGCCTCGATACCTCGCTGTGAGACGAGGAATCCGAGGAGCTGACCGGACGGTACCCCGAAGACGCACTTCTCTGGGTTCAGCTTCATCCGGTACTGGAAGAGGTTGCCAAATGTTTCTCCCAGGTCCTCGAGGAGGGTGCGCTTCTCCTTGGTCTTGATAACCACGTCATCCATGTAAGCGTGCACGTTTCGGCCTATCTGCGAGTCCAAGCATTTCTGCATACATCGCTGATAGGTGGCGCCTGCGTTCTTTAGGCCGAAAGGCATGGTTACATAGCAGAAAGCCCCATAGGGGGTGATAAATGATGTCTTAACCTGATCAGCCGGGTTCAGCCGGATCTGATTGTACCCGGAATAACAATCTAAGAAAGACACCAAATCACAGCCAGCCGTGGAATCGATGACTTGATCGATACGGGGCAAGGCGAAGGGGTCTTTAGGGCACGCCTTGTTCAGGCTGGTGTAGTCGATACACATGCACCAGGTCTTGTTCTTCTTCAGTACCAGGACTGGGTTCGCCAGCCAGTCCGGGTGGTACACTTCCATGATGAACCCGGCTGCAAGGAGCCGGGTGATCTCGTCACCGATTATCTTTCTCTTCTCCTCTACGAATCGGCACAGAGGTTGCTTGACTGGCTTGGCATCCGGACGCACGTGAAGTGAGTGCTCAGCGAACTCCCTCGGCACACCTGGCATGTCCTTGGGGGACCACGCGAAGATGTCCCGATTCTCACGGAGGAAGTCGACGAGCGCGCCTTCCTATTTGTTGTCCAAGCCGGCGCCAATGGTGACGAACTTGGTCGGATCGGAGGGGTCGAGCAGGATCCTCTTCGTCTCCTTTGCCGGCTGGAAGGCTCCTTCTCCAACCGGCTTGCTGCTAGCCGGAATGTCCTGCTGGGCCATGGCCACATTGCGCATGATCACACGCTTCTCCCCGGCTATGATGAGGGCCTCTACCAGTTTGGAACCGGCTGTGGCGCACTCCATCGATCGCCTTAAGCAGCCGGTGATGGTGATCACGCTGTGGGGTCCCGGCATCTTTGTCTTGAGGTAGGCGTAGTGGGGGATGGCCATGAACTTGGCTAGGGCGGGGCGCCCGATGAGAGCGTGGTAGGAGCTCATCAAATTTACCACCTCGAACCAGATTGGTTCGTGGCGGAAGTTCTCCTCGGTCCCGAAAATGACGTCCAGCTGGATTTTCCCCAGCGGGGCGCAGGCTGGCCTCGGCAGTACGCCGTGGAACGTCGTGGTAGTCGGGCGCAGGTCGGTTTCGCGAATGCCCAGCTTCTCCAGTGAGGACTGGTAGAGGAGGTTGAGGCTGCTGCCTCCGTCGATGAGGACGCGCGAGAATCGGCAAGTGCGCGCGTTGGAGACGATGAGGGGGTCGAGCACCATGGCGTAGCCCCCGGGAGTCGGTAGATGCTCGGGCTGATCCGCCCGGCTCCAGGTGATAGGGGTTTCCGACCAGTTCAGATACTGGGGGACCGGAGAGGCGATGGTGTTGACCTCCTTGGAGCGTCGCCTGTGGCTGTGCTTGTCGTCCTGCTCCGTCTCAAAAATGTGGTAGGCGGCGTGCGGCTAGGGGTAGCCGTTGTTGTTGCCGCCATTGCCATCATTGCCGGCTCCCCTAGCCAGTGGTGGAGGTCCGCCCGGTGGTGGAGGCGGGGGACGCGGCTGGTTGCCCTGGTCCTTTAGCTGGCGGGTCCAGCTATAGTTCTGGGTGGTGTGTGTAGCCGGCTTGAAGGGACCGCTATGCCACTTGCACGGGCCATCGAACATCTGGTCGAAGGTGAGCCGTGGCTTCTGACTTCTTGCTTCATTAGCTGGCGCGTCGGGCGCGCCCTCCACAGCATTGACTTGCCGCGCGTGGTAGCGAGGCTTCTGCTGTCCGGCCTGGCGGTCCCCATGGAACCGGTTGTCGTTGCCGTGGCGTCTAGAGGGTCCGGCTTCTCCAGCCGGATTGCTGGGTCGGTCGCGAGCCGGCTCCGTGGGACTCGGTTGTCCGTCCGCGTTTACTCGGAGGGGCTTCTTCATGGCGGCATCCGCCGTGGCGTACTGGTCCGCAACCGTCATGAGCTCCGCCATGGTCTTTGGCTCGTCACACAGTAGCCGGTGGCGAAGCATGGTGCCCTCGCGGCAACCCTCGATGAAGAAGCCGATGGCTTGGCTCTCTAGGATGCCCTTGCAAGTGTTGCGCAGCTCCGTCCACTTGGCGAGGTACTCGCAGTCGGTCTCGTGGTCGCCCTGGACGCACAAGGCCAGGTCGCGCGGGCTCCCTTGGCGCTTGTACGTGCCATTGAAGTTGCGGACGAACACCTTCTCGAAGTCAGGCTAGGCGTTGATGCTGTTGGGCGCGAGGCTATTGAGCCATGTCCTTGCTGACCCAGTTAGCATGAGGGGGATGTAGCGCACGGCTGTGCGCTTGTTCCCGTGGGCGATGCCGACTGCCGTAGCATAGTCGGTCAGCCAGTCCTCCGGCTTCATGCTGCTGTCGTACTTGGGGGTGTCCCTGGGCAGGGAGAATTTATCCGGAAACGGCTCGTTCCGGATACGGGGTCCGAAACAAACCGGCCCGGTAGACTCTTCGTCCTCCATGACGCACGCTTGAGTGAGGAGCTCGATGCGGTCGCGGGCGATCCAGGTTGGGCGCTCCCACCCGGCCCGAGAGACGGGAACCGACTGGTCTGGGCGCTCCGGCTGGCGGAGGGGGAGGTGGCGGGTTGCTGTTCACCATCTGCTCCTGGCGCGGTTGGCCCCTATTACCGGAGTTGCGGCGCCTGCTGCGGGCCCTGGGCGGTTGAGGGGAGGACGCCTGCTGGGTGTCACGCGGCGCGCCCCTGCTGTTGGCCGGTAGCTCGCTCCTCCTGGAGTAGCTAAGGTCCTCCTGCACCTGCCGGTTGGCGCCAGCCTGCTCGTCCACGACGCGGAGGAGCTCCTGCACGTGAGCTTGCTGGCGGGCTCGCTCCTCGCCCTCTAGGCTGGGCAGTTCCTCTGCCGCGGCTCGCGTCACGCGCAAGTTCTTGATGGGCGTGTTGTAGGTGGGCTGTGCGAGGGCGAGCACGGGATCCGGTTCCCCGTCCTTTTCCAACCTACCGCCAAGCTCGCCGCCCCGACGCCGTACCTGGCCGCGCCGGCTCGGCTCCGCGGTAGCCGGAGTGAGGCCGTTCTCGTGGTCGTACTCAAGTCGGGCGATCTCAAGATGCTTACGGGCTGCAGCTAGCTCCATGGCCTCATGGAGGAGGATCTGTCTCTCCATGCTGAAGTTGGCCTCCGCCTCCTCCGGGTTATCCCCGAGGTTAACCGGCGTCAGGAGCCGATCAATGGCATCCTCCACCGGGTTCCGAGGCTGCGGGGGAGCAGAAGTTCCGACCTCATCTGTGCCTTGCTCCCGCGGCTGGCGGGGATGGGAGCTGGAACCGGCCATCATGACCTCTGTGCCACGAGGTGCGGCGGAGGCGCTGCCGTCTGAGCACGGCAGCTCCGCGACAGAGACGATTTCCCTAGGGAAACGTTCCGGGACGGTGGCGACGTAAACGGAGAGGTCGCCGAATAGCAGAACGGTGCCGTTCACCGAGAAGGAGGTTCCGGCGAAGCAGGAAGCGTTGTCGATGACGCAGTCGAATCTGCCGAGCGTGAGCACCTGGCCGGAGGCCACGCGCTCACCGACTGAAGTGCGGAGTCCCGTGCGAAACGTGACTCCGGTCGAAGCCATCTGCCCCACGGTAGGCGCCAACTGTCGTTGTATTAGGAACGGCAGTACCTGAGGAGGTTAGATAGAGGTGTGGGGACTAGAAGGGAAGCTATCGACGGCGTCCGCAGACGGGATTGGATACAAGCGAGCGTAACGGGACGTGAGAAGTACCCAGGTTCGGGGCCCTCGTGGTGAGGTAAAGCCCCTACTCCTGCCGGATCTGGCTATGTGGAATATACGAACTACAAGTGCTCCTTGAGCTGTTATCTCTAGCTACTGCCTTAAATGCAATGAGACCAACCCTTTCTACTGAGGCCTTTCCTCTCCTTATATTGGCAGAGAGGAAAAGGTCTCACTGACCAGTCCGACTAGCGGGCCCCACAGGCGGGTCCCAGCCGACTAGTCATCCACAGTGTCCGGTATGGCTTGTCCTGTCGGAGTACGAGCGGTATGGCTGTCGTAGGCACAGTGGACGCCGTGCGAGCCTGTCGTTAGCACCGGCCACTGTTCCTGCGTCACCCGCGCAAAGTCTTCGGTATGGCCGGGTAGTTGCCAGTCTTGTCACCGTACATGGTGTACCGTGCACTGATACACACGTCGCCCTCCCCATTGATTGAGTCCGGCTATGTAGCCGTATCCGACTGCCTCCTGCTGATCCGGCTACCAGGGGATAGCCGACCTATCTTGCCTTGTCCGGCTGCATCTGGTCAGCCGGACATGCTCCGACTGTCTTGTTTCTTATTCGGTTGGGATACCCGGGGATCATCCCCCTGACAGTGACGCATCCAAAGAAGGACTAGGATGTGTGCTAATGCAAGATCACAAGGTAATTGCTTATGGGTCTAGACAACTCAAAGCTCATGAAGTCAACTACCGAACACATGATTTGGAGTTAGCATCCGTGGTCTTTGCTTTAAAAGGATGGAGGCATTTTCTCTATGGAGGAAGGTGTGAACTATACACGGATCATAGAAGTCTCAAATATTTCTTCACTCAGAAGGACCTGAATATGAGGCAGAAAAGATGGTCGGAGTTGATCAAGGATTATGACCTTACAATTAACTATACTCCAGGAAAGGCCAATGTAGTAGGAGATGCTTTAAGTTGGAAGAGTACGGATACTCAAGTCATCAATAGAGAGTTACCAAAAGAGTTGCAAATGGATTTGGAAAGGTTAGAAATACAATTCCTAAGGACAGAAGTTCGTGTAGGCTTAGCTACAATGAAGGTTGTAGAAGAGCAAAGCAGTGATCTTCATCATGAGATATATCAACATTAACTTGATGATCCATTCATTGCTGAAGAAATCAGACGAATTTCCGAAGGACAAAAATCAGTTTTTCACCTAGGAGATTATGGATCTTTATGGTTCCAAAACCATCTTTGTGTACCAGATGTACCGGAGATCAGAGAGGTGATACTCCGAGAAGCACACGAGACACCATATTCAACTCATCCAGGGAGTACGAAGATGTACATGGATCTTAAGGAATTATTCTAGTGGAATAACATGAAGAGGGACATTGCAAAATATGTGTCGGAATGCCATACTTGCCAAAGGGTAAAAGCGGAACAACAAAGTCCAATAGGACCATTACAACCTTTGGAAATTCTGGAATGGAAGTGGGAAGAAACTGGTATGGATTTTATCACAGGATTACCCATGACACCGAAGCGGAAGGATATGATATGGGTGATTGTGGATCGATTCACGAAAAGTGCAAACTTTATTCCGGTAAATCAAAAAGATAATACCTAGAAGTTAGTAGAAATATATGTCAAAGAGATAGTAAGTAAGCACGGAGTACCCATGAAAATTGTATCAGATAGAGGATATGTGTTTACTTCAGCATTTTGGAAACAATTACATGAAGCCCTTGGCTCAAAGTTGGATTTCAGCACAGCCTATCATCCCGAAACTGGAGGCCAGATGGAAAGAACCAATCAAATCTTGGAGGACATGCTTAGAGCTTGTGCATTATATTTTGGAGGTTCATGGGAAGAGCATCTACCACTGGCAGAATTTTCCTACAACAATAGCTATCAAAGTAGTCTAAAATCAACACCATACCAAGTACTTTATGGGAGAAGATGTAGATCACTAATATGATGGTATGAACCTGGTAGTAGCAAGGAATTTGCACCAGACTATATCAAGGATAAGCAAGCTATCATCGATATTATTAGAGATCAATTGAAGATAGCTCAAAGTCGATAGAAGAGTTATGCTGATCAAATTCGAAGATCATGGCATCCAGAAGTGGGGGATATCGTATATCTCAAAGTAAGTCCAATGAAGGGAGTTAAGAGATTCGGAGTCAAAGGAAAACTAAGTCCAAGATATATCAGACCATTCAAGATACTGAGTCAGAATAGAATCATAGCTTATGCTCTTGAGTTACCAAAAAGACTGGATCAATTTCACAATGTTTTCCATGTGTCAAAACTACGGAAATGTCTTAAAGTTCCCGATGATGCAATTACACATCAAGAAATTGAGTTACAAGCAGATTTGACTTACGTCGAGAAACCCTGTAAAATTCTAGAAGAGAATTGGAAAAGGTTGAGAATGAGAGCAATCAAAAACTGCAAGGTACAATGGGAACATCACCCGGAGCGAGAGGCCACATGGGAGAAAGAGGATGACTTAAAAGAAGCATATCCAGAACTATTCAGGTACACATCAGCAAACTTCGGGATGAAGTTTAATTTAAGGGGGAAGTCCGTAACACCCCAGCATTTAGGAACCAACGAAGGGTAGAAATAGGAATATGCGCATATGCATGCATTCATTTGTAAAATCCGGGTAAATTTTTCACCAAACAAAAACCCTAAAGAGGTCAGAGTTTCTTTCACTATCTAGAGGTAGGAATAGCTCTCTGTAGTGATTGCTATAAATTTTGACATGACCTTTAGGCATTATTGTGTTTTGGGGGGGAATATTTTGAATTCAAATTTGAAATTTAAATCATTTGAAAAATATTTGAAAATTAGAGGTTAGAAATATAGTGTTGTCTTCCAAAATGATTTATAAACATTGTTTAATTATATTGAAGATATATTAAATAATAATAAGAATTTAAGACAAGGAAATTTAAATAAGAAATGAATTCTTATTTCTTTTATTTATTCCTTAATAATAATACCAAGTAAGAATGATAACATAAATAATGGAATACTATAGAGCAAGTGAATTCCAATAAAATGAAACTTTATTAAATCAGAGGAATGTTATTACAAGATTCTTTACAAAAAGAATAAAGAAGGTTACAACCATAATCTATACTACCTATCTACTCCTATACTAAGGCTTGACAATCCAGATCTTATTCCTGTAAAATAAGATAAATATCTCAAATAGAAATAAGTGGTTAGTCGATTATTTTTACTCTCAGTGGTGAATAGTGAAGTGCACTATTCTTATTACATCATTGAGTATAGAGAAAGGGGCAAGTTTCACTAGGCCAATAAAAATATAAGAAGTGAAAGTCGATTTACTTGATCTGATCCACAAACAGCCAAGCGGAAAGGCAGCTTAGTCACCTAAATGCATGTAGTGTGCTGTCCAGACAGCAACAACAACACAAGTAGTCAAAAAGGAGTTCACAGCCGTAGCACAGCTACTAGGGAGCTCATTTTCTCTTCTCAAACACACTGCAATAACACATCATTTTTGTCCACTTCCCAAATAAATCCACTAGATAGCTTGCCAAATCAACTAGCAAATCACCACAGAATGTGACATAAGGAGGGGGTGGTGCAGGTGGATAGCAAGGACAAGTACAAGATCACATGAGCTAGGAGGAGCAAGAACAGCACCAGGAGGTGTAGAGCAAGATCAAGCTAGCAAGAACAAGCTAGAAAGATCAACCAGCAAAACAACATCATCACCAACAATCAAGTTGTGTGGTGAGTACACATAAAACTATTACATGATCAAATCATCTTAGATTATCAGAGCATGTGTTGTTTTATATGAATCTTCTCAGAAAGCACCCAGGTGGGGTGTGTCCATCACAGAAGGAGTTAAACAAAGCCAACAACCAGTCTTTGCAAATCACACCAAGATCTCAGCCTATGCATTGATGACTCAAGATATATTCGAGCTCGTTGGGGAACCCCAAGAGGAAGGTATGATGAGCACAGTAGGAAGTTTTCCATCAGTTATGAAACCAAGGTTATCGAATTAGTAGGAGCAATGAAACACCTCAAGGGTGTTGTTTCCAACTTGGAATCCTGCACAATACAACCACGGAACTTTGCCCCCAACTTACAGTGAGGTTGTCAATCTCACCGGTTTTGCTAAAAACAAAGGATTAAAAATCAGTAAATAGTTGTAGATTAATGGTAAAATAATGGACCGGGGTCCATAGTTCACTAGTGGTGATTCTCCTTAAGATATATGACATGTTGGGTGAACAAATTACAGCGGGGCAATTGACAAACATTGAGAAAGCATACATGCATATACTAATCATCTTGACTCCTATGAGATTTGATTGGGCATTACAACAGTATACATAGATTGTAATCCAACTGCATCTATGACTAATAATCCACCTTCAGGTTATCATCCGAACCCCCTCCAGTATTAAGTTGCAAGCAACAGATAATTACATTAAGAAAAGTGTGTAAAGTAAACAATACGATTGTTCTATGAATAAAGGATTGTTGTTTTCTCCCTAATAGCAACAACACATCTAGTACCTTAGAGATTTCTGTCACTTCCCCATATTCCTAGAGGCATGAACCCACTATCGAGCATAAATACTCCCTCTCAGAGTTGCTAGCATCTACTCGGCCAAGATAGCTACTAACAACATAAAGCATGCAAGATCACAAATAATAAAGACATGATAGAATCAATAATCAATCTGAAATAGCATCTCAATATCCATTGGATCCCCGCAAACACAACATGTAGGATTACAAATAGATGATCTTGATCATGAATGGAGCTCACAAGATCTAAACATGGTAGCACAAAGGAGAAGAACCAACCATATAGCTACTACATGGACCCGTAGTCCAGGGATGAATGATACATTGCAAATGTATCTATAATTTTTGATGTTACATGCTTGGTTTTATCCAATTTATTGTGTTTTGTTCCAACTTTGGAGTAATTTTCATATGATTTCTTGGACTAACCTATTAACAAGATGCCACAGTGCCAGTTGCCTGTTTTCTGCTGTTTTTGGTTCGAGGAAGTCAGAAAATGAATATTCTCGGAATTGGACGGGAAAAAGCCAAAGTTCCTATTTTACTGGAAGACTCACGGAGGAGGGCCAGGGCCTGGCCACACCCCCCCAGGCGCAGGCCAGCCTTACCCGCGCCACCGGGTGGTGTGGGGCCCCCTGGCACCCCCTCGGTCTCCCCTCTCGCCTATAAGAGCCTCCCGATACCAAAACCCCAAAACATCAAGCCTCCAGCCACGAAAAGTTCCGCAGCACCGCCGCCACCGAAGGGGAGATTCGGGGGACAGAAAGTCTCTATTCCGGCACCCTGCCGGGACGGGGAAGTGCCCCCGGAGCCATCTCCATCGATCTCCACCACCATCTCCATCACCATTGCTGATTCCCATGATGAGGAGGTAGTAGTCCTCTCTCGAGGCTAAGGGTTCTACCGGTAGCTATGTGTTTATCTCTCTATCTATGCATGATCATATTGTGATCATGAGCTTGTAATCTATAGATCTACCTTGCTACTCAAGTGCTTTATTAGATCTTTGGCTCTCCCCATGTGTGTGAAAGTGACAGCATGCACACCATGGTGGCACTTAGGCTAGAGATTACAAATACTTGTTATGAGTTATATTTGGAGTTGGATGTCTTTATGAAATTGTGCTGTTTGTTGGAACCGTCTAGTGCTCAAGGTGACAGTGTGGGGTTTTCTAGATGGGAAAGACTTACTTTGAGGTGTGCTGTTATAGCCCTACCATTGATTAGAGTGTCCAACCGGAGAGTAGTTTAGCGTAGTATCATGAAGATGGTATATTCATATGAGAGTGTTCACTAGTGAAAGTATGATCCCTAGGCCTTGTTTCTAAGCATTGATACACTGTTTGCTACTAGATCTGTTACATGTTTGCTTCCTTCCTTCTTTATTTCAGTTTTACTTTAGTCTTTTCCACGCCATCAAGTTATTTTATATCACCATTACCACTTATAATTATCCATACCACTTGTATTTCACTATATCTTCGCCGAACTAGTGCACCTATACACCTGACAAGTGTATTGGGTGTGTTGGGGACACAAGAGACCTCTTGTATCTTGATTGCAGGGTTGCTTGAGAGGGAATACCTTTGACCACTTCCTCCCTGAGTTCGATAAACCTTGGGTGATCCACTTAAGGGAAAACTTGTTGTTGTTCTACAAACCTCTACACTTGGAGGCCCAACAACTGTCTGCAAGAATATAAGTGCGTAGACATCAATGAACTACTCACGCATCACTCCGGAGGCAGGCATGGTGATGAAGAAGGCCTCCAGGGTGATCTCTCCCCTCCAGCAGGGTGCCGGGAAGAGCTTCATATCCCTCCCGATCTATGGATGGAGATGGTGGCGGCTACAGACTCTTTCGTGGAATTTATGATTGGGTACTTAGGGTTTCTACATCGGAGGCTTCTTATAGGCGAAAGGGGAGGCCGAGGGGGTGCCTGAGGCGGCTGCACCCCCCCCAGGCGCGGGCCAGGTCTGGCTGTGTAGCCAGGAGGTGTGGCCCCCTGGAGGACCTTCTCCGTCTCGTCTTCTAGCTCCGTGTTCCTCGGTGAAATATTGACTTTGGCTTTTGTCCCGTCCAATTCCAAGCATATTCATTTTCTGGCTTTTCTGGAACCAAAAACAACAGAAAACAGGCAACTGGCACTGTGGCATCTTGTTAATAGGTTAGTTCCAGAAAATGTGTAAAAATACTCCAAATTGTGGACAAAAGATAAGAAAGTAGATATAAAACAAACATGGAACATCAAAAATTATTGATACGTTTGCAACGTATCATGCATCATAGATCTTGGGTATAAATTTAAATTTC
The DNA here is from genome assembly GCA_910589775.1 of Avena eriantha. Lineage (NCBI taxonomy): Eukaryota > Viridiplantae > Streptophyta > Magnoliopsida > Poales > Poaceae > Avena > Avena eriantha. The sequence goes on from OU342740.1 coordinate 441,807,862, forward strand.
TACATCCAAATATACCAGTAGCATTAGATCAAGATTTTTGGGCACATCTTTTAAATAGTAGCACCTCAGAAACTATTTCATCATAAGCATGCATCTCAAACAGTAAGGATCCATTATATGGTCATACCAAGTGACTATCAAATTAATTCTCAAGCACTGTAGTAATTCTACTTGGTGATGATCCATCATAGATCACTAAACATGGGGGGCTGATACGTCCATTTTGCATCACTATTCTATATCATAATTCACTGTTATTCATTGATATATTCATATTAAGAGGTGACACTTATGTAATTTCATCTGTTTTTGCATGGTTGATGACTTTTGGAGCATGGACCACTCCAGTCAGGATTCTGATGGAAAAGGTGCTGTTTGGAGGCAAAATTCGCGAAGATCAGAAAATCTGGGAAAATATATGGAAAATCCTATTTTTCCAGAAGACGAAGGAAGCCAGAAGGAGGAGTGGAGATGGGCCACAGGGGGCCCACACCACCCCTGGCGCGGGCAAGCCTAGGCCGCGCCACCAGGTGGTGTGGCCGCCCTGGCCTACCTCTGGCTCTCCCCTCTGGCATATATATTCCTCCTAAAACCCTAAGACTCGGGGAGCGACCACAGAAAGATTCTACCGCCTCTGCGGGGCGGAAAACACCGAGAGAGAAAGATTTCTCCGGCAGACAGATTTCTGCCAGGGGAATTCCTTCCCGGAGAGGGGAGATCGTCGCCATCAACACCACCATCAAGCTGGACTTCATCGGGATCATCATCATCATGACCACCATCATCATCACCACCATCATCATCAGCAGCACCCTCATCACCATCTCCATATTGCTGTACCAATTGTGTTGAATCTTGCATAGTTCTTAGGGGAAACTTTCCTGGTGTTGATTACTCTTTGTAGTTGATGCTATTGAGTGAACCATTGAATTATTGTTTATGTTCAGATTCTTATAAATCATTATTCCATCTCTTATTATGATCCATATGATGTCTTGTGAGTAGTTCGTTTTGTTCTTGAGGACATGGGAGAAGTCATGTTGTTAGTAGTGGAATTGTGTTGAGAAAGATACAATAGTTTGATATTTAATTTGTGGTGTACTTCTTCTAGTGGTGTCATGTGAACGTTGACTACATGAAACTTCACCTATATGGGCCTAGGGGAATGCATTGTGTATTTGGCTACTAATCGTAGGGGTTGTCGGAGTGATAGAAACCTGAACCCCCGTTAGGAAACCATTGCACAAGGGACATAATTGTCTTAGAGTTTAAAGTTGTGGTTAGGTTTCTACCTTAATTACTTTCTTGTACTTACGGATGTTTGCAAGGGGTATAATAACAAGTATGTATTAGTCCTAGGAAGGTCGGTACATTAGCACAGGTTCACCCACACAACACTTAGCAAGCTAAAGAAGATTAATCAACTATATGAAGCGAAAGTGCTTGACAGTCTTCCCGTGTGTCCTCGAGAACGTTTGGTTATCTTAAGTAATACAACCGACTTGTCCTTTGCTGAATAAAGGATTGGGCCACTTGCTGCATTTATTCCTACTGTCTTTTATTTACTCGCACATTGTTTACTTGCTTTATCAAAAACCCCTAAAAATCTGTTTGCTAAGTATTTGTAGAGAATTCCTGATCCATACCACTAGCCAGCACCTTCTGCTCCTTGTTGGGTTCGACACTCCTACTTATCGAAAATACTGCGATACACCCCCTATACTTGTGGGTCATCAGGGACAGCAGATAAAAACAGTTGTTCTTACCTAGCTATGCCTCAGACCAGCATCATAGGCCAAAGGAAATTCATAGGCACCATAGGCTAATATATCTAGCAGGAGTTTTCAACTCATCTTAGAATCAAGTCACTCTGGAACATAGGTAGAATAAAGCCAGTACTAGAATAAACCCCTGTGACCATTCCAAGGAAGGTGTCACGAGGATCTATTCTAACCAGACCAATCCTACACAGAGATTTCATAATCAAAATATTGTAGAAAGATATTCAAATCATCTTCCTAATGTAATAATTAGGAATCATATTCTTTTACATAAAAGAACTATCATCAGAGGTATCAATGGTAACTTCCCAGACAGCCAAATATATATTCCAGTACTAAAACTAGCTAACCATCACCACTAATTAGGTATTAGACTAGATCAGAGTCACAACTTCACCATTTGTACAATGACAGTCACCAAAATTAGATAATAATTTATCTTACAAAGCTATTAACAATTCCAAGCCCATAAATAGGCAATGGATTAGCACAGTATAATCACCATAAATACTCCTAAAGCGTTCAGTGTCCTCAATAATCAACACAGAGGGATAGAACCCTAACAACACAAATGAACCCTAACTAGGGTGTTCCTCACCATAATCACAAAGAGGACAACAAGAGAGGTAGAGGAAGAATAAGATGGGGAAACCAAAGCACTTACTCGTAGTACTCGCTAGAGTTTAGAAGAGGAAGCAGAAGGGCCGACGAGCACACACGGCGGCACAGGGAGCACCCGAGGGTGTTCCAACCCGCGCCAAGACATGGGGCAGCGGCCATAGCTACACGAGCAGCAACGACGACATCATAGGGCCACTAGAGCCGTGACACAACACCATGGGGCGGTGGAACCCCACATCATCGGCAACCACCAAACCCTAGGGTTTAGGGTGGAGTCAAGCTAGACGGGAGAGGGGTCCAAATCCAAATCGAACTAGACCAATCGATGGAGCGGCATCATCTACCCCATCATGCACCAGGGCGGTGGCCGGAGAGGCCTAGGGAGGCCGGAATAACGCGACAACGTCGTCGGCAGCACCACATCTCTGCGGGGGCGCGAGGGAGATGAGAGAACGCGTGAGAGAGAGAAGCGAGTCTACTGGGCCACTCATTCAGAGAGGGTTTGACCAGCCCAAATGGGCCAAGTTTGGGTTGGACCAGCCCAATGGGCTAGGTCCAGATTTGAAATAAAAATCTGAGTAATTTATCAAAAGACCAAAATACCCCTAGGACTGAAAAGGTTCTGAAAAATAAAATAAAAATCATAAAAATATAAATAAAATACCAATGAACTCACAAAAGTATCCTCTATTCAAAAATAATAATAGAGAGAATTTAGATAATTCAATTTAGAATTGTTATTATGGATGTATATACTCCTTTTAGAATTTTATAAAAATATACAAAACACATAAAATTGAATAAAATTCATTTTTAACATCCTAAAAGGGAGTACTATTATAGAAAAATACTAGTTTGTATTTTTCAAAAGTAAATCAAGTGTGATAAAAGTAAAGTCTTATTTCCTCAAAGGAATTTTAGTTAAATATTTAAAAGAGTTAAAAATTAAATGAATTCATTTTTAAACTCTTAGAATAATACTAGTTATCATAATAATACTAAATATAAAACTTATATGAATTTAATGGTTCTTGAGTAATACTTTTCTTTTTATTAATCAAAGAAAATAATAAATCTTTATAAGGTGGGTAAAACATGCAATTAAGAAAAGATAAACCATTGAATGACATTACTATGCATTGCATATTGCTTCTTTAAATATTTTCCTTACCGGGAAATAATGGTCTTCTGTAGAAACCAGAGCTCAAGGTTTGGTGGAAGTATCCGACTTCACTACCTTGCAGTCGCCAGGCAAGTTCATCACTTGCTCATGTCCTTTGAAGAGTCTTTATGAAAGTATTTGAAAATCATGTGTTATCACCAATGTTCTAAAAGAGACAGAAAATAAATATTTTCCCAAACAAATGAATGCTATTATCATCCTAAGTGATGATAAATACTAAGAATGACAATGGAATCTAGGATTCCAGTTGCCGAACAACTAGGGCTTAATAACCCATGACATCGGTGATTCTAGCACCATATAATACGCGTTAACCATGAGATTTGGAATGGGACGGAGAAGTCAGTTCTATCTTCTTCCTCTCGCATGTATCCGGATGCATAGGTCATGGCTGTTATCCTCGTAGCATGCATTAATTGGTAATTCATAGAGGATATGCAGCATATGGGTGGGAACCCTCAACGTCCCACAATAGTTCTGGCATCTGAATGGTCCATACCAACCATTGCTGTAATTCAAGATGTGGGCATGGCGTACACCAAGGGGACATGCGGGGTCGCGAAGGGGGAAGTGATTAGCTTGGATCACCTACTGGGCCCCACATCACGGAATTGTGGATGAGAAAGTACGCCCGGTTCTGCAACAAGGAGTTGATCTCTCATGGGTAAAGCAACGCACCTCTGCAAAGTGTAAGAACTGTAACTTGTTACTCCCTATTTCGGGAAGGATCTATGAACATGGCAGGAAAGAAACTCCATGAAGTTCTGGTCAACCTGTGAAGGCTGATGGGCATAGTTTTTGATAATAAAATCAATCTTTGAAGAAATGTTTACTAAAACTTCATAGTACCAAGGACTTATAGTCCGAGGTGGTAGTTAGATCATCAAACTTCCCACCTTGCATATAGTGAACTTGCTGGGTAAAGTTGTTACTCACTCTTTCCTTTGAACCCCTTGCTAGACTTTGAGGAACAGAAGGATGGCCAGGTGTACGCTACAGAAGTCCAAAATGATGTCTACTATGAAGAGTCAGACCTATCCGGTGGAATAGAAGGGGTGGACTACGCGATACACTATGGAGCTGAAGACAACGAGTCATGGTAGTTGTCAAGCTGGATCATAGTTACCTAGGATGAGCCGAGCAGCACGGAACCTATAGAATAAGCTGTTGAGCTCGCGTCTCTCTTATCGTTGTGTGTTTCATTTTTCCGCTGAACTTATTAAACAAGGTATATGGTTTGTAAGTTTGAATCACTTGAAGTCTCGAACTTCTAGTATTGTAATAATAATGAAGCGTGTATGTTTGTAATATGGACCCGCAATGTTTTTGTTGTACCACTCTAAGGGATGTGATATTTACGGAACGGTGTTCTGTGGATGTCATGTCAATGACTATAGTGTACTACACATGTAGTGGTATTCTAGGTCACCGTAGGGGGTGAATAGGTGTTTTAAAATTATTATGGTTTAGGCTCTAATAAATGTGTAATAAAACGTAATGTTTAATTTATCAAGCCAAAACCTATATCAACTAGGTTGAACTAAGTGCACCAACAACCTATGCTAAGCAAGACAAGCAACAAGGTGATAGCAAGATATAATACTTCAAGAAAGATGGCTATCACAATGTAAATTGCATAAGTAAAGGGCTCGGTTGAGAGATAACTGATGGACGCGGAGACGAGGATTTGTTTCCCGAAGTTCACTTCCAAAGAAGCTATGTCTCTGTTGGAGAGGTGCGGGGGCACAATGTGCTTCGAACACCACAAGTGGCTCACCTTGGGGTGTGGTGGCTCGATGCTCACCCAACACCACACAAGGCTTCACCCCAAGATGCGAAGGCACGCAACACACCGTCGCCACAAAAGGCTCACCCTATTCTCCCGTGATCTCGCCATAAAGGCCTACTCACATTCCACTATGGGACACTTGAGGGCGGTCACCGAACCCATACAAGGCTTGGGGAAAACTCCAATACTCAATTGGAGGGCTCCCAAGAAATGCCACAAAGGTTCCACAATTCCACAAAAGGCCAACAAGCTTGGGGAATCTCCACAACTCAATTGGAGGACCCAAGAACACACCACAACTCCACACAACCGTCTAGGGTTCCAAGAACCCATGAGAAACAAGCTCAAGAGCTTGAACTCACCGAATCTCTGAGGAGAACTCAAACCTATGCACCAAATGCAAGAGGCAAGTCCTTCTCTCTCAAATTCCACCAAAGCTACAAAAGCTATTGGGAGAATAAGAGAGGTGATATGTCGTAAACGTATCTATAATTTTTGATGTTCCATGCTTGTTTAGTATCTACTTTCTTATGTTTTGTCCACACTTTGGAGTATTTTTATACATTTTCTAGAACTAACCTGTTAACAAGATGCCACAATGCCAGTTGCCTATTTTCTGATGTTTTTGGTTTCAGAAAATCTAGTAAGGAAATATTCTCGGAATTGGACCGGACAAAAGCTAAAGTCAATATTTTACCCAAAGCAACACGGAGTCTAGAGGTGAGATGAAGTGGCGCACCAGGGTGGCCACACCTGGTGGCAACGCGGCCTAGGGGCACACCACCAGGGGGTGTGGGCCCCCTGGTGCTCCATCGACCTTGCCCTTATGCCTATAAAGACCTCTCGGGACGAAAACCCTAAGTACCCGATAAAAGACCCAAACAGAAATCCACGGAGGAGTTTGTAGCCGCCGCCATCTCGATCCCCAGATCGGGGGGATCCGAAGATCTTCCCGGCACCCTGCCGGAGGGGAGAGATCACCCTGGAGGCCTTCTTCATCACCATGACTGCCTCCGGTGTGATGCGTGAGTAGTTCATCCTTGGACTACGGGTCCATGTAGTAGCTATATGGTTGGTTCTCCTCCTTTGTGCTATCATGTTTAGATCTTGTGAGCTCCATTCATGATCAAGATCATCTATTTGTAATCTTACATGTTGTGTTTGCGGGGATCCGATGGATATTAAGATGCTATTTCAGATTGATCATTGATTCTTTCATGTCTATGTTATTTTTGATCTTGCATGCTTTCCGTTGTTAGTAGCTATCTTGGCCAAGTAGATGCTAGCAACTCCAAGAGGGAGTATTTATGCTCGAGAGTGGGTTCATGCCTCTAGTAATCTAGGGAAGTCACAGGAATCTCTAAGGTACTAGATGCCATATTGCTACTAGGGAGAAGAAAACAATCCTTTGTCCATGGGACAATCGTATTGTTTACTTTACACACTTTGCTTAATGCAATTATATGTTGCTTGCAACTTAATACTGGAGGGGGTTCGGATGATAACCTGAAGGTTGATTATTAGTCATAGATGCAGTTGGACTAAGGTCTATGTATAATGTTGTAATGCCCAATCAAATCTCATAGGAGTCAAGATGATTAGTATATGCATGTATAATTTCTCGAGTCTGTCACTTCCCCCACTGTAATTTGTTCACCCAACATGCCATCTATCTTAAGGAGAATCACCTCTAGTGAACTATGGACCCCGGTCCAATCTTTTACCATTGATATACCATCTACTATTTACTGTTTACTGTTTACTTTCTACAAGCAATTACTATCTTTAGCAAAACCGGTGAGATTGACAACCTCACTATAAGTTGGGGCAAAGTTATATGGTTGCATTGTGCAAGATTGACAACCTCACTATAAGTTGGGGCAAAGTTATATGGTTGCGTTGTGAGGTAACAACACCTTGGGGGTTTTTTCCTTGCTCCTACTGGTTCGATAACCTTGGCTTCATAACTGAGGGAAACTTGTTGTTGTGCTCATCATACCTTCCTCTTGGGGTTCCCAACGAGCTCAACGTATCTTGAGCCATCAAGCCTTTTTTTGGCGCCATTGCTAGGGATTCAAGTACATCTTCACAAGGAGAGTCCCTCACAACCATCTCTTTACTTTGTTTTTGTTTTGCTTAGTTTATTTTTGCTTTGTTTGCCTGTTTATTTTATCAAAAACACAAAACAAAATTAGCTGTACTAGTTTGCTTCTTAATATCAAAAACACAAAAAATTAGTTCTTTCTGTAGTTTTCACCTTGTTCTTAGCTCACCATGTTGATCCCTCAGATCACCCTGAAAGACCTTTCAGTAGGTAGTGGCTCCATAATTGGTAAAGATAATATTGTAGAATTCTTTAATCATGTTAGCAAGCATGAGGATAGGATAGATCCTTAGCAGAACTTGCTCCAAATTATGAAATTGTTGCAGCTTCTTTAGTTCACATGCTTGAAGCTAGGTTTGTTAACCTTAACCCCATAATGCAAGTAATGTTTCTTAAACTTAAAAATATTGAGGATATTGAAAAGAGAGATTTCATTCAATAAACTTTGCTTAAAGAATTCTATGATGTTGTTAAGGAAGCTAGAAAAGTCTTTGATCGTTTTAATATGCTAGGCTCATGTGTACATGTTATTGGTACACGAGAAAAGATGGACAAAACCAAACCTAAAAATGGAGAGGAAATTAAAATACCAATACCTTTTAAACTTGTAGGAATGCGTGATGTCTTAGAAAAGAATTTTGATTGGACCGTGCCTAAAAACCCGTTTGATGAAAATGGTGAACCCAAGAGTATTGAGAGAGGATCCTCTAGAACTTATTTGGATGAGATACATTGCCTTGTTGAAGATATTTTTGGTATTGATCTTAATGCTTCTTCATTTGAGAATACTTGAATATTGCTTCTTATGCCAAGCTCAAAGGCGTTAAAGAAAATCACTTATTGGGAGATAACCCAAATTTTTATTCAGTAAGTTTTTCTTTTGTTGAGTCTTGGAAGGTATTTCCTCAGTAATAACCTCTCCTTATCCTTTTTGTGTGTTTTTTGTACCAAGAATACCCTCTAATGAGAGAGAAGTAATACTTGGGAAAGTAGCTGTTCCGAAACACATTTTTTGTGCTTCACTGTAAAAATTTGTGAAAAATCTCTGTACGTCGGATTGAGCTGTAATATTTTGTGCTTCTGCCCCCAGGTTATTATATAACTTTCGTTAGTTTAACACTATTCGGTTTGAGCAACAGAAGGTCTTCGAAAAAATCGGTTTTTACCTGCTGGTCTGTTTTGACAGATTTCTGCCATTATTTGCATTTGCCTCTTAATCTCTTTCTCTTTGAGTTCTCTTTGATCACTTGAACTTTTAAAAGGAATTGCTACAGTATCTTGTGTTTTAATGGAAGTTTTGCTTGTGTTGAAACTGAACCCAAAGACTTATTATCTTGAGTGCACTAATGTTGCTAATGAAGATTGTGTGAAGTTTTGTATGAAGGAAATTTTAAAGTGTAGGGAAGAATAATGTGACAAGATGAAGTATGGACAAAAGATCAAGCTTGGAGATGCCACCCGTATCACCCCAAGAAATATTCAAGAAGTACAAGCATCAAAGCTTGGGGATGCCCAAGGCATCCCCTTCTTCATCAATAAAAATCTCAGGTTTTCTTCCAAACACTTCATTTTTATTGTTTCATGCACAATTGTATTATTCTTGGAGCGTCTTCGTTTTCTTTTTGGTTTTATTTTGCTTAGTTTGCTTAAATAAATTGGTTGAACCCCCGCATTCATACATAGTTTTAAATAAGTTGATTTGGATTGGAAAAGAGTAGGAAAGTTCATGCTTATAAGTGGTACAAAGGAGTCTTGTTTTGACTGTGGCCTATGTGGGGCCCCGGATTAATCCTACGAGAATCCCTGTTATGCATACAACCACGATCTCATGATCAGATAGTCATGGCACATAACCGACAAGTATCAAAGTAAACATCAAACACATAACGAATACCCGCCATACCTCATTTGCCATTATGGCTACATCGATCAACATCAGCGAAACTTCATCAAGCGTAGAGACTGAGTCATGCCTTAACCTACAGGCAGCTGACTAGGAGAATGTCCTAGATCGCATAGTCGCCACACCACCTTCTCCTTGAGATCTAGCCAAATTAATAGCCATGGACAGTGCCAGTGAGTACTTTGAATGTACTTGCAAACCACCTCAGGAAAAAAAATAACAAGAGGATATGCATTATGGCTGTGGTAGTAGGAGGGCTTTAAGAGAGGTTCTTTTCTCAAATAGTTTCTCTTGTAGATATAGCATCTACATAGCTTTGTTGAAAACTTTTGTAAAACATTTTGGAAATCTTTTTGAAAAGTTTGGAAAAACATCAGGACTGGGTCACCCATTGGTTCCCGTCTTCAGGTCGTCCCACGACCAAACCCCTTTCTCCTCCTTCTGACCATCCCATGGTCAAAACCTTTCTCCTTCACGACCATCCCATGGTCAAAACATTTCCAAAGCCATTTCTTTTCCGAAATCCTTTTTGAAATCAAAACCAGCACCGCCCTACAGCAACCTTCCTAACCGTCCATGACCGCGGACACGGCTATTCGAATAGATTTACACTCTGCAGAGGTTGTACACTTTACCCACACCATCCGGGTACACTACCCTGATCTTCAGCGACCGTGGGTCGAGTAACCGATCAAGACTCTCCGGATGCCCACTCTAGTATAAGTGCCTACCCTATGAGTGTTGTTCCCCTCAACACCGGGACGTCGGGTACCGAAGACCAACCGGAGCGCATATTGCACGTCCCACGTGCGTGCTTTCAATGAGGGGCTCATAGTAACGCGTGGTGGTTTGTAGACCCTTCGTTCCTTCTCCTGGTCGATGTCTCACATGGACCGTTTGTCCAGAGAAGGCCCACCCTATAGGGAGTTTCATCCCATGTAGTAGTTGCGAGGCAGCTTACACCAGAATAGACAAACATCAAATCCAGCCATGTCCCATTCCAAAGTAATGTGGTTGCACGGGTTAATTGTTCTAGCAAAACTGCAAAGAACCGGGTGCATTTTCGTAAACCTTTTTCCTCTAGCTTTCCTTTAGCATTTTGTAAAGCAAAACCTTTTTTTTCTCAACATCTCTTGGGAGGTCCCACCTCACCAAAGTTTTAACATAAAACATTTGCTAAAACTTTTTCGGGGTCTTCCCATCCTCTAGTTTTGCTTCGGCTAAAACGGGGTCTCCAAGGGGATATGGTGTATTACACCATCTACCATACTAGGGACAAGTAGGTGTCGTCAAGGTGGTTGTACTTAGTAGTACCCAAGGGTAATAGTTCGGAGGAGCCAAACCACTACCATATATATACGTCAACATATAGTAAACAATGCAGTTTTAATAAACAGCTGATAAAACATGCATAAGTAAAATAGTAGGACAAGGCTTATGAGCAAGAAGGTGGCTTGCCTGATGATCAACAATATGGAAAAATTTCCCTGGACTTCTTCTTTAGCTAATCAAAAATACCAATAATACCCACTTCGTCCGATCTCCGATAATATCGCATCTATCGTCGTCAAATAGCACATGCAAACAAGGGCACAATCAACATAAAGAAATACTAGCATCCATACATTGCAGAAAAATAGTGAACAATGCAAGATTACGATTCAGTAGGTTTTTGAGAGGATTGGATTTAGGAGATTGAGATGGCCTTGGTGAAGGGGATGAACACCCCTTATGGTTTATTGTCGAGGAACTACCTAAGAGGGGGTTTTGGACCAAGGGCATATTCTGTATGATACCATTGTAAAAACATGATACCAACAGATAGGTATTGACAAAATTAAACCAACAAAAGTGGTTTCACTATTTTATCAATTTCCGTGGATTTATAATGAAATTTCTAGTGGGAAATACTCTAGTTTTAGGAAATAAGTCACCAGAAAGGTTCTGGAACTCCAAAAATTATTTCCTTGAATGGTTATGTAGGGGCTGATATACTTGTTCCCTGAGAGTTGGAATCACTCCAAAATAATTACAAGAATTCCGCCAGGAATTCCCAAAGGCAGTTCTGGAGCTGTTTTGTCTTTTCCACCAGATTAAATCTACAGAGGATTTTGAGTGGATTCTAAGGGCACATGGTAGGTATTTATAATACCTTTCTGTAGAAATTGGAATAAACCTTTTTGGAGTTGCAGAGCTACTGTGGTGATTTTATTAGTGAACTAACTAAGCCTAGAACAGATTAATTGACAATAAATCAACTGTGGCTTAGAAAATTATGGGCTCCTAGATTTTGGTAGATGTTTTCCTTAAAGTGTTCTAGGAGTTGGAATTAGGCCAAACAGGCTATAGCTTGGTCCAGGGAATTTTCTAGAGGCAGAGGCAAGGTGATTTTGTTATTTTTGCTAAAGGTGGACCATAGCTCCACTTGGCATGAGACAAGGGACATGAGATAGGGACATGAGATAGGGACATGGGATACCTACCAGAGGCATTTTGTTTTACTCCAATTGGAGAAGTACAACTCACAAAAAGAATTTATTAGTGAAAAGGATACATCTGAGGGTTTAATTTACTAATAACATCCTAGTATTTGTAGTTACTTTCTATTCTGTATGTTGCACAAAACACATAAGAATATGGTAGGATTTATAAATAGACATTTCAAACAGTTTTACATTTTATTTGACAATTAAACGGACTAGCAGTTTTTAGATCTGGAAAAGAAAATGATTAAAAGAGAGAAGGATTAGTAGACGGGCCGGTTTCTGACGGAGCTGGGCCTTACTGGGTGGGATCCGGCCCACCCGGGGCGCGTTGAGCGGGAGGGAGCGTGCAACTCGCGTTTGAATCTGGCCGCGCAGGGCCCGTCGGTCAGCCTCACAGGGTCCCGAAGCGGTAAGGGGCGCTAGGAGCCATTGATCTGAAACGAGATGAACGGTGGTGAGTCATCGTCCTCCTCCGACGGAGGAAACAGGGCTAGGAAACCATAGCTCCACCGGAGAGGATGTGGATGACGTACATGAGGCTCGACGGCGACCGAGAGGTGGCGGGGGAGACGCAGCATCGCGCGAGGATCACGATGAAGGGCGACAGTGAAGGGTTTGGCCCCGAGAAGGTGCCTCGCGTGAAGGCGACCGAGGGAGCTTCACCGGAGCTCGGTGGGGCAGCCCACTTGAGCGTCGGAGACGACGGAGGGGTGGCAGGGATGATGTGGAAGACGACTGTGACTTCGGAGAGGGGCAGTGGAGGTGATTCTATTGTCGGAACAGGTCGCATGCACTCCACGCCGTCGGGCCTTGCGTCGGTACTCGCCGGAGCTGGCACCTGTGGTGCATGCATGAGTAGAGAAACATGGTTAGATAGCGGAGGACGAGAGGGTCGCAGTACAACGACATGCAGAGGAAAGGGGAGTGGAAGAGAGGTCTTATGGCCAGATCTTGACCAAGGACGAGAAGCTTGTCTTCTCTCTTGCTTGACCAGAGCAGGGAAGGGGAAGGGGAGCTCGGGGGAGGTGAGTGGGAGTGGTTGGGGGCAAATGAGCCAGGAGCTGGGGGCTGGGGTGGCCTGTGCCCTTTTATCTCTAGGGGAGAGGCTCACGGTGGACATAGTCCATTGCCAAGCTTGGAAGGGTGGTTGGCCAGGGATTGGCCAAGAGGGGTGGTGCTGGGGTGGTGTGTGGGGATTGAGCACGACCACAGAGAGAGAGGAGTGGTTGTTGCTACTTTTAATGTGCAAGATCTTTTGCAAGATATTGCATATCTCTCCCTCTCTCCTTCCAAGGGCAAAAGACAAGGAAGGGGTGTGCTACAGTAACTTAGCTACAGTGCACACGACCAAGACAGAGGTGTGCGGTGGTGGAGGCTTGCTGGTGAAGATTGATGAGGTTTTGATGGAGTTTTGGGTTCACAATTGATAAATTCTCAAATCTGCCATAAAGGATGATCAAGAGTTATGTCTTGATTTTTTATCTTGACCAATGGAGGTAAGGATGCTGGTAGAAGGGTAGGGTTAATAAGCATCTCTAGGATTTATTTGGGGATTTTTCAGAGGATTAGCAGTCCACTTAAATCCATTTATTCAGAAACTGTAGAAGTGAAATCTTGGAGTTCATTTGATATTTTTACATTGGACAAGGGGAGTTCTTGAGTTGTGATGGTGCCAAAGGTGAATACACACTTAGGGGAAATTTCCCAAGATTTATTGGGGCTTAAAACCATTTCTGCCATTTAAGAAAATAGGCAAAAAGAAATAATAAAACTCTTCAAAAATATTTATTTTTGAAGTGGGATGATAGGGTATGATATATAGGACACAAAAGTGCTTAGATTTTGGGAAGTGTTTTGGCAAGAACCAAACCTTCCTTTGGGAGAGGACTTTTGGAGATGTTGACTATTAAAGAGATTTATTAGATTTGGAGCCATAATAATTATGGAAAATATTTGATAAATCTTGATGATCAAGATAGATGATTTAGACACGTTGTAGCAAGCATTTTAAACCTTGGGATTGGAGAATCCAAGTTGATTTTGGTGAAATACCCTAGATTAAGGATCTAGGTTGATGTTAATTTCATACCATCAAAACATGGTTGTATCTTGGAGTTCAGATCTCCCCTTGGGGCATGGGGTAGATGAATGGATAGACCAAGTGGTGTACATCAACATGGTAGGGAGGTTTGATCTTGATATTGCTTGAGTTCACCAAGAATTGATTTCAAACTTTGAATAAAATAAGCCTGCCAAAGTAGATTATCAACTAGCCTTCAAAACCTTGTAGGTTTAAGAAGCACAAGGATCCAATTGGAATATGTGAAGTAGGTATTGATAGACCTATATGATTAGAACACAACCATGCAAATATTTGGTCCATAGAAGGTGGGATGGTAGTGTGAGCTTCTATCAAAGTAGGCATGTTGACTAGATTTGCAGGAATAGTTATTTTCTTGCCTGCAAAACGATCAAGAACAAGTGGGTTGGAGGATGATATAACCGAGGGAAAGAGTGGTCCTTGGTAGTCCTTAGGATGGTTAACAATATGGTTCATATGCATTTTAAAAATGCACAAGGGTTGAGAAAAGGAGGCATTCAAAAAGGTGATGTTGGGACAGATTCCAGACTTAGCCAAATTTGGCAGATTTAGGGTTTTTGACTAGAATGTGGGTGGTGATGATTTTTATGGGTTGTAAGGTACCAAAGCATCATCAAGAGGATGATGTTGAAGTGTAGATTGAGTAGAAAGGATCCTTGCTTGATACTGGTCTTCATTGACTAGGAAGCTTATAGAATTAGATCACTTCAGAGCTGATCTGGTTAAGGGTTTTAGATGATCACCTAGTATCTAGAGATTAGATCCAGATTGTATTCTTTCTTAGGGTTTGGTGAGTTTAAAGTATATTGATTCAACTGATGAGCTCCTAGAGTGGCTCATACTACTTCCTAAGTAAACAAGTCAAACAGCAGATCAAGGTAATTCATCAGACAGCACATCAAGGCAATTCATCTTATACACCAAGTAAATCCACTACTGGAGTTACCATCAAGCCTAGCTTGAGGTAAGGTTGAGGCATTTTGAAGGTTGGAGTTTGAACAAGGTAAGGTCCTTGGTATCTCTACCAAGATTAGAATTCAAAAGCTTTAGAAGGAGGTTTTGGGAAACCTGGAGATAAGAATGGTTGAAGGTTTTGTCTATAAAACATAAGGAGATTATATTATATATCTCTCCATAGTTTTGTCAATAGAAGCTACTAAAATAATTTTGGTTACATAGGCATCTTGGTTCATGTTTTGAAATGCCAGAACATTTGAGAATATATAAAATGAGCCAGGATAGTTTTGTTAAATAGCTTTTTGACAACAGATGTTGAGGTAAGGGGTATATCTTCTAATACACAATCATAAGCATAAGCATAGTCAAACAACAGGCAACCACTTCATCACTAAACAAGAAAAAGTTTTTGTTCCCCCTGATTTTTGCATTCTGGACAACTAATCAGGGTTGCTGAAATTGGGATGTTACAACCTAGACTTTATCATGTCATGTTTGATATATCTTTGACTTTATGCTTGGTGATTATTGTTGTAGCATTACTTGTTCCAAATATTTGATATTGCTTAATGTACCTTGAAAGAATCATGCGTTGTTTTAGCATACAAAAGCATAATATTGTGGTATTCTCCTTTGATGATTTATTTGGGTTGACTTGACGCATGCTCACACCATGTTAAGACTATGCCAGTCGCCATAGCCTCTATGATCCTTTAGTTTTTGACTTGTAATATCACTTTATGCTTTAATTAATAATGTTTTGTCACTTTGCATGATTATGGCCATTATTGCTCTCTTAGTTGGTCGCTCCTAGTCTTTTGCTAGCCTCCACATGTACCAAGTATGAGTTCCACTCATGCATCCAACTCCAAATAAAACCAAGTTGAGTCAACCATACCTACCTATTAGCATTATTGCAATTCCAAGTATATTCATGTTTTTATCTACCTTCCAAATTAAACTTGTTATGTGAAAATTAGTGATTAAAGCTCTCACAAACTTGATGGCACACTTTACTTTCTTGCACTTAATAAACTTGAACCATTGTGCCCATCTATGTTGCGTATATGCTTGCGCTATATAAGTTGTGAATTAGCAGAACCATGTTACCATGGGGAACGCTTTCAACATTGCACATTATTTAGTTGATATCATGTTCTTTTGCTTATGGATCCTGGCGGTGTGAAATAAAAGGGGAGCTTGTAAGCTCATGGAGTTTGTATATGTGTTAGAGAAATGCCTAGGCGGCTAGCCTAAGCCATGCCTAATAATGGTGGAAACTTGCAGCATAACCATAGTGAGAAATCTGTGAAGCATCCTCAATAAAAAAACCTATGCAAATAGCAAATAAAAAGATCGTTGAGATGCTCATTGTCTGTTGCCTTGTAATTTTTATATGGGATAGCTCATGTATCATGGGGCAAGGGGTACCCCATTGGCGGTTCTCTGTGATACACATGTACTTACAATAACAAGAACTTACTCGTGACTAAAGTTGAGTAGCATGACGTTCGGTACTCATAAGCAAGGGGCATGAGATTTTCAACTTATAACTTGTCAAGCATATCCTCATATTTGTTCACTTTAACCTTAATCACCTAAAGATGCTTATGATAGGGTCAATGAGAGCTGAAAGCTAATAAGCACCATAATTTATTGGAAGCTCTTTATGAAACTTGAATACCTGCTTCCTTCTATAAAGGGCCTTTCTTTTACTTTTATGTTGAGTCTCCATCTTCTATCTTTATGCACCTATTGAGAGAGCATAGTGTTCATTCTTAGTTTAATGTGCATTGTCCCAAAACTTGTTGATTGCTTCATAACTTTGGTATTGCTTGTTCTTAAATTATTTGTATCTAGTCACCCTTATGAACTTTAAGGTGTCCTAAGCATTTGTGTTTTGCTATATCACGAGGGGAAAGCTGAATACCATTCTCATTATGTTTTCTATATGTGAAACAAACAAACGTCTTTCAAAGCATTGTTATTCATGAATCTTTTGTTTGTACCTTTTCATGTTACAACATAGTTGTTATGTATTATTGTTAGAACTATATATTTCATTCTATGCTAAAGTACTATGATCCCAGCTATCAATGTTTTACAAATACTTTGATCAAGATTGTGATGGTGCATGTCACCTCAAAAATTATTCTTTTTTTATCGCTTACCTACTCTAGGACGAGAAGGAGTTAAGCTTAGGGATGTTGATACGTCGTAAATGTATCTATAATTTTTGATGTTTCATGCTTGTTTAGTATCTACTTTCTTATGTTTTGTCCACACTTTGGAGTATTTTTATACATTTTATGGAACTAACCTATTAACAAGATCCCACAGTGCCAATTGCCTGTTTTTGCTGTTTTTGGTTTCAGAAAAGCTAGTAAGGAAATATTCTCAGAATTAGACCGGACAAAAGCCAAAGTCAATATTTTACCCGAAGCAACACGGAGTCCAGAGGGGAGACGAAGTGGCACACCAGGGCGGCCACACCTGGTGGTGGCACGGCCTAGGGGGCACGCCACCAGGGGTGTGGGCCCCTGGTGCTCCATCGACCTTGCTGATACATTGGAAATGTATCTATAATTTTTGATGTTCCATGCTTGGTTTTATCTACTTTCTTATGTTTTGTCCACACTTTGGAGTACTTTTCATATGATTTCTTGGACTAACCTACTAACAAGATGCCACACTGCCAGTTGCCTGTTTTCTGCTGTTTTTGGTTCCAGGAAGTCAGAAAATCAATATTCTCAGAATTGGACGGGGCAAAAGCCAAAGTTCCTATTTTACCAGAAGACTCACGGAGCCAGAATACGAGACGGAGGAGGGCCAGGGCCTGGCCACACCCCCCCCCCCCAGGTGCAGGCTAGCCTTAACCACGCCACCAAGTGGTGTGGGTCCCCCTGGCACCCCCTCGGTCTCCCCTCTCGCCTATAAGAGCCTCCCGATACCAAAACCCTAAAACATCAAGCCTCTAGCCACGAAAAGTTCCGCAGCGCCACCGCCACCGAAGGGGAGATTCGGGGGACAGAAAGTCTCTGTTCCAGCACCCTGCCAGGACGGGGAAGTGCCCCCGGAACCATCTCCCGATCTCCACCACCATCTCCATCGCCGTTGCTGATTCCCATGATGAGGAGGGAGTAGTTCTCTCTCGAGGCTAAGGGTTCTACCGGTAGCTATGTGTTCATCTCTCTTCTATGCATGACCATATTGTGATCATGAGCTTGTAATCTATAGATTTACCTTGCTACTCAAGTGCTTTAATAGATCTCTGCTCTCCCCATGTGTGTGAAAGTGACAGCGTGCTCACCATGGTGGCACTTAGGCTAGAGATTACATATACTTGTTATGAGTTATATTTGGAGTTGGATGTCTTTATGAAATTGTGGTGTTTGTTGGACTCATCTAGTGCTCAAGGTGACAGTGTGGGGTTTTCTAGATGGGAAAGACTTACTTTGAGGTCTGCTGTTATAGCCCTACCATCGATTAGAGTGTCCAACCGGAGAGTAGTTAAGAGTAGTATCATAAAGAGAAGATATTTATATGAGAGTGTTCACTAGTGAAAGTATGATCCCTAGGCCTTGTTTCTAAGCATTGAAACACCGTTTGCTACTAGATCTGTTACATGTTTGCTTGCTTCCATCTTTATTTCAGTTTGCCTTTAGTCTTTTCCACGCCATCAAAGTATTTTCTAGTACCGTTATCTTATATCCATACCACTTGTATTTCACTATCTCTTCGCCGAACTAGTGCACCTATACACCTGACAAGTGTATTGGGTGTGTTGGGGACACAAGAGACTTCTTGTATCTTGATTGCAGGGTTGCTTGAGAGGGAATACCTTTGACCACTTCCTCCCTGAGTTCGATAAACCTTGGGTGATCCACTTAAGGAAAACTTGCTGCTGTTCTACAAACCTCTGCACTTGGAGTCCCAACAACTTTCTACAAGAATAGAAGTGTGTAGACATCAAGCTATTTTCTGGCGCCGTTGCCGGGGAGGTAAGGTAAAAGGTATTCACACCGGAGGATTAAAGAAGAAGAACCTCCCACGGCAAACGCCTATTTCCTGGTGTGAGTACTCGAAGTTTTTTCCTTTAGATTCTGCAATTTTGTCTTTTTGTTTCTTGTTTTCACTAGTTAGGCTTAATGGAAAACAACAACAAAATTAGAGAGCTTTATAGTATTTATCCTGAGTTTGGACATGAAGTGTTTGACAAGAAAATTAAAAAATCTATGGAACTTTATTTGCATGCTAATAGCAATGTTATTAGTATGAATTCTTTGAACACCATTATTGCTAATGCTATGGAAAATTCTAAGCTTGGGGAAGTTGGTTTTGATGAGCATGATCTTTTTAGTCCCCCAAGCACGGAGGAGAAAATTTACTTTGATGACACTATGCCTCCAATATATGATGATTACAATGATGAATATGATATTTTTAGTCCACCTACTATTGAGGAGAAAATTAATGATTATAGTATGCCTCCTATATTTGATGATTATGGTGATGAGAATAATAATGATAGCTATTTTGTTGAATTTGCTCCCACCACAATTAATAAGAATGATTATGCTTATGTGGAGAGTAATAATCATTTTATGCATGTGGCTCATGATAAGAATGTTTCATGTGATAGTTATATTGTTAATTTCATTCATGATGCTATTGAAAGTTATTATGAGAGAGGGAAACATGGTTCTATGCATCTCAACAATATTAAGTTTCCCCTCTTTATGTTGAAATTTTTGAAGTTGCACTTGTTTTGCCTTCCTATGCTTGTTGCTTTGTGCTTTCATGACTTGTTTCTTTACAAGATTCCTATGCATAGGAAGTGGGTTAGACTTAAATTTTCTTTGAATTTGCTTCTTGATGCTCTCTTTTACTTCAATTCATACTTCTTATGTGAGCATCTTCTCAAACTATCATGCCTAACTTAAAGGCGTTAAAGAAAAGTACTTATTGGGAGATAACCCAAAAGTTTTAGATGAGTCTTGGAAGTTATTACCTCTGTAATAACCGCTCCTTATCCTTTTTATTTGCTTTTTGTGCCAAGAATAACCTCTAATGAGAGAGAAGTAATGATTGGGAAAGTTGATGTCCCGAAACAGATTTCTATGCTTCACCGTAAACATTCATGAGAGAGCTCTGTATGTCGGATTGAGCTGTAATTTTTTGTGCTTCTGCCCCAGGTTGTTATCTAACTTTCGTTAGATCAACACTTTTTTATTTGAGCAACAGAAGGTCTTCGAAAAAATTCGTCTTTACCTGCTGGTCTGTTTTGACAGATTTATGCCATTTTCTGCATTTGCTTCTTGTTGGTTCCTTTTTGAGTTCTTTTGGGGAATTGAGATTTTTGAGGGAAGTTCTACAGTAGCTAGTGTTCTAATGGAAGTTTATTTGGTGTTAGAACTGAACCTTAAGACTTATTTATCTTAAGTGCACTAATGTTGCTAATGAGATTGTGTGAAGTTTTGTATGAAGGAAAAATTTCAGGTGAATGGAAGGAATGAGTAATGAGATGAAGGATGGACTAAAGCTCAAGCTTGGGGATGCCACGCGTGTCACCCCAATAAATATCCAAGAAGTACAAGCGTCAAAGCTTGGGGATGCCCAAGGCATCCCCTCCTTCATCAATAAAAATCTCAGGTTCTCTTCCAAACACTTCGTTTTTATTGTTTCATGCACAGTTGTGTTGTTCTTGGAGCGTCTTTGTTTTCGTTTTTAGTTTTAGTTTGCTTGGTTTGCTTAGTTTGCTTGAATAAGTTGGTTGGATCCCAACACACTTCTTTTGTAGAGAGACACGCTCTGTTTTCATTTCCTAGAACACTCTAGTTTTCATTCTTATTGTTCTATGAGTGTTCTCTTTTGCTAGCACCGTTTTTAGCCTTAGTTTTCTCGTGCTTTCAGCTTAGAACTTTTTTCTTCTTTGTGGATTTGTGACACAAGCTCACGGATCTTTATTTATTATCATCTTTGTGAGTTGTTTCAAATAGTTTGGTTTGGATTGGAAAAGAGTAGGAAACTTCATGCTTAAGTGGTAAAGAGAGCTTGTTTTTGACTGTGGCCTATGCTTTGTCATGCCATGCTTGATATTGTTTTGGCTTTATGCTTAGTATTCTTTGCTGTAGCATGACTTTTTATAAACAATTGAGATTGCTTAATGTGCCTTGGATGAATCATGCGTTGTTTTAGCATATTAAAGCATAGTATAGTGGTATTCTCTTTTGATGCTTTATTTGGGTTGACTTGGCGCATGCTCACACCATGTTATGACTATCTCAAGTCACCATAGCCTTTATGATCCTTTAGTTTTCAACTTGTAGTATCACTTTATGCTTTGATCAATGATGTTTTGTCGCTCTGCATGATTATGGCCATTATTGCTCTCTTAGTTTGTCGCTCCTAGTCTTTTGCTAGCCTCCACAACCAAGTATGAGTTCCACTCATGCATCCAACTCCCTAAACCAACTTATTCCAAAGAGTCCACCATACCTACCTACTAGCTTATGCTATTCCAAGTATATTCATGCTTTTGTTTACCTTCCACTTGTTATGAGAAAACTAGTGATTAAAGCTCTCACGAACTTGATGGCACACTTTACTTTATTGCCTCTAATAAACTTGAACCATTGGGTCCTTCTTTGTTGCGTATATGCTTGCGCTTTATAAGTTGAAATTAGCAGAACCATGTTTCATGGGGAACGCTTTCAACATTGCACTTGTACTTTGTACCCCGTTGATATCATGTTCTTTTGCTTACGGATCCCGGCGGTGTGAAATAAAAGTGGAACTTGTAAGATCATGGAGTTTGTATGTGTGTTAGAGAAATGCCTGGGCCGCTAGCCTAAACCATGCCTAATCATGGTGGAAACTTTCAGCATCACCATAATGAGCAATCTATGAAGCATCCTCAATAAAAACCTATGCAAATAGCAAATAAAAAGATCGCTGAGATGCTCATTGTCTGCTTGCCTTGTCATTTTGATTATGGGAAAGCTCCCGTATCATGTGCAAGGGGTACCTCGTTGGCGGTTCTTAATGATACACATATACTTACAATGATAAGAGCTTACTCGTGACTGAAGTTGAGTAGCATGAGGATCGGTCTTCGTAAGTAAGGGGCATGAGATTTCGGTTTATAACTTGTCAAGCATATCCTCTTAGTTGTGTCACTTTAACCTTAATCACCTTCAAGATGCTTATGATAGGGGCAATGAGAGCTGAAAGCTACAAGTACCATAATTTTTGGAAGCTCTTTATGAGACTTGAATCCCTACTTCCTTTTACAAAAGGCCTTTCTTCCACCATTATATTGAGTCTCCACCTTCTATCTTTATGCACCTACTTTGAGAGCATAGTGGCCATTCTTAGTTCTATGTGCATTGTCCCAAGACTAGTTGATTGATGCATAACTTGTTATTGCTTGTTTTAAACTATTGTATCTAGTCACTCTTATGAACTTTGAAGGTGTCCTATGCATTTATATTTGCTTCTCTATTGAGGGACAAGCTGAATACTATTATGCTATGTTTTCTTTATGTGAAACAAACAAACGTCTTGCAAAGCATTGTTATTCATGAATCTTTTGTTTGTGCCTTTTCATGTTGCATCATAGTTTCTTTGCTTATTGATAGAACTTTGTCTTTCATGTTAAGATTGAAGTACTATGATCCCAGCTTTGAATGTTTTGCAATTACTTTGATCAAGTCATTGATGGTGCATGTCACCTCAAAAATTATTCTTTCTTTTTATCACTTACCTACTCGAGGACGAGCAGGAGTTAAGCTTGGGGATGTTGATACATTGCAAATGTATCTATAATTTTTGATGTTCCATGCTTGGTTTTATCTACTTTCTTATGTTTTGTCCACACTTTGGAGTACTTTTCATATGATTTATTGGACTAACCTATTAACAAGATGCCCCAGTGCCAGTTCCCTGTTTTCTGCTGTTTTTGGTTCCAGGAAGTCAGAAAATCAATATTCTCGGAATTGGACGGGACAAAAGCCGAAGTTCCTATTTTACCGGAAGACTCACGGAGCCAGAATACGAGACGGAGGAGGGCTAGGGCCTGCCCCCCCCCAGGCATGTGCTAGCCTTACCCACGCCACCAGGTGGTGTGGGGCCCCCTAGCACCCCCTTGGTCTCCCCTCTCGCCTATAAGAGCCTCCCGATACCAAAACCCTAAAACATCAAGTCTCTAGCCACGAAAAGTTCTACAGCGCCGCCGCCACCGAAGGGGAGATTCGGGGGACAGAAAGTCTCTGTTCCGGCACCCTGCCGGGACGGGGAAGTGCCCCCGGAGCCATATCCATCGATCTCCACCACCATCTCCATCGCCATTGCTGATTCCCATGATGA
Source organism: Avena eriantha (assembly GCA_910589775.1). Lineage (NCBI taxonomy): Eukaryota > Viridiplantae > Streptophyta > Magnoliopsida > Poales > Poaceae > Avena > Avena eriantha. Next base: position 441,831,154 of record OU342740.1, read on the forward strand.
GGAGGGAGTAGTTCTCTCTTGAGGCTAAGGGTTCTACCGGTAGCTATGTGTTCATCTCTCTCTCTCTATGCATGATCATATTGTGATCATGAGCTTGTAATCTATAGATCTACCTAGCTACTCAAGCGCTTTAATAGATCTCTGCTCTCCCCATGTGTGTGAAAGTGACAGCGTGCTCACCATGGTGGCACTTAGGCTAGAGATTACATATACTTGTTATGAGTTATATTTGGAGTTGGATGTCTTTATGAAATTGTGGTGTTTGTTGGACTCATCTAGTGCTCAAGGTGACAGTGTGGGGTTTTCTAGATGGGAAAGACTTACTTTGAGGTGTGTTGTTATAGCCCTACCATCGATTAGAGTGTCCAACCGGAGAGTAGTTAAGATTAGTATCATAAAGAGAAGATATGTATATGAGAGTGTTTACTAGTGAAAGTATGATCCCTAGGCCTTGTTTCTAAGCATTGAAACACCGTTTGCTACTAGATCTGTTACATGTTTTCTTGCTTCCTTCTTTATTTCAGTTTGTCTTTAGTCTTTTCCACGCCATCCAGTTATTTTCTATCACCGCTACCACTTATAATTATCCATACCACTTGTATTTCACTATCTCTTCGCCAAACTAGTGCACCTATACACCTGACAAGTGTATTGGGTGTGTTGGGGACACAAGAGACTTCTTGTATCTTGATTGCAGGGTTGCTTGAGAGGGAATACCTTTGACCACTTCCTCCCTGAGTTCGATAAACCTTGGGTGATCCACTTAAGGGAAAACTTGTTGATGTTCTACAAACCTCTGCACTTGGAGGCCCAACAACTGTTTACAAGAATAGAAGTGCGTAGACATCACTTGCCCTTCCTCCTATAAAGACATCTCGGTACGAAAACCCTAAGTACCCGATAAAAGACCCAAACAGAAATCCACGGAAGAGTCTGTAGCCGCCGCCATCTCGATCCCCAGATCGGGGGGATCCGAAGCTCTTCCTGGCACCCTGCGGGAGGGGAGAGATCACCCTGGAGGCCTTCTTCATCACCATGACTATGGGATCCTCGGATTATTCATCCGAGAAAGCCCTGTTATGCATATTTCCATGTTCCCATGATCAGTGAGCCATGGAACATAACCGACAAGTATCATTACAACATCCGAAACATAACGAATTACAAGGCTTACATAAATGCCATTATGGCTACACCATCTTTAACAGCGGAACATCAACACGCGCAGAGCCCAATCGTGCCTCAACCTACAGGCAGCTGATTGGGAAGACGGCCTAGCTCGCTGGACATCACCTAAATCTTCCGAAGCTGAAACTCTGAAAGTCTGGCCAAGTAAATAGCCAGGGACACAGCCGTGAGTACTTTTGAATGTACTTGCAAACCACCAGGATAAGAAATAAGGAAATGCAAGTCTGGCTATGGCGAGATAGCTTTATCTGGAATTGTTTTTGAAACATCCTAGACTACCTCTTGTAGTTATGGCATCTCCATATCTTTGTTGCAAAAGAGTTTTGAAAACATGCCTTTGTTTTATAAGACATCTCCCTATCTTTGTTGAAAAATAGTTTTGAAAATGGTTTTGTAGTAAAAACCCTTTTTAAACCTCTTCGACCACCTCGGGTCAAAACCAAGCTTTCGAACTCGGTTTCCCCTGGAACCTTCGTCCACTTCGTACTTGTTTCCCAAACAAGCACAATTTGGGTACTCCTAGCCAACACCTTTACAACCGTCCTTGACCGTGGACACGACTATTCGACTAGGTTATACTCTACAGAGTTTGCGCACTTTCCCCACAAGAATCAATACATCCGCCATGATACAACCACGGCCCACTACCACTGTAGATGGGGGTCCGGATAATCAAACCTAACTTTTCGCTTGTCTACCCTAGCAAAGGCATGCTCTTCCTTTTGGGTTTGTTCTCCCCGGCAACGAGTATGTGGCTCCCAACCATAGTCCTGCCTTCCGTACACGCGCATACCCAAGCCGCAACGTGGCGTATACCTTAAATCTGGTGACTCCACTTCCTTCCGTACTCCAAGTCATACCGTCCGCGGGAGACCCAATTGTTGCACCGGCCTCTTGCCAGTTCAGTCTCACTCTTGCCGAAACAAGCAACAGGCTTCAAATCCGAGATCTGGTAGCGCCTGCCCGAAATTCTAGGGATCTCCCTATAAGCAAGGTAGGAGTTGCCTCGGCTAATGCAGACAAACTACGAGTTAAACCTAGCACCTGGGGTAATGTGGTTGCACTGATAAAAATTGTTCCAGTAAAGGCGTAGAACATCCCATCACATTCTCATTGCTCATCATCACCATTTCTTTCGTTAAAACACCCGCTAGGAACGATGCCTTTCCCCAAGGGTTTTACAAAAACAGTTTTGAAACCTTGGTAGTGGGATAACTCCCCAAAATATTTTATTTTCTCAAAACCAGGGTTTTCCAATGATGTAGGATGCTAACCATCACACTCTCGATCTAAAGGGATAAAATGGTAGGTACATCGGGGTGGTGCCTCGAAGGACACAAAGTCATAACTTGGAGGAGCCAAGCTACTATCGCAGTATTTGTAAAGCAAGACATGTAGGTATATAATGCAATTTTATAAAGAGGGTACAAATAGGTAAAAGAGAGTAGGACATATATCAGGGTTCAGGAGTGGTGGCTTGTCTGTGGTCTGCAATAAGTCCCTAGACTTCTTTAGATAACCAGAATATCCAATAGAATAATGATAAGAAGTCCCTTTCTCCTTGTCGTCAGACACTCACACTATCGTCGTCATCGGGTACACATGCAAGCAGACAATCCCACAATCAATACAAGGCATTCATGCATCAAACCATACAGCAAACAAGCATACGGAATACTATTGAACTTGGTAGGTTTTGGAGGAGTTGGGTATTGATAGTGGATTTACTAAATTGCTATTTGTAGTGTTTTCCATTTGGAAGATAGTTGTCAAGGCTAGATATCATGAACTTGGATTAGGGTTCTGAGGTCAGTAGGCTACCAAAGGGTAACTGTTGTATCCTCAGATAGGTCTTGCCAAGACAAAACAACTACAAGTGGTTTCACTTGAATATCAATTTCCTAGATTTAATTATGATTTCTATAGTGGAATAAACTTCTAGTTTAAGGAAATAATTCACCAGAACTGATCTGGAGCTCCAAAATTATTTCCTTTGGTGATTAAGTAGTGTTTGGTCTACTGAACCACCTAGAGCTGGAATCAAGTCAAAATAATTACTAGAATGCCCTCAGGAAAATCCCAAAGGCAGTTATGTCTAGTTTTTTATTTTTCACCAGACTGGTTCTACGGAAGCTATTGAGTTGGTTCCAAGGGCATGTGATAGGCATTTATAATACCTTTCTTTAGAAATTGGATTCAATCCTTTTGGAGTTGTCAAACTCTTGGAGTGATTAATTTAGTGAAAATACCCATTGCAGAAGTATTTAATTCACTAAATTTCAGGCAGAGCTCAATAAATTCTGGTCTGCTGAGGTTTGATAAATATTGATAAAATGAGGTACTGGTAGGTGGAATCAGGTCATTACCACATTTGGTTTGACCTAGAGAATTTATCCAAGGCAGATTAAGGCTACTTTTGTTATTTTTGTTAAAGACACACTTCTGTTCACCTTGGCATAAGGCCTATGCTAGGTGATAGGTATATCAAATACCTCTCAGAAGAGCTTTGGTTCATCTAAAATGGAGGTGTAAAACTCCCTGAGGAATTTAATTAGCGCAAAGTATACTCGGCAGCAGAATAAATACCAGCAAATAATGGAATTTATTTTGTTCTTGGGGTTGCCTCTGCATGTTTGAGAAAACACCAGGGAACAACCAGAAATTTAGATCTTGAAAAAATATGGTGATTTCCATTTTTATTTGGATTTAATCCTAGCAGGAAGTTTTCTAGAAATAATAGATAAGCTAAAAAGAAAAGGGAAGGATGATGCAGTGGGCCGGATCTGGGGAGGTACTGGGCCGTAGGGGGAGAATCGGCCAACGGCGGTCAGCGAGGCGCGCGGGAGCCAACGCTCAAACCTAGCAAGCGGGGCCCGCTGTCAGCGTGCGAGGGGGCATAGGGGGTATAGGCGAGTGCTGGCCATCAGATCTAGTGCAGATCGACGGCCCAGGTGCTTCTCCTTCCTCTATCTGGACCCGACAGAGAAGGAACCCTAGGGCGGCGCCGGTGAGGTCAGGGTGCTCACCAGAGGGTCGGGGAGGGGCTGGAAGACGGCGAAGACAACACGGTGCTTGACGGCGGTCCCGGCGATGGGCAGCAGTGGTGGTTTCCACAACTAGAACCGGCTCGCACGAGAACATCCGAGGCGAGCTCGTCGGGGCTTCACCGGCGAGGGCAAAGGAGGCGGTCCTGGACTAGAAAAGAACCACGGTCATGTACAAAAGTAAGATGGGACCTCAGGGGTGTGACATGTAGAGGGAGATGCAGAGGGGAGGGGAGGCCCTACTCAATTTCTTGAGAAGGCCGAAGCTACTCCTTCTCCTTCCTTCGGACAGCACAGAGCAGGGGAGAGGGAGGGAGTGCTGGTGGAGGTGAGTGGGAGGGGAGAGGAGGCAAATGCGGGGCAGTGGCTCACCGGGGGAGACCTCTGGCCTATATACCAAGAAGGGAGGGGTAGATGATGTAAATGACCATTTAGGACAAGGGGGAGAGGATTGCTGGCCAAGCATTGGTCCAGGGGACGGTGGGGAGGGGTAGGATTGGTATTGGGTCGTGTTGGATCAGAGAGGGAGGAGGTGGCAGCTGTGGTAATTAAGTAGGGTTAAATCCTTGTAAGATCTTGTTCTCTCTCTCTCTCTCTCTCTCTCTCTCTCTCTTTCTACTAGTACAAGGGCAAAATGGGAAGGGTTGAGGTGGTGCTATAGTGCTGGTCGACCAGGGGTGTGTCCTGGTGCTGAGGATAAGCATTGAGCAAGCTTGATGAAGTTTGAAAGTGGTTTGAGAAATGGCCTTGCTTAGTTGGCAATATTGATCCAATTGATGGTTATGAAGGAAGTCCAAAAACTTACATTGGACCAGAGGAGAAAATGGTACTGGTAGATAGATGAGGTCATGGTATACTCCTAGGATTTATTTGAGATTTTTACAAGGGGTTTTAGTCCTCATAGATCAATTTATTCAAAAAGGACAGAAGTGGGTTCTAGAAAATCATTTGATATTTTTACATAGGACAATGGTGGATTTTGATTTGCGAGGGTCCCAAATGTGAATACACACTTAGGGGAATTTTCCCAAGATTTATTGGGGATTAAGAGTATTTAAAACAATTATTATTCAAATTCAGCCATTTAAGGAAATGGGCAAAAAGAAATAATAATGCTTCTAAAAAATAATTATTCTTGAGATGGAAGGATAGGGTATGAAATATGGAACTCACATGATCCAAAATTTAGAGAGGTGTTTTGGCAAAAACCAGACTTTCTTTTATGGAGGGAGTTTTGGAGATTTTGACTTGTAAAGGAATTAAATAGTTTTGGGGCCATAATAATTATGGATAATTATTGATAAATCTTGATGATTAATATGGAGGGTGTAGACAAGGTGTAGCAAGCATTTGCAGCCTTGTGGAAGGAAATCTAACTTGAATTTGGTGGAATACCCTAGATTAGGGATCTAGGGAGGTGTTAATTTCATACCACCAAAACATGCTTGCATCTGGGAGCTCAGAGCTCACCTTGGTGCAAGGGATAGATGGATAGGTATACTAGGTTATATAGATGATCATGGCAGAAGAAGTTTGGATTAAAAGTATTTGAGGTGATCTAGAAGTGATGGCAAACTTTGTTGAAATTAAGGCTGCCAGGCAAAATGAGTCATGAGGCCTTATAAACCAAGTGGGTTTAAGCAGCACAGAGATCCACTTGGGGCAAGTGAAGTAGTTTTTGATAGACCTCAACGAGTAGATCACAACCATGCAGAGAGTTTGTCCATAGGAGGTTGTATGAGGGTGTGAGCTTCTACCCAAGTAGGCATGATGACTAGATTTGCAGGAAAAGTTAGTTTCTTGCCTGCAAAACCATCAAGGATGAGTGGGTTAGATGAGGATCTAACCAAGGGAAGAAGTGGGACTTGGTAGTACTTAGGAGGGTTAACAAGATGGTTTAGGTGCATTTCCAACAATGCACACGGTTTGAGTAAAGGAAGCATTCAAAAAGGTGATGTTGGAACAAAGTCCAGACATAGCCAAATTTGGCAGTTTTGAGGATTTTGACTAGAGTATGAGAGGGAAGGTTCCTGGAGGGGTTGCAAGGTATCAGAGCATCAACAAGTGGGTGATGTTGAAGTGTAGAGTGAGTAGCAGGGATCCATGCTTGATATGGGTCCTCATGGACATGGAAGCTTCTACAATGGAGATCTTCAGAAATGATCCAGTTAAAGGTTTTAGATGATCACTTAGTACCTAGTGAGTTGATCTTGCTTAGGATGTGGGGAAAGGGAGATCTATTGATCCTAGTGATGGGCTCCTAAAGTAACTCATACTACTTCCTAGGCAAACAAGTCAAACAGCAGATCAGATCAACTTATCAGATAGCATATCAAGGCAACTCATCTTATAAACTATCCAACTACTACTAGGGTTACCATCAAGCTTAGCTTGAGGTAAGGTTGGGGCATTTTGGAGAGGTTGAGTTTTGAATAAGAGGAGAGTCCTTGGTATCTCTACCAAGAGTAGAATTCAAATGCTTTTGAAAGGAGGTTTTGGTAAAGCTAGAGATAAGATTAGTTGAGGGTTCTGTCTTGAAAACATAAGGAGGTTATATTATATATCTCTCCATAGTTTTGTAAATAGAAGCTACTAAAATAGTTTCGGTGGCATAAGCATCTTGGCTCAGGTTTTGAAATGCCAGAATGTTTGAGAATATGTAAAATGAGCCAGGATAGTTTTTGGTAAATAGCCTTTGTCAACTGAGGGTGGGGTAAGGTGTATCATAAGATACACACTCATAAGTATAAGCACAGACAAACAACAAGCAAGCACTGCACCAATGCACAAGAAAAAGTTTTTGTTTCCCTCTGATTTTTGCATTCAGGACCACTAATCAGGGTTGCTGAAATTGGGATGTTACAATGACTGCCTCCCGTGTGATGTGTGAGTAGTTCATCCCTGGACTACAGGTCCATGTAGAAGCTAGATGGTTGGTTCTCCTTCTTTGTGCTATCATGTTTAGATCTTGTGATCTCCATTCATGATCAAGATCATCTATTTTTAATCTTACATGTTGTGTTTGTAGGGATCCGATGGATATTGAGATGCTATTTCAGATTGATTATTGATTCTATCATGTCTATGTTATTTGTGATCTTGCATGTTTTCCGTTGTTAGTAGCTATCCTGACCAAGTAGATGCTAGCAACTCCAAGAGGGAGTATTTATGCTCGATAGTGAGTTCATGCCTCTAGTAATCTGGGGAATTGACAGGAATCTCTAAGGTACTAGATGTGTTGTTGCTGCTAGGGAGAAAACAGCAATCCTTTGTCCATGGGACAATCGTATTGTTTACTTTACACACTTTGCTTAATGCAATTATCTGTTGCTTGCAACTTAATACTGGAGGGGCTTCGGATGATAACCTGAAGGTGGATTATTAGTCATAGATGCAGTTGGATTACGGTCTATGTATAATGTTGTAATGTCCAATCAAATCTCATAGGAGTCAAGATGATTAGTATATGCATGTATGCTTTCTCGAGTCTGTCAATTTCCCCGCTGTAATTTGTTCACCCAACATGCCTTCTATCTTAAGGAGAATCACCTCTAGTGAACTATGGACCCTGGTCCATTCTTTTACCATTGATATACCATCTACTATTTATTGTTTACTGTTTACTTTCTGCAAGCAATTAATATCTTCCACACAATATCTTTAATCCTTTGTTTTCAGCAAAACCGGTGAGATTGACAACCTCACTTTAAGTTGGGGCAAAGTTCTTTGGTTGTGTTGTGAAGGATTCCAAGTTGGTAACAACACCTTGGGGTTGTTTCCTTGCTCCTACTGGTTCGATAACCTTGGTTTCATAACTGAGGGAAACTTGTTGTTGTGCTCATCATACCTTCCTCTTGGGGTTTCCAATGAGCTCAACGTATCCTGAGCCATCAAGAGGAAGAACATAAGAGGAGAACACAAAACTCTCCAAGATCTAGATCCCAAGGATTCCTTCACAAAGAAGGTATTTGGTTTGGTGGGGTTGTAGATCTAGATCTCCTCTCTCAAATCCCTCAAAAAGATGCAAGAATCATAGGAGGCGGAAGGGGAGAGGACAAGCTCTTCAAGCTCAATAATGGAGGAGAGAGAGAGAAGGGCAAAAACCAAGAAGAACAACTTTACCCCCGAAGGGGAAGGGGAGCTCATTTTAAAGGGCTCCCCGATCTGCCCATTACTCTCAGTTTCGCGCACTACCGGTAGTACCGGTGGGTGGCCGGTACTACCGGTGACACCCAGCCAACGGTCCAAAAACGAGGTGCAAACAAACACAAAAAAGATCATGGCCGGTACTACCGGTCGTCCACCGGAACTTCTGGCGGGGATGGTAGTACCGCCTGAAATACTTATCCAAGTTCCATCAAATATGCACACCAAGACAGAGAGGTTACTGGACCAAAATCGAGGTTGTCGGAAGTTGGGCCGGAATTAACACCGGTACTACCGGCGGCAAAAATGCCCAGCGGTACTACCGATGGCCCGCCAAAACTACCCGTCATGAAAACTTCATAAACCAGAAATGCAATACCTTTTGTAACCAAACTCCAAACGATATGAAACCAATTTTGTTGGAAAGATAACAATGTGTAGAATCCAACAATCACCAAAGGAAAAAATACCATGAATATATATGTGAGATATATCCCAAGGTGTGGAGATGGGAAAACCCACAAGACCAAACACGCAATAAGATATGCAAGGGGAATTCGTTTTTTATGAACTAGAGCTTGTTATGAAAATAACCACAAACTCTAGATCCTCACATGGACAAGAACCAAAAAACAACCAAGAAAGATGATGCTACAAAGGTTTGATCTCTCTCCAAAAGATACAAATGAGTCACCTACTCGAGAACCCCTCTTGATACTATGGTTGTCTGTCCTAAACCTGGTCTCCCAACACTACAAGAGACCGGTAAAATAGAAACCCTATCAAGATCATACCTTTGCCTTGAGCATCCCACTTGAGCTTGATGTAGACGATCTTGTCACCTTCAAGATGAAACACCTTTCTTGATTGCTCTTGCTTGATGAAGACTTGTGAATGGCTCCCCCATGCTCCATGGGGAAACCTCTTCTTTGACCTTGTCTTCATCACTCCATGAACACCGAGGATGGCAAGCTCCAAGCATGAGATCTTCTAGAGATGGCGCAACCATGAGCTTGCACATCAATTCTCGATGATGATGTCTTGATGATAGCCATGAGGAACTCCATATCCTTCTTCTTCTTCGAGACATACTTGATCTTCTTCTTCTATTTGATTCCAATAGGCACAAAACCCTTGGACATTGCTTCTTCTTTTTCATCCTTGAAACCAACACATGGTCCAAAGCGATGTCAATGGACAAACCTACAAGTGAACTCAATTTTCACATTAGTCCATAGGGTTTGTCATTAATTACCAAAACCACACATGGGGGCATACATGCCCTTTCACCAGTGTCTCAAGACTTTGAGCATATCCCGTCATCTTTATGACGTGTTCGTTCACAGAGTTGTGCTCCTCCATTTTAGCGCTAAAGAACTTTTCCGAGATCTCATATCTCTCGGCACGAATTTGGTCCCCAAACATAGTTCTGAGTTCCTCCACTATGACATCAGGATCAGTAAGTTAAAAACACTTTTGGAGCTTGGGATCCAAGGATTGGAGCATTGCACACCGCACAAGAGTGTAGTCATCAAACTTTGTGTCATACACATTGCGCTCTTCCTGAGTAGCGGTTTCTACAGGGGAGTCACCTAACGGACCATCAAGTACATAGGACCTTTTTATGCACGTGAGGATAATCCTAAAATTGCGGTGCCAGTTGGTGAAGTTAGACCCATTGTCTAGTAGCTTTTTTTCTCAAGGAATGCATTGAAATTGAATGCAGGGGGTGCCATGATCTACAAAGTATTTGCAAAGACTATTTAGACTAGGTTTATGACAGATAGAGTTCAAGCTAATTCAAAATTACTTATGTGAATTCCCACTCAAAATGACATCCCTCTAGTCATTTTAGTGATTACATGAACCAAATTCACTATGCCACGGTTGATCATCACGAGTGGTGGCGCAGCTCCAATGGAGAGCATTGTATGGGTCATCATATCTCCATATGACTCGTGCTTTACCTTTCGGTTCATGTTCCGAGGCCATGTTTGTACATGCTAGGCTCGTCAAGTAAGAACCTTAGTATTCACGTGTGTAAAACTATCTTGCACTCGTTGTATGTGAACGTAGAATCTATCACACCCGATCATCACATGGTCCTTCGAGACGGCGAACTTTATTAATGGTGCATACTAAGGAAGAACATGTTATTATCTTGATATTTAGTGGGACAAATCATCTTATAGTGCTACCAAGGCAATCAAATACTACCTAGGTGATTAAATCAACGCAAAATAAGATGCATTAAAGGATAAACATCACATGCATATAATGTGATATGATATGGTCCTTCTCACATTCGAGCTCCATCTCGTGCGTCATGGCATGATCTCCATCATTCTACCGGCCTGTCACCAAGGTCCATGGCGCCACCATCAAGGTTGTTCTCCACTAATCTAATTACATGGATTTCCATTTTCCGGCACGCAGGCCATAAAATAAAATAACAACCATATGGCTCCTGTCGGTTGTTTTATAATAAAACACAATGCATACAATAACATTTGTATCATAGATCATATCACATCACATGCCCCTACAAAAAAAAGTTAGCCACCTCTAATTTATTTTTGAATATTTTACGCGGTTGTGGGCTTTCCATGATAGAACCGTTCTACCTACGAACTTCAGTCACAACAGTGACAACCAAGTTATTAAGCAGACTGTTGTAAATTAGATATCAACTATAGGGGAGAGACACACACCCGCTAGCCACTTATGCAAAACAAATTGCATGTCAAGCGTGGAATAGGTCTCATGTGCGAGGACATGTAAAGTTTGTCCGGGCCACCTCATCCCACTATGACACCAATATCCAAAATACAAGAGATTTGCAATAACAAGACTTATCAACGCCCAACCTCCATGTGTTCTCACCGTACAAAGCATATACGCATAAACTTGGCTTTGATACCATGATGGGGTTCATTGCATAGAAAAAAAAATCCTACGGTTTGCAACTGCCAACATCGTATCTAGGCGATACTTTGTAACGGTCATAGATGGACTCACCCTCATATACCATAAGCGGGATAACAATCCCACAAACAAACATGGTTGATGTAGATGGTACATGACCTTCCTCAAGGACGTCCAAACGATTAGCGCCCCGGACGGGCTGCGCCTCCGTAATCGGTCACACGTTTGGTGTGTCGACGACTCCCGATCTCTTGCTCTAGCCGGGCAGCATAAGTAGCGGATCCCCATGAACTCCAACAGCCATATGCCATGGTAGTGGTGGCTGAGGGGAAGTTTTAGAGCAGGGCTTCGCCAAGCACCTTTTCTAGTGGCAATGGACAAGGCAAGCAAGGGGGAGAAGATGCCAACCTTGGGGGATATGAGAGAGCTTGTGAGAGAGTGTGTGGAGAGGAGGAGGAGGCCACCTCCTTTTATAGGCACCATGGGGCTCCCCCCTTCCCTCCTCTCATTCAATATCCATTAAAGCACGTTAATTCTCTTAGAGGTATATCCATTAAAGCACTTTAATTCCCTTAAAGGTCTTTCCATTAAAGCATTTTAATTCCATTTTAATGCGACTACATTTAATGAACACTTCATTTAATGAGTACTCCATTTAATGAACACTTCATTTAATGAACACACTAACATTTTGATCCCTTGCTTTGTTTCGATACCCCGAAACTATTTCGGCAGATTCGACAGAACATTTTTCTATGATGTCCATTGACTTCCCATGTGTTCCCTATCCACTCAAACACATCGGTTAATCTTAAGTGTGTCTCCCTACGGGTTCGAGAACTATGTAGACATGATCGATACTTTCTCCGATCAATAATCATTAGCGGGACCTGGAGATCCATAACGACTCCCACTAGTTCCATGAAAATCAGATGGTCATATGAATCTCTTTCGCTACAATCAAATTACTTTTGTCTCGTGATATATTACTTGTCCGAGATTCGATCACTCGGTATCATCCATACCTTGTTTAATCTCGTTCTCGACAAGTACTCTTTTTCTCGTTCCTGTGATATGACATTCTAGTGATCAAATCACTTGCTTGCAACATTATGTCAATGTGATATCACTAAGAGGGCCCTGAGTATATCTCTCCATCATCCGGATGGAAAAATCCCAATCTTGATCCACGAGCCTCAACTGACACTTTCCAAATACCTGACGACACCTTTATAATCACCCTGTGGAGTATGAAGAGGAGTACAACTCCAAAGTTGCAGAGGAAGGAGAAGCCATAGATGAAGGATCCGGGGAACACTCTCCCAAAGCGCAGGATGACATGGACGTCGGAGACAATCCCGAGGTCCAGATGTCCGAAAGTAATGATTAGAGCTTGACTCCGGGAAACGGACCCAAAGCCGTCTTTGCTACCGGTGCTGCCAAGAAGGCAAAGAAGAAGAACAAGAAGAGATAGACCCCGGCAAAAGACCCTCTCACAGAGGAGGTAATCGCTGAGGAATATGAAGAAGACTCGGATGGAGAGCTTATCCCAGAAGAGCCGAAAAAAGAAGCATCGGTGGATGGACACGTGATCACTGAAGGTGTGCGTAAGCTCGTCGATGCCGCATTAACCACACCTATCCCTACAGCTGTAGAACTTACTGCAGATGAGCTGGACGAAAGGGCCCAGGCCCTAGAAGCGTGTCGTCAACAACTCCTCGATGAAGCCAAAAACATCGAGGTGGAGAAGAAACGCATGTCAACCAAGGAATATATGTCTCGGTTGCATCAGAAGACACGGAAGCGTCACATCAATGATGACCAATTCCCACGTGTTTGTGCCGTCCTTTTTGGGGACGAGATGGGGAAGCCACGGAAAGACAGCAATGGAGATTGGGTATACCCAACCCCAGTACAAAATACTGTGGCAGCCCGAGAAATTCTATCGGCTAATCCAGGACCAGAGGAGATCCGTTTGGGTATCAAGCTACTCAACAAGGGACTGGAGCAGCAGAAGGTCGCCCTGTCCGGAAGTCAAAAACTGGTCTCAGATTCTGACCAATGTCGCACGGATCCGGCATGGGCTGACGTAAGATCCCATTACGTTCGGGCGTAGTACCATCACCCCGAACGGAGGGAAGACAATTATTCAAGAACCGGATCGTCGGGACAGCATCGTAGAGCTACACATAACTGGAGCAATGTCGCTCCAGCAGCCGAGAAAGATGCGATCGCTGTACTGAATCCGAGGAACCCTCCCCGACGAGAATTCAACGATCGAAAGGGAGAAGATAAGGAGAAATGTCGGGAGGAGGATCGTTAGAGAATGCCACTTCCTAGACATGAGAGCCGTCCGGCTGAGCCTCACCATGGTGAGAACGATGGACGAAGGAACGACGGAAACTATGCTGGAACAAGCCGGTAGGGGGCTCGTCGTAGTCAAGAACCTCCCTGGAACCGGAATAATGACGCTCCGGACGGAGACCGGCGATCAGCCGGAAACAATTCAGCTGCCCCACCCCATCCACCAGGCAGTTATCACAACGGCCCCTAGGGAGGCCAAGGAGGACGACATGGCAGAGGAGGTGGTGGCAGAAGCCGAAGTCCGGCTCCAAGGCACCACAACCATAGCCGACATTCGGGACGATCTCTATCCCTGAACGACGCAAGACACAGGATCAACTCCAACATAGAGGCTCGGTGCTATGAAAACGATGACGTGTACATGGGCCCAAAGTGCTTCGGACCACGCATCAGAGCTACAAAATTCCTGGAAGGATTTGCTATCTCAAGACATATCCAAGCCTACGACGGCATTGCTCGGCCAGACACCTGGTTACAGGACTTCTTCCAAGCTTGCTGCATCGCTAAGGGCGGAAACAGCCTGGTCGCAACCCGATATCTCCCACTTATGTTGCGGAAGACGGCATGATCATGGCTCAATGAACTTCCGGCGAACACCATCCATAACTGGTATGATTTGCAAAGTGCGTTCTTTCGGAATTTCGAAGGCACGTATCGAAGGCCCTGTACGGTTGGAGACCTACAGCGTTGCACCTAGAAAGCCGGAGAAACTTGCCGGGATTACCTCGGACGATGGATCGACACCAAGAACTCCTGTGAAGGAGTAAATGATCAAACCGCGATTGAAGCTTTCATCGCAGGTCTCCCAATTGGTTTACTGCGCCATCGCTTGAAGTGTGACAAGGTTACTGATCTGGGAGAGATGATAGAAACAGCGAGCAAGTATGCAGATGCTGACGATGACGCAAAGGGATTACTCAATGTCCTGGCTGTGCCTCAGTCGGCAAAAACAACCAAAGCAACAAGCTCAGAAGCGCAAAAATACCTCAGAAGAAAAACCCAACGCGGAGACAGTAGTGGTCATTACTGTTTCCGGGTCTGGAGGACGTGGCGGAGGCCGCGGGCGTGGCCGTGGGACGTCAAGGGTCCAAGGTAGAGGAGAGCAACAACCAGGCAAAACCTACACTTGGGCCGACATTGCTAATAACCCATGTGTGCATCACTTAGACGCCAATGGGGGCTCGTCCCACACCAACGTTGAATGTCGTTTTAATGACGACATCAAGAGAGATGATACCGCGGGCTACAAATCTAAGCGAAAGAAGGGAAAGAAAAATCCCGAAAAATACAAGGAGACCAAGGAAGATTCCAACATGGAGGAAGCTGATGCTTCAAATCCCAAGCCGGAAGGGAAGAAAACTTTTCCCACTAAGAAGGACACTTACGTCACCTTCCTCGGATCTCAACCAGCAAAGGTCAAGAAAGCAGTTCTCCACGAGCTCAATGCAACAGTTCCGGTTGTCCCTCAATATTTGGACTGGTCGGACGTGGCAATCACATTTGACCGTGCTGATCATCCGCCTAAGCTACACAGGCGAGGAAAATACGCCTTAATCGTCAATCCACTTATTGACGGTTATGGTTTCTCCAAGACCCTCATGGACGGTGGTAGCAGCATCAATATTCTCTATGTCGAAACGCTACGCCGGATGAAGATCTCGGAAACAAATCTGAACCATAGCTCTGTGATCTTTCACGGAGTTGTCCCAGGAAGACAAGCTAATTCCCTAGGAGAGATCACTTTGGATGTTACTTTTGGAACTCCAAAGAATTATCGGACGGAGGCACTTTCCTTCGAAGTAGTCTCGTTCAAGAGCCCATACTACGCTATATTCGGACATCCGGCTTACTGGGCTTTTATGGCTCGTCCATGTTACATTTACAATATGATGAAAATTCCAGGTCCCAACGGCGTGATCACCATCAGGGGAGACCTGAAGAAGGCGCGGGAGTGCGAGGATGGAAATGTCGCCTTTGCCGAAGCCGTGCTACATGCCCAGGAATACCAGGAGATCAAGAAGAGCATAGATCCGTCCGAGATGCCCGCAACAAAGAAGGAGGTCACAAAGCCAAATCCGGAGTTCAAGGCATCAGAAGAGACGAAGCTGACGCCGTTGAAGGATGATGACCCCTCCAAGGTGACCTAGATAGGCGTAGGCCTAAGTGGCGCATAGGAAAGTGCGCTCATCAAGTTCCTCCAAGCAAATCAAGATATCTTCGCATGGCAGCCATCTGACATGACCAGAGTACCTAGGGAACTAGCTGAGCACTCTCTAAATGTAAACCCGAATGCTAAACCCGTCAAACAGTCCTTACGACGGTTTGGCGATGAAAAGCGTAAGGCAATAGCTAAGGAACTAGCGCGGCTCGAGTTAGTCGGATTCATAGAAGAGGTCATCCATACTAATTGGTCGGCCAACCCTGTAATGGTCCCTAAAAAGGACACCACTGATTTAAGGATGTGTGTTGATTATACTGCCTTGAACAAGGCTTGTCCAAAAGATCCATTCGCAATACCTAGAATTGATCAAGTTATCGATTCTACGGCAGGCTCGGAACTCCTCTGTTTTCTCGACGCATATTCCGGTTATCACGAAATCCGGATGAAGGAATCTGACAAAGTCAAAACTTCATTCATAACCCCCTTCAGAACCTTCTGTTTTGTTACGATGCCCTTTGGGCTGAAGAACGCAATAGCTACGTACCAGCGCACGATGCAGTGTTGCCTCCATGACCAACTCGAACGCAATGTACATGCATACGTGGATGATATCGCGGCCATGTCCAAAAATAAGGAAACGTTGATTTCCGACTTAGAGGAGACGTTCGCCAATCTACGAAAATACAACATCATGCTTAACCCGAAGAAATGCTTCTTTGGAATACCAGCCGGAAAATTGTTAGGTTTCATCGTGTCTCAAAGAGGCATAGAGGTGAACCGGGACAAAATCAAGGCTATTCTCAATATTTCCAGGCCAACTCGCCTGAAGGACGTACAAAGGTTAACTGGTTGCATTGCTGCGGTCAGTCGATTTGTAAGCCGGCTTGGTGAAAGAGCCGCACCATTATACAAACTCCTAAAGAAGACCAAGGATTTTGTATGGACTGATGAAGCTGAAGCTGCACTACAAGATCTGAAAAGAGTACTCTCATCTGCTCCTATCCTTGCAGCACCGGAACCTCAAGAACCGATGTTGCTTTACATTGCTGCGACAAATAAGGTTGTCAGTATCGTCATGGTGGTGGAGAGACCAGAGGAAAATCAGGAACACCTGGTGCAGCGTCCGACGTACTTTGTTAGCGAGGTCTTGACAGAGTCCAAACAGCGGTATCCGCATTACTAAAAGTTGGCTTACGGTATTTTTCTAGCATCTCGTAAGCTACGACATTATTTTTAGGACCATCCAATTACCGTGGTGAGCAAAGCTCCCATGAGAGATATAATCAATAATAGCGACGCCACTGGACGCGACACCAAATGGGGAATAGAGCTCTCAACTTTCGACATTGAGTATAAACCTCGGACAGCAATCAAATCCCAGATCCTTGCTGACTTTGTCGCTGATTGGACAGAGACCAAGGAGAACATGGTCCTCCCTAAGTCGGAATATTGGACCCTCTTTTTCGATGGGTCTCAGGCTCGAGGGGGCTCGAGGGCTGGCGTGGTGCTCAAATCACCCCAAGGAGATAAACTTTTATACGTGTTGCAGATCCACTTCACAGCGACAAACAACATTACCGAGTATGAAGCACTGCTGCATGGAATCCGGATTGCTAAGGATATTGGCATCCGACGTTTGATGTGTTACGGAGATTCGGATCTTGTTGCTCAGCAAGTCTCGGATATTTGTAATGCAAATAAACACATGGCAGCATATAAAGCTATCGTGGATGATCTATCTAAATCGTTTGAAGGGTTTGAAGTTCAACACATCCCTCGAGCAGAAATGAGGAAGCAGATGCACTATCTCGTATAGGCTCTGCGCGGAAAGAGGTCCCGGATGGCGCATTTTTAGAGCACCTCAAAGTTCCCTCGACAAAGGGAGTAGATGAGGAATATCCGACCAAATCCGACTCACCTTTGATAGCAGTTCTGGCTGTAATTCCCAGCTGGACTCAACCCTACCTCGATTACTTGGTAGATGGCAAATTACCCAAAGACGAGGTGCTAAGCCGGCAGATTATCCGACGGGCAAAAGCCTATACTATTGTTAAAGGTGAGCTCCATAAACAGAGTGTTTCTGGGGGTTTTCAGCGTTGTGTATCTCCGGAAGGAGTAGAAATCTTAAGGGAAATCCACGAAGGCGAGTCTGGTCACCACGCTGCAGCGAAATCTTTAGTGGCAAAAGCTTTTCGACATGGATTTTTCTGGCTTACAGCTCAGGCAGATGCCGAACGATTAGTCAAGACATGCAAAGGCTGCCAAAAGTACGCCAAGCAAGCTCATGTTCTGGCTGATCAGCTGCGAACAATCCCTATAACATGGCCATTTGCAGTCTGGGGGCTTGATATGGTAGGACCATTTAAACAAGCTCCAAGTGGATTTACTCACCTCTTAGTGATGGTGGATAAATTCACCAAATGGATCGAGGCTAAACCTGTCACTAGTTGTGATGGAGCAACAGCCAAAATATTTGTTGAGGATGTTATAATCCGGTATGGTTATCCGCATAGCATTATCATGGACAACAGGAGTAACTTCTCTATGGGAGAATTGGCTGAATTTTGCGACGAGCAAAATATCCAGCTTGACATTGCGTCAGTCGCACATCCACAGGCTAACGGACAAGTCGAATGAGCTAATGGTTTAATCTTACAAGGCCTGAAGCCAAGACTCGAAGCACCACTACGACGTGCTGCGGGGGCTTGGGCAGAGGAATTACCCTCTGTAATTTGGACTTTACGAACAACTCTGAACAGGTCAACAGGATACACACCTTTCTTCTTGGTCTATGGCGTAGAAGTAGTTCTTCCTAGTGATTTAATTCATACTTCTCCTAGAGTGGCCGCATATATGGACGAGGATGCTGAGATTTCTCGACAAAATGATCTCGACTTAGTCGAAGAAGTTCGCGTCATTGCTGAAATGAGATCTACAGCCTATCAGCAGAAGTTACGCAAGTATCATAGCCAGAGAGTCCAAAACAGATCTTTCAATAAAGGTGATTTGGTTCTCCAGCTTGTGCAACAAAGAAATCACAAACTTTCCCCGGTATGGGAAGGGCCCTTTTTAGTTAGTCGAGTATTGCACAATGGATCATACTACTTAACTCACATGAGGCCAGTCAAAGAAAGACCTGCTACTAAGAAGAGAAAGAGAGCTACAGGCAGTACAAATCCGGATGAGTTAGACAGACCGTGGAATATTGCTCAGCTACGTCCCTTTTATTCTTAGTTTATCCTTCTTTGTAAATCATATATGTACATGTTCTTTGAGAAATAAAAGTCTTGGTTGCCTCAAGTTTTTCTGAGAAGTTTTTACCATCTTATTTCCTAATGATCATGCCATAGTCAAAAATCCCAGAATGCTTGAAAGTACTTTATGCTCATGTTCGTTCTGGTTTAGATTTCCGATTTTAAAACTGTTGGGTTCGTAGCATGGAAAACAAAAAAAATTCTACCGCAAGAACGAACAAAACCCAGATCTAATCTAGATAAAAGCCAAGATCTAATCTATTAGACATGTGCAACGAGATAGATCTGTACTAACCCTTGTAGACCCGAAAGCATTACGAGATTGGATCTCGTGGTTGATGTAGTCGATCACTTGCCGATCTCAAGATCGAGTGGACGATCCTTCCGGCGCCGCGTTTCGGCAGTGCTTCCGCAGTCGGTCACACGTGCGGAGTCGAAGCAGACCTTCCTCTCCCCGTTCCAGCGAGCAGCGGAGGTAGTAGATCTCTCCACGTAATCCCAGTAGCACGTCGGCGTGGTGGTGGTGGTGGAGTAGAGGATTCTGCAGGGCTTCGCCTAAGCCTGAGCAGAAGGAAGGAGGAGGAGAGAGGCGGCTAGGGGCAAGAGTGGAGGAGCAAGGGAGGGTGGCGCCTCCACCCCTCTATATATAGAGGGAGGGGTGCGGCCTAGGGTTCCCACCCCTAGGCCCACCCCCTAGGGCTGGCGCACAAGGGAGCTTCGGGGGAGAGTCCTTCCCCCCCAAGTTTCCCTTTTAAATTTCCCTTTATCCTTTTATCCTTTCTTGGTTTTCAAGTAAACTCCAAAAAATCTTCTAGAACCTTCCGGAACATCCCGAAACCTTCTAGAATCTCCATATAAATACTCCGGAACATTTCCTAACTTAGAAAATGATCTCCATTATATGAATCTTATTCTCCGGACAATTCCGGATCTCCTCGTGATGTCTCAAATCCAATCCGGGACTCCGAACAACATTCGGTCTCCAACGCATATTCCATATCTACCTAACCAGCATCGAACCTTAAGTGTGTCACCCTACGGTTCGTGAATATGTAGACATGATGGAGACACCTCTCCGATCAATAACCATCAGCGGGATCTGGAGATCCATAACGGCTCCCACATACTCAACGATGACTTCGTGATCGATAGAACCATTAACATACGAAACCAATTCCCTTTGTCACGCGATACTCTACTTATCCAAGGTTTGATCGTCGGTATCCCCATACCTAGTTCTACCTCGTTACTGACAAGTACTCTTTACTCGTTCCATGATATGTCATCCCTTGTGACCTAGTCACATGCTTGCAAGCTAACTAGATGACATTCCACCGAGAGGGCCTAGAGCATATCTATCTGTCATATGGATGGACAAATCCCAATCTTGGTCCATGCGCTTCAACACATACTTTCAGAATACCCAACGACACCTTTATGACCACCCAGTTACGAAGTGGTGTTTGATGCCATCAAAGTACCCATCCGGTGATGGTGATTAACATAACCTCATGGTCGAAGGATTAGGTTACTATGCATTTGAAATCTTGTAGCAATACGAACTTAATGACTTGATATTATGCTACACTAACTACGGGTGTGTGTCCATCACATCATTCTCCTAATGATATAACCTTGTTATTAATGACATCCAATGTCCATGACCAGGAAACCATGATCATCTATTAATCAACAAGCTAGTTCAACAAGAGGCTTACTAGGGACTCTTTTACGTTTACAAAACACACATGTATTAGCGTTTCCTTATAATACAATTATAGCATGGGATGTAAACAATTGTCATAAACACAAAGATATAATAATAACCACTTTTATTATTGCCTCTTGGGCATATCTCCAACAGTCTCCCACTTGCACCAGAGTCAATAATCTAGATTACATGGTAATATACCTAACACCCATGGCGTTCTGGTGTTGGTCATGCTTTTCCCTAGGGAGAGGTTTAGTCAACGGATCTGCCACATTCAGATCAGTGTGTACTTTGCAAATCTTTATGTCACCATCTTGGACATACTCGCGAATAGCATGGAAACATAGTTTGATGTGCTTCAGCTTGTTATGTGACCTTGGCTCCTGTGCATTAGCTATGGCACCTGTGTTGTCACAGTAGATGGCCATCGGGTCCAATGCACTAGGAACCATGCCAAGTTCAGTAATGAACTCCTTCATCCATATGGCTTCTTGTGCAGCCTCCGAAGCAGCTATGTATTCCGATTTAGTTGAAGATTTCGCCACAACGCTTTGCTTTGCACTCCTCCAGCTCACTGCAGCACCATTCAAAATAAATACGTATCCCGACTGTGACTTCGAGTCATCCGGATCGGTGTTCCAACTAGCATCGGTGTAACCATTTACAACAAGCTGTTCATCCACCTCCATAAGAAAGAACCATATCCTTAGTCCTCTTTAGGTATTTTAGGATATTCTTGACCGCTGTCCAGTGTTCCATTCCAGGATCACTTTGATATCTGCTAGTCAAACTAACAGCATGTGCTATATCCGGTCTTGTACACAGCATGGCATACATGATAGAACCTATGGCCGAGGCAAAGGGAATATTATTCATCTTTTCTCTATCTTCTGCCGTAGCTGGACTTTGAGTCTTACTCAAGGTCTTACCTGACAACATGGGCACGAACCCTTTCTTGCTCTCTTCCATTCTAAACTTCTTTAGAACTTTGTCTAAGTATGTACTTTGTGAAAGCGCTATTAGGCGTCTTGATCTATCTCTTTAAATCTTGATGCCTAGAATATATGCCGCTTCGCCAAGATCCTTCATTGAAAAACTATTATTCAAATAGGCTTTGACACTATTAAGAAGTTCTATATCATTCCCAATCAACAATATGTCATCTACATATAGTACTAGGAATGCTACAGAGCTCCCACTCACTTTCTTGTAAATGCAAGCTTCTCCATAAGTTTGTATAAATCCAAAGTTTTTGATTACTTTATCAAAACGTTGATTCCAATTCCGGGATGCTTGCTTCAGTCCATAAATGGAGCGCTGAAGTTTGAATACCTTGTCAGCATCACAAGGATCAAAAAAACCCTTGGGTTGTACCATATACAACTCTTCCTCAATGTCACCATTAAGGAACGCCATTTTGACATCCATCTGCCAAATCTCATAATCAAAATATGCAGCAATTGCTAACAAAATCCTCACAGACTTTAGCTTCGCTACTGGTGAGAATGTCTCATCATAGTCAACTCCTTGAATTTGTCGGAACCCTTTCGCGACAAGTCGAGCTTTATAGACGGTAACATTACCATCAGCATCTGTTTTTCTCTTGAAAATCCATTTGTTCTCGACAGCCTTACGGCCATCCGGTAAGTCCACCAAAGTCCACACTTGGTTTTCGTACATGGATCCCATTTCGGGTTTCATGGCTTCTAGCCATTTGTCGGAATCTGGGCTCACCATAGCTTCTTCATACGTCACAGGGTCATCAGCGTTGTCCACCAACATGACGTTCAAGGCAGAGTCATACCAATCAGGAGTGGTACGAACCCTCGTTGACCTGCGAGGTTCAGCAGTAACTTCATTCGAAGTTTCATGATCACCATCATTAGCTTCCTCCCCAATTGGTGCAGGCGGCACAAAAACATCTTCCGGTGCTGCGCTACTCTCAAATCCGAGAGAAGGTTCGATAACCTCATCGAGTTCTACTTTCCTTCCAGTCACTTCCTTCAAGAGAAACTCCTTCTCAAGAAAGGATCCATTCTTGGCAACGAAAACTTTGCCTTCGGATCTATGATAGAAGGTATACCCAATTGTTGCTTTAGGGTATCCTATGAAGACGCATTTCTCCGCTTTGGGTTCAAGCTTATCAGGTTGTAACGTCTTTACATATGCTTCGCAACCCCAAACTTTAAGGAACGACAACTTAGGTTTCTTACCAAACCACAATTCATACGGTGTCGTTTCAACGGATTTAGATGGTGCTCTATTTAAAGTGAATGCGGCTGTCTCTAATGCATAGCCCCAAAATGATATCGGTAAATCTATAAGAGACATCATAGACCGAACCATATCTAAGAGAGTTCGATTACGACGTTCGGACACACCATTACGCTGTGGTGTTCCCGGCGGTGTCAACTGCGAAAGTATTCCACATTTCTTTAAATGCATGCTAAACTCATAACTTAGATATTCACCTCCGCGGTCAGAACGCAGAAACTTAATCTTCTTGTTACGATGACTTTCCACTTCACTTTGAAATTCCTTAAACTTCTCGAAAGTTTCGGACTTATGTTTCATAAAGTAGACATACTCATATCTACTTAAGTCATCCGTGAAAGTGAGAACATAACGATATCCACCACACGATACTACACTCATTGGACCGCATACATCGGTATGTATTATTTCCAATAAGTCTGTAGCTCGCTCCATCATTCCAGAGAATGGAGTCTTAGTCATTTTTCCCATTAGACATGCTTCGCATCTTTCAAGTGATTCAAAATCAAGTGATTCAAGAAGTCCATCAGAATGGAGTTTCTTCATACGCTTCACTCCAATGTGACCAAGACGACAGTGCCACATGTATGTAGAATTATCATTCAATTTTGTTCGTTTAGCATCTATGTTGTGAACATGTGTATCACTACTATCGAGATTCAGTAAGAATAAACCATTCATCTCAGGTGCATTACCATAAAAGATATTACTCATATAAATCGAACAACCTTTATTCTCGGACTTAAAAGAGTAACCGTCTCGCAATACACAAGATCCAGATATAATGTTCATGCTTAACGCAGGCACCAAATAACAATTATTCAAATTTAAAACTAATCCCGAAGGTAGATGTAGAGGGAGTGTGCCGACGGCGATCACATCAACCTTGGAGCCATTTCCAATGCGCATCGTCACCTTGTCTCTCGCCAGTCTTCGCTTATTCCGCAGCTCCTGTTTCGAGTTACAAATATGAGCAACCGAACCAGTATCAAATACCCAGGCACTACTACGATTACTAGTAAGATACACATCAATAACATATCTATCAAATATACCTTTCTTCTTGATGTTGCCATTCTTCAGATCCGCCAGGTACTTGGGGCAGTTACGCTTCCAGTGACCAGCACCCTTGCAGTAGAAGCATTCAGTTTCAGGCTTGGGACCAGCCTTGGGCTTCTTAGCAGGTGCGGCAGCTTTCTTGCTGTCCTTCTTGAAGTTGACCTTGTTCTTAGGCTTGCCCTGTCTCTTGAAATTGGTGGTCTTATTGACCATCAACACTTGGTGCTCCTTCTTGATCTCCACTTCAGCAGTTTTCAGCATGGACGATAGTTCAGGCAACGTCTTGTTCATGCAGTGCATATTGTAGTTCATCACAAAGTTCTTATAACTCGGTGGCAGTGATTGGAGGACACGGTGAATCCCTAACTCATTAGGAATCGTTATCCCCAATTCTTGGAGCTTGGTTCCATGCCCAGACATGGTGAGCACGTGCTCGCTAACGGAGCTACCCTCTTCCATCTTACAGTTAAAGAACTTTTCGGAGGCCTCATAGCTCTCCATGGCTGCGCGAGTCTCAAAAATCAGCCTGAGCTCCTTAATGATCTCGAACGGGTCGTGGTGCTCAAAGCACTTCTGAAGATCCGCTTCTAAACCGTACAGGATGGCACACTGAACTATGGAGTAATGATTTTTCCGAGTGGCGTAAACATTCTTTACGTCATCGGTGGCATCTTCTGCAGGTGGGTCACCTAGCGGTGCTTCGAGCACATAGGTCAACTGACCAGCCCTGAGGACGATCTTCAGTCCACGGAACCAGTCCGTGAAATTGCTTCCGTTGTTCTTAAGCTTTTCTTTCTCTAGGAACGCATTGAAATTGATGGAGGGGGTCGCCATAATCTACAACAAATTTGCAAGTAATTTAGACTAAGTTTATGATGAATTGAGTTCAAATTTAATTCTTAAATTAACTAGGTGAACTCCCACTCAAAACAACATCCCTCACATTGTCTTAGTGATTACACGAACCAAGTCCACTACACCAAGTCCGATCTTCATGAGAGAAGATGTAGTTTCGTCGGCGAACAATCTTCATGTTCATCATATCATTTATATGACTCATGCTCTACCTTTCGGTATTTCCGTGTTCCGAGACCATGTCTGTACATGCTAGGCTCGTCAAGATTAACCTTAGTTTCCGCATGTGCAAATCTGGCTTGCACCCGTTGTATGCACACGTAGAATCTATCACATCTGATCATCACGAGATGCTTCGAAACGACAAGTCTTAGCAACGGTGCCAACTAAGGGCGAACACTTTATTACTTGATATTTAGTGAGAGGGGTCATCTTATAATGCTACCGTCGCGATCTAAGCAATACAAGATGCATAAAGGATTAATATCACAAGCAATTCATAATTAGTGTGATATGATATGGCCCTTTCTTCTTGTGCCTTTGATCTCCATCTACAAAGCACGGACATGATCTCCATCATCACCAGCATTGCGTCAAGGTCAGTGGCGCCGCTTCATGGTTGTCCATCATCACTAGCAACTATTACAACTACTTGGAATAAAGCTATTCCAAGATGAATAGACACGCAGGTCTTAACAGAATTAAAGACAACCATTAGGCTCCTTCTGGTTGCCATATTACAACAAGGATCATTGCATACATCAAATATAATCATAATCACATGATGGCCATATCACATCACACAACCCCTGCAAAAACAAGTTAGACGCCTCTAATTTTCTTTGCATGTTTTACGTGGTTTGGGGATTTCGAATAAGAACGGATCTTACCTACGGAACTGAACCACAACGTTGATACAAGTGCTATCAAGTGCAAAGTGTAAATTGGATCTATACTATGGTCAGAGAGACAGACACCCGCAAAGCCACTTGTGCAAAGCAAGTTACACGTCAAGCGTCGAGTAAGTCTCATGTGCGATGACATGTAAGCTTAGCCTGAGCCGCTTCATCCCACCATACCGCAAGATGCAAAGTACACAAAGCAAAAGACGGCACGAGGACCAACGCCCACAAAACCATTGTGTTCTACTCGTGCAATAGATCTACGCATAGATACGGCTCTGATACCACTGTTGGGTTCGTAGCATGGAAAACAAAAAAAATTCTACCGCAAGAACGAACAAAACCCAGATCTAATCTAGATAAAAGCCAAGATCTAATCAATTAGACATGTGCAACGAGATAGATCTGTACTAACCCTTGTAGACCCGAAAGCGTTACGAGATTGGATCTCGTGGTTGATGTAGTCGATCACTTGCCGATCTCAAGATCGAGTGGACGATCCTTCCGACGCCGCGTTCCGGCAGCGCTTCCGCAGTCGGTCACACGTGCGGAGTCGAAGCAGACCTTCCTCTCCCCGTTCCAGCGAGCAGCGGAGGTAGTAGATCTCTCCACGTAATCCCAGTAGCACGTCGGCGTGGTGGTGGTGGTGGTGGAGTAGAGGATTCTGCAGGGCTTCGCCTAAGCCTGAGCAGAAGGAAGGAGGAGGAGAGAGGCGGCTAGGGGCAAGAGTGGAGGAGCAAGGGAGGGTGGCGCCTCCACCCCTCTATATATAGAGGGAGGGGTGCGGCCTAGGGTTCCCACCCCTAGGCCCACCCCCTAGGGCCGGCGCACAAGGGAGCTTCGGGGGAGAGTCCTTCCCCCCCAAGTTTCCCTTTTAAATTTCCCTTTATCCTTTTATCCTTTCTTGGTTTTCAAGTAAACTCCAAAAAATCTTCTAGAACCTTCCGGAACATTCCGAAACCTTCTAGAATCTCCATATAAATACTCCGGAACATTTCCTAACTTAGAAAATGATCTCCATTATATGAATCTTATTCTCCGGACAATTCTGGATCTCCTCGTGATGTCTCAAATCCAATCCGGGACTCCGAACAACATTCGGTCTCCAACGCATATTCCATATCTACCTAAACAGCATCGAACCTTAAGTGTGTCACCCTACGGTTCGTGAATATGTAGACATGATGGAGACACCTCTCCGATCAATAACCATCAGCGGGATCTGGAGATCCATAACGGCTCCCACATACTCAACGATGAATTCGTGATCGATAGAACCATTAACATACGAAACCAATTCCCTTTGTCACGCGATACTCTACTTATCCAAGGTTTGATCGTCGGTATCTCCATACCTAGTTCTACCTCGTTACTAACAAGTACTCTTTACTCGTTCCATGATATGTCATCCCTTGTGACCTAGTCACATGCTTGCAAGCTAACTAGATGACATTCCACCGAGAGGGCCCAGAGCATATCTATCCGTCATATGGATGGACAAATCCCAAAATCTTGGTCCATGCGCTTCAAGACATACTTTCAGAATACCCAACGACACCTTTATGACCACCCAGTTACGAAGTGGTGTTTGATGCCATCAAAGTACCCATCCGGTGATGGTGATTAACATAACCTCATGGTCGAAGGATTAGGTTACTATGCATTTGAAAGCTTGTAGCAATACGAACTTAATGACTTGATCTTATGCTATACTTACTACGGGTGTGTGTCCATCAAATCATTCTCCTAATGATATAACCTTGTTATTAATGACATCCAATGTCCATGACCAGGAAACCATGATCATCTATTAATCAACAAGCTAGTTCAACAAGAGGCTTACTAGGGACTCTTTTACGTTTACAAAACACACATGTATTAGCGTTTCCTTATAATACAATTATAGCATGGGATATAAACAATTGTCATAAACACAAAGATATAATAATAACCACTTTTATTATTGCCTCTTGGGCATATCTCCAACAGTCTCCCACTTGCACCAGAGTCAATAATCTAGATTACATGGTAATATACCTAACACCCATGGCGTTCTGGTGTTGGTCATGCTTTTACCTAGGGAGAGGTTTAGTCAACGGATCTGCCACATTCAGATCAGTGTGTACTTTGCAAATCTTTATGGCACCATCTTGGACATACTCGCGAATAGCATGGAAACATAGTTTGATGTGCTTCAGCTTGTTATGTGACCTTGGCTCCTGTGCATTAGCTATGGCACCTGTGTTGTCACAGTAGATGGCCATCGGGTCCAATGCACTAGGAACCACGCCAAGTTCAGTAATGAACTCCTTCATCCATATGGCTTCTTGTGCAGCCTCCGAAGCAGCTATGTATTCCGATTTAGTTGAAGATTTCGCCACAACGCTTTGCTTTGCACTCCTCCAGCTCACTGCAGCACCATTCAAAATAAATACGTATCCCGACTGTGACTTCGAGTCATCCGGATCGGTGTTCCAACTAGCATCGGTGTAACCATTTACAACAAGCTGTTCATCACCTCCATAAGAAAGAACCATATCCTTAGTCCTCTTTAGGTATTTTAGGATATTCTTGACCGCTGTCCAGTGTTCCATTCCAGGATCACTTTGATATCTGCTAGTCGAACTAACAGCATGTGCTATATTCGGTCTTGTACACAGCATGGCATACATGATAGAACCTATGGCCGAGGCAAAGGGAATATTATTCATCTTTTCTCTATCTTCTGCCGTAGCTGGACTTTGAGTCTTACTCAAGGTCTTACCTGACAACATGGGCACGAAACCTTTCTTGCTCTCTTCCATTCTAAACTTCTTTAGAACTTTGTCTAAGTATGTACTTTGTGAAAGCGCTATTAGGCGTCTTGATCTATCTCTATAAATCTTGATGCCTAGAATATATGCCGCTTCGCCAAGATCCTTCATTGAAAAACTATTATTCAAATAGGCTTTGACACTATTAAGAAGTTCTATATCATTCCCAATCAACAATATGTCATCTACATATAGTACTAGGAATGCTACAGAGCTCCCACTCACTTTCTTGTAAATGCAAGCTTCTCCATAAGTTTGTATAAATCCAAAGTTTTTGATTACTTTATCAAAACGTTGATTCCAACTTCGGGATGCTTGCTTCAGTCCATAAATGGAGCGCTGAAGTTTGCATACCTTGTCAGCATCACTAGGATCGAAAAAATCCTTGGGTTATACCATATACAACTCTTCCTCAATGTCACCATTAAGGAACGTCATTTTGACATCCATCTACCAAATCTCATAATCGAAATATGCAGCAATTGCTAACAAAATCCTCACAGACTTTAGCTTCGCTACTGGTGAGAATGTCTCATCATAGTCAACTCCTTGAATTTGTCGGAACCCTTTCGCGATAAGTCGAGCTTTATAGACGGTAACATTACGATCAGCATCTGTTTTTCTCTTGAAAATCCATTTGTTCTCGACAGCCTTACGGCCATCCGGTAAGTCCACCAAAGTCCACACTTGGTTTTCGTACATGGATCCCATTTCGGATTTCATGGCTTCTAGCCATTTGTCGGAATCTGGGCTCACCATAGCTTCTTCATACGTCGCAGGGTCATCAGCGTTGTCCACCAACATGACGTTCAAGGCAGAGTCATACCAATCAGGAGTGGTACGAACCCTCGTTGACCTGCGAGGTTTAGCAGTAACTTCGTTCGAAGTTTCATGATCACCATCATTAGCTTCCTCTCCAATTGGTGCAGGCGGCACAAAAACATCTTCGGGTGCTGCGCTACTCTCAAATCCGAGAGATGGTTCGATAACCTCATCGAGTTCTACTTTCCTTCCAGTCACTTCCTTCGAGAGAAACTCCTTCTCAAGAAAGGATCCATTCTTGGCAACAAAAACTTTGCCTTCGGATCTATGATAGAAGGTATACCCAATTGTTGCTTTAGGGTATCCTATGAAGACGCATTTCTCCGCTTTGGGTTCAAGCTTATCAGGTTGTAACTTCTTTACATATGCTTCGCAACCCCAAACTTTAAGGAACGACAACTTAGGTTTCTTACCAAACCACAATTCGTACGGTGTCGTTTCAACGGATTTAGATGGTGCCTTATTTAAAGTGAATGCGGCTGTCTGTAATGCATAGCCCCAAAACGATAGCGGTAAATCTATAAGAGACATCATAGACCGAACCATATCTAAGAGAGTTCGATTACGACATTCGGACACACCATTACGCTGTGGTGTTCCCGGCGGTGTCAACTGCGAAAGTATTCCACATTTCTGTGCTAAACTCATAACTTAGATATTCACCTCCATGGTGAGAACGCAGAAACTTAATCTTCTTGTTACGATGACTTTCCACTTCACTTTGAAATTCCTTAAACTTCTCGAAAGTTTCGGACTTATGTTTCATAAAGTAGACATACCCATATCTACTTAAGTCATCCGTGAAAGTGAGAACAAAACTTAACACTAGCAAAATCAATAGTACTTAATATTTACAAAGGCATCATGTTCTTTCACAGAATAATACATAAATTTGTGGTCTATGATGCAGGAGGAGATGAAGCAGTTGTCGGCTCGCTGGTTACTCCGCCTTGATATCATTCTGAGATGTCTGGATCCGAGGTGGTCCGTTCATTGTCGGAAACTTCTTCGACTTCTTCTGGGGGAGGTGGCGGAGTAGCTACGCGGGTGAAGAAGGGGATCTCGTAGCTGGTCAGATCAGCTATGTGGCACCCATATCCGGCGCAGGAGTGCATGATGGCTTGAAGGTCTTGCTCCTGGCTGTCTTCGTCTACCTTGCAGTACCCTCTGGTCACTTGCCATATCTCCATGTTTCCATGGTGGCTTATGACCATGGTGAGAGCGTTCTGCGTAGCAGTCCGCGCGAAGGACATGTTCCAGTCCCGAACAAGCTGCGGCATCTCCTTGGCCTTGTCCCGCACCTGAAAATCCGACATGCTTGGCATGTCTGGAATCCTGAGAGACTCGCCAATGTCCTCAAGGGACTGGTGGAAGTCGTGAAGAAGATCACCGACTTGGGTAAGCCGGTGGGTGCGGGGCTCGGAGGAGGAAGAGTCTGTCAAGTTCAGAGGACCTATACACAAAACAAGTTAAGAAAAATCCGACATTGATAAAAGTCAAAGAAAAAGATATGTCAGAAAGATGGAACGTACCGAGAATGACGTCGTCCATCTTGGCCTTCTCCTCCCGGAGACTCTGGAGTTCAGCCCGGAGCGCCTGGGAAATGTCCTTCTCTCTGCCAAGCTCATTCTTGAGGTCCGAGATAACTTTATCTTGAGCGGCAATCTTGCGATCGCACTCTTTAGTGGCCATGAAGGAGGATTCTAGGACTTGAGCTATGCTCGTTTCATGATCCGCCTTGAGCTTATCCAGCTCTTGGCAAAGTCCCTTGTTCTCCACCACCAGGGTCTTGAGGTTCTCGGCCTCTTCAATCATAGCGATGGATTGTTTCACCAGTGCTGTAAGTCAAAAAAGAACAATAGTTCAGAAAAAGTTCGGCGCTCAAAAAGTAAAAGACAAGGGTTGAATCTCGGAATGTTTACCTTCGGCTTCATCCTTGGCTACTTTGAGCTCAGCATTTTTAAGCCAGAGAGCTTTGATCTCTCTCCGCTTATCACAGACATTGGTCAATAATTCCTGGTTATAGGAACATACTTTCTATAAGTCAGAATACCCAAAGTCAGAAAGATACTTAAGACTCGGTCTAATATTTTTTGCTAAATATCAGCACGAGCCTTGGGGGCTACACTAGTTCATTCTTTGGCATCCTAATGAAAGCATAAACCCGGATTCTATATCCTACTTCATGCTTGGGGGCTAGAGGATATGATATAACATAATGTAAAAACAAGAGTTGGAATTCCGACTTACATATTGCTCGCGGGTGAGTTTGTCTAAACCCGCGTTCACTTCAGCTGCCACCTTCTCGGCGAGGATAAGAGGGATTACTGGGGCTGTTGGAAGCTTGCCAGTCCTAATCCTCTCGTCACGAAGGCGGACTTGAGCAAGAAGATCGGAGAACTTGACGTCCTCTGCTTCTTGCGTTTCCTCCTCGGGGGATAGATGGCTTTTGTCCAGGACTTGCCTGGCCAGCCGCTGGATCTCCTCTGCAGATTTCCAGGAAAGGCCAAACTTGGCAAGTCCCGGATTGCTGATGAGATTGTCGGCGAAGACTTCAGTCGAGGGATCATTACCCGAAGAGGGTTCACCCTTATCTTGACCTGACGCACCCACAGTGACATCAGTTTGTGACCCAAGGATCACAGGCTCTGTTGGAGGAGCCGGATCTTCTGCAACCATCGGAGAAGGAATTATCGCTGGAGTTGCAGAAGGTTGAGGGGAAGGAGTTGGAGGAGCCACGGCAGGAGAAGCTATGGTGAGCTTCGTCTGTCGCAGGGGCTTCGCAGGAATCCCTTTCCCCTTACCCTTGAGGAGAGGCTTTGCTTTGAGAATGTAGTAAAGTCGGAAACATTACATCTCAAAAAGAAATTCGAGAAAGGTACAAAGGCGGAAATTGTGAATGGAAGTTACCTCTTCACAACAGGCACTTCCTTTGTGCCAACAGCCACTGTCAGAGCTTTGCGCTTCTTGAGCGCAAGGTCCGGCAATGGGACCACTTCAGTCTCCTGAGAAAACTCAGGAGGATATCCTTCGAGTGGAGCAAGCTCTGACTCGGGGAGGTCAGCAAGCTGAAAGCAGGAAAGCATATCAGCATTGCAGTATATAACTTAAAGATTGAAACACATAAAAGGTGTATTGATGAAAGCTTACCGGCACCATGGGGTTTTCCGCTGCGTACATATCCAGAGAAATCTCCGGAATCCTCCTCTCGATCCGCTCCTTGATCAGCCACTTGATTTGGCTGATGTAGCCTTGAGTGGTGTAGGATTTGGGGCTGATGCAAAGAGAGTCTTTTTTGGAAGACCTGATGGAGTGCATCAGTCTATCCCCGTGGTACTGAAGTGGCTGGATCCGACGTGAGACCCAGCACTGGACCAAGTCGGATCCCTTCAAACCCATGTGCTTGATCAGATATTCGATCCGCCTCTTAGCGAGGATCAGATCGTCGGTGAGAGCCGGAGCAGCCTCGTCCCAGGAAGGCTGGGCCGTGGCGGCTCCGTCGACAAAAGCCGGCAAAGCAGTAGCTTTGCCGGGAGCCGGAATATCCCTATGATAGAAGAAAGTGGCTGGCCATTGTTTGACCAAGTCACTGGCAGCGATTTTGGGATAGGCCCGGTCTCGTCTAAGGGAAAAGCTAATGGTGCTGGTGATGTAAGGAACACCGGCAGTGATGGAATTTCTCTGGACATGGAAATAGTACCGGAAGAGAAGCAAAATCTTCCTAATGCCGAGAAAGCCCTTGCAAAGCACAGCATATGCGCTCATTTCTAGAAGTGAATTGGGAGGAAGATTGTGGAGTTGAACTCCATAGTGATCTATCACCTCGGAGAAGAACTCCGAGGGAGGAAAAGACAGACCTTGGTCCAGATGGATGCCGAAGTGGACTCGCTCGCCCTCGCGCGGGTTGGGGACGGTTTCGCCGGAGCCGCTCCGCCAGTCGCCGGCGGCGAGAAGCCCCTCCTCCACGTTCTTGAGGCCGTCCTCGTCAAGGGCGTAGGGGATCTAGATTCCCCGAAAGATTTCCTTCTCCGCTACTGCTTCCGCCGTCGCCGCCACCACTGCTGCCGCCAAACCGGAGGAAGAAGACGATGAAGCCATTTCTCCGGTGAGAAGATGACCTGAAAGTGGCGGCGCTGGGAGTTTCTGTGGGAGGAAGGACGAGAGAGCTCTGAGCCCGCAGGAGGATTGGGCGGAAGAGAAACAGCAAAGACTGGTGGAAAGGAGAAGGAGAAATCCAAACCCCTTATATCCACCTAACTGCACCAAGACTCGTGCAAATGCTACAGTGTAACCGCCACGCATCGTGGAAAGAACTGGGAAGGACCCACGCGATGATTGCGTCTACTCGATCTCCACGCTCGCATTGAAACGGCGCCTCGGTTCCGCGAACCGCGGACCCACCAACGGTCGTGCTGACGGCACGCCTGTCAGATGACGTGACTTGACCATGCTTGTGTCAGGTGGTGTAGAAACCAAGTTCCGGCTTAGTTTAAAATCGAGCTGGAAAATCCGAGTAACTAATTGATAGGTCCGACTTATTTTTAAGACCCGGATCGTATTTTTTGTTGTGAAGTTTCAGGAACCCTTCAAGATTCTGCAAGCCGAAGATCAAGCTAGAAGGTGATAAAATCCGACTTTGGATCTTGGAGGCCTCCGAGGGCTGCTGTTGGGGATATACTTTCCGGGTATCCTCACAGTTCCTCACTGACCAGGGTGGCCCACTTCGGGTTAGAGCTTTGCTTCACGGGCGGGCCAGTCAGGACAGAAGACGGAGTCCAATCCGGCTACGGGAAGGCCCAGAAGACTTACCGACTTAGGCCCATAATGTTACTTGTAGTTCAAGATGTACTCTGTAACCAACTCTTAGTCGTAGCCAGATTGATCTATCCTGTAAACCCTAGGCCGGATATCTATATAAGCCGTCCTAGGGAGGGCCTTTAGGGCAACACCAATACTTTAGACCATCAACTCGCACAGGCGATACCCTTGTAACCCATATTCCGGCTCTGCCGTATTACTGGATTGCTAGCAGGAGTAGGATTCGTCCAAAGCCGGCGGATTCGAACCTGGGTAAACTTCTGTGCTCACCGTCCCGAAACACTGTACATCTCACACCCCTCTCTTTCGCACGCCTCGAGGACCCCCTCATGGCGTACTTGTCCTCAATCCGACGACAATAAACATCTGTTATAAACCTCGAATAATATAATTACCGCTTTACTATTGCCTCTCGGGCATATTCCTTTCATAGAGTGACCCAGTGGTCAACTAGTCAAACTTTATGCGTAGAAAATTCCCCACTCACCTATAGCTTGCTAGCATCGAACCCTAAATTGAATCCGTGCCATGCTCTGTTGCCAACCTCCAGCGTCAGATCCAGCCTCATGCAGTTGCTTCTCTTCTTGGCCCGCTGCTCTCGACCGAACCGTTCCACTCTTTGTCGCGGATCTACTCGTGACAAGACTGTTCCCCTCTTTGATGTGGTGCAGACCTATATCGGCCTCACCTTCTTCCTCTCCATCGCGTAGCCCTCCACTGACCATGTAGTCTCGCTCCCTAGTATGTTGATGGCTCTGAAATATAGCCATCTATGTCCACATTTAAACTGGATATTATTCATATTTTTGATGAAATGCCTCTCTAAACCCTGCCACTAATGCCTAATATTCAGAGGGGTATGCAATCCTTTCTTTTATATTTTTCCTACGCAGATAATATCGTTTGAAGATGGGAATCACTACATTAAAGTCAAAGATATGAGGTTTCCAACAACCAGAAGAAACCAGGAGCCGTAAAGCGGAGGCAGACGCTTTAACGATCAACTATAGGACCGGAGCAAAATTCCAGCTACATAGCTCTAGTCATATAGTCGGCGCCGCCACCATTAGGTCAAATAGAATAACTTTCATGAAGGGACCCCTATATAAAGAAGCCTCGGGCAACGAGAAAACAAGCTAGACCTCGCCAAAAGTCTCTGCCACAGATCACCAGCCGCCTCCAGATCTCAAAACCCTTCTCCATCTCCATAGCCATATTCCACCACTTGTAATAGTAGATCTCTTCTTCGATTGGCGACATTGTAAGACTATTGCTATCAATCTTATGATTTTTATTAAAATGTTTGTGATTGTTGATCTCATCTCTATGTCTGAGTAATTCTGCTTGGGCTAAGGGATTCGGCCTAGCCATGTAGCATTTATGCATGTTATTTATCATAGATGGGATCATGTATTAGTTTGCATGACATGATGATTATTGTATCCTCTCTTGCCTCAATCTAAGGAGTTGTCAGGTACCCCAAGACCCCGAGGGTTGAGCCAGGTATAGGGAGTATGAGCAATGACTGATCTGTAGGTTGGGAACCCTAGTGACAGAAGGGGTAGTACGGTTGTATGTGAGGGATTTACTTGGGATTAACGGTGACATCACTATGCATATCATTAGTTCTCTTTCTCCTATGGATGATACTAGTAGGTTATTTCTATAAGCGGTTGTGGAGGCAATATAAATTATGGATGCATTACGCACATATAATTTATCTTGCTCTAACAAGTACATGCATACTTTATTTTTATCTTTTATTTCCATCAGATGTTTTGCAAGCTAGGGGTGAAACTGAACGCCCTAGGCCCTCTCTCCATCATCGACAACAACAAAAGACGCAAGCTATTAGTCCGGTAAAAACACAAAAGGAATTCTAAAACTCCCGAAGGTCCGTTAAAGTAACTTCACTATGCATTCGCTTCCCGAGGATTCGATAACCTGGGTCTACTAGGGAAAAAGAAGCTATACTACATCTATAATCTGGATCGAAGGTATCATACATCACCATCTAAGGCCTTATACTAGTCCAAATCTTATTTGTATTTCTCTCCATTTAAAGTCATGTGCTTTTAGAAAATGGCATTAGCAAATCCTACGAGCTTCACTCAGAGCAAAACAACATTAGGCAAACTGCCAGTCGATGTAGCACTCAGATTCTTCTCAGATATCCTCCACATCCTTGTAGCTTACTAATGGTATTAGTCATCTGTTCTGATTCGAGTGGACTAATTAGAAGCAACGGTTTCAGATAGCTAACCTTGTCACACAACAGTGGAACCCCTTTGCTAGGATTTTCTACCGAAGCAGTGAAAATGCTCACTGTTTAATCGATGAGCATCATCTTGACACAACCATCTTGCCAAAGTTGCCCCTTAGAGACAAAGAAATTGTTGGTGAGATTGATAGTGTTAGTGATGTCGGGGTATACGGAACCCTGCATACCCTTGCATGCCAACATGGGCGTGTGCTACTACATTCTTCAGCTTACCCAACCCTATTAGTCCGGGATCCAATCAGGAACAATGATGCATTTGTGTGTGAACCATTATCGCGTGGGTTCCAGACTAAGTTCAACGAAACAAATCTCTGTTCCAGCAGCCATCCTGGACCACTTACCCACAATTGTCACACAAGCAATTTCATGATTGTTTGGATTACAACAAACACTAAACAAGTAGAGGTACAAAGGTACTCATCGAAGACACGCAGATGGGATTCAGTTGCATCCATTCCATTGATAGCTACCTCATGGGTTTGTGAATCGAGTCTGGCTACTCTCGTAGGTTGTGTTCTGTACTAGGTAATGACATCCAGATACATCCTTGAATTTGAGAACACTAAAAAGGCTATATGGTATGTCGAGTGTCTAGAAGAGATACATGATGATTTGTTCTAGTGCAGATTTCACACCTTCAAAGGGCAGCATGGAGGCGTTGGCCTTGCCATTCTAAGAGGTTCCACCCTACTGACCTATAGCAGTGTCAAGTCAGTAGTAGGTGATCATGTATGGTCACTTGATAGAGAAGTTGATTTATCTAATCTCCTAGTCCTTGGCACATATTTGGCACATGATGGTAAATGTAAACAAAAGATAGTGTGCGCATTTGAAGATAGATATATCTTGGTTATCTAGATGAAGAAAGGTGTATACTTATTAGATGTGAACAACTATGAGCGGAAGAAGATCTATGGTTATCTCAAAACATCCACTATATGTCCTTATACTATGATACCAGGTAATTAGCATACGATTTCATATATATAGTAGATCTATTCTAAAACTAGTTATAGATTATTAATATACAATTGTGGCCCCTATAAGGGCACAATCCTAGTGGAAAGGCTAAAAAAATAAGCGAACCATTTTCCATGCATCCCACATCCTCTTCTCCATGACCGAATCCTCCCCAACCACGTCCACACTCCCGCCGCTGACCTCTGCGCGCGTCCACCGCCGCATCTGCACTCTTCCTATTGGGCCCACAACATAGAAAACAAAAAATTCTATGATATGAACAACTAAGCACCAATATCTATCTACCTAGATATAATCAACGGGTGGATATACATCCCTAAAGATCTTACCCTCGAAGACAGAAAAGTTTGTTATTGATATCTGATTTCGTGGATGATGTAGTCATTCACTTGCCGATCTCAAGATCATGATGAAGTCTAGCACCGCAAAGCAGCAGTGCATCCGTGATCGCACACATATCTGGTACCCTGACCACCTCCGAGTCCTTTCTCCAGCAAAGCAACGGAAGCAGCAAATCCTTCTAGAGAAAGCCACCGGGAACATGGACTTTGCTAATTCAAAGTCATGGCAATATTCTAGAGGGGGAGAGAGATCCTTCACGAGGAGGTGTGAGAGTGTAGGAGGAGAGCTCTTTTTATAGGAGGAGGGGCATCCCCCAAGGGGCCATGTGCATGGCATGGTGGTGCCCCACCTCTCCCTCCATAATGGTGAGTGGAGCTTCCACTAAGCCCACTCCCATTAACACAAACTCCACTCACTTTCCATTAATTTTCCACCAAATTTAATGCAAGCTCTCATTAAATAAAAACTATTTTTATTTATTTTATTCAGAATTTTGTTAATTAATTTAATTAACAAACATTCATGTAAAATTCCTTGCAATATTTTGATATCATATGCAAAACCAGTTTCAGTAATTTCACCCGAAACAATTCCGGTGTCCATCGAAATAATTCCAGCGCTTTCATAATCTTTCTCTAGTATCATATTTGCTCCAAATGGTGTCGGTATCCCT
The DNA here is from genome assembly GCA_910589775.1 of Avena eriantha. Lineage (NCBI taxonomy): Eukaryota > Viridiplantae > Streptophyta > Magnoliopsida > Poales > Poaceae > Avena > Avena eriantha. The sequence goes on from OU342740.1 coordinate 441,869,767, forward strand.
TAAGTGTGTCACCCTATGATTCATGAATAATACATACATGATCGAGACCCATCTTCGATCAATAATCAGCAGCGGGACCTAGAGATCCGTACTGACTCCCATATATTCAATGATGAATCTAGTGATCATGTGAACCTTTAATGTCATAACTAAATCCCTTTGTCTCACGGTATATTACATGTCTAAGATTCGATCATTGGTATCCCCATACCTAGTTTGATAAAAAACTACTTAACAGAAATGCCCTCCTTTGCTACTACTATAATAGTCATATACTTAGCCTTTTGTTGTAGTATCTATCACAATGTCTTAAATTTGGAACTAATCCAAATCCATCATGGAACATCATTTCCATTACATTGTGCCACCCATAGTTTAAATTGAGATAAATTTAATTTGTATCTTGTGACAAAACTAGTATCAATGTAACACTTTACAATGAACTATTTGTAACTATTTATCACCTCTACATAAATATATTCTTAGTTCTTCCAAAGATCATAAGAATATCCTTTCTATCGTCCAATGATCATCTTATGAATCATGTTGGTATATAAACATAACATTTAGAGCATAGGACATATCTGAATATGTACATATCACGGTATACATTATTGATCAAAATATTCATGTGATTTCACTCACCAAGTGTCAAAATAATTGAATCTTGTTTTTTACTTACCAAGGGTCGATACACTTGAATCTTGATTCAATCAATTCCATGCGTTAAGAACAGTTATTGTTGTTTCCATATTGAACTCATTCAATATCTCACAGATGTACGTCTAACACAACCATATTAGTGCCTCAATCTATCAATATAGACATTGATGTCTAATATTCTAGTTTTGCCTAAGTTTTTCATTGAAATCCAATTTTAATGAAATTCTTAACCTGTGCCAATAAAATATATATCATTTGCAATCAACAACATGTCCTCTGCATAATGAATTAGAAATATGTCTCAGCGCTCCCACTTAATTTCTTGCAAATGCAAGCACCTTCATCGTCTCTAGTGAAATTAAAACTTTTAACAGTTTCATCATGCTAAAGATTACAACTCCACTATGGTAACTTAAACCATTGGAATTTGCATACCCTTTTAGCATCCTTTGAATTAACAAAACCCTTCGAACCATGTCATGTACACATCCTAGGTAACCATTTTATTAGAAGAACTTTATTTTGTTTGTTCAGTACCATATACCAAAATTGACATATGTAGTGGTTGCTACATTAATCCGTCTAGACTTAAATATCAATTTGAACGATCAAATTTTGTCGTAGTTAACTCCTTGAATATTGTCGCAAACTCTTTTCCGACATGTCAACTATTTCATAGACGTGAAACATCCATGTATATTTTTTTATAGATCCAAATACGACCGGTAGGCTTCATGCCTTTCCAAGGCTCTTCCAAGTTTAAAAACTTGATTTCTCGTGTATGGAAACTATCATGGATTTTATGACTTCTAGTCACTTTATGGAGCCAGGGGCCATCATCGCTTTTTTGCATGTAGTCGGTTCATCACTGTCAAAACAATAACGACTTTTTTTTCCAAATCTTACTATTTGATTGTTACCCGACCCATACGGTTCAAATAGGAACTCTAATCTCCGAGATCACAACCTTTGTAATCATGCAAGTCATGAGCATTGTGGATGCCTCTAGGACTTTCTGGCGCTGTGCTACTTAGCACATGTTGCTTAGGTTCATCAACCTAATTAAAGTTCTATTGTCCTCCCACTTAACTTTTACGAAAATATCCTTTTAAGAAACTTGATGTTCTAAGCGACAAACTCCTTTGTCTTCAGTGTTATGGAGGAATACCCAAATGTTGCTTTGGGATAACCTACAAAGACGTGTTTATCCGACTTTGGCTGTAAACATTTTACTTATGCCTAGCATACCAAAATTTAAGAAAATACAACTTGGGTTTTATCCCAAACCATAACCCATATGGTGTCATTTCAACGGATCACGATGGTGCTCTTTTTAGTGTAAAAGTGGTAGTCTCTAAAGCTTTAATCTTTAAAACATAATGATTTTTTTATAAATGACACCTTTGATCTTACCATGTCAAACAAGATTTGATTTCATCTCTCGAACACTCCATACTCCTATGGTTTATCGGGAAACACAAATACATGAAACAATTCCTCAAATCTTAGGTGTTTTACTAAACATGTACCTCAAATATTTTCCTTTATGATCGAATCATAGATTCTTTATTTTCTCGTTACAATGATTTTCTACTTCATTTTGAAACCCTTTGAACTTTTTTCAAATGTTTCATACTTCTTCCTTATTGAGTAAATATACAAATATATATTCACTCAGTTTTCCGGAGAAAACATATGAAGTTGAAAGATCCACCGCACATGGTTACACCTAATGGACTATATACATCAACATGCACAATGTCCAATAAGTTAGTCATTCGTTCCTCTTTGGCCTATGAACAAAGTTTCAATTATCTCTAGGAAAGTCTCATAAGCGTTAATTGATCAAAATCAAAGACTCCAAAATTCCATCTGAAAGAACATTTCATGGTTCCCTGTGTTTTGTGTGTTAGATAACAATACCGTGGAGTTTCTAATGTGCACTTTGTGTTGCAGGAAAGAGTTTTGGGTGTTTAGGGGCCGGATTATCCGCCCACATTAAGGGTCGGATAATCCGGTCTGACCATCTTGGCCAGGGTTGGCCACGCGCGAGCCTTTGTCTAGGGGCAGATTTTCCACCGGACTATCCGGCTCTAGGGTGGATTTTCTCCCCGGACCGGATAATCCAGCCTTCCTCTAGGGCCAGATAATTCGGCCCCAGGGAAATTGCCCAAGGGAGCGTTTGCACGGGCTTCTGTCTGGGGTGGACTTTCCCCCCGAACAATCCGTGGCTGGGGCGGATTTTTCCCCAGCTGGATAATCCGGCCCTCCTCTAGGGCCAGATAATCCAGTCCTCGGGAGAAGATGCCAAGGACTGCCCTGCGCGAGCTTTTGTTTGAGGGCAGATTATTTGCCGGATAATCTGAGTCTGGGGCAAAGTATTCCCCAGGCCAGATAATCTGGCACTCACTTGGGCCGGATAATCCAGCCCCAAATGGCTCCAACGGCGCAGTTTGGACGGGGGTATAAAAGCCCCATCAACCCCTCTGGTCAAAACTCTTGATTCATTTGAAAAAGAACAGATCTATTGCAAAAGTTCTCTCCTGAGTTCTCCAACTTCAACCACCCAAAGGCTTAGATATTTGGGGGAATTGAAGGAGGAGGCATCACTCATCGTCATCACAAATCAAGCGCTTCAACTCCTCTCCATTCACTTGGAGAATCCCCGATCTAGTATTATCGTTGATATCTAGATCTTGTGCTTTATTATTGATAACTATTGTTCTTGTGGCAGCTTGTTGTCATTACGGGAGCCTCCAATTCGGTTGTGGAGTTGTGCCCTGCTAGTTGTGTAAAGGTGTTGGTTCCTGCCTCGAAGGGTTCCTATAGTGGAAAGGTGGATCAGGCCTTTGGTGGCGGGATCCATCGGAGAACAGGGTGAGGCCTATTGTTGCGTGGTGGTCTTAGTACCACCCACCCCTCCAACGCAGATGTACTTCCCTTAACAAGGAAGGAACCGTGGTAAAACAAATCCTGTGTCTCTGCGTGCTTCATCACGGTTTCCTCGTTCCTCACTTTACTCGCCTTTACTCACTAGTAGTTAGGTTTGCATATAGGGAAATTCTATATAGTAGTATATCTAGAGAATTTACCTTTTGTGTCAAGCCTAAAATTGAAAAGGCATTAAAATTTGAAGTACCACCTATTCACTCCCCCTCTAGGTGCCCATACGATCCATTTCAATTGGTATCAGAGCCCCGGCTCTTTATTTGGGCTTAACCGCCTAAGAGAAGTATGGGTACTAAGGAAAATGGGAATGAGACTGTGGACAAGGTCACAATGGATGACCTCAAGACGTTGGAAACAACCTTGTTGAAATCCTTTGAGACCAAGATGGAAGAGATGCAGCAAATGATTGTTCGCCTCCCATCATCTACAGCCCCATCCCCATCTTCCTCTGAGGCCACCACTCCTCTATCTAAGGATAAGGCTCACTCTGGATCTAAGGAAGATAAAGTGGTAGGTGAAAAACATAATGGTTCCGCCTCCAAGAAGGGAAGTGGTAAGGAGGACTATAGTGAGGTTCCTCATCTATATTCTCCTGACCCACCTATCCCTCATCCTCATATAAACAATAGGGGTGATGCACCCAAGCTTACTACATCTTTATTTAATCAAATGGCAATTCTTAATGAAATCTCATGTATGCAGTTCGTCGATTGAGCTTTGGAGGATTATCAAAGATTGTCTTCATATTGGAGACCCCACCAACTTGACTAGGAGAGAAGTTGTGGATAGTCAACTAAATGCAACGGCTCATCACATGATTCAGCTCAGAGTGGGTCCCAAGGACATGCCCCACATTGAGAACTTCAACACCGCCAAAGAAGCTTGGGATGCACTCACCGACCTATTCATTGGAAATGAAAGCATGAGAAGAAATAGGTATGATGCCCTTAGCAATGAAGCTGAAGGATTTTACATGTTGGATGGTGAAGACCATGAAGATATGTATAGAAGGCTCAAGGGCATTGCAACAACATTTAGAAAGCATGGAGCCACTCACATTGATGATGCTTGGATAAAAAGGAAATATGTGAGTGCTCTAATGCCATTTGAGCCAACGGACTTGAAGAGTTTGCAAGGTAGACACAACTACCATCAAATGACTTCCAATGAAGTCATGCAAGAAATGGCATCATTCAAAGTTGCAGCTAAGAACGTTGAAGATGCCCGTGCCTAGGCTATTGGAATGCAAAAAGGAGTCAATGTTGCTCTAAATGCAACTGTTGTTGAACAAGATGAGGATGAAAGAGGATACGAGGGTATCTCCATGGGCTGTCCTGAGGAAGTCAAGCGTTCTCATGGTGAATACATGGCTTTCTATGCAAGGAATTTTTGGAAGGATCCAGCCAAGGCCAAGTCAGAACTTGAGCACAAGAATGGGTCAAGTGGAAGAAGAGAGAATGGCCCAAAACTAAGGACTTGTTACAATTGTGGAGATAGGTTGCACTCTATGGCTGAATTTCCTTATCAAAGTAGAGAAGACAATGGAGGCATGCTCATCCTCAGATAAAAATCCAAGGCTCCTCGAAATAAACCATTTATCAAGAAGAATGGTCCTTACAAGAAGCAAACCAAGATTGTCTTGGTGGCCCAAGAAGAATATTCCTCTGCAAGTGAAGACGAAGAGGATGAGGATAGTGCTCGAGAGGTGGCTGCAATAGCAACCACTTCTACTCCCACATCGCTCTTCGACTCTCCAAATGAAAATGTCATCAACAACAACGTCACTTGCCTTATGGCAAGAGGGTCTGAGGTATCATCTTCTATTTCTTCATTTCCTAAGACTAATATAAATAGGGATATGGATGATCATACTAGTCTTAAGATAAAAGAAGAAGTTATTGCTTTGGACAATTTTTTCACTAACTTGCAAGGTGAGCAAAAACTTCACTTTGATGCTCTTATGAGTCAACTTGTTGATTCTGAAGCTCTTCTCGAAGAAAAGGGTAGAATTGAAAGAGAAGACGCCTTGGAGATAGCCTCCTTGAAGAATGCCTTACAAGAAGAAGAGGAAGCTCGAGTATCCTTGGAGGAGAAACCCGAGTTGATTGAGGAATCCCATGAAGAGGTTGTTGCCTAGCTCATGAAAGAGTGTGACTATGCTCTTGCTAAGGTAAAGAAACTAACGAAGGAAAAGGTTGAATTTGGGGTTGCTCATGCTAGACTCTCAGAGAAGTTTGAGAAACTTGACATTGCTCACAAGGCATTGGAGAGTGAACATTCTACTCTAAATTTGTCTCATGATCAGCTCCAAACTCAATTGGACAAGTATGATATGCCCAGCACCTCCACTCTATCTTGTGGACATGAAGACATTGTTGAAGAAAATGCAAGGCTAAAAGAAGAACTTGTAAAGGGATCTCAACATAAAGGTAAATAAGTCCTAGATGAGGTGCTTAGCAAGCAAAGGACAAACAATGGGAAAGAAGGTCTTGGTTATGTCCCCAAGACAAAGAAGAAGAACAACAAGAAGAAGAATAAGAAGAGTAAAACTGCTCAACCAAAGACAAGCACCACCTCTAATGACAAGACTAACTATGATGGTTTTGCAGGGGCTAATAATCCTAATTATGAGTTTTTTGTGATTATTATGGTGATGTCCATGCTATCTATGTAGGTCCTTTTGATAGTTACATATCTTGGTCTATTTGGGCTCCCAAAATCCTTGTCACTAACATGAGAGGACCCATTGAAAATGGGTACCTAAAACCAAGAAGTAACTTTCTTGCAGGGATATGCTTCCGGTGGGTCTAAATGGGTACTCGATAGCGGGTGCACTAGTCATATGACCGGAAGCAAGGAGATCATCTCAGAGATGCGGCCAAACCATGATCACATAACCATCTCCTATGGTGACAAGTTGTCAACACCCGGATTTTTAATCCCAGATGCCCGTTATGCCATACCTCGCAATCCCAGGATTACCATTTTTGCGAGACATAACGGATTGGATATCACAGTACATCATCCATTACAAACCATACATAAGGTCTTACACAAATAAGGATCTCATGATCCAGTCTTAATACAACAAGAAGCGGAAATAAAAGATAAGCGTAGCGGTGGGGTCCATCTTCAGGGGCACAGGCAATGCTGACAAAGGCAGATAGTCCTAGTTATCATAGTCGTCCTGTTGGCCATCATCTTGATAGTCTCCTTCATAGTCTGGCCATGATAATAGCCAGGGACAAAAGCCATGAGTACTCTTTAAGTACTCGCAAACTACCACTAACAAGTATTATAAATCTAAGTTAAAGTGCTAACTCTAGGTTTAACTATAAAGTTAAGTTTGAAACCTAAGCTGTGTTCTGAAGCAAAGAAAGATAAGGTAAAACTCTAGAATCACTTAAGTTGGGGAAACTATTGCCATAAATACAACCCCGTTGTGGTCAAGTCAAGATTCATCATTCATTTCAAAGTATTTAGAAAACATCTGACAACGAAACAGTATGGCCATTCCAACTATCCATAACCGCGGACGCGGCTATTCGAATAGTTTGACACTCTGCAGAGGTGGTACACTTTCACCACAAGATTCGGTACATCTGTCAGGGATAACCCTGAATCATCATACTTAGTATGCAGATAATCAAACATAACCTTCCCTTTACACACCCTAGTATAAGCACCTCTCCTATGAGCATGGCCTCCCAACAATGACCATCAGTCATCTTGGGCACTGCATAGGTGGACATCATGAGAGGTAGCCTCAGCTCAGACCTCTCCCGTGAGGGAACTAATACTAATGCATATAAATTTCCAGCTAAGCCTTACCCAATTCAGGTAATGTGGTTGTACGGTAAATTTGGAATGGTATCCCATCCGAATCCAACCATCAGTTTTATAAAAGGGTTAAGGCTCATGCCTCAACATTTTCATCATCATCAACCATTTTTGTTTCTCAACACATGTCAAAACATCTCAATAGAATGACTCATCATTCCAAGGTTTTCATAATTCATTTTCACCAAGTATTCCCATCTAAAGTGACTCAAGTTTTTGATCTACTCTAAACTACTAAGTTAAGAGTGTTCACTAAGGTGGAAAAGATGGGTTCAATCTCATGCCATAGAATGACATCTAAAGGGTTCTAAATAAGTCAAGTTTTATACTATTTATGCTACCTTCAAACTAGGTAAAGAACTTGGTGTGAACTAAAAGGGAGTAAAACTTGTAAATAGAACTTGGGGTACTAATAGTCAAAGGGGTGTGATCAAAGCATGCCTAGGGCATCTTTGCTAAACCATCTAGTTGGTCCTAGCCTGTTAAACACTACACTTGCAAGTGTTAGCTTGCATTGTTAATGGTGGCTTGCCTTGGTTGGTGCAGTGGTTGAAGTTTTCTTCTTCTTCTTCTTGGCAGAACTCCTCCTCCTCGAAAGCTTGGTCGGTACTATCGTCAAGGCTCTAGCGGGGTCGGCGAGGCGGGCAAACGAACTGGAAGACGACGGCGAGGCGGGCAAACGAACTGGAAGACGACGGCGAAGCGAGGCGCGGTTGTGGCGGAGCTTGGGGTGGTTGCAATCAGCGGCGCCCTTCTCCTCCTGTCGCGGCTGCTCCGGCTCCAATTCCGGCAAGGCAGAGCTCGCCTTGCTCCGGCTAGAGGTGGGTGAGGTTCAGAGAGGTGAGGGGAGTGGAATGGTGTGGAGAGGAGAAGCTGGGGAGGGCTCCTTTTATAGGCCCGATGGTGAGACCGAGCGGGATGGGCAGGCGACAGTGGCGACATGGCTACGGCGGGGTAGAGGCATGGCTGCGGGTGGCGATCGACTTGCGGTTCCCTGGCGGTGCTCTAGGCATTGAATGCGACCGTAGGGGCGGTGGCACGTGGTCTAGGCGAGGTGGCACTCTGCGTGGCAGAGGCGGCGGTGTCCACGGCGAGCGGTGGTTGTGAGGCGTTGGACGGCGAACGGGGGTGTCTGGGGTGTTCTCCAGGTCATGGCGGAGCGGCGGGCGCGGGCTGCGGCCAAGGGGCGGTCGGTGCGAGCAGGGACAGAGCGCGCTCTAGGGGCGGCACCGGCATGGTGTGGTGGCACTGGGCGTGGGCTTTCCTCGGTGGTCCACTATAGCGCTGGGCTCGAGCAGGGGACAGAGGGTGGCAGTGAGGTGTGAGCTACCTCCTACACATGCAGAGAGAGAGAGGGGCGGTCTGCTGCGGCGATTGCAAGTTGGGCCGGTGACTTGGTGCTCGGGTTGGCATGGCATTGTTGCTAGGGGTGTAGGGCATGGGTGTTTAGGCTTTGGTTAGATCATTTGGAGACAGAGGGAGTAAATGGGGATCAAATGGGGGCAAAACTCGATAGTAAACAGTGAGCTAGGATTAGAGTTAGATTCTTGCCTGCCAAGTGTTTGTGGAAATGGCCGCAAGAAAGAAAGTTTTGAATTTTTATTTCAAAATTTTTGAGTGATCTCCACTAGTGCTAGGTAGGCTCTGGTTGCAAGGGTTTTGAAAGTGGACCTCAAATATATGGGTTTTGAAAAAGGGGTGATCTATACATATGCATTAGATTCAATAATCAAATGCCATTTAAAATAAGTAAAAGAATGTTTTTAGTAGATCAAAAGGTGGGCCCATGTACCTCATTATGTGTACTAACAAGGGGTGCAAAGATCAAGAATTGTTTCTGTTAAGAAATGAGTGTTAGGAACACTCAAAGTAGTGTAGTGGATTAAAATGGCCAAAATGACCATTCCTCCTTTTTAATTCTTTTTATTTGATTTTCTTTAGGAAAAGTTTGGGAATGATGTGGATGATGTTTAAATCACCTAAGAAACATTTTACAAGCATTGGATCACTCAATCATGGCAATTCAAACAACTCCTATTTTAAATGCACACATATAGGAATGCTTTCATTTTAAATTTGGAAAAGTTTTTGTTAACCCCATTTTTGGTTGATTTGATCTTGATAAGCTTGAAGTTTTGGGATGTTACACAAGTCAAAATCTAAGGTACTGGGTCTTGGCAAAGTTATGGCTGCTCACGATATCTCTCTCATGGACGTCATGCTTGTTGAGACCCTCGGTTACAATTTACTTTTTGTTCGTGCCCTTGGTAAGATGGGATTTGTAGTTTTCATTGATGGTGATTTGATGGTACTCTTGTGGAGCAAGTCTCTAAAGGTCGCTTTCGTTGGATATGTCGAAAATGACTGTTGGGGGGATACCCCCGGGTAGGGTCACGCCGGGGTATAAAGGCCGAGTTAGCCGAGGTTCGGCAAGGTCAAAGCGGATGCTAGCCGTGTCACCTCAAGGCAAGCCGAATCACGGGGTAACCCGGACCGGGGGCGTTCGCCTATCTGAGTCTCAACCGACTTAAGCAGTAAGTCGGAAGTGCCTGTTTTACTTGTATGCAGGAACAGGTGTGGCCGGATCAAATACGATCCGGGTCACGTTTGGCTTCTAGGAGAAGGAAGGAATCTCGCTGGTCAAAAGAAGCCCCAGTACGCACTACCTGAGCGAAGCAAGCAAGGGCAGGACCACCGGGGCGTGGCCGACAAGGGTGACGACGCCCATGTCGGCTGACGCGGGCGCCGCAGAGGCTCACGTAGCCTCTGCATGTGTGACGCGGGGGAAAAGCACCCCGGTCGGCTTACCACTTTAGGAGGAGGCATATTCTTAGGAATATGCCTCCACGTATGCCCTAGGCAGAGACCGAGCTCCCTCTATATAAGGGGGGCTAGGGTTTCAGTAGAAGGGGTTCCGCTATTCTAATTTGGCTAGGGTTTTAGGTGTGAACTGTGGGTGAGAGTAAGAGAGCTCCATCTTCCTTCTCTCACCAATACAGCTCTAGGAGCACTTGTAATCTTGGAAGCACAGCAATACAAACAACTGTGTGGAGAATCACTTCACTATCCCTCCCTGGATTCCCCTAGCGTGTATTAGTCCCCACCTTTAGCCCATCCATGGCATCTGTCGTGACACCACCATGACAGTTGGCGCCCACCGTGGGGCTAGCGGCGCTAGCAGGGGTCAAGATCCGGACGGGAAACTTCATCGGCACCGGCGAACGCATCGACTCCGGGCTCGTTCAACGCTTTGGAGCGCTGGACTTCGTCAGCGACAACGCTGGCTGCTTCGGCACGCGTCCACTTCCGCACAACGGCCTCTTCGTCAAGCTCGGCGCGCACAAAGTCTACGTTGCGGTGGACGTGTCTTGTGTTCATCCGCGCCACGTCGTCGAGGCTGGAGAGCCACCCCTCACTGTGGCTCGCGGGGCGTGTATCGCTCGCTCCCCGGACCGCGTAGAGGTGATGATGACTGCGCCTGGTGCGGGCGCGAGCAAGGATCCGGCGCCAGATCTGGAGGTAACGCCTAAGGCACCGAGGAAAGGTAGAGGTCCTCCACTAGAGAGGCCGGAAAATGTGTTGAGGGAAGCGATGGATAGCTTGGCAAACCCTGTGGTAGCAGCAGTAGATCCGGCTCGAGCGTAGGCCGAGCTAGAAGAAACTAGGCAAGGCGCAAAGAAAATAGCCGCGGCTCAGCAGTCGTTGAATTTGATGCTGCGTGAGTACGCAAAGGCGAACAAAGTAGATGTTGTAAAAGTAAAGGGGAGAAATCTCATGAGTGAGATGAACAAAGAAGGTGATACTGGAATTGAGGAATCAGAAAACTGTATGTCCGTGGGGCTGCCGAGGTATAGTACCCTGGCAAAGAACCTCAGAGCGGCGGATGCAGCTGCATCCGAGTTAGAGGGTCTGACGGGTGAAGCCCGTCAAAGACAACAAGAAAGGGTTAACGAGCTGGTTCGGATCGCGAATAGACAAAACGAAGAACTACTCAGAGCTAACCCGGAGAGAGTTGGAGCCTCCAAGATCGTCCATTCGGCGATGGGTAACCCGGAGAAATCCGCTGGAGCCACATCGTCTCCTCATGGTGGTCCAAGGAGAGAAGAGGTGGTAACCTCGGCCAGACGGAACAAACAGATCGTCCTGTATGACCCAACACGGGCAGGGAAAGGAAAAGAAGCACAGCAAAATGATGATCGACGGAGTGTGAGCCGAGGTGAAGCTGGCTGAGGTAACCGCGACCAAGGCAATGCCGGTCAAGGGAACGCAGTCAACGGCAATGCCGGATAGCGAAACTCGGCAGGAGCAGGACAACCGCAACAGCAGAATATAGCAAGGCAAGAGCAAAGTGTCGGCCAAGGTATGCAACAGAAAGGTGCTCCACGTGAGCAAGACAGGTATAATGATGGAGACTCGGAAATGGCAAACACGGGATACCCAAGACCAGACTATCATGTGATAGGGTCAAGTTTGGGAAGCAGGGATTTGATGTCGGATGATGCCAGGTTGAAACTGGATCGGCTGTATAGGTCGGAACAGATCGAATGTCAAGGTCCACCGGGTCCTGTGTGTTTTGGACCCCGGATCATGAAGGATCCACCGGTACCCAACTTCCAGTTACCCAGGGGCATGAAGACGTATGACGGCAGTACCAAGCCAGAGGATTGGTTGATAAACTATGCTATGGCTGTGAAAATTGCCACTGGTAACTTGAGATGGGCTGTACGATACGTACCCCAGATGTTGGAAGGGCCGGCAAGGGTATGGCTGAACAATTTGCCACCCAGAAGCATCAACTGCTGGATAGATTTTGAGGAAATGTTCATCGGCAATTTCTCGAGTACGTATCAGAGGCCGAATAGGCCGCAGACCCTAGCTATGTGCAAGCAAAGACCTAATGAGACAGACCGGGAGTTCTTGACCCGGTGGTGTACCGTGAGAAACTCGTGTGAAGGCGTGATAGAATCACAGGCCATAGCATGGTTTGCACAAGGGTGCCAATATGCAAGCGAGCTGTGGAAAAAGTTGCAAAGAAAAATGCCAACTACGTTGGCAGAGATGATCCGAATTGCAGATTTGTATGCTTTGGGTGATCCGACTCAACCTAGGCTCATTTCAAACGAGTCAAACGATGAGTACTATCAGAGGGATTGAGCCGGATCATCCCGGAGGAATGACTACATGGGAAAAAGAAGAGATGATAGACCAGATCATCGATACGGTTCGCAACAAGTTGCGGCTGTGAATCAAGATCAGCCCGGAGCAGGGGGGCAGTCAGCGCCAGAAAACTGGAGGGAAATGGACTCCGAGAAATGAAGCCAAGAAAACTTGGACGCCAGAGCAAAAGAGACAGTGGCAAGAAAAGAAGGACCATCCGAGGTATACTTATGAGTCGATGTTGGACCAGCCGTGTAAGTTTCACACGCCAAATCCCAGTAACCCAGCGGGTCATACGACCAGGCAATGCGAGTGGATGCGCAAGATTGAACAAGGTGGCTCGGGGAATGCTCAGGCACCCCGGAATGATCAACCTCGGCAGGAGTTACCCCGACAGCAATTGCTCTCCGGAGCAAACACGCAACAGCTAATGTTGCCTCCCCCTCCGCCGAGGTATGATAACAACGAGAGAAGGGATGCAGTGCATCAAGTGGAAAATCACCATCAGCCGGATCAGAGGTACCCCGGAAATGAGGGGACAAATGAGTACAGAGAGCATCATCAGAGCTATTGTGTGTTCACCATTGAGGAAACAGATAGAAAAAGCTTGCAGCGTAGGCATATGGAGGTGAATGCAGTGATGCCGGTAGTGACGAGGTACATGCCTTGGTCTGATCAGGAAATCACCTAGAGCATAAAGGATCATCCCAAGCTTATGCCAAGCCCTGGTTCGTATGCGTTGGTGCTGGACCCGACGTTCATTGGGCCTAGCATTAATGTAGGGTTCTCAAAGGTACTGATTGACAATGGCAGCAGCATTAACATCATGTATGCGGACACAATGCGCAAGTTGGGTATCTCAGAAAACATGCTACAGCCCACAAGGACAACTTTCCATGGTATTGTGCCCAGCATTTCTTGTGAGCCCATAGGCAAGGTCCGGGTTGACATATTGTTCGGCACGAGGGATAACTGCCAAACCGAAAATATGGAGTTCGAGGTGGTGAACTTGGAAAGTGCGTACCACGCGTTACTCGGAAGGCCAGCGCTGGACAAGTTCATGGCAAGCTGTCATATTAGCTACTTGAAGATGAAATTGCCCGGACCAAACGGAGTGATTACCATTGCAGGGGATTTCCGACGTTCCATGGAGTGTGCGTCGGCCAGGTCTAACTTAGCCGAGTCACTTGTGATTGCGCAGGAGAAAAGGAAAATTCACGAGGTGGCGGCATTGGCTCAGTCCGCGCAGCAGTATATGCCGGGGCTGACTAACCCGCACGGAAGTGTCTCTTTCCAGGCCACGAAAGATACCAAGAAGGTTCCTGTTGATGACATGTTCTTGGAGCGCACCGTAACAATTGGTGCCAGGTTAAGTGATAAATAGGAAAGCGAGCTCGTCAGCTTCCTCCGTGAGAATCGGGACATTTTTGCTTGGTCCACACATGACTTGCAAGGTGTTCCGAGGGAGTTGGCCGAGCACTCTTTGAATGTGAGACCCGGAGCTAAGCCGGTGAAGCAACCTCTCCGTCGCTTCGCCGAAGATAGGAGGAAAGTCATCGGGGATGAAATAGCTCGGTTGCTAGCTGCGGGATTTATCATGGAGGTTCTTTATCCGGATTGGCTGTCTAATCCGGTGCTGGTGGAGAAGAAGAAGGATGACCCGAACGTGGCAGTGGTTTGGCGAATGTGTATCGATTACACGAACCTGAACAAGGCGTGTCCAAAAGATCCATTTCCACTGCCAAGAATAGATCAGGTCATAGACTCAACTGCTGGATGTGAATTGTTGTCATTCATTGATGCATATTCTGGTTTCCACCAGATACCTCTGAATCCGGACGATCAAATAAAGACTGCATTTATTACCCCGTATGGGGCTTATTGCTATCGCACCATGCCGTTTGGTTTACGTAATGCGGGGGCAACGTACTAGAGATGTATGCAAAAATGTTTGCACGACCAAATAGGTCAAAATATACAAGTGTACGTGGATGATGTGGTTATCAAGACCAAGGAAAGCAAAACGCTCCTTGACGACATCAGGCAAACATTTGCGAACCTAAGGAGGTTCCGGATGAAGCTTAACCCGGAAAAATGCACCTTCGGTGTCCCGGCTGGGAAATTGCTCGGTTTTCTTGTTTCCAGCCGAGGTATCGAGGTTAATCCAACTAAAATCCGGGCCATCGAACGAATGGAATTTCCGAAGTGTCTTAACGATGTCCAGAAGTTCACAGGTTGCCTGGCCTCGTTAAGTCGGTTTGTATGTCGTTTGGGAGAAAAGGCATTGCCTCTTTACCAACTCATGAAAAAGTCGGATAAGTTTGTTTGGACACCGCAGGCCAATGAAGCCTTTGCCCACTTGAAAAAGATGTTAGCCACTGCACCAGTGTTGGCCTCACCACTATCAAAGGAGCCAATGTTGCTCTATATAGCCGCAACCAACCGAGTTGTAAGTGCAGTGATAGTGGTGGAGCGCGACGAGGAAGGTAAGTCGGTGCAAAGGCCAGTGTATTACTTGAGCGAGGTGTTGTCAGCCTCAAAGCAGAACTACCCACACTATCAAAAGGTGGCGTATGGCGTGTACATGGCCGCCAAGAAGCTGAATCACTACTTTGAGGAGCATCCCATCAGGGTCATATGTGAGGCCCCCATATCCGAGATAATGAGTAATAAGGATGCGATTGGCAGAATTGCAAAATGGGCAATTGAGCTAGATCCTTATGCTCCGCAATATGATAGAAGAGAAGCCATCAAATCCCAAGCTGTGGCGGACTTTTTCGTGGATTGGGCTGAGGTGCAATATGAACCACCACTCCTAGATCCGAACTATTGGCGAATGCACTTTGATGGATCAAAAACCAAAACTGGGCTAGGTGCCGGAGTTGTACATACCTCGCCAAAGAAGGACCAGCTGAGATACGTGCTACAGATCCATTTTGCGGCATCAAACAATGTCGCCGAGTATGAAGCACTTGTGCACGGGCTCAAGGTGGCAAAAGAAATTGGGATACATCGGATCGTATGCTTTGGCGACTCGGATTTGGTGGTGCGACAAGTGTCGAGAGTGTGGGACGCTCTTGATCCCAACATGGCACTATACAGATTTCATGTGCAGAAGATATCTGGTTACTTTGAGGGATGCGAATTTCACCATGAACCCGGGGTGGAAAATGAGGCTGCCGACATGCTGTCGAAGCTCGGGTCAACCCGACAAGCAATTCCAATGGGTGTAGCATTAGAGCACCTCAGGAAACCATCCATCAGGCCCTCCCCATAAACCGACTCGATCTATGTCCCGGAGGACACGGAATCCAGAGCTGTGCCCATGGACATTGACATGGGAAGTGGTGCGCGAAACCCGGGGACTGCCTCGGCAAACTTGGGGATTGCTTCAGTAAACCCGAGGACTGCGTCGCAAGACCCGGGGACTGCTCAGCGTGATCCAGTTGAAGTTATGCCGGTGGATCAGATGGAGATTGGTGAGGATGTGTTCCCTGTGCGAACAATACCGGCTTGGGCACTACCTATATTTCAATTCCTGAAAGATGGAACGTTACCCACTGAGGAAGTGCTGTCTAGGCAAACACAGAGAAGGGCAAAGGCTTACACGATCATCAATTCCGAACTATACAAAAGAAGTGTGACCAATGTCCTCCAGCGATGTGTTGACCCGGAAGAAGGGCTTGACATCCTCCGAGATATACATCAGGGGGAATGCGGGCATCATGCCTCATCCCGAGCCTTGGTAGCAAAAGCTTTCCGGCACGGATTCTACTGGACAAATGCCTTAGAGCAAGCGGAAGATCTGGTGAGAAAATGTAATGGTTGTCAAAGGTACGCTACCAAGACACATATGCCAATGTCGGAACTCAAGACCATACCAATTACTTGGCCATTTATCGTATGGTGCTTGGATATGGTTGGCCCGTTCAAACCAGCAAGGGGAAATATGACTCACATTTTAGTAATGGTGGACAAGTTTACGAAGTGGATTGAGGTAAAGCCTATAAGAAAATGTGATGGAGCTATAGCCGTAACGTTTCTCAAAGATATCATCTTGAGGTACGGTTATCCTCACAGTATCATAACTGATAATGGCACAAATTTTGCGGAAGG
The DNA here is from genome assembly GCA_910589775.1 of Avena eriantha. Lineage (NCBI taxonomy): Eukaryota > Viridiplantae > Streptophyta > Magnoliopsida > Poales > Poaceae > Avena > Avena eriantha. The sequence goes on from OU342740.1 coordinate 441,886,492, forward strand.
AGCATTTGCGCGTTTCTGTCGGGATAAGAAGATCCGGCTGGACGTAGCCTTGGTAGCCCACCCAGCATCGAACGGAGAAGTGGAAAGATCCAACGAATTAGTATTATCCGGGATAAAACCCCGGCTCATTGATCCGCTGCAAAGATCAGCGGGGTGCTGGATAGAAGAACTACCAGCGGTACTGTGGAGTTTAAGAACAACTCCGAATCAATCAACAGGCTATACGCCGTTTTTTCTGGTGTATGGGGCAGAAGCTGTATTACCAGCCGACATAGAGCATGATTCGCCTAGGGTCACCCAATACACAGAAGCCGAAGTGCAAGAAGCGCGGCAAAATGATGTTGATCTGCTGGAAGAAGCGAGAGAACTGGCACTGTCCAGATCCGCCATATATCAGCAAAATCTCCGACGCTATCATAGCCGGAAAGTGAGCCCCCGAGTCTTTCGGGAAGGCGATCTGGTGCTCCGGTTGGTACAACATACTACTGGCATGCATAAATTATCCCCCCCATGGGAAGGGCCATTCATCGTAAGTAGGGCATTGCACAATGATTCTTATTCTCTTATAGATGCAAAGCCAAAGGAGAAGAACAAGGCGGACAGGTCTGGTGAGGAATCTAAGCATCCATGGAATGTAGCTCTACTTCGTCCTTTCTACACTTAGCTAAGAAGTGTATGTATTCGAGTCATCTCATATGTCGGTATGTGTGTCGGCAATGAGCTTATCAATGAAATGTTGGCACCTCAAGCAGTAACTCAGGGACTGCCTTAATAATATTTATAGTTTTTTGTGCGTTAGCTGGAATAAGTTATTCTACTTAACTCGGATTAGTAATGTGTGAGCACCAAGAACCTAACTCTTCGACTTGCTGCTGTCCAACAAGAATTGGCTTCATGGCAAGCAAGAGAACAAGTTTGGAATTGCGTAGCACATGAAAAACGACTAAGGAAAAGAATTTATTCGAGCCGACGTTTGTTTTTCGGACTAACCCTGTATTTATTTTCAAGTTATTATGCAGTTTTATTTTTGAGTTAAGTCTAAAAGTTTCCCAGTATTGTTAAGACAATTTTTGAAGCTCGGATTCGTAAGTCGTAAAACCGAATCAAGGTAGACACGAACCGAGCCAAGAGATTGGACAAACAAGAGAAGGAAACTCGGGGACTACGCCCAAGTTAATCCGGCATAAGAACTTAGTAGCAAAATATCATATGTATATGGAATACAAATCCACCCGGCATACCGGGGATCTGATAAATTTTCAAGTTTTTTTGCTCAAGGAGCGGCAGGAGGAGGAAGTTCGGCATCATCTTCGCCATCTTCAATATCCGAGGCGTCATCTTCTCCATCACCGTCTGAGCCATCTTCATCATTCTCAACCTCTTCGTCCCTAGCGGCTTCCAGGAAGCTCGGCCCTTCAACCCATTCATGAATGGGAGCATATTCGATGAGGCTATGGGCGCAAGCATGGCGCCGAGCCACCCACTCCGGGTCATTGGTCCATCTGGATCCTATGCGCAGGCATGTCAGGAGGTTGAGATCAATTTTCTCATACCACATGAGTATGTGGTGGAGAATGGTATCAGCTCCGGCACGCCCAGCGGACTCTCTCTAGAGGTCGAGCTGAGTCTCGGTTTCCATTAGCTTCTCAACAAGAATTGCGGTGGTCTCCGGAGTATCTTCGCCAGGCCAGAACATGTTGAAGATGCGAACTGCAACGTCGAGGATGTCCTTCCATAATTTTTGATGAGCTCCATGTGAGATGACAAGCTGACCAACAGGTCCTCCATGTCATAGGGAATCTCTTCACCATCAGAAGCGGCAGGAGTACCACTTTCTCGGCGGAAGTCGGCAACTGCTGCGCTCACAATAGCAGTGCCCTCTGGAAATTTTCCTGGAAAAGAGACAAAGGAAGAAGGTAAAGAAAAGACATATGAAGTAACCCGAAGAAGTAGGTCGGATAAGGGAAAGGAACTTACGTGATATATGGCTGAGGATCCGGGTCAACTCCCTGGTGCAGTCATCACGTCTCTTCCGAAGCTGCTCAAGCTCAGCATTTGCCGACCCAAGCTAGATGTCGGACTCCTTGAGTAAATCCTGGTCCTTAGCGATCTGGAGATTGAGGCGCTCGCGCTCTTCTGTGTAATTCTGGCCAACCTTTTGGAGTTCGGATTGGTGCTGGGACTTCATTTTCTCCATCTCAGCCTTGAGCCTGGCGATCTCATCGTCCTTGGTCCGGAGGAGGGCGAGCTCATCGTCTTTCTTCTTAAGCTCGGCTTGATGCTGCCGTGCTTGTTCGAGAAAATGCAGCATCATATCAGGCACGGGCACACTATCTTCAAGCGATGCTGAAATAGTGTGTTGGCCTGGCAGAGCCGAGGTATGAATGATTGCCGAGCCAAGGAGAGAAGGAAATGGAAAGCACTGCAAGGTCGGACAAAAATGATACCCTGGATCTGCTCCAGATTCTTCCGCATAATCTTGTTCTCAGTCTCCACCCCAGCTGCGGAAACCGAATGATGAGATTAGTTCGGCGGAGGGAGATGAAGAAAAACGAAGAAGCGCCAAGGAAGAAAGTTACCCCTTTTCTCGTATTCCATGAGAAGTGCAGCTTGCTTTGCGTGTAGCATCTTGTGGGTATCCAGCAGGCGTTGGAATTCAGCACTCCGGCAATTAGTAGTCACCTGAAAGGAGTACAGAAACATAAATTAGCTTGGGGCATGTTCGAAGTGTACAAAAAATCCAGGCCAAGTGGAACTTAACCCGGCTCTAGGTGTGTGCATGTTCGAAGTGTACAAAAAATCCGGGCCAAGTGGAACTTAACCCGGCTCTAGGTGTGTGCATGTTCGAAGTGTACAAAAAAAATTCGGGCCAAGTGGAACTTAACCCAGCTCTCGGTGTGTGCATGTTCGAAGTGTACAAAAAATCCGGGTCAAGTGGAACTTAACCCAGCTCTAGGTGTGTGCATGTTCGAAGTGTACAAAAAATCCGGGCCAAGTGGAACTTAACCCGGATCTAGGTGTGTGCATATTCGAAGTTCTCATGGAGCTACGTTAGTTTTCTAAAGAGCATCCGGCCGAGTACCAAGTTACTCCCCCGGGGGCTCGGGGACTAATGGTTATTATCTATAGCATCTAAAGGGGAAGCGACGTACCTCCATCATCCGCCCCGCGAGGTTGATCGCCTTAGCGGCTGTGTTTTGGGCGGAAAATTTAGCGGGGCCGAACTTCTCCGGAAGATCGTCGTTGTTGACGAACTCCGCCTTGTTCCAATTCATGACAAATTCAATCAGGCTCGGAGGGTACCGCTCACGGGTGGGCATATGGGGCGCCACTAAGCCCTTCGCGTGCGCTTCTTTCCTCTCAACCAAGGCAAGGGCTGGGCTGGTGTGCAGAACCATCTGCTGTGCATCAGTTAGCTCGGCACGGGCGTCCTTCGCTGCTAGAGTTTTCTTGGGAAGCATTGATGCGAGGGTACGCTGCCGAGCCTCGATGAATGCTGATTTGGCAGCGCAGGAGCCTTTTTGCCCTTTGCTTGCTGGGAAGAGGAAGTGGTTGCAGCAGATTTTCCCTTAGGATCTGCCAGGGTAGTTCCTCGCCGAGGTTGAGAAGACTCAGACAAGGCGGAGGAGCTTGGCGCTGGTGCTCTGGTTGCTGGACTTGGTGCAGCCGCTGATTTTCTTGCTGCCGGACTTGGTGCTGGTGTCGGAACTAGAGCTGGTGCTGGTTCGGTTACTAGTGCTGGAGCTAGTGCTGGTGCCGAGGTAGTTCTAGTGGCTGCTGGTTGCGGCGAAGCCGTGGTTGTAGATGCCTCCGCCTCGACTGGACCGGTCTCCCCCGCTCCGAGGTTACCCTCCTCTTGACGAGGTGGAGCAGAACCCGGAGCAGCCGCAGAACCCTCTGGAATAGGGCTCAGCGGGCGTGACTCATCGTCACGAGGGGGAGAAGGGCTAGGTCGGAGTGGTGAAGAGATGCTAGACCCACTCTGAGGGACCTCCACCAGAGCACTACAAAAGAGAATAATGTCAGAAGAGAAATTACAACAATGCAAGGAAGAGCAAGTTACAGAAGGAAAAAAGACTTACACATCCGAGGTTTGGGCCTCCTTGGGTTTCCGAGCCCTTCGTGCTGGGGCCTTGCCTGCTGGCTTGGAGGCAGTCTTGTCCTCAAACTACTTTCGCCTTTTGGCGGGTTGAGAAGGTCAGGAGGAGGAACTTGGAGCAGCCCCGCGCTTCTTCTTCGGTGCTACCGGAACAGGTTCGCCCGTAGCAAGGGGAGGATCCTCGTGGATGTGCCCACCGAGATTAGCTGATGCCGGAAAAGCAAAAGAAAGGGGGACAGCCTCAACAGGTTCATTCACCTCGACATCCGAGTCATCTTCATCATCGGGCCAATCTCTAATAGAAGAGAATTTACCGGTGGGTCGCTTTATAGCGTCGGTCATCGGGAGGAACATCTCCTGGTCCGGCTCTTCCTCATCCGGAGTCTCCCGGTCCGGCGCCCACTTAAGGGTCGGATCGGTGCCATCCTCAAGGGTCTGCTGAAGAAATTGCTGAGGAAAAGAATGAACAAAAGAGTCAAAAATGCAACAATAACCGACATGTAATTAGTCCAGAGTAAGTTTGCACCACAAAGCTTACCGCGGGAGGAAGCCTATCACGGCAATAATGATCCATTCCCCAAGTCCACTCAGAGGAGAAGTCCTTGTGGGTGATGAAGAGAGCCTTAACCCGGCGATATATCTCCGTGTTGCTCAGCTCAAAGGATGAGGTCCGGTTGGGGTCGCGGCCGAAGCTCATGTGGCACACCTTGTGGGTGCGCTTCTGGAGGGGGAAATTCGGTTGTGCACGAAAGTGATCATAGCATCCTCGTTGCGCAGTCCGAGCTTCTTCAGCTCCGCGAACCTCTTGTTGACCTAGTTGGCCAAGGCCGTGGGCTTCTTGGGGACGACGTCCCACAGTTTCGGGTTAGGTGGACCCGGAGTATAGGGAAGCAGCCGGATCAAGTCTTCAGTGCCCATATTCCGGACATAAAAGAAGGTCCGGGCCCACCCTTTGCAGGAGTCTAGCCCGGTGACCCGGGGGAAAACGGAAAGCCTCCGGGGTGAGATGGACGCAGCTCCAAATTGAGTGAGCTGTTTGTCCTCCAGATCAAGTTGGATGTTTGGGATGACGTTACGACGAAGGCCGAAAAACCAGATCCATAGCTCCTTCGTGGGCCATAGTCCGGCATAGCCTTCGATCGTAGAAGCGAAAGCGAAAAGAGAGGTGATGGCGTTGGCAGGAAGGTGGTGCGGCTGGAGTTGGTAGGTACTAAGCCAATCCCAGAAAAGTCGCTCACTGGCAAACCGAACCCCCATTGGAAGTGGGACAAGAACACGACGAACTCACCCGGATTGGGTGAGGGGGCCAGTTCGGAGGAGGCAAGACAAGCGGCGACGCCGGCAGGGATGCGTCTGGTCCGGTAGAGCCAATCCAGGTCGTCTTGGCAGACCCAAGACCCGGCACACGCACTACGGTCTGCCGCCGCAGTATCCTCCTCCATTTCTTGCTCGGCGACGATGAGCTCCTCCTCCGTCATCTGGTCTTCGCTGCCCTTGCTGGCGCTAGCGGCGGCGGGGAGCAGAGGCCTGGATTGGCGAGGACCCGTGGCGAGGGAGTTGTGTAGCGGTGGCGGCAACGCAGAGGCATGGGGAAGCAGTGCGGCGGCGGCGCTGCTACTTGGAGCACTAGCGGCAGCGTGGTCGCGAGGAAGACAAATAAGAAGAGCCAGGGGCAGAGGGGCGCAGAAGGGGAAAACTCCTAAGGGGTGCGCCCCTCCCCTATTTAACCACTCCCTCAAGGGGTGAGTGGGATCGCGTCCTACGAATGAGCCACACGGTGTGGTCGTGTATGTCCCACCTCGGCCAATCAGCAGGGAGCCACACGGAAGGCAACAGAGCGGAGATGATCCCATGACGTGACGCTATGATGCGGTAAACGAGGAGGCAGGCGTGACGTGACCCGCGCACAGTGATAACTGACAATTACTGCGGCGGTTACTGTGCTGGCCCTTAAAATAAGACGACATAATGATTACCCTCCACATGGGTTGGCGTACGAGAGAAGGAAACAAGACCCGGATGGAACCGTGGTAACCCGGCCAGCAAGTGAAAACTTGGAATGTGCAGAGGGAAAGTAAAACCATGAGGTCCGAATGAAAGTGGTAACCCGGCCGGCAAGTGAAAACTTGGAATGTGCGAAGGGAACGTAAATCCATATAATCTGAGGTAAAGAAGTAACTCGGCAACAACAACCAGAGCTCAAAATTGAACCTGATGTGGCCTTAGCGGCCAAGGCAGCTAAGACCGCACCAGCTTCGGGGACTAATGTTGGGGGGATACCCCCGGGTAGGGTCACGCCGGGGTATAAAGGCCGAGTTAGCCGAGGTTCGGCAAGGTCAAAGCGGATGCTGGCCGTGTCACCTCAAGGCAGGCCGAATCACGGGGTAACCCGGACCAGGGGGCGTTCACCTAACTGAGTCTCAACCGACTTAAGCAGTAAGTCGGAAGTGCATGTTTTACTTGTATGCAGGAACAGGTGTGGCCGGATCAACTACGATTTGGGTCACGTCTGGCTTCTAGGAGAAGGAAGGAATCTTGCTGGTCAAAAGAAGCCCTGGTACGCACTACCTGAGCGAAGCAAGCAAGGTCAGGACCACCGGGGCGTGGCCGACAAGGGTGACAACGCCCATGTTGGCTGACACGGGCGCCGCAGAGGCTCACGTAGCCTCTGCATGTGTGACGCGGGGGAAAAGCACCCCGATCGGCTTACCACTTTAGGAGGAGGCATATTCTTAGGAATATGCCTCCACGTATGCCCTAGGCAGAGACTGAGCTCCCTCTATATAAGGGGGGCTAGTGTTTCAGTAGAAGGGGTTCCGCTATTCTAATTTGGCTAGGGTTTTAGGTGTGAACTGTGGGTGAGAGTAAGAGAGCTCCTTCTTCCTCCTCTCGCCAATACAGCTCTAGGAGCACTTGTAATCTTGGAAGCAGAGCAATACAAACAACTATGTGGAGAATCACTTCACTATCCCTCCCTGGATTCCCCTAGCGTGTATTAGTCCCCACCTTCAGCCTATCCATGGCATCTGCCGTGACACCACCACGACAATGACCTATATGTGGTGGACTTTTCGGGGAAAATCACTACAGGCCCGTGATGGATCAAAATATATTCGAGCTCGTTGGGGAACCCCAAGAGGAAGGTATGATGAGCACAGCAGCAAGTTTTCCCTCAGTTATGAAACCAAGGTTATCGAACCAGTAGGAGCAAGGAAACACCTCCAAGGTGTTGTTTCCAACTTGGAATCCTGCACAACACAACCATAGAACTTTGCCACCAACTTACAGTGAGGTTGTCAATCTCACCGGTTTTTCTTGAAACAAAGGATTAAATATATTGTGTGGAAGATAGTAATTGCTTGCAGAAAGTAAACAGAAAAACAGTAGATAGATTGTAGATTGATGGTAAAGAATGGACCGGGGGTCCATAGTTCACTAGAGGTGATTCTCCTTAAGATAGACAACATGCTGAGTGAACAAATTACAGCGGGGCAATTGACAAACATCGAGAAAGCAATACATGCATATACTAATCATCTTGACTCCTTTGAGACTTGATTGGGCATTACAACATTATCCATAGACCGCCATCTAACTGCATCTATGACTAATAATCCACCTTCAGGTTATCATCTGAACCCCCTCCAGTATTAAGTTGCAAGCAACATATTATTGCTTTACAAACTGCGTGTAAAGTAAACAATACGATTGTTCTATGAACAAAGGATTGTTGTGTTCTCCCTAGTAGCAACAACACATCTAGTACCTTAGAGATTTCTGTCACTTCCCTAGATTACTAGAGGCATGAACCCAATATCGAGCATAAATACTAACTCTTGGAATTGCTAGCATCTACTTGGCCAAGATAGCTACTATCAACGGAAAGCATGCAAGATCACAAATAACAAAGACATGATAGAATCAATAATCAATCTGAAATAGCATCTCAATATCCATCGGATCCCCGCAAACACAACATGTAGGATTACAAATAGATGATCTTGATCATGAACGGAGCTCACAAGATCTAGACATGGTAGCACAAAGGAGAAGAACCAACCATCTAGCTACTACATGGACCCATAGTCCAGGTATGAACTACTCACGCATCACACCGGAGGCAGTCATGGTGATGAAGAAGGCCTCCATGGTGAGCTCTCCCCTCCGGCAGGGTGCCGAGAAGAGCTTCAGATCCCTCCCAATCTAGAGATGGCAGCGGCTACAAACTCTTTCGTGGAATTTTGATCAGGTACTTAGGGTTTTCATCCCGGAGGCAATATATAGGCGAAGGGGCAAGGTCGGTGGAGTTCCAGGGGGCCCACACCACCTGGTGGCATGGCTAGGGCTGGCCGCGCCACCACCAGGTGTGGCCAGCCTGGCTCCCCTCTTCGTCTCCCCTCCAGACTCTGTGTTCCTTCTGGTGAAATATTGACTTGGGCTTTTGTCCGGTCCAATTCCGAGAATATTTCCTTACTAGCTTTTCTGAAACCAAAAACAGCAGAAAATAGGCAACTGGCACTGTGGCATCGTGTTAATAGGTTAGTTCTAGAAAATGTGTAAAAATACTCCAAAGTGTGGACAAAACATAAGAAAGTAGATATAAAACAAGCATGGAACATCAAAAATTATAAATATGTTTGCAACGTATCAACATCCCCAAGCTTAACTCCTTCTCGTCCTCGAGTAGGTAAGTGATAAAAAAGAATAATTTTTGAGGTGACGTGCACCATCATAATCTTGATCAAGGAATTTGTAAAACATTGATAGCTGGGATCATAGTTCTTTAACATTGCATGAAAGATATAGTTCTAACAATAAGACATAGCAACTATGTTATAACATGAAAAGGTCCAAACAAAAGATTCATGAATAACAATGCTTTGCAAGGCGTTTGTTTGTTTCACATATAGAAAACATAATAAGAATGGTATTCAGCTTGTCCCTCATAGTGTAGCAAAATAGAAATGCATAGGACACCTTCAAAGTTCATAAGGGTGACTAGATACAAATAGTTTAAGAACAAGCAATATCAAAGTTATGAATCAATCAACAAGTCTTAGGACAATGCACATTAAACTAAGAATGGCCACTATGCTCTCTCAATAGATGCATAAAGATAGAAGATGGAGACTCAACATAAAAGTAAAAGAAATGCCTTCATAGAAGGAAGCAGGGATTCAAGTCTCATAAAGAGCTTCCAAAAATTATGGTACTTATTAGCTTTCAGCTCTCATTGCCCCTATCATAAGCATCTTGAAGTGATTAAGGTTAAAGTGAACAAACTATGGAGTATATGCTTGACAAAGTATAGGTTGGCAATCTCATGTCCCTTGAATACGAGGGCCGCTCCTCATGCTACTCAAGTTTAGTTACCGGTAAGTTCTTGTCATAGTAAGTACATGTGTATCATAAACAACCGCCAACGGGGTACCCCTTGCACATGATACAGGAGCTATCCCATAATCAAAATGACAAGGCAAGCAGACAATGAGCATCTCAGCAATCTTCTTATTTACCATGGGAAAATGGTGCTTTTTTCTCTCTTTCCTCTTTTCTCATCTTTTTTTTCTTTTTCTCAATCTCTATCTCTTTTTTTATAAGAAGAATGCTTCATAGATTGCTCACTATGGTGATGCTGCAAGTTTCCACCATGATTAGGCATGGCTGAGGCTAGTGGCCCAGGCGTTTCTCTAACACACATACATAGCTCCATAGACTTACAAGCTCCCCTTTCATTTCACACCAACGACATCCATAAACAAAAGAGCATGATATCAACTGGGTACAATGTACAAGTGCAATGTTGAAAGGGTTCCCCATGACAGCATGGTTCTGCTAATCCCAACGTATAAGTGCAATAATATACAACATATATGACACAATGGTTCAAGTTTATTAGGGGCAAGAAAAGTAAAATGTGCCATCAAGTTCGTGAGAGCTTTAATCACTAATTTTCACATAACAAGTTTAATTCGGAAGGTAGATAAAAACATGAATATACTTGGAATAGCAAATGCTAATAGGTAGGTATGGTGGAGTCTTTGGAATAACTTGGTTTTATTTGGAGTTAGATGCATGAGTGGAACTCATACTTGGTATGGAGGCTAGCAAAAGACTGGGAGCGACCAACTAAGAAAGCAATAATGGCCATAATCATGCAAAGCGACAAAACATTATTAATTAAAGCATAAAGTGATATTACAAGTCGAAAACTAAATGATCATAGAGGCTATGGTGACTTGGTATAGTCTTAACATGGTGTGAGCATGCGCCAATTCAACCCAAATAAAGCATCAAAGGAGAATACCACAATACTATGCTTTTATATGCTAAAACAACGCATGATTCTTTCAAGGCACATTAAGCAATCTCAATTGTTTGAAACAAGTCATGCTACAGCAATAATCACTAAGCATATGGTGAAAGCAACATCTAGCATGACATGATAAAGTCTAAGTCACAGTCAAAACAAGCTTCCTTTTGTATCTCTATAAGCATGAAACTTCCTACTCTTTTCCAACACCAATCGAAAACTAAAGCTAAACGCAGTGCTAGCAAAGGAGAACACTCACAGAATAATAAGAGTGGAAACTAGAGTGTTCTAGGCAATGAATAATGGGGTGTGTATCTCTCCAAAAGAAGTGTGTTGGGATCCAACCAACTTATTTAAGCAAACCAAACAAAATAAAACTAAAAACAAAGCGAAGACGCTCCAAGAACAACACAATTGTGCATGAAACAAAAAAATGAAGTGTTTGGAAGAAAACTTGAGATTTTTATTGATGAAGGGGATGCCTTGGGCATCCCCAAGCTTTGACGCTTGTACTTATTAAATATTTCTTGGGGTGACACGGGTGGCATCCCCAAGCTTGAGATTTTCTCCATACTTCATCTTATCACATTGTTCTTCCCTACACTTTAAAATTTCCTTCATACAAAACTTCACACAATCTTCATTAGCAACATTAGTGTATTCCAGATAATAAGTCTTTGGGTTCAGTTTCAACACAAGTAAAACTTCCATTAAAAACACAAGCTGTTGTAGCAAATCCTTTTAAAAGTTCAAGTGATCAAAGAGAACTCAAAGAGAAAGAGATTAAGAGGCAAATGCAAATAACGGCAGAAATCTGTCAAAACAGACCAGCAGGTAAAAACCGATTTTTTCGAAGACCTTCTATTTCCTAAATCGAAAAGTGTTAAACTAACGAAAGTTAGATAACAACCTGGGGCAGAAGCACAAAACATTACAGCTTAATCCGACCTACAGGAATTTTTCACAATTTTTTATAGTGAAGCACAAAAATATGTTTTTGGACAACAACTTTCCCAAGTCTTACTTCTCTCTCATTAGAGGTTACTCTTGGCACAAAAACCACACAAAAAGGATAAGGAGAGGTTATTACTGAAGCAATAACTTCCAAGACTCAACAAAAGACTCCTAACGAAATTTGGGTTATCTCCCAATAAGTGCTTTTCTTTAACGCCTTTGAGCTAGGCATAAGAACCAAGAAAAGAATCAAGTATTCTCAAATGAAGAAGCATTAAGAGCAAATTTGTTTTAATAGGAGAGGAAAAAGGAATCTTCTCTCTCTTCTTAGGGAAGTTTTCTATACCTTTCTTGAGTGGAAATTGATATTTAATGGTGCCTTCTTTCATATCAATAATGGCACCAACAGTTCTAAGAAAAGGTCTTCCCAAAGTAATAGGATAAGAAGCATTGCATTCAGCATCCAAAACATAGAAATCAACGGGGACATAGGCATTGTTAACCATAATAAGAACATCATTAATACTCCCCATGAGTTTCTTTTTATCATTATCATCAAGTGGGACATTTAAATAACAATCTTCCAATGGTGGCAAATTAAGCATTTCATAAATCTTTCTAGGCATAATCAAAACACTACTATCAAGATCACATAAAGCTTTGAGATCAAAATCATTCACTTTCATATTAATGATGGATTCCCAACCATCTTCTAATTTCATAGGAATAGAAGCTTTATGTTTCATCTTTTCTTCTTTAATTTTTATGAGAGCATGAGTAATGTATTTTGTAAAGGCCATATTCATAGCACTAGCATTAGGAATTTTAGCAAGCTTTTGTAGGAACATAATTACTTCAGAGATATTGCAACCATCAAGATCAAAATCATAATTATCATCTAAACTATTAGAGCTATTGTTTCCCATACTTCGAAGAATTTCAGCATTTTTATTAGAACAGGTTCCATTGGGTTTACTAGCTTCAACATTAGTGGTAGTGATAGTACAAATACTAATATTTCTAGAAATTTCATCTTCTCTTTCCCACTTAGCATGCAATTCAGCTAATAGTCTAACATTTTCATCAATTCTAACTTGTATGGCATTAGTAGCAGCAAAGGGATTTTCAATAGTTTCAGGTTTAGCAGCCATTTTATTCAAAGAGGATTGTGCTTCAGACAATGATGCTATATTTCTTTTAGCATTAGAGAGTTTTTCCTCAATAGTTTTATTGAAAGCAGTTTGTTTACTAATGAAATCTTTAAGCATGACTTCAAGTTTAGAGGGTGCACTTCTATTATTGTTGTAGGAATTTCCATAAGCATTACCATTATTGGGAGGATATGGCCTATAATTATTATTACCAAAATTATTCTTGTAGGCATTGTTGCTAAAATTATTGTTTCTAATAAAGTTCACATCAACTTGCTCTTTTTGAGCAACCAAAGAAGCTAAGGTAACATGATTTGGATCAATATGAGCTTTCCCATTAACAAGCATAGACATAATAACATCAATTTTATCACTCAAGGAGGAGGTTTCTTCAACAGAATTTACCTTCTTACCTTGAGGAGCTCTCTCAGTGTGCCATTTTGAATAGTTAACCATCATATTATTAAGAAGCTTTGTTGCAGCACCCAAAGTAATGGTCATAAAGGTACCTCCTGCAGCAGAATCCAGTAGATTTCTTGAAGAATAATTCAGTCCTGCATAAAAGGTTTGGATAATCATCCAAGCAGTCAGTGCATGAGTGGGACAATTCTTTACCAAAGATTTCATTCTTTCCCAAGCTTGAGCAACATGTTCATTATCATATTGTTTAAACTTCATTATTTCATTTCTCATAGATATAATCTTAGCAGGAGGATAGTATTTTCCAATGAAAGCATCTTTGCATTTAGTCCAAGAATCAATACTATTCCTAGTTAAGGAATTCAACCATTCTTTAGCTTTTCCTCTCAAAGAGAAAGGGAACAATTTAAGCTTAATAATATCTCCATCTATATCCCTATGCTTTTGCATCTCACAAAGTTCAACAAAGTTATTTAGATGAGCAGCAGCATCTTCATTACCAATACCAGAAAATTGTTCTCTCATACCAAGATTGAGTAAAGAAGGTTTTATTTCAAAGAAAGTAGCTTCAGGAACAGGTGGAGCAATAGGTGTGCACACGAAATCATTGTTGTTGGTGCTAGTGAAGTCACACAACTTAGTGTTTTCAAGAGTAGTCATTTTTTTGAGTTTTTAATATAAAGAAGAAAACTAGTACAACTATTTTTTTTGTGTTTTTTATAAAGAAAACAAGCAAACAAAGCATAAATAAACTAAGCAAAACAAATAAAACAAAGTAAAGAGATTGGTTTTGAGGGACTCCCCTTGTGAAGATGTCCTTGACTCCCCGGCAACGGCGCCAGAAAAATAGCTTGATGGCTCAAAATATATTCGAGCTCGTTGGGGAACCCCAAGAGGAAGGTATGATGAGCATAGCAGCAAGTTTTCCCTTAGTTATGAAACCAAGGTTATCGAACCCGTAGGAGCAAGGAAACACCTCCAAGGTGTTGTTTCAAACTTGGAATCATTCACAACACAACCACCGAACTTTGCCCCCAACTTACAGTGAGGTTGTCAATCTCACCAGTTTTGCTGAAAACAAAGGATTAAACGTATTGTGTGGAAGATAGTAATTTCTTGAAGAAAGTAAACAGAAAAACAGTAAATAAATTGTAGATTGATGGTAAAGAATGGATCGGGGTCCATAGTTCATTAGAGGTGATTCTCCTTAAGATAGATAACATGTTGGGGTGAACAAATTACAACAAGGTAATTGACATACGCCGAGAAAGCATACATGCATATACTAATCATCTTGACTCCTATGAGATTTGATTGGGCATTACAACATTATACATAGACCGTAATCCAACTGCATCTATGACTAATAATCCACCTTCAGGTTATCATCCGAACCCCCTCCAGTATTAAGTTGCAAGCAACAGATAATTGCATTAAGCAAAGTGTGTAAAGTAAACAATACGATTGTTCTATGAACAAAGGATTGATGTTTTCTACCTAGTAGCAACAACACATCTAGTACCTTAGAGATTTCTGTCACTTCCCCAGATTCCTAGAGGCATGAACCCACTATCGAGTATAAATACTCCCTCTTGGAGTTGCTAGCATCTACTCGGCCAAGATAGCTACTAACAACGGAAAGCATGCAAGATCACAAATAACAAAGACATGATAGAATCAATAATCAATCTGAAATAGCATGTCAATATCCATCAGATCCCCGCAAACACAACATGTAGGATTACAAATAGATGATCTTGATCATGAACGGAGCTCACAAGATCTAGACATGGTAGCACAAAGGATAAGAACCAACCATCTAGCTACTACATGGACCCGTAGTCCAGGGATGAACTACTCACGCATCACATCGGAGGTAGTCATGGTGATGAAGAAGGCCTCTAGGGTGATCTCTCCCCTCCAGCAGGCTTCCAGGAAGAGCTTCAGATCCCTCCTGGTCTAGGGATGGAGATGGCAGCGGCTACGGACTCTTTCATGGAATTTTGATCGGGTACTTAGGGTTTTCGTCCCGGAGGCAATATATAGGCGAAGGGGCAAGGTCGGTGGAGTGCTAGGGGACCCACACCACCTGGTGGCGCGGCTAGGGCTGGCCGCGCCACCACCAGGTGCGGCCGGCCTGGCTCCCCTCTTCGTCTGCCCTCTGGACTCCGTGTTCCTTCTGGTGAAATATTGACTTGCGCTTTTGTCCGGTCCAATTCCAAGAATATTTCCTTACTAGCTTTTCTAAAACCAAAAACAACACAAAACAGGCAACTTGCACTATGGCATCTTGTTAATAGGTTAGTTCCAGAAAATGTATATAAATACTCCAAAGTGTGGACAAAACATAAGAAAGTAGATATAAAACAAGCATGGAACATCAAAAATTATAGATACATTTGCAACGTATCAGCCCGATGTGTCTCTTCGGAAAGGCCGACGCGGGCTGGCTATGGCATCGCCGACTAGCCCACGTCAATATGAGAACTTTGCAAAGTCTCCACAAGGGTGGCCACATCCTTGGACTAAAATAAAATGTTTCCTTTGCCAAAGATCGTGTTTGCAGGGCTTGTGTTGAAGGGAAAATGTATGACTCTCCCCATCGAAGGAAGACCATTATTTCATCAAAGAGGATTTTGGAGCTCCTCCATGTGGATCTCTTTGGTCCTCCATCTCATGCAAGTCTCGGTGGGAAGAAATATTGCCTCGTAATTGTTGATGATTACTCAAGATACACATGGGTCTATTTCTTCAAGTTGAATAGCGAGACTCAACAAACTATCATTGACTTTGCCAACAAGGTCCAACGTCAACACAATGTCCCTATTTTGGCAATTAGAAGTGATAACGGCTCCGAGTTCAAGAACTACACCTTAAATGAATTCCTAAGTGAAGAGGGGATAAGACATCAATATTCTGCTATGTACACCCCTCAACAAAATGGTGTTTCCGAGAGGAAAAAACAGACCTGAATGAATATGGCCTAATCTATGCTTGCTGAATTTAAGTGTCCTTATAAATTCTGGGCTGAAGCAATCTCTACCGCATGCCATTCATCCAACTAGCTCTATCTCCGCAAAATCTTTGACAAGACTCCGTATGAAATACTTACTGGTAACAAGCAAAACATCTCCTACTTCTGGGTATTTGGTTGTAAGTGTTTCTTTCTCATTAAAGGAGTTCATTTATCTAAATTTGAGTCTAAGGCGTTAGAAGGCATTTTTGTTGGCTATGATGCCAAATCCCACACTTATAGAGTCTACAATAAGCTCTTCGGAACTGTTGTAGAATCTTGTAGTGTGGTGTTCGAGGAAAATGATGGCTCCCGTGCGGGGCAAGTTGATGTTTGTGATGCAGATGTTGAAATACCCCAAGATGCCATAAGAAGAATGGGTGTGGGATTTTTCCGCCCCATTGAGGAACCCCTTGTGGCGGATCGGGAAGGACAATGCTCTACTCATGTAGATCCCTCATCGACACACGCACAACATGCTTCAACCATTGGAGAAACCTCTACACCAATCCCACAAACTGTTGAAGATCATCAAGCAAATGTTCCAGAAAGCTCCAGGCCAGATTATCCGGTGGACACCGGATTATCCGGCCAACCCTCCTCAACTGGTAGAAATCTGCTGCAAGTCCTAGGCTGGATTTTCTGGCTGACCCCGGATTATCCAGCCCCTCTCAAATTCGAGCAAGAACCAATCAAGATTGTGAAGGTGCTTCAGATTCCCCCAGGCTAGATTATCTGGCCCCACCCTCAGCCAGATTATCCGGCCCTAAAAATCTTGAAGAGCAGCAGCCCCCTGTTACGGTTGTTGATCAACATCAAGGGCAAGATTCATCATCTCCTATTCTAGCTAATCAAGCTGAAGATCAAGGCCAAGCCAATGATCCCAACGAAGACTCAAATGATGAAGTTATTCCCCCAAGAGACAACAAGCTAATTGAACTTTGTCACAAAGGTCGTGCAGAAAGGAACCTTGAATTAAGGGGTCACACTCTTGACAAAGTTGTAGGTGATCTTCGACGAAGGGTATCCACAAGAAGGGAGTTGGCAAGTTTCGGTGAGCATCAAGCTCTCATCTCAATGGTGGAACCCAAGAAGGTGTTTGAATCTCTTGAAGATCTGGATTGGGTTGTCGCTATGCATGAAGAGTTGAATAACTTTGAATGCAACAAGGTTTGGAAATTAGTAGAGAAGCCCAAGGATTGCCGCAATGTTATCGGCACAAAGTGGATATTTAAAAATAAGCAAGATGAAAATGGCATTGTTGTAAGGAACAAGGCAAGACTCATGACACAAGGCTATTCCCAAGTTGAGGGCATCAACTTTGGCGAGACTTATGATCAAGTGGCTTGTCTTGAGTCCATTCGTATCCTTCTTTCTTATGCTACTCATAATAATTTCAAATTACAGCAAATGGACGTTAAGAGTGCTTTTCTTAATGGTCCTTTACATGAGTTGGTATATGTAAAGTAACCCCCGGGATTTGAGGATCCCAACTTCCCGAACCATGTCTAAAAACTCGATAAGGCGCTCTATGGCCTTACACAAGCCCCACATGTGTGGTATGAGCACCTTAAAGAGCTTTTGCTAGACCGTGGATTTGAAGTTGGGCAAATCAACCCCACTCTTTTTACTAAGAAGTTTAAGGGGGAGCTCTTCGTATGCCAACTATATGTAGACCACATTATCTTTGGCTCTACTAATAAAGCTTTTAATGATGAATTTTCGAAGCTTATGACTGACAGGTTTGAGATGTCTATGATGGGGGAATTATGGTTCTTTCTTGGATTTGAGATCAAACAACTTAGAGAAGGAACCTTCATAAATCAAGAAAAATACATCCAAGACATGCTCAAGAGATTCAAGATGACGGATCTTAATGGTGTCGCCACTCCGATGCAAACAAAATGTCACCTTGAACTTAATCCCCATGGTAAAGATGTGGACCAAAAGGTATACCGGTCCATGATCGGCTCTCTCCTTTACCTCTGCGCATCTAGACCCGATATTGTGTTGAGTGTAGGTGTGTGTGCAAGGTATCAAGCAGCTCCTAAAGAAAGCCACTTAGTGGTGGTCAAGAGGATCTTCTGATATTTGGTTCATTCCCCTAATTTTGGTTTATGGTATCCCAAGGGATCCAATTTCTCTTTATGTGGTTATACTGATTCATATTGGGCCAGTGATAAGGATGATCGGAAATCAACTTCTCGAGCTTGTCCATTCTTGGGAAGGTCTCTAGTATGTTGGTCTTCTAAAAAGCAGAATTGTATATCTCTCTCCACCGCCGAAGCTGAATATGTTGCTGCTGCTAGTGCCTGTACTCAGTTATTATGGATGAGTAATGCGCTCGACTTTCGACGTAGAGCTCGTTGGGAACCCCAAGAGGAAGGTACGATGAATATAGCAGCAAGTTTTCCCTCAGTTATGAAACCAAGGTTTAATCGAACCAGTAGGAGCAAGGAAACACCCCAAGGGTGTTGCTAGCTGAGCTTTGGCAGGGCGCACTACCGGTGCTAGTAGCAACATGGAGACCTGCACAACACAACCACAGAACTTTGTCCCCAACTTGCTATGAGGTTGTCAATCTCACCGTGTTTTGCGGAAAACAAAGGATTAAACGTATCGAATGGAAAGAAGTAAAAGTTTGCATGAAGTAAACACAAAGTAGTAAACAGTTGTAGATTGTACGTAAAGTAAAAGGACTGGGATCCATAGTTCACTAGAGGTGGCTCTCCTTAGATAGATAACATGATGGGTAAACAAATTACAGCGGGGCAATTGACAAACACCGAGAAAGAAATACATGCATATACTAATCATCTTGACTCCTCTGAGACTTGATTGGGCATTACAACATAATACATAGACCGCCGTCCAACTGCATCTATGACTAATAATCCACCTTCAGGTTATCATCCGAACTCCCTCCAGTATTAAGTTGCAAGCAACAGATTATTGCTTTACGAACTACGTGTAAAGTAAACAATACAATTGTTCTATGAACAAAGGATCGTTGTTTTCTCCCTAGTAGCAACATCACATCTAGTACCTTAGAGATTTATGTCACTTCCCCAGATTACCAGAGGCATGAACCCACTATCGAGCATAAATACTAACTCTTGGAGTTGCTAGCATCTACTTGGCCAAGATAGCTACTAACAACGGAAAGCATGCAAGATCTCAAATAACAAATACATGATAGAATCAATAATCAATCTGAAATAGCATCTCAATATCCATCGGATCCCCGCAAATACAACATGTATGGATTACAAATAGATGATCTTGATCATGAACGGAGCTCACAAGATCTAAACATGAAAGCACAAAGGAGGAGAAACCAGCCATCTAGATACTACATGGATCCGTAGTCCAAGGATGAACTACTCACGCATCACATCGGAGGCTTGCATGGTGATGAAGAAGGCCTCTAGGGTGAATTCCCCTCTCCGGCAGGGTGTCGGGAAGAGCTTCAGATCCCTCCCGATCTAGGGATGGAGATGACGGCGGCTACAGACTCTTTCGTGGATTTTTGATCGGGTACTTAGGGTTTTCGTCCCGAGGGCAACTTATAGGCGGAAGGAGAGGCCGAGGGGGTGCTGGGGTCGGCCAGACCACCCCCTGGCGCGGGCCAAGCCTGGTCGCGCGGCCAGGTGGTGTGGCCGGCCCCTGGCCCCTCTCCGTCTCGTATTCTGGCACTTGATCCCTTCCGGAAAAATAGGCACTTTGGCTTTTGTCTCGTCCAATTCCGAGAATATTCATTTTCTGACTTTCCTAGAACCAAAAAGAGCAAAAAACAGGTAACTGGCACTGTGGCTCTTGTTAATAGGTTAGTCCAAGAAATCATAATAAAAGTACTCCAAAGTTGGAACAAAACACAAGAAAGTGGATAAAACTAAGCATGGAACATCAAAAATTATAGATACATTTGCAATGTATCAACATCCCCAAGCTTAACTCCTGCTCATCCCCGAGTAGGTAAGTGATAAAAAGAAAGAATTTTTGAGGTGTGGCCACCCTATGGCCCCTCTCCGACTCTCCTTCTGGCTCCGTGAGTCTTCCGGGAAAATATCAACTTTGGCTTTTGTCCGGTCCAATTCCGAGAATATTGATTTTCTGACTTTCCTGGAAACAAAAACAGCAGAAAACAGGCAACTGGCACTGTGGCATCTTGTTAATAGGTTAGTCCAAGAAATCATATGAAAAGTATTCCAAAGTGTGGACAAAACATAAGAAAGTAGATAAAACCAAGCATGGAACATCAAAAATTATAGATACATTTGCAATGTATCAACATCCCCAAGCTTAACTCCTGCTCGTCCTCGAGTAGGTAAGTGATAAAAAGAAAGAATAATTTTTGAGGTGACATGCACCATCAAAGACTTGATCAAAGTATTTGCAAAGCACTCAAAGCTGGGATCACAGTACTTCAATCATAACATGAAAGACAAAGTTCTAGCAATAAGCAAAGAAACTATGACACAACATGAAAAGGCACAAACAAATGATTCATGAATAACAATGCTTTGCAAGACGTTTGTTTGTTTCACATAAAGAAAACATAGCATAATAGTATTCAGCTTGTCCCTCAATAGAGTAGCAAATATAAATGCATAGGACACCTTCAAAGTTCATAAGAGTGACTAGATACAATAGTTTAAAACAAGCAATAACAAGTTATGCATCAATCAACTAGTCTTGGGACAATGCACATAGAACTAAGAATGGCCACTATGCTCTCAAAGTAGTGCATAAAGATAGAAGGTGGAGACTCAATGTAATGGTGGAAGAAAAGCCTTTTGTAAAAGGAAGTAGGGATTCAAGTCTCATAAAGAGCTTCCAAAAATTATGGTACTTGTAGTTTTCAGCTCTCATTACCCCTGTCATAAGCATCTTGAAGTGGTTAAGGTTAAAGTGACACAACTAAGAGGATATGCTTAACAAGTTATAAACCGAAATCTCATGCCCCTTACTTACGAAGACCGATCCTCATGCTACTCAACTTCAGTCACGAGTAAGCTCTTGTCATTGTAAGTATATGTGTATCATTAAGAACCGCCAACGGGGTACACCTTGCACATGATACGGGAGCTTTCCCATAATCAAAATGACAAGGCAAGCACACAATGAGCATCTCAGCGATATTTTTATTTGCTATTTGCATAGGTTTTTATTGAGGATGCTTCATAGAGTGCTCATTATGGTGATGCTGCAAATTTCCACCATGATTAGGCATGGCTTAGGCTAGCGGCCCACGCGTTTCTCTAACACACATACAAACTCCATGATCTTACAAGTTCCACTTTTATTTCACACCGTCGGGATCCGTAAGCAAAAGAACATAATATCAACGGGGTACAAAGTACAAGTTCAATGTTGAAAGCGTTCCCCATGAAACTGATGGGTTCGTAGCATGGAAAACAAAAAATTCTACCGCAAGAACGAACAAAACCTAGATCTAATCTAGATAAAAGCAAAGATCTAATCTATTAGACATGAGCACCGAGATAGATGGGAACTAACCCTCGTAGATCCGAAAGCGTTAACGAGATTAGATCTCATGGTTGATGTAGTCGATCACTTGCCGATCTCAAGATCGTGTGGACGATCCTTCCGGCGTCGTGTTCCAGTAGCGCTTCCGCCCTCGGTCAAGTAGACGATCCTTCCGGCGTCGCGTTCCAGCAGCGCTTCCGCCCTTGGTCTAGTAGACGATCCTTCCGGCGCCCCGATTCGGCAGCGCTTCCGCAGTCGGTCACACGTGCGGAGTCGAAGCAGACCTTCCTCTCCCCGTTCCAGCGAGCAGCGGAGGTAGTAGATCTTCTCCACGGAATCCCAGCAGCACGACGGCGTGGTGGTGGTGGTGGAGTAGAGAATTCTGCAGGGCTTCGCCTATGCCTGTGCAGAATATGGTGGAGGAGAGAGGCGGCAGAGGTTGGACGTTATGAGAGCGTAGGAGGAGGGGCGCCCCTGCCCCTCTATTTAAAGAGGGGAGGCGCCTAGGGAGGGGGAGTCCTTGTAGGACTCCCCTCCTATGGGGCCGGCGGGTTGGGGAGGTGGGGAGGAATCCTCCTCCCCCACGACTCCTTATCTTGACCCAACAGGACTCCTTGATCCCTATCTTAATTTTCAAGCAAACTCCAAGATATCTTCCAGAACCTTCCGGAACATTCCGAAACCTTCTAGAATCCTCATACAAACACTCCGGAACATTTCCTATCTCATAAAATGATCTCCTATATATGAATCTTATTCTTCGGACCATTCCGGATCTCCTCGTGATGTCCCGAATCCAATCCGAGACTCCGAACAACATTCGATCTCCAACGCACATTCCATATCTACTTAAAACAACTTCGAACCTTAAGTGTGTCACCCTACGGTTCGTGAATATGCAGACATGACAGAGACACATCTCCTATCAATAACCATCAGCGGGACCTGGAGATCCATAATGGCTCCCACATACTCAACGATGACTTTGCGATCGATTGAACCACTTACATACGAAACTAATTCCCTTTGTCTCGCGATACTATACTTATCCGAGGTTTGATCGTCGGTATCTCCATACCTAGTTCTACCTCGTTACTGATAAGTACTCTTTACTCGTTCCGTGATATGTCATCCCTTGTGACCTAGTCACACGCTTGCAAGATAACTAGATGACATTCCACCGAGAGGGCCCAGAGCATATCTATCCGTCATATGGATGGACAAATCCCAATCTTGGTTCATGCGCTTCAACACATACTTTTAGAATACCCAATGACACTTTTATAACCACCCAGTTACGAAGCGGTGTTTGATGTCATCAAAGTATCCATCCGGTGATGGTGATTAACATAACCTCATGGTCGAAGGAATAGGTTACTATGTGTTTGAAAGCTTACAGCAATACGAACTTAATGACTTGATCTTATGCTACGCTTACTATGGGTGTGTGTCCATCACATCATTCTCCTAATGATATAACCTTGTTATTAATCACATCCAATGTCCATGATCAGGAAACCATGATCATCAATTAATCAACAAGCTAGTTCAACAAGAGGCTTACTAGGGACTCTCTTATGTTTACAAAACACACATGTATTAGTGTTTCCTAATAATAAAATTATAGCATGGGATGTAAACATTCATCATAAACACAAAGATATAATAATAATCACTTTTATTATTGCCTCTTGGGCATATCTCCAACAAAAACATGGTTCTGCTAATTTCAACTTATAAAGCACAAGCATATACGCAACAAAGAAGGACCCAATGGTTCAAGTTTATTAGAGGCAAAAAGTAAAGTGTGCCATCAAGTTCGTGAGAGCTTTAATCACTAGTTTTCTCATAACAAGTGGAAGGTAAACAAACGCATGAATATACTTGGAATAGCATAAGCTAATAGGTAGGTATGGTGGACTCTTTGGAAAAACTTGGTTTAGGGAGTTGGATGCATGAGTGGAACTCATACTTTGTTGTGGAGGCTAGCAAAAGACTGGGAGCGACAAACTAAGAGAGCAATAATGGCCATAATCATGCAGAGCGACAAAACATCATTGATCAAAGCATAAAGTGATACTACAAGTTGAAAACTAAAGGATCATAAAGGCTATGGTGACTTGAGATAGTCATAACATGGTGTGAGCATGTGCCAAGTCAACCCAAATAGAGCATCAAAGGAGAATACCACTATACTATGCTTTAATATGCTAAAACAACGCATGATTCATCCAAGGCACATTAAGCAATCTCAATTGTTTATAA
Source organism: Avena eriantha (assembly GCA_910589775.1). Taxonomy (NCBI): domain Eukaryota; kingdom Viridiplantae; phylum Streptophyta; class Magnoliopsida; order Poales; family Poaceae; genus Avena; species Avena eriantha. The sequence goes on from OU342740.1 coordinate 441,910,197, forward strand.
CAAGTCATGCTACAGCAAATAATACTAAGCATAAAGCCAAAACAATATCAAGCATGGCATGACAAAGCATAGGCCACAGTCAAAAACGAGCTCTTTTTACCACATAAGCATGAACTTTCCTACTCTTTTCCAAACCAAACCAAACTATTTGCAAACCAATGTATGAAAGAGGGGGTCCAACCAACTTATTCAGAAAACTAAGCAAACCAAGCAAACTAAAAACCAAAATGAAAACGAAAAAGAAGACGCTCTAAGAAAAACACAACTGTGCATGAAACAATAAAAATAAAGCGTTTGAAAGAAACCTGGGATTTTTATTGATGAAGAAGGGGATGCCTTGGGCATCCCCAAGCTTTGACGCTTGTACTTCTTGGATATTTCTTGGGGTGACACGTGTGGCATCCCCAAGCTTGAGATTTAGTCCATCCTTCATCTCATTACTCATTCCTTCCATACACCTGAAATTTTTCCTTCATACAAAACTTCACACAATCTCATTAGCAAAATTAGTGCACTTAAGATAAATAAGTCTTAAGGTTCGGTTCTAACACCAAATAAACTTCCATTAGAACACTAGATACTGTAACACTTCCCTCAAAAAGCTCAATTCCCCAAAGGAACTCAAGAAGGAACTAACAAGAAGCAAATGCAAAAAATGGCAGAAATCTGTCAAAACAGACCAGCAGGTAAAGACGAATTTTTTCAAAGATCTTATGTTACTCAAATCAACAAGTGCTGAACTAACGAAAGTTAGATAACAACCTGGGACAGAAGCACACAAAATTACAGCTCAATCCGACGTACAGCGCTCTCTCAGGAATTTTTACGGTGAAGCACAGAAATCTGTTTCGGGACAGCAACTTTCCCAATCATCACTTCACTCTCATTAGAGGTTACTCTTGGCACAAAAAGCAAATAAAAAGGATAAGGAGAGGTTATTACAGAGGTAATAACTTCCAATACTCAACTAAAACTCTTGGGTTATCTCCCAACAAGTACTTTTCTTTAACGCTTTTAAGTTAGGCATAAGAACCAAAGAAAGAATCAAGTGTTCTCAAATGAAGAAGCATTAAGATCAATACCAGAAAATTGCTCTCTCATAACAAGATTGAGTAAAGCAGATTTTATCTCAAAGAAAGTATTTTCAGCCATAGGTGGAGCAATAGGTGTGCTCATAAAATCATTGTTGTTGGTGCTAGTGAAGTCACACAACTTAGTGTTCTCAAGAGTAGTCATTTTTTTGGGTTTTCAAATAAGAAAGCAAGCAAGTAAAACTAATTTTTTGTGTTTTTTGAATAACAAAACAAGCAAACAAAGCAAAAAGAAACTAAGAAAAACAAAAACAACAAAGTAAAGATATTGGTTATGAGGGACTCCCCTTGTGAAGATGTCCTTGACTCCCCGGCAACGGCGCCAGAAAATCTTGATGTGCTCGACTTTCGACTTAGAGCTCGTTGGGAACCCCAAGAGGAAGGTACGATGAATATAGCAGCAAGTTTTCCCTCAGTTATGAAACCAAGGTTTAATCGAACCAGTAGGAGCAAGGAAACACCCCAAAGGTGTTGCTAGCTGAGCTTTGGCAGGGCGCACTACCGGTGCTAGTAGCAACATGGAGACCTGCACAACACAACCACAGAACTTTGTCCCCAACTTGCGATAAGGTTGCCAATCTCACCGTGTTTTGCGGAAAACAAAGGATTAAACGTATCGAATGGAAAGAAGTAAAAGTTTGTAGGAAGTAAACACAAAGCAGTAAACAGTTGTAGATTGTATGTAAAGTAAAAGGACCGGGATCCATAGTTCACTAGAGGTGGCTCTCCTTAGATAGATAACATGCTGGGTGAACAAATTACAGCGGGGCAATTGACAAACACCGAGAAAGCAATACATGCATATACTAATCATCTTGACTCCTCTAAGACTTGACTGGGCATTACAACATAATACATAGACCGCCATCCAACTGCATCTATGACTAATAATCCACCTTCAGGTTATCATCCGAACCCCCTCAAGTATTAAGTTGCAAGCAACAGATTATTGCTTTACGGACTGCGTGTAAATTAAACAATACAATTGTTCTATGAACAAAGGATCGTTGTTTTCTCCCGAGTAGCAACAGCACATCTAGTACCTTAGAGATTTCTGTCACTTCCCCAGATTACCAGAGGCATGCACCCACTATCGAGCATAAATACTAACTCTTGGAGTTGCTAGCATCTACTTGGCCAAGATAGCTACTAACAACGGAAAGCATGCAAGATCTCAAATAACAAAGACATGATAGAATCAATAATCAATCTGAAATAGCATCTCAATATCCATCGGATCCCCGCAAACACAACATGTATGGATTACAAATAGATGATCTTGATCATGAACGGAGCTCACAAGATCTAAACATGAAAGCACAAAGGAGGAGAAACCAGCCATCTAGCTACTACATGGATCCGTAGTCCAAGGATGAACTACTCACGCATCACACCGGAGGCTTGCATGGTGATGAAGAAGGCCTCTAGGGTGAATTCCCCTCTCCGATAGGGTGCCGGGAAGAGCTTCAGATCCCTCCCGATCTAGGGATGGAGATGACGGCGGCTACAGACTCTTTCGTGGATTTTTGATCGGGTACTTAGGGTTTTCGTCCCGAGGGCAACTTATAGGCGGAAGGAGAGGCCGAGGGGGTGCTGGGGTCGACCAGACCACCCCCTGGCGCGGGCCAAGCCTGGTCGCACGGCCAGGTGGTGCGGCCGGCCCCTGGCCCCTCTCCGTCTCGTATTCTGGCACTTGATCCCTTCCGGAAAATAGGCACTTTGGCTTTTGTCCCGTCCAATTCCGAGAATATTCATTTTCTGACTTTCCTGGAACCAAAAACAGCAGAAAACAGGCAACTGGCACTGTGGCTCTTGTTAATAGGTTAGTCCAAGAAATCATAATAAAAGTACTCCAAAGTTGGAACAAAACACAAGAAAGTGGATAAAACTAAGCATGGAACATCAAAAATTATAGATACATTTGCAATGTATCAATGAGGCAAACTTTAAAGGAATACGGTGTCAATTGTGACAAAGTGCCTCTTTTATGCGATAATGAAAGTGCAATAAAAATTGCGTACAATCCGGTAAAGCACACAAGGAATAAGCATATTGAGATTCGGAATCATTTTATTCAGGACCATGTTGCTCGAGGCGATATTGATCTATCTTTTGTGAGCACGAAGAACCAACTTGCTGATATTTTCACGAAGCCACTTGATGAAGCAAGGTTTTTTTACTTGAGGGGAGCTAAATATCATTGATTCAAGGAGCTTGTCTTGACTACCCATGCACTCACTCTTACATCTTAGTCTTATTTGGTCCAGGTGTGGGCATGGGTATAGGGGGAGTGTGGTCCTAATTAATTGGGATAACCCTCCCCCCATAATGTCGAAAGCAAGTTAAAGCATCTCTCTTAATATCATGGTGTGATATGTGAGCTTATTGATGAGTATTGGTCATGAACCCAAGATATATCTTCGCGGTGTCATACCATGCACTCCAACAAGGTGGCCTCGGCCACCGCCCTCTTTCATGAGAAGAGTTGGATTTATGTGGCTCTTTTGGTTGTTTTTTCTCATCTCATGTTCTTATGGGAATCACACTCAATTTTGGTTTTTAGTTGATTTGATTCTTTCAATCTCGAGTGGGTAGTACCATCTCAGTTTGGTCTCTCATCTTAAGCCTCTCTCTACCCCTAAAACCATCTACTCTTGCACAAGTCCCTTGGTTACACTTGTGATGGTTTTGTTTGGGGACGCGCCGGCCTGAATCTGTGTGTAACAGAAATTCAGATTTGAGACCGGATAAAGTATGAGGCGTACAAGCAGCGACACGAGATATCCCACACTCATGACACCGAGAATCTAGAGGATGAGGACGAGGATGAGGACGGGGACGAGGATGACGAGGAGGATGACACAGAGGAGCTAGAGGATGAGGACGAGGACGGGGACGAGGATGAGGACTACGAGTGATCCCTTGGGGCGTTAGCATCGCTCTTCTTCCTTTTTGGCGTCTCAATGCCAAAGGGGGATAAGTAGTTCTATTAGGTGTCTCCGTGGATTTGCATGGGTCGGGCGCAAGCATTTACACTTTATCTTTTTGTCGTTTTCTCGCTTGTGCCCATTTAGTGTTGAACCTTCATTTGTGATTTGCTTTGTATGAGACTATGTGTTTGTGTGGCTCTGGATTTATCTCTTGGATTACTGCTACGGATTCATCTATCATATTCTATCATATTGGCCATATTGGATATCTATCTCGAGGAAGGCATTTATAATGGTTATCACATTAGGTATACTGACTATCTTAAGGACGCCTCTCTCTGTGTGGTATGATTATGTTGTTTATATTCCAATGAAATAGACTTGTACCTATTTGTGTGCATTTGTATTCAAATGCATATTTTTAGTATGCACACATTGAGGGGGAGTCTCTTTCATGTGTTTAATAATGTTGGTCATGTGAGCTATCTTGCAAATCCTAGTATTGTCATCTAACACCAAAAATAGGGAGATTGAAAGAACATTTCATGGTTCCCTATGTTTTGTCAATGCCGTGGAGTTTCTAATGTGCACTAAGTGTTACCTGAAAGAGTTTTGGGTGTTTGGGGGCCAGATTATCCGCCCCCATTAAGGGCCAGATAATCTGGTCTGACCATCTTGGCCAGGGCTGGCCGCGCGTGAGCCTCTGTCTGGGGGCGGATTTCCCCCGGACAATCTGTCTCTGGGGCGGATTTTCTCCCCGGACCGGATAATTTGGCCTTCCTCTAGGGCCGGATAATCCGACCCTAGGGAAATTGCCCAAGGGAGCGTCTGCGCGGGCTTCTATCTGGGGGCGGACTTTCCCTCGGACAATCAGTGGCTGGGGCAGATTTTTCCCTAGCCGGATAATCCAGCCCTCCTCTAGGGCCGGATAATCTAGTCTTCAGGAGAAGATGCCAAGGACCACCCTACGCGAGCTTCTGTTCGAGGGCGGATTATTTGTCGGATAATCTGAGTCTGGAGCGGAGTATTCCCTAGGCCGGATAATCTGGCCCTCACTTGGGCCGGATAATCCAGCCCCAAATGGCTCCAACGGCTCAGTTTGGACAGGGGGTATAAAAGCCCCATCAACCCCTCTGTTCAAAACTCTTGATTCATTCAAAAAAGAACAGATCTGTTGCAAAAGCTCTCTCCCGAGTTCTCCCACTTCAACCACCCGAAGGCTTAGATCTTTGGGGGAATTAAAGGAGGAGACATCACTCATCGTCATCACGAATCAAGCGCTTCAATACCTCTCCATTCACTTGGAGAATCCCCGATCTAGTATTCTCGTTGATATCTAGATCTTGTGCTTTATTATTGATAACTATTATTCTTGTGGCAGCTTGTTGTCATTACGGGAGCCTCCAATTTGGTTGTGGAGTTGTGCCCTGCTAGTTGTGTTAAGGCGTCGGTTCCCGTCTCGAAGGGTTCCTATAGTGGAAAGGTGTATCAGGCCTTTGTTGGCGGGATCCATCGGAAAACAGGGTGAGGACTATTGTGGTGTGGTGGTCTTAGTACCTCCCAGCCCTCCAACGCGGATGTACTTCCCTTAATAAGGAAGGAACTGCGGTAAAACAAATCTTGTGTCTCCACGTGCTTCATCACGGTTTCCTCGTTCCTCACTTTACTCGCCTTTACTCGCTAGTAGTTAGGTTTGCATATAGAGAAATTCTATATAGTAGTATATCTATAGAATTTACCTTTTGTGTTAAGCCTAAAATTGAAAAGGCATTAAAATTTGAAGTAGCACCTATTCACCCCCCCCCCCACCCCCCTCTAGGTGCCCATACGATCCATTTGACCATCAACATGGAGTTTATACATGTTTTCTTTCCAACATAATTTTAAATGGTGATGTCACTTTGTAAGTGATGTTTCAAACATTCGTCATGCGACATTTTAGCATTAGTTTTTATGGACATGATTTCTCCAACTAGACTTGTAAAATTTCATCCATCTTCTATGGAATACGGTAATTATTTGAACAACCATTGTTCTCATAATACCTGAACAAAATGACAATTATTAAAATAGATCTAGAAGGCTAGGTTTGATGTCAAGGAAAACATAACAACACTTTATCTGTTTTCTATGAACAACATCACATATTCTCTTGCTAGTTACTTAGGCCATTATAGTTCATGAATTGTGTTGTTTTGTATGACATTTCACACCAACCAATTCGGTATCCAATACCAAAAAACCACATTGTTTAACAAGCAAAGAATACTGCCATAACATGTATATCATCTATATACCTAAGCTGGACATTTCCAGCCTTTTCTTTTCTACCAAATATTTTATAGATTCTCTTTCAACATTTCCTTTTATTTTAAAAGAATCTATCAACATCAATAGTGGCGCCATACACATGACACATAGTCTAAAGCATGATGAGTGTACACCCCATTTGGGTGTAACTCTGAGGATTTTATCCAAACCAACAGATCATGGGCTTATAAATGATAAAAATAGATGCAATGCATGATTTTTTTGGAAACCTCCAACCTATTGATGATGGTGATGTTGTTGTGGTGGTCGTGTTGCCTTTGCTTCTAGTGGTGAGCTTGTCGAGCTCCTTCCTGGGACAAACTTGACCTTCTCCTCCTTGATCTCCTCCTAGACTGACCTTGCCCAACACCTGATAAACCCCCTCCTTTGAGTGACCATGATTTATGGTTTGGTTGGTTGGTTTTTGTGGTGGATTATGTGGTTGATCTGGTAAATACTAGTGATGAAACTTTGGTGTTCTTGATGTTCCTAGTGTGATGATAATATTTAGCACAAGAAGCTCTGCCAACATGGTTGTGCCTTTTATCACCTCTCACTTGCTTCCTAGTGTCGACAGCAACCCACACATGCATGTGTGTGTGAGATGCTTGCACTGTTCTTGGTATGTGGATCAGATCAAGCGAAGTATTTTGATTTCCCCCTTTTACTTCTACTTTCCCTGGTGAAACTTGCCCCTTTTTCCACTACCAATGAGGTTGTATCGAGGCAAATTTGTGATTAATAAAAACAGATATTGACCTTTTGGTGAAACTTGCCCCTTTTCACTTGTATTTGCTTAGTGATGAGTTTGAACAGTGCACTTCACTATTAAGTCTGAGAGCAATCCACTAACAATTAACCTTTTTTTTTCTTGTTTTCTTTCTATACTTGTAGGTACAATACCTTACAAAGAAGGATTAGAAGATACATGACTTAGTTTAGAAAATAGTTAGAGTTTTCTTTTTTATCATTTGTAAAAAATGTAATGTATATTATTCAATAAAGCATTGCTTTCCTTTACTTGTATTTGTTACTTTTATTATAAATTCTTGTATGTTTTATCCTTGTATATCATTGTAATATATTGGATAAGAAAAGAATAAAGATTTCTATTTACATGTCTATAGTTGAATTATTTTAATTACTTGAATTTCCTTTTATTATATTCTTATTATATAATATAATAATACCTCACATTAAAACACTCGAAGATTCTTTTAAAACAATTAACAGTTAAATGCTTTTTGGTTTGAATTATTTCAAAACTCGGTTCAAATTTAAATGTCAATTTAAATTATTTATCCCAAAATAGCTCAAAATATCTAGAGGTCATGTCAGAATTTATAGCATTCAACTGAATGAGCTAAACCTTAACTCGTCGAAGTGAAAGAAACCTTGATCCCTCTAGTCTTTTAGTTTTGCGCAAAAATTTCCTGGATTTACTTATGCATATGCAAATTCACACACTCTCTTCTGCATCCCTAAATGCTGGGGAATTAGAAGTGCCTAGGTGGGGGCAATGATATCCCTGTTCTAGGGTTCCAAAGAGGAAGAATTAAATGGGTGAAATTGGGTAATGAAAATACAAAGTTTTTCCACACCAAAGCAACCATCAATTACAGGAATAACTATATTTCAATGTTAAAAATGAGGATCAAGCTGAAGTCACTAATCATGATGGGATATCCAGTGTCCTTTGGAATGCCTTTAAGCAAAGAATGGGCCAGGATGATATGCCAAAAATGAAATTCAATCTGGCTGACTTCTAAGGAGTGGACATGATTGAAGAACAAATGATTGAACTTGAGAAACCCTTTACTGACAAAGAAATTGAGGAGGTGATCAAAGAATTGCCAAATGAGAAATCACCTGGACCTGATGGGTTTAATAATGAATTTGTTAAGAGCTGCTGGAGCATCATTTTGGAAGATATCAAGCTGCTTATTAGGGATTTCTATGAGAAGAAATGCTCACTTCAAATCATCAATGATTCTCTCATCACTTTAATACACAATATATATTGCCCAACCTCCGTTGATGATTTTAGACATATTTCCCTACTGAACAGTGTTCTAAAAATTCTGACCAAACTCGTGGCAAACAAATTGCAAAGTATCATCTTAAAATTAGTTCACAAAAATCAATATGTCTTTCTAAAACAAAGACCTATTCAGGATTGTCTGGGATGGGCTTTTGAATATCTATTCCAGTCATCAATCAAAGAAGGACATAATCATCCTAAAGCTAGATTTTGAAAAGGATTTTGACAAAATTAGGTGCAGTGCCATTCTAGAGATTCTAAGAGCAAGAGGTTTTGGGACCAAATGGATCAAATGGATGGAGATGATTCTGTTGGGTCTGCAGCATAGAAAACAAAAACATTCCTACGATGAGAACTACACGCCAAGATCTATCTACTAGGTACAGAGCAACGGGTGGACATACATCCATCAAGAACTTACCCTCGAAGACAACGAGTTTTGTTAACGAGTAGGAACTCATGGTTGATGTAGTCGTACACTTGCCGATCTCAAGATCGAGTGGAAGTCCGAGCGCCGCAACTCAACAGCGCATCCCTACTCGCACACACGTTCAAGCCACCGGACAACCTCCACCTCCTCGCTCCAGCGATCCAGCGGAAGCAGCAACTCCTTCCAGACGAAATGCCACCGGAAACATGTATCTCGCTAATCCGAGACCATGGGGGAATAATTCTAGAGGGGGAGATAGATCCTTCACAAGGAGGTGTGTGGAAGAAGGAGGAAGAGGGGGGGCTTTTATAGGAGGAGGGGGTGCCCCTCCTCTCCATGAACGGCGCATGGGGGAGGTAACCCTTCACCTCCTCCATTCATGTGGTGGTAACCCCTCCACATTAAAATGCCTCTTCACATTCCCCTTTTAAGTCCCTACTTTAAATGCATTAAAATTCTCCAAGTTTAATGCTCTCTAATTTAATAAAACTCTTTTATTAAATTTATTCAGAATTTTGTTAATTACTTTAATTAACAAACATTCACATATAACCCCTTGCAATATTTCAATATCACATGCAAAACCACTTTCTGCAATTTCACCCGAAACAATTTCCGGTTTCTATCGAAACAATTCCTGCGCTTTGCAATTCTTTCGTCTGAAACATATGTGCTCCAAAATGGTGTCCGGTAACTCTTAAGTGTGTCACCCTATGGTTCGCGAATAATGCAGACATGATTGAGACTCCTCTCAGATCAATAATCAGAAGCGGGACCTGGAGGTCCATACTGACTCTTGCATATTCAACGATGACGTCTATGATCTTGAGAACCTTTAACGCTTGTAATTTAATCCATTTGTCTCTTGATATAATACATGTCCGAGATTCGATCATCGGTATCCAAATACCTAGTTTGATCTCGTTACCGACATGCACTCTTTTCTCGTTCCCGTGATATAACATTCTGGTGATCACATCACTTGCTTGCAAGATACCTTAATGTGATATCACCGAGAGGGCCTAGAGTATATCTATCCGTCATCGGGATTGACAAATTCCACTCTTGATCCATGAGCCTCAACATAACACCTTCGTAGCACTGAACCCATCTTTATAGTCACCTAGTTATGGTGTGACATTTGATGTTATCAAGATACTCTTCCGGTGTTAGCAATTAACATGATCTCATGGTCTAAGGATAAAGACTACTTCGTATGATATTATAGCAATATAAACATAATGACTTGATCGTAATGCTATACTTCGGATGAATGTTCATCACATCATTTCACAAATGTTGTGACCTTGTTATTAACAACATCCAATGTCCATGATCAGGAAACCTTGATCATCTTGTTAATCAACAAGCTAGTCTATAAGAGAGGCATAACTAGGAACCCTTTTTGTTTATTAAACACACATGTATTGACGTTTCTGATCAATACAATTATAGCATGCAAAATAAACATCTATCATAAACAGGGAATAAGATAATAACCACTTTATTATTGCCTCTCGGGCATATTTCCTTCAGTCTCCCACTTGCACTAGAGTCAATAATCTAGTTTGAAAAACTTTGTGTATTGAACACCTATAGCTTTCTGGTGTTGCATATACGCGATTGCTAGTGGTTAACATAATCTTCGGATCTGACAGTTTCAGGTCCGTGTGTATTTGCATGTCTTTGTGTCTCTACGCATCACTCATTCTCAAATGAGATGGCATTGTATAAATTTGGTCCTTTGGTGAGACCTTTAGTTCGTTCGGGTTAAAATATGTTGATATTATTGTCACACAATATATCTTCATAGTATTATCCCACTTTGAACCACACCTAGTTTGATAACAAACTACTTAACACAAATGCCCTCCTTTGCTGCTACTATAGCAGTTATATACTTAGCCTTTTGTTGTAGTATCTGTCACAATGTCTCAACTTTGGAACTCATCCAAATCCATCATGGAACATCCTTTCCATTACATTGTGCCACCCATAGTCTAAATTGAGATAAATTTAATTTGTATCTTGTGACAAAACTAGTATCAATGTAACACTTTACAATGAACTACCTTCAACTATTTGTCACTTATACATGATATATTCTTAGTTCTTCCAAAGCTCATAAGAATATCTTTACTATCGCCTAATGATCATCTTATGAATCATTCTGGTATGTGCTCATAACATTTAGAGCATAGGACATATCTGGATATATACATATCACGGTATAATCGATCAAAATCTTCATGTGATTTTACTCACCAAGTGTTGAAACACTTGAATCTTAATACAATCATTTCCATGTAGCAAGAACCTTTCTTGTTGTTTCCATATTGAACCCTTTCAATATCTCATATATGTACGTCTGGCATAACCATATTAGCGCCTCAATCTATCCATATAGACATTGATGCCAAATATTCTAGTTTTGCCCAAGTCTTTCATTGAAATCCTATTTTAATGAAATTCTTAACTTGTGTCAATACAAGATACATCATTTCCAATCAACAATATGTCCTCTACATAATGTATTAGAAATATGTCTCAGCGCTCCCACTTAATTTCTCGCAAATGCAAGCATCTTCATCATCTCTAATGAATTTAAACTCTTTTAATAGTTTCATCATGGTGAAGATTCCAACTCCGCTATGCTTACTTCAACTATTGAAGTTTGCATGCCCTTTTAGCACCCTTTGAATTAACAAAACCCTTCGGACCATGTCTTGTACACGTCCTAAGTAACCATTCTATTAGAAGAACATTGTTTTGTTTGTTCAACTACCCTACATCAAATTATATGTAGTGGTTGCTACATTAATCCGTCAAGACTAAATATCGCTATGAAAGATCAAATCTTGTCATAGTCAACACCTTGAACATTGTCGTAAACTTCTTTCCGACATGTTGACTATTTCATAGATGTTAAACATCCATGTATTATTTCTTTATAGATCCAAACACGACCGATAGGCTTCACGCCTTTCCGGGGGGTCTTCCAAGTTCAGAAACTTGATTTCTCGTGTATGGATACTATCACGGATTCTATGGCTTCTAGTCATTTTATGGAGTCAGGGCCCATCATCGCTTCTTTGCATGTAGTCGGTTCATCATTGTCAAAACAATAACGACTTGCTTATCAAATCACACTATTTGATTCTTACCGACCCACACGGTTCAATAGGAACTCTAATCTCCGAGATCACACTCTTTGTAATCATGGGAGCCATGAGCATTGTGGCCGCCACCGGGACACTTTCCGGCACTGTGCTACTTAGCACATATAGCTAAGGTTCAACAACCTTATCAAAGTTCTATTGTCCTCCCACTTAACTTTTCACAAAAAATTCCTTCTCAACAAACTTGACGTTCCAAGTAACAAACTCTTTTGTCCTCGGTGTTATGGAGAAATTCCCAACAAATTCTTTGGGATAACCTACAAAGACGTGCTTATCCGACTTTGGTTGTAAACCTTTTACTTATGCTTAGCATACCAAAATTTAAGAAAAGACGATTTGGGTTTTATCCCAAACCATAACTTATATGATGTCATTTCAACGGATCACGATGGTGCTCTTTTCAGTGTGAAAGCGGTAGTCTCTAAAGCTTCAATCCTTAAAACATAATGGCAGTTTTATACATGACACCCTTGATCTTACCATGTCAAACATGGTTTGATTTCATCTCTCGAATATGCCATACTCCTATGGTTTATCGGGAAACACAAATCATGGAACAATTCCTCAAATCTTAGGTGTTTTGCTAAATGTAACTCAAATATCTTCCTTTATGATCGAATCATAAACTCTTTATTTTCTTGTTACAATGATTTTCCACTTCATCTTGAAAGTCTTTGAACAATTTTCAAATGTTTCATACTTCTTCCTTATTAAGTAAATATATAGATATATTCACTCAAATTTCTAGAGAAAGTATATAAAGCAAAAAGATCCATCGCATATGGCTACACATAATGGATTATGCACATCAGCATGCACAGTTTCCAATAAGCTAGTCATCCGTTCCTCTTTGGCCTATGAACAGAGTTTCAATTATCTCGAGGAAAGTTTAACAAGCGTCAATGGATCAAAATCGAAAGACTTCAAAAATCCATCAACATGGAGTTTCTTCATGTTTTCTTTCCAAAATAATTTAAAACAGCGATGTCACTTCATAAGTGATCTTTTAATCATTTGTCTTGCGACATTTTAGCAATAATGTTTATGGATGTTTCTCCAACTAGACTTGTAAAAGTTCATCCATCCTTTATGGAATACGGTAATTATTTTAACAACCATTGTTCTCATAATACCGGAACAAAATAACAATTATTAAAACAAATATTGAAGGCTAGGTTTGACGACAACGAAAAACACAATAACACTTTATTTGTTTTCGATGAACATCATCACTTATTCTCTTGCTAGTTACTTAGGTCATTGTAGTTCATGAATTACGTTGTCCTGTATGACAATTCATACCAACCAATTCGGTATCCAATACCGGTATCCAATACCTAAGAACCACATTGTTTAACAAGCAAGGAATACAGCCATAACGTGTATATCTTCTATATACCTAAGTTGGACATTTCCAACTTTTTCTCTTCTGCCAAATATTTTATAGATTCTCTTTCAGCAATTCCTTTTCCTTTTAAAAGAATCTATCAATCGATGGGTTCGTAGCATGGAAAACAAAAAATTTCTACCGCAAGAACGAACAAAACCTAGATCTAATCTAGATAAAAGCCAAGATCTAATCTATTAGACATGAGCAACGAGATAGATGGGAACTAACCCTCGTAGATCCGAAAGTGTTAACGAGATTAGATCTCGTGGTTGATGTAGTCGATCACTTGCCGATCTCAAGATCGTGTGGACGATCCTTCCGGCGTCGCGTTCCAGTAGCGCTTCCGCCTTCGGTCAAGTAGACGATCCTTCCGGCGTCGCGTTCCAGCAGCGCTTCCGCCCTTGGTCAAGTTGACGATCCTTCCGGCGCCGCAATTCGGCAGCGCTTCCGCAGTTGGTCACACGTGCGGAGTCGAAGCAGACCTTCCTCTCCCCGTTCCAGCGAGCAGCGGAGGTAGTAGATCTTCTCCACGGAATCCCAGCAGCACGACGGCGTGGTGGTGGTGGTGGAGTATAGAATTATGCAGGGCTTCGCCTATGCCTGTGCAGAATATGGTGGAGGAGAGAGGCGGCAGAGATTGGACGTTATGAGAGCGTTCGAGGAGGGGGCACCCCTGCCCCTCTATTTAAAGAGGGGAGGGCGCGCCAGGGAAGGGGAGTCCTTGTAGGACTCCCCTCCTATGGGGCCGGCGGGTTGGGGAGGTGGGGAGGAATCCTCCTCCCCCACGACTCCTTATCTTGACCCAACAGGACTCCTTGATCCCTATCTTGCTTTTCAAGCAAACTCCAAGATATCTTCCAGAACCTTTCGGAACATTCCGAAACCTTCTAGAATCCTCATACAAACACTCCGGAACATTTCCTATCTCATAAAATGATCTCCTATATATGAATCTTATTCTCCGGACCATTCCGGATCTCCTCGTGATGTCCCGAATCCATTCCGAGACTCCGAACAACATTCGGTCTCCAACGCACATTCCATATCTACTTAAAACAGCTTCGAACCTTAAGTGTGTCACCCTACGGTTCGTGAATATGTAGACATGATAGAGACACATCTCCTATCAATAACCATCAGCGGGACCTGGAGATCCATAATGGCTCCCACATACTCAACGATGACTTCGCGATCGATTGAACCACTTACATACGAAACTAATTCCCTTTGTCTCACGATACTATACTTATCCGAGGTTTGATCGTCGGTATCTCCATACCTAGTTCTACCTCGTTACTGATAAGTACTCTTTACTCATTCCGTGATATGTCATCCCTTGTGACCCAGTCACATGCTTGCAAGCTAACTAGATGACATTCCACCGAGAGGGCCCAGAGCATATCTATCCGTCATATGGATGGACAAATCCCAATCTTGGTTCATGCGCTTCAACACATACTTTCAGAATACCCAATGACACTTTTATAACCACCCAGTTACGAAGCGGCGTTTGATGTCATCAAAGTATTCATCCGGTGATGGTGATTAACATAACCTCATGGTCGAAGGAATAGGTTACTATGTGATTGAAAGCTACAGCAAAACGAACTTAATGACTTGATCTTATGCTACGCTTACTATGGGTGTGTGTGTCCATCACATCATTCTCCTAATGATATGACCTTGTTATTAACCACATCCTAATGTCCATGATCAGGAAACCATAATCATCAATTAATCAACAAGCTAGTTCAACAAGAGGCTTACTAGGGACTCTCTTATATGTTTACAAAACACACATGTATCAGTGTTTCCTAATAATACAATTATAGCATGGGATGTAAACATTCATCATAAACACAAAGATATAATAATAACCACTTTTATTATTGCCTCTTGGGCATATCTCCAATAGTCTCCCACTTGAACTAGAGTCAATAATCTAGATTACATGGTAATATACCGAACACCCATGGCGTTTTGGTGTTGGTCATGCTTTGCTCTAGGGAGAGGTTTAGTCAACGGATCTGCCACATTCAGATCAGTGTGTACTTTGCAAATCTTTATGTCACCATCTCGGAGATACTCGCGAATAGCGTGGAAACGTAGCTTGATGTGCTTCAGCTTGCTATGTGACCTTGGCTCCTGCGCATTAGCTATGGCACCTGTGTTGTCACAGTAGATGGCCATCGGGTCCAACGCACTGAGAACCATGCCGAGTTCAGTAATGAATTCCTTCATCCAAACGGCTTCTTGTGCAGCCTCCGAAGCAGCTATGTATTCCGATTCAGTTGAAGATTTCGCCACAACGCTTTGCTTCGCACTCCTCCAGCTCACTGCAGCACCATTCAAAATAAATACGTAACCCGACTGTGACTTTGAGTCATCCGGATCGGTGTTCCAACTAGCATCGGTGTAACCGTTTACAACAAGCTCTTCATCACCTCCATAAGAAAGAACCATATCCTTAGTCCTATTTAGGTACTTTAGGATATTCTTGACCGCTGTCCAGTGTTCCTCTCCAGGATCACTTTGATATCTGCTAGTCAAACTAACAGCATGTGCTATATCCGGTCTTGTACACAGCATGGCATACATGATAGAACCTATGGCCGAGGCATAGGGAATTTTATTCATTTTCTCTCTATCTTCTGCCGTAGCTGGACTTTGAGTTTTACTCAAGGTCTTACCTGACAACATGGGCACGAACCCTTTCTTGCTATCTTCCATTCTAAACTTCTTTAGAACTTTGTCCAAGTATGTACTTTGTGAAAGCCCTATTAGGCGTCTTGATCTATCTCTATAAATCTTGATGCCTAGAATGTATGCCGCTTCGCCAAGATCCTTCATTGAAAAACTATTATTCAAATAGGTTTTGACGCTATTAAGAAGTTCTATATCATTCCCAATCAACAATATGTCATCTACATACAGTACTAGGAATGCTACAGAGCTCCCACTCACTTTCTTGTAAATACAAGCTTCTCCATGAGTTTGTATAAATCCAAAGTTTTTGATTACTTTATCAAAACGTTGATTCCAACTACGGGATGCTTGCTTCAGTCCATAAATGGATCGCTGAAGTTTGCATACCTTGTCAGCATCTTTAGGATCGACAAAACCTTTTGGGTTGTACCATATACAACTCTTCCTCAATGTCACCATTAAGGAACACCGTTTTGACATCCATCTGCCAAATCTCATAATCGAAATATGCAGCAATTGCTAACAAAATCCTCACAGACTTTAGCTTCGCTACTGGTGAGAAAGTCTCATCATAGTCAACTCCTTGAATTTGTCAGAACCCTTTCGCGACAAGTCGAGCTTTATAGACGGTAACATTACCATCAACATCTGTTTTTCTCTTGAAAATCCATTTGTTCTCGACAGCCTTACGGCCATCCGGTAAGTCCACCAAAGTCCACACTTGGTTTTCGTACATGGATCCCATTTCGGATTTCATGGCTTCTAGCCATTTGTCGGAATCTGGGCTCACCATAGCTTCTTCATATGTCGCAGGGTCATCATCGTTGTCCACCAACATGACGTTCAAGGCAGAGTCATACCAATCAGGAGTGGTATGAATCCTCATTGACCTGCGAGGTTCAGTAGAAACTTCGTTCGAAGTTTCATGATCATTATCATTAGCTTCCTCTTCAATTGGTGCAGGCGGCACAAAAACATCTTCCGGTGCTGCGCTACTCTCAAATCCGAGAGAAGGTTCAATAACCTCATCGAGTTCTACTTTCCTTCCAGTCACCTCTTTCGAGAGAAACTCCTTCTCAAGAAAGGATCCATTCTTTGCAACGAAAACTTTGCCTTCGGATCTATGATAGAAGGTATACCCAATTGTTTCTTTAGGGTATCCTATGAAGACGCATTTCTCCGCTTTGGGTTCTAGCTTATCAGGTTGTAACTTCTTTACATATGCTTCGCAACCCCAAACTTTAAGGAACGACAACTTAGGTTTCTTACCAAACCACAATTCGTACGGTGTCATTTCAACGGATTTAGATGGTGCCCTATTTAAAGTGAATGCGGCTGTCTCTAATGCATAGCCCCAAAATGATAACGGTAAATCTGTAAGAGACATCATAGACCGAACCATATCTAAGAGAGTTCGATTACGACGTTCGGACACACCATTACGCTGTGGTGTTCCCGGCGGTGTCAACTGTGAAAGTATTCCACATTTCTTTAAATGCATGCCAAACTCATAACTCTGATATTCACCCCCGCGATCAGAACGCAGAAACTTAATCTTCTTGTTACGATGATTCTCCACTTCACTTTGAAATTCCTTAAACTTCTCGAAAGTTTCGGACTTATGTTTCATGAAGTAGACATACCCATATCTACTCAAGTCATCCGTGAAAGTGAGAACATAACGATATCCACCACGCGATGCTACACTCATTGGACCGCACACATTGGTATGTATTATTTCCAATAAGTCTGTAGCTCGCTCCATTGTACCAGAGAATGGAGTCTTAGTCATTTTTCCCATTAGACATGCTTCGCATCTTTCAAGTGATTCAAAATCAAGTGATTCAAGAAGTCCATCTGAATGGAGTTTCTTCATGCGCTTCACTCCAATGTGACCAAGATGACAGTGCCACATGTATGTAGAATTATCATTCAATTTAATTCGTTTAGCATCTATGTTGTGAACATGTGTATCACTACTATCGAGATTCAGTAAGAATAAACCATTCATCTCAGGTGCATTACCATAAAAGATATTACTCATATAAATCGAACAACCTTTATTCTCAGACTTAAAAGAGTAACCGTCTCGCAATAAACAGGATCCAGATATAATGTTCATGCTCAACGCAGGCACCAAATAACAATTATTTAAATTTAAAACTAATCCCGAAGGTAGATGTAGAGGGAGCGTGCCGACGGCGATCACATCAACCTTGGAGCCATTTCCAACGCGCATCGTCACCTCGTCTCTTGCTAGTCTTCGTTTATTCCGCAGCTCCTGTTTCGAGTTACAAATATGAGCAACCGAACCAGTATCAAATACCCAGGCACTACTACGATTACTAGTAAGATACACATCTATAACACATATATCAAATATACCTTTCTTCTTGATGTTGCCGTTCTTTAGATCCGCCAGGTACTTGGGGCAGTTACGCTTCCAGTGACCAGCACCCTTGCAGTAGAAGCACTCGGTTTCAGGATTAGGACCAGCCTTGGGCTTCTTAGCAGGTGCGGCAGCTTTCTTGCCGTCCTTCTTGAAGTTGCCCTTGTTCTTAGGCTTGCCCCGTTTCTTGAAGTTGGTGGTCTTATTGACCATCAACACTTGTTGCTCCTTCTTGATCTCCACTTCAGCAGTTTTTAGCATGGACGACAGTTCAGGCAACGTCTTGTTCATGCAGTGCATGTTGTAGTTCATCACAAAGTTCTTGTAACTTGGTGGCAGTGATTGAAGGAGACGGTGAATCCCCAATTCATTAGGAATCGATATTCCCAACTCTTGGAGCTTCTTTGCGTACCCAGACATGGTGAGCACGTGCTCTCTAACGGAGCTTCCTTCTTCCATCTTACAGTTAAAGAACTTTTCAGAGGCCTCATAGCTCTCCATGGCCCCGCGAGTCTCAAAAATTAGCCTGAGCTCCTTAATGATCTCGAACGGGTCGTGGTGCTCAAAACACTGTTGGAGCTCCGCTTCTAAACCGTACAGGATGGCACACTGAACTGTGGAGTAATGATTCTTCCGAGTGGCGAAAACATTCTTTTCGTCATCGGTGGCATTACCTGCAGGTGGGTCACCTAGCGGTGCATCGAGCACATAGGTCAACTGACTAGCCCTGAGGACGATCTTCAGTCCACGGAACCAGTCCGTGAAATTGCTTCCATTGTTCTTAAGTTTTTCTTTCTCTAGGAATGCATTGAAATTGATGGAGGGGGTCGCCATAATCTACAACAATTTGCAAGTAGTTTAGACTAAGTTTATGACAAATTGAGTTCAAATTTAATTATTAAACTAACTAGGTGAACTCCCACTCAAAACAACATCCCTCACATTGTCTTAGTGATTACACGAACCAAGTCCACTACACCAAGCCCGATCTTCACGAGAGAAGATGTAGTTTCATCGGCGAACAATCTTCATGTTCATCCTATCATTTATATGACTCATGCTCTACCTTTCGGTATTCCGTGTTCCGAGACCATGTCTGTACATGCTAGGCTCGTCAAGACAACCTTAGTTTCCGCATGTGCAAATCTGGCTTGCACCCGTTGTATGCACACGTAGAATCTATCACATCCGATCATCACGAGATGCTTCGAAACGACGAGTCTTAGCAACGGTGCCAACTAAGGGTGAACACTTTATTACTTGAAATTTAGTGAGAGGGATCATCTTATAATGCTACCGTCACGATCTAAGCAATATAAGATGCATAAAGGATTAACATCACAGGCAATTCATAATAAGTGTGATATGATATGGCCTTTTCTTTTCGCGCCTTTGATCTCCATCTCCAAAGCACGAACATGATCTCCATCATCACCAGCATTGCGTCAAGGTCAGTGGCGCCGCTTCATGGTTGTCCATCATCGCCAGCAACTATTACAACTACTTGGAATAAAGCTATTACAAGATGAATAGACACGCAGGTCTTAACTGAATTAAAGACAACCATTAGGCTCCTGCCGGTTGCCATATTACAACAAGGATCATTGCATACATCAAATACAATCACAATCACATGTTGGCCATATCACATCACAAAACCCCTGCAAAAACAAGTTAGACGCCTCTAATTTTCTTTGCATGTTTTACGTGGTTTGGGGCTTTCGCATAAGACCGATCGTACCTACGAACAAGGACCACAACGTTGATACAAGTGTTGTCAAGATGCTCATTGTAAATTGAATCTTAACTATGGTGGGAGAGACAGACACCCGCAAAGCCACTTGTGCAAAGCAAGTTGCACGTCAAGCGTGGAGCAAGTCTCATGTGCGATGACATGTAATGTTAGCCCGAGCCGCTTCATCCCACCATGCCGCAAGATGCAAAGTACACGCTAAGACACCGACAACAAAAGCATCAACGCCCACAAAACCATTGTGTTCTACTCGTGCAACAGATCTACGCATAGAAACGGCTCTGATACCACTGATGGGTTCGTAGCATGGAAAACAAAAAAATTCTACCGCAAGAACGAACAAAACCTAGATCTAATCTAGATAAAAGCCAAGATCTAATCTATTAGACATGAGCAACGAGATAGATGGGAACTAACCCTCGTAGATCCGAAAGTGTTAATGAGATTAGATCTCGTGGTTGATTAGTCGATCACTTGCCGATCTCAAGATCGTGTGGACGATCCTTCCGGCGCCGCGTTCCAGCAGCGCTTCCGCCTTCGGTCAAGTAGACGATCCTTCCGGCGTCGCGTTCCAGCAGTGCTTCCGCCCTTGGTCAAGTAGACGATCCTTCCGGCGTCGCGTTCCAGCAGCGCTTCCGCCCTTGGTCAAGTTGACGATCCTGCCCCTCTATTTAAAGAGGGGAGGGCGCGCCAGGGAAGGGGAGTCCTTGTAGGACTCCCCTCCTATGGGGCCGACGGGTTGGGGAGGTGGGGAGGAATCCTCCTCCCCCACGACTCCTTATCTTGACCCAACAGGACTCCTTGATCCCTATCTTGATTTTCAAGCAAACTCCAAGATATCTTCCAGAACCTTCCGGAACATTCCGAAACCTTCTAGAATCCTCATACAAACACCCCGGAACATTTCCTATCTCATAAAATGATCTCCTATATATGAATCTTATTCTCCGGACCATTCCGGATCTCCTCGTGATGTCCCGAATCCATTCCGAGACTCCGAACAACATTCGGTCTCCAACGCACATTCCATATCTACTTAAAACAGCTTCGAACCTTAAGTGTGTCACCCTACGGTTCGTGAATATGTAGACATGATAGAGACACATCTCCTATCAATAACCATCAGCGGGACCTGGAGATCCATAATGGCTCCCACATACTCAACGATGACTTCGCGATCGATTGAACCACTTACATGCGAAACTAATTCCCTTTGTCTCACGATACTATACTTATCCGAGGTTTGATCGTCGGTATCTCCATACCTAGTTCTACCTCGTTACTGATAAGTACTCTTTACTCGTTCCGTGATATGTCATCCCTTGTGACCCAGTCACATGCTTGCAAGCTAACTAGATGACATTCCTCCGAGAGGGCCCAGAGCATATCTATCCGTCATATGGATGGACAAATCCCAATCTTGGTTCATGCGCTTCAACACATACTTTCAGAATACCCAATGACACTTTTATAACCACCCAGTTACGAAGCGGCGTTTGATATCATCAAAGTATTCATCCGGTGATGGTGATTAACATAACCTCATGGTCGAAGGAATAGGTTACTATGTGATTGAAAGCTACAGCAAAACGAACTTAATGACTTGATCTTATGCTACGCTTACTATGGGTGTGTGTGTCCATCACATCATTCTCCTAATGATATGACCTTGTTATTAACCACATCCTAATGTCCATGATCAGGAAACCATAATCATCAATTAATCAACAAGCTAGTTCAACAAGAGGCTTACTAGGGACTCTCTTATATGTTTACAAAACACACATGTATCAGTGTTTCCTAATAATACAATTATAGCATGGGATGTAAACATTCATCATAAACACAAAGATATAATAATAACCACTTTTATTATTGCCTCTTGGGCATATCTCCAACATCAATATCAATAGTGGTGTCATTCACATGACACATAGTACAAAGCGTATATAGTCAAATACTAATACCTTTGGACTTGCACTTTGAAGTGGATCACCATCATCAAATGTTTTGGTATTCTTTCAAAAATCCATTCTTTAGTAATCTATTAGTGTAGTAAATATTTTACTTACATCCTCTATTCATCCTTATCATGACAACTTTCATGATCAAGCTACTATAGCATGTAAGGAAGAATCGCGAGTATAATGTTAGTTCCCAAAAACCTTTTTGGGAGATCCGGATGCCTAGCATCTCCATCCTTAACCTCATACAATATGAGAACATGTATTTTGCTAAATTATACTCTATCATAATGCAACCAAAAACATTGTTTCAGATATCACAATATCTTTCACACATGATGGTTTCTGAAACAATTTTCAGCTCCTATATAATCTTGATATTAAAACAAGTTTTGAATATCAATAATTATGGAGGCAAACATGATACTTTAGATACTAACATTGGAATTCTTACTCTTGATTTAATACTACTTATTAAACTTCATGGAGTAAATAGATTTTGCTGAAAGTTTGCAATAGGACTTGTAAACTTTAAATTGACATTCAAAACAATACGATACCAGTTCGTAAAGTAAATATCCAGAATTCTATAGTTCTATTATCTCAATTAAAATTAAGCATAAGGTAGTGAACATACGTCAATGACTACAACAAATTATGCAAATTCACTTCGATTTAGTTTATGACAAAATTGAGTTCGACTAATCCAAATTAGAAATGAACTCCCACTAAAAAACGACATCCCTCATGCCTTTTTGGTGATTACATGAACCAAATCCACTACACCAAGTCCGATCATCACGTGAGTTGATGTAGCTTCAAAGGCGAGCATCTATATGGGCATCATATCAACTATATGACTCATGCTTAACCTTTCGGTCCGTGTTCCGAGGCCATGTCTGTACATGCTAGGCTCGCCAAGTAAGAACCTTAGTACTCGCATGTGTAAAACTGTCTTACACCCGTTTGTATGAAAGCGTAGAGTCGAGTACACCCGATCATCACGTGATGTCTCGAAACACGATACACAAAACGGTGCATAGTTAAGGAAGAACACATTTTTATCTTGATATCTAAATGAGGGATCATCTTACAATGCTATAGAAAGCGCCAAACTAGCAGTATAAGATGCTAACATCTAATGTGTAAAGTGAGATGATATGGTCCATGCATTTGATCTCTATCATTTGCATCGTGGTATGATCTCTATCATTCCTTTGTGTGTAAGGCCAAGGTCTATGAAACTTACACGTTGAATGTGTTGTAAGAGTATCTATCATACATCTACTTACAACAATACCATATCAATACACTAGCCCAGCGACGATCTAAACTAGACACCTCTAATTTATCAATTGCAAGTTTTACGTGGCTTAGGGCTTTTGGAGATAGAACCGGTCTTACCTACGAACATGAATCACAACGAGGATAACCAAGTTATTAGCAACTCGTTGTAAATCAGATATTGACTATAGTAGGAGAGACAGACACCCGCCAGTCACTTATGCAAAACAAGTTGCATGTCAGTCGTGGAACCGGTCTCATGTACGATGACATGTAAGGTTGGTCCGGGCCGCTTCATCCCACTATGCCATCAACATCCAAAATACATAGAAGATGCAATAACATGATCATCATCGCCCACATATAAACATATGTGTACTACCCGTGCAAAGCACCTACGCATAGATCAGGCTCTGATACCACTCTTGGGTCTGCATCATAGAAAACAAAAAAAAATCTATGATGAGAACTACACGCCAAGATCTATCTACTAGGTACAGAGCAATGGGTGGACATACATCCATCGAGAACTTACCCTCGAAGACAACGAGTTTTGTAACGAGTAGGAACTCGTGGTTGATGTAGTCGTACACTTGTCGATCTCAAGATCGAGTGGAAGTCCGAGCGCCGCAACTCAGCAGCGCATCCGTACTCGCACACACGTTCAAGCCACCGGACAACCTCCACCTCCTCACTCCAGCGATCCAGTGGAAGCAGCAACTCCTTCTAGACGAAATGCCACCGGGAACATGTATCTTGCTAATCCGAGACCATGGGGGAATAATTCTAGAGGGGGAGAGAGATCCTTCACAAGGAGGTGTGTGGAAGAAGCAGGAAGAGGGGGGCCTTTTATAGGAGGAGGGGCTTGCACCTCCTCTCCATGGCCGGCGCATGGGAGAGGTGACCCTTCACCTCCTCCATTCATGTGGTGGTAACCTCTCCACATTAAAATGCCTCTTCACATTCCCCTTTTAAGTCCCTACTTTAAATGCATTAAAATTCTCCAAGTTTAATGCTCTCTAATTTAATAAAACTATTTTATTAAATTTATTCAGAATTTTGTTATTAAGAAACATTCATATATAACCCCTTGCAATATTTCAATATCACATGCAGAACCACTTTCTGCAATTTCACCCGAAACAATTTTTGGTTTCTATCGAAACAATTCTTGCGCTTTGCAATTCTTTCGTCTGAAACATATGTGCTCCAAAATGGTGTCCGGTAACTCTTAAGTGTGTCACCCTACGGTTTGCGAATAATGCATACATGATTGAGACTCCTCTCAGATCAATAATCAGAAGCGGGACCTCGAGGTCTATATTGACTCCTGCATATTCAACGATGACTTCTGTGATCGTGAGAACCTTTAACGCTTGTAATTTAATCCCTTTGTCTCTTGATATAATACATGTCCGAGATTCGATCATCGGTATCCAAATACCTAGTTTGATCTTGTTACCGACATGCACTCTTTTCTCGTTCCCGTGATATAACATTCTAGTGATCGCATCACTTGCTTGCAAGCTACCTTAATGTGATATCACCGAGAGGGCCTAGAGTATATCTATCCGTCATCGGGATTGACAAATTCCACTCTTGATCCATGAGCCTCAACATAACACCTTCGTAGCACTGAACCCATCTTTATAGTCACCCGGTTACGGTGTGACGTTTGATGTTATCAAGATACTCTTCCGGTGTTAGCAATTAACATGATCTCATGGTCTAAGGATAAAGATTACTCCGTATGATGTTATAGCAATGTAAACATAATGACTTGATAGTAATGCTATACTTCAGATGAATGCTCATCACATCATTTCACAAATGTTGTGACCTTGTTATTAACAACATCCAATGTCCATGATCAGGAAACCTTGATCATCTTGTTAATCAACAAGCTAGTCTATAAGAGAGGCATAACTAGGAACCCTTTTTGTTTATTAAACACACATGTATTGACGTTTCCCATCAATATAATTATAGCATGCAAAATAAACATCTATCATAAACATGGAATAAGATATTAACCACTTTATTATTGCCTCTCGGGCATATTTCCTTCAGATTCTTATGAATGGAACATCTGTTGTGTTATTAAATGGGGATCCTGGCAAAAAATTCTACCGCAAAAGTGGTGAGGAGACCCTTTGTCACCCCTTCTCTTTGTTTGGCTGTTGATCTTCTTCAATCCATTTTGAACAAAGCCATGCAACAAGGATTAATTGACCCACCCATTAACTGCCCTGCCTGTCCTGATTTTCCAGTGATACAATATGTTGATGACACTCTGGTCATCATGCAAGCTAATGCTAAGTAGTTTCTATGTTTAAAATCCCCTTTACATACTTTTGCTAAGTCCATTGGTCTTAAAGTGAACTACAACAAATCCTATATGATCCCTATAAATATTTAGGAAGACAAGTTCTCACACTTCACTGATACCATGAGATGTCAAAATGGGAATTTGCATTTTGCTTATCTTGACCTACCACTAGGTATTACCAAACCTTCCTTGGAATACTTTTTACCAATGGTTAAAAGAGTACAAAGGAGATTGTGTGGAATTACTGATTTCCTAGATTATGGTGGCAAACTTTTAATGGTTAAATATGTGCTTACTTCACTTCCAATCTTCTATATGGGCTACTTGGAGATACCCACAACAAGAAAGGACCAAATCATAAAATATAAGAGACATTGCCTATGGGAGAAAAATAATACTAATAGTAATGAAGTCCAGGCCAGAATCACTGCTCTAGTTGCATGGGATAAGGTTTGTAGGCCTAAAAATCAAGGTGGATTGGTGTTCTTAACCTTCACACCCAAAACAATGCCTTTCTACTGAAAAACTTACACAAGTTCTACAATAATCACAACATCCCATGGGTAAAGTTGATCTGGGGCACTTATTATAACAATGGTTCTCTTCCTCGCAGTCACATTCAGGGGTCTTTCTGGTGGAGGGATCACTTGAAACTTGTGGATCTATATAAGGGAATGGAAAAATGCAGGATTGAAATTGGGAATTCTGCTTTGTTCTGGACTGATTTATGGCATAACAATTGGCTACAACACCAATTTCCTCATCTACTTTCATTTGTCAAAAACACAAACCGCTTTGTGCAAGAGGTCTATCAAACTGAATTTCTGGAAGATCTCTTCCACCTACCTTTGTCTCAATAGGCTTATACTAAATTTGAACAACTCGAGATAATTTGCCATAATACAATTCTTAGAACTCAGGAAGGGGAGGAAGACTCCTAGCAATACATTTGGAAAATCGCTGCATTTTCAACCAAGAAAGCATATAATGTTATGATTGGACATCATTAGGCTCCACCACACTTATCGTGGATTTGAGATTCTTCTTGCCAATCAAAACACAATTTTCTTCTGGTTGTTGCTTCATGATAGATCAAATACTCGAAACCTCTTGGGAAGGAAAAATTTCAACTTCCCATCATACTGATGCGCAACTATGGACTGTCAAACTGAAGAAACGATGATGCATCTTTTCTAGGATTGCCCTTTTGCTTCTGATTGTTGGGATTTTGTTCATGTGCTTGAAGCTTTTACTAATCTCAAAGAGAAGCTCAAAATTCCTTTCTAGATGGAAATAATAATTCTAGCTGCTTGGGGTATTTGGATTGTCAGAAACAATAAAATCTTCAAAAATCTGAGAGCAACATTTACTACTTGGAAGGCTATTTACCTAGAAGAACTTAGATTGGTCAGCTTCTGAGTGAAAAAGAAACATGCAACTCTTTCAAGGAATGGCTGCAATCAC
The DNA here is from genome assembly GCA_910589775.1 of Avena eriantha. NCBI lineage: Eukaryota > Viridiplantae > Streptophyta > Magnoliopsida > Poales > Poaceae > Avena > Avena eriantha. The sequence goes on from OU342740.1 coordinate 441,937,457, forward strand.
AATCTTAAATTTTTATAGTTTTCCAACTTTTTTCTTTGTACCCTTCTTATGTACATAATCTGTATTAGTCACTTTTATTAATATAAAAATTGCAGTGGGTTTTACCCACTGATTATCCTCAAAAAAGGGGAGGATGTTGAGGATGAGAGATTGAAGATGATAGGTCAAGGTAGTTGCCCTTTTCTTTTTAGTGGGTTGTATCTTGGACTACATGTTGATTCTTCAATTCAAGAGGGTCTAATATGCAAAAGTTCTTTTCTTGGCGGGGACGTACGATAGTCAAGATTTTTTTTCATTCATCGACTACTCATTGCACGCATGTTGGCTCTAAACTATGGACCGACCCATCTGAAGTCTGCTTCACAGGGTGGGTAGTGGCTTATAGGAGGTCGGGAAACCTATTTCACGCCTGTAGCAGGCGTGACGTGTACCCATTCGCTGCCTTAGTATTCTAATTAGGTCGGCCATCTTGATATGTTTTTTTGGGTTTTAGGACTACCCGGTTTTTGTGGTTCTATTTTTCCCTGTTTACTTTCCAGTTCCAATGTTTTTTCTGATTTGCCATTTTCTTTTTTCCTTTTTCTTTTACTGTTTTATTCTGTTTTTTAATTTTCTTTTAGCATTTTTCAAATTTGAGAATTTTATAAAAATCTGAATAAATTTAGAAATCTTTGAACTTTTTCAAATTTGAACATTTTACAAATTTTAATATTTTTCAATTTATACATTTTTAAATCTGAACATTTTAAACATGTACTTTTTTGAAATATGAATATTTTTAAATCTGAATGCTTTTGAATTTTGAACTTTTTAAATTTTTTTCTTCAAATTTGAACAAAAACCGAATAGTAAATTAGAAAAAAAAGAGTGAGGGCTACCGAGAGTTAGAGTGATTTCTTTTGGGCTTCTAGACTGGCTTATAGATTCCCCACCGGAGAAGACTAAAAGAAGTGCATGCTTCTAAACGATTTCTCCTCACCACTGTTTTTACTCATAGTGCAATTTTTCGGTCCAGAGAAACCCGAGACCTGCTTCCTACAGAGAACCGAACCGAGAGGACTGGAGTACCCCTTACATTTGTAGAAATTACGCTAGAAATGCCACCACTAGCCTAACGTTTTTCCCGAGCTGGCCGTCCCGCCAGGACGGAGCTTTAGTGACTTGGTGCCAGCATCTACTATTCATCTCTCATCCAACATACTAGATTGAATTGAATTTTGAACAAAATAATTTAAACTACTCAATTTTTTAAAAAAATATCTAGTACATCATGCATATCTAGTACATCATGCATATTTTGATTTGTATTCCGGTAAAGTTTTATTCCATTTGAAACAAAGGTTTGTGGCTAAATAGATATTTAGTTTAAACTAGTGCTTAAAAAACGCAAAAAGCTATTTAATCACAGGTTAGTTATCCGAATGGGCAGTGGCGGAGCTGCATGTATTACGTGTGGTCGGGCAACATCACAAAAAAATTGTAAACACCGAAGAAACCAGCTAAGTACACTCGTCGTGACCCCCAAAAAAATGATTAAAGACCACACTTTGTGATTTTGACATCGCCTACTCCCGATCCCAGCTCCGCCACTGCGAATGGGACGAAACTACATGTTTCAGAATGAGACGTTTACACTTTATTAGAATTTTTTCAAAATTTTCTGAATAGTTTTATTTTTTTAAATCAGAGACAATCTGGTACGTTGGATCTGATATAGACGGTGGATGCTGATACCAAGCCACGGAAGTCACTGAAGCTCCGTCCCTCGCGCGAGTCGTTTCCGAGCAACCTCCTCACCTCTGTCGAGCCATGGGCACGCGCGCCGCCGCCGCCTAGGGTTTCCCCGCCGCCAGCTGCTGCCGCCCCATCTCCCAGTCGCCGCCGCACCTGCCTGACGCTAGCAGAGCCGCCCGCCCGCCGCGAGCACCCCGGCCCGCCGCCGCCGAGTCTTCCCCTCGCCAGCACAACTGCCCGTCCTCGATCCCCGCCGCCAGGCCGCACCCTGCCATTCCTGGATCCCGCCTCCCGCCGCCAGGCCGCCGGGGACCCGCACAGGTGCTCCGATCTCCATGGCCAGTCCATCGGTAAGCTTCTGTTCTTCTCCTTTTTTGTTCTGTTCTTATTTCTTTTTTGTTTAGAAATAGCAATATCAGTAGTACTAGCAATGATATATGATGGACTTGTGTGCTGGATGATCATATGATGGATGTTGTTCACGTATTGCTCGAATTTGTGGGCGTGTACGTGCTGTTTTAGTAATACTACCGGTAGTTTGATAATCAGGGACGGATCCAGAAATTTAATTTTGGGTGTACAAGTTTCAACCAACACAAAACGTAAAGGTAAAAAAGGCTGAAAATGGGTTCTTTGTCTGGCCCTCTATTTGCTAATTCGATATTTGAGCTCGATTTGGATAAGAAAATACAGTGTATACAGGCTAGAAAATACCACAATTGATACATATGTCTGCCGTATACCATATATCAATTTTCTTGCGGAAAATTTTGGGTGTACAAATGTACACCCTTGACCTACGGTGGATCCGTCCCTGTTGATAATGATGTTATGCATCTACTCTCTCGCTCGATGGGCATGGACATGGCCACATGGGGGTTGGGGGCTGTGTTGGTTTGGCCAGGAGAAAAGAAAGATTGGCTCAGTGGTAGTCCGAAATGGGCAAAGACATATCGCTTCGGTCAAAAGCTGCAGGAAGCACCTCAAAACGTTCTTTCTGTCGGCAGTGTAATCGGGAGGGTGGATTTGGCAAAGCCCGTGGCGAAGCTAGCCTCTTTGGCTGGGTTTGCTAGCTCCTGTGGAAAGCCAGGAAAAGCCCAAACAAACAGGCCTCAAGAAGGCTCTCCGGTAATCATAAATATTCCAAATGGTTATTGGCACTCCACATTGAAGTACTAACAATGCCCTCAGTAATTATAAATGCTCCTCATGGTGAGACTAGATGAGATTAATACAGAGAAAGCAGCAGCATAAAACAATCATCATTAAAAAGGGACATTCACGGTTAATACATCTCTGCTAGCAGCTATTGTATTGCTTGTTAGAAGCTGAGCCAACTACTAAACAAACAGAAGCTAGGTTCACTTACAGTCAGCAATTTTCTCGCCCAAAAACTATAGTTAGGTGAGCTGACAGAAGCTTTGTCTCAAATTTTTCACTACATTTCCATTCTTTGTGCATGGCATGAGGAATAGGTGAAGTTCAGAACAAAATAACTCTGATCATAACCGTGGAATGTCATTGGTACCTGTATTTTGGCATCCAAGTAGTTCTGGTCAAGTTAACAAAATCAGAAAAATTGCACCTACAGAATTGCACCTAAAGACATCCCACAGGAACAACCCTACTGAAGAACGGTGCAAAGATCTGGAGCATCCTTGCGGGGAATGGAAGGAATCAGCAGGGAGAGAGCAAAACGAGGAAGATGGGGAGGAGATAACCTTGGTCGCAAGAGGCGAGAAGAGCTTCGAGGTGGAGTACAACTCGGAGGAAGGAAGACGACCAACGCTGGGCCGTCGCCAGAGGAAAGGAGAGCGGTGGTCAAGGGAGAGCACTGTTTCGGCAGATTCGTTTTTGGGTTCACGGGGAAACTGGGAGCTCGATCTGGTTTTCATGGATGAAACTGGGGAGGCAATATTAAAGAAATATGATAGGTGGGGTCATTTTTTAGTCAAACGACTAAAAAACCTGGACTAGTCGAGATTAGTCATGACTAGTCAAACGAGTCGCTCGACTCATCCAATTAGTCGAGTCGAGACATTGAGTCGACCTTTCAATTGCGACTCATCGACTAGTCGCGACTAGTCGCACGACTCGAAATCCTTGTCGACAAGGCGGCCTCACTCCGGGTCGCCGGAGGAAGAAGATTGGGAGGCTGGATGCCTTGCCCCAAACGCCGTCCCCTTTCTGTCGTGACTCGCGAGAGCGAACTAGGGTTTCCTCCCCAACAGAGGGGTGCCCCTATTCAGCGCCTGTTGTGACCATTAGGGACAAAACGCCTGAAGAGGTAGGGTGACTTCTTTTGGGCTTTTGCTTATGGAGAAGCAGCTTATGGATTGCGGTGGGGATAAGCTACTGCGGGGACAAGCTCCTAGAAACTGTTTGTACACTTCTTTTGGGCTTATGTGATTTGGGCTTATGACATGTGTAATGTCTGTGTTGCCCCTGAATCTGTTATGTGACATAGGTAAGTAAAAATAACATATTTTGTAAGTACAAAATCAACTAGAAATGTCAAGAAAATTAGAATTTACAAAAGAGGATAGCTTCGCCATGGGCTTTGCCAAATCCACCCTCCAGATTACACTGTCGAGAGAAAGAACGTTTTGAGGTGCTTCCTGCAGCTTTTGACCCGAAGCGATATGTCTTTGCCCATTTCGGACTACCACCGAGCGAATCTTTCTTTCCTCCTGGCCAAACCATCACAGCCCCCAACCCCATGTCCATGCCCATCGAGCGAGAGAGTGGTTTGCGCCGCCGCCACCTACGACTGCCGCCTCGCTTGTTGCTCCTCTAAGATCTGATGCTGGTGCTTGATCCACCGCCCCTCTGGCCGTCCACTGCCACCCTTGGTCCACTGGTGCCCGCCCGCCTTGCTTTCCGTCCGTGTCGTCTTTCCGGTGGCCAAGTACCAGGGGAGGCTCCTGCAGGGCATGTCCGTTACGCTGACGCCCTCGCCGTACCCTGCGAGCCGCTGGCCGCCGCCCTTCCCATCCCCGCCGACAGCCCGGTCCGCGGAGGAGGGAGCATATTTAAGATATAGAAACTTAGTGGTTCTACAACATTTCTTGCACTGCGGTAATGATGTTATTGAGCTGGGCAGCCTGGACTTCTCATGCAGCTTATACTTTGGATATTTGTTTAGCATAATGTTCACTTTTAAGACATTTCACTGAACTGTGTAATGGATTCACCTGTAAGCAATGATCTTCTCTGGCCACTATCTGTACAAATGTTGGAACAGTTTCTGTAATTACCGAAAAAAACAGTATAGTATGGATAGTTCCTCATATAAACGTTATGCAGCTACTTGAACAAAAATAAATCCGTTTTTATTATTTGGTGCAGATGATAGACATGATTTCTGCCATTGAAGAGCTTAGTGGGCTAACAACTAGGGAACTCAGTGAGATGCTGAAGGAGTCAGAGAGTTTTGTCTTGCAGTCCAAGGCAGACGATGGAGGTCCAAAGCAGGTAATTAGGTGCAATGTTTACATCCATTGATCACATTTTCCCTAACACATGATCTTTTCAGGTGGACATGGAAAAGCTTGTGTCATCGCTTCCTCTTCATCTTCTTGCTGTATGTTTGGATCTCGGAAGAGGTTCAGATTTAACATATGTACTTCGTGGCATGCGCTTTTTGCATAGTTTATCTGAGCTAGCAACTCGCCACACTAGGCTGGAGCAGGTAAATTGTTATTTCACATAAGCTCGTCATTTCATCATATATGATTTCTTATCCTGTTCATATGAATCGTGCTATCCTGCTAGTCCTTTTTTTCCATGTCAAATTTGGCTAATGAATCACATCATATTGTGTTGGTGTCTTGTCTACAGTAAAGTTCAGTTCACTTATTGATTTTGCTTTTACTGTGTGGTCAATATGCAAAATGAGTAAATGATAAGCATCGAGTCAACACATGTTTATCTTCTTGCAGGTTCTTCTAGATAATGTGAAATTATCTGAACAAGTCATGGACCTGATATTCTTTGTGCTATCCATTCTTTCCCACTGGAAGAAGGTTCGGCAACCACCAAAATATAAATTGAGAGTGGCATGCTTGTATTTAATTGTTATCATTTCATCCTACTTTTTGGTAACATCTGTTGTTCAAAATTAGGAAAATCATCTCGGTGCTTCTCCATTAATACATTCATCACTGGTAGCAACAAGTCTTCATCTGTTGACAAGTTACTTTTCATCTCAGTGGCATGAACTTGTTCATATCCTTCTTGCACATCCAAAGGTAAGTAGGTAAAATATGTGGTAATTTAGTGACTTTTTAATTCCATGATTTGATTCTTAAGAAGCTGTGAACTAAAACCATAGAAATAGCCTCGAGAATCTATACCATGTTAAAGTCCATGTTTAATTGTCCCTGGAGGTGCATGACAATGGTGGTGACGCTGTGCCGTTGTTCTGAATCTTGACGCCTCGCTATTCTTGGCTGGAGGCAAGGCTAGGCGAGGCCTACTATTGTTGCGTTCTGTAGTTGAGGGCACCTCCTCACCTAGTTGTAGCCGCTTGGTGAGGACGGTCGTATGTGTGTGCCCCTCCTTTCTGGGAGGTTGTACCCTCGATGTCATCTTCCTGTTCAATGAAATGAAACACAAATTCTTTTGTGTTTTCTCGAAACAAAAGTCCATGTTTAAATTTATTGTTTACCTTGCCCCTATTTTGCATTGCTTTAAGCCTCTGTACTCCATATTTTTGATTCTCATCGTCATGGTCATTTTTTCTGGCGCAATGTCATTATAGTGCAAGTTGATTAGAAGAATTGATAACAATATTTTTATTGTTGACTTTGTGCTCATCGCGAAGTTGAGTTCATAAGATTGTGCGGGTGTTAACTTTGTTCTTCAGATTCCAATCATTCATTTCTACTATGTGGTGTTTTGTTTTGTTATTAAATCAGATTGTCAATCTGAGCGGAAATTAGTACTCCATCCGTTCCAAATTATAAGATGTTTTAGCTTTTTTCTGAAAAGCATGTATCTAGACGTCTTTTAGTGTGTAGGTTCAGAGCAAAATGAGTGAACCTTACACACTAAAAGACGTCTAGATACATGTGTTTTATAAAAAGGCTAAAACATCATATATTTTGGAACGGAGGGAGTAGTACTGTTAACATGAGTTAATTTAGTTGGTTGCGCTATATTATTACAGGCTGTTATCTGCAGGGATCATTTTATTATGTCATAAGATTAAGAGATCATGTTATTATTTTACTTTACTTATTCTAGTATTCTACTGCTTGATGATAAAGTTTATCTGACTATTGCATGATTCTATGCACTACGGTATTAGTTGTTCGAATCATGTTTGTATTTATATATCTCAGTTAGAAAAATGTTCGGAATAAAAAATCATCGGAACACCTGTCCTTCTCATAGTTCTTTCTTTTTGTACTCCCTGGATCACTATGGCATCCCTTGAAATGAATTTTATGTTAGCAATACATGGATCTGCTGGTTCGGTACTTCGTCTTCAATCTATTCATCTTTATTAATGTTTTGCGTTCGTGGTCAGGTTGATATCTTTATGGATGTAGCCTTCGATTGTCTGCATGAAGATATGAGGCTATTGAGTGTCAGGCTATCAACGTTGGACAGCAAAGCCTTCGGTTCTCCTTTTGACTCACAACTCAATCACTTCATATGCCAACAGTGTGAAGCGTCGTTGCAATTTCTTTCGTTGCTGTGCCAGCAGAAGTTATTCCGAGATCGTATTTTAAAAAACAAGGTTTAATATATCCAGACATCTCATTTCCTTATATTTTTAGTTCCACTGTTGAGGGAAAAACTGCTCAATGCTAGATTCTTATATTCTATCATGATATACTTGTTTTTGCCATACTGATTAATGATACAAATAGAATTATATCATATATCACGCTGACTCATTACTTGCTCTCCAATTTCAATTCCATCTTGCATGAAGTGTCACAAAATAGATTAACCTAGACTAACTTTGTGCGGGGAACAATACTTTATTTTAGTGATACATAAATCTGATGGATAAGTCTCTGTCCTATGGTCTTTGTGGGACAGCACACATGGTCCTTGTGTCAAGGACTAGCAGTTAGAGATAGAGCATCAAGGACTGGTTGTTAGATAGAGCATCCTTGACTGCTGCCTTTAGACTAGCATCTTAGACTAGCATCTAGCATATTCTTGGCTGGTTAGCAGCCTATAAGTATGTATCCCCAACCCCTCAGGTTGGTATGGCATTTGTGTGAGTTTGTGTGAGAAATAGAAACCAGAAAATTGCCCCAACTCCTTGTGTCATCCTCTCCCTCGATGAGAGTTAGAATTCAGCGACTAACAAGTGGTATCAGAGCCAAGTTAGTTTGTAGCCTGAGCATCTCCTGCTCATCTCCTTCCCCGGCAGTAGCAGCAGCTCCGGCTGCCTCTGCTCACTCCTCTCTCTCTGTGCAGACGAGCAGCAGCTCGTCGGTTGCAGCCCCCTCTCCACCCAGCAGCTCCCCAGTGGCGAGCCATGTCCGCAAGCCACTCTCAGCACTCGGTAACCTCGAGCACGCGGCGTCGGCAGGAGGCCGAGCTCGCCGCGGCAGAGGAGCGCGAGCGAGTGGCGGCAGCAACCGCCGCGGCGGCAGCAAGGGCGTCGAGGCTGGCAGCAGCAGAGCTGGCAGCAGCCAGAGCGGAAGTGGAAGCAGCAGCAGCGGAGGATGCAGCACGTGAGGCAGCGGCGGAGGTCCAGGCTCTGCGCGGCAGCATCAACGGCTCCGTTTCAGGCGACGGCAGCGTCGACGGAAACCACGACGCAGCCGGCGAGCGGACAGCGCGGTGGGCCGCCGAGCATGCCCAAGCGCACGGCGGTGGCGCTCCCGGAGGAGGCACGCACGGCGGTGGCGCTCCCGGAGGAGGCACGCACGACGGTGGCGCTCCCGGAGGAGGCGCGTGCGGCGACGGCGGCCGAAACGACCAAGACCGCGGCCTCCATGAGGTCCGGACTGTGGTCAGGGACGTTGGTCCCGGTGTTGGGTGGCCTACCCTCACCAAAACCAACTACGTCGAGTGGGCCGCGGTCATGAAGGTCCGGCTCCAAGTGCGGCACATGTGGGAGGCAGTCCAGGATGCCAACGTCGATCACCATGAAGATCGACGGGCGCTGGACGCCCTCCTCGCTGCAGTCCCGCCCGAGATGCAGTTCTCGCTTTCCAACAAGCGGACTGCCAAGGAGGCTTGGGACGCCATCGCTGCGGCACGCATAGGCAGCGACCGCGCCCGCAAGTCCACACTGCAAGTACTTCGCAAGGAGTGGGAGAACCTGGCCTTCAAGCCAGGTGAGGACGTTGATGACTTTGCTCTCCGTCTCAACACTCTGTTGCAGAAGATGGTGCAGTTCGGCGAGGACACCTACAACGAGGAGAAAGCTGTCGAGAAGCTTTTTCGCTGCGTTCCTGAGAAGTACAGGCAGATGGCTCGCTCGATCGAGTCTCTGCTGGACCTCTCCACGATGTCGATCGAGGAGGCGATAGGTCGCCTCAAGGTCGTCGACTCTGACGAGCCACAGCCTCAGTCAGGGTCCATCACCACTGGCGGGAAGCTACTTCTCACTCGGGAGCAGTGGGATGCCTGCCAAGGTGATAGGAAGAAGGGGGAGCCTTCTTCCACGACAGGCGGCCGCAAGCGCGGCAAGCCTCGCAAGGCGCGCAAAGACGCCCAGGGCGGCGCCGCCGGCAAGCAGAAGCCGGCACGAGACGACAGCTGCCGCAACTGCGGCCAGCTTGGCCATTGGGCCAAGGACTGTCGACAGCCACGACGCGGCCAGGCCAACTTCGCACGGGCGGAGGAGGAGCCGGCTCTGTTCATGGCACATGCAAGCATCGAGCTAACTCGAGCAGCACCAGCCGCGGCGGCTCTCCTCCACCTTGACGAGCCAAAGGCACACGCCCTCCTCGGCGATGGCTCCGGCGGCGACAGGACTGACGGGTGGTGCCTAGACACTGGCGCTACCCATCACATGACTGGTCGACGGGAGTTCTTCGCCGAGCTCGACCCCAGCGTGCGAGGCTCCGTCAAGTTTGGGGATGCCTCCGCCGTGGAGATTAAGGGCGTCGGCTCCATCATCTTCACCGCCAAGACTGGAGAGCACCGGCTGCTCACCAGTGTCTACTACATTCCCGCGTTGAGGAACTCCATCATCAGCTTGGGACAGCTGGATGAGAACGGCTCGAGCGTGCTGATCAAGCATGGGATCCTACGCATCTGGGATCGTAATGGTCGCCTTCTTGCCAAGGTAACTAGAGGTGCGAATCGACTCTACGTCCTCAACGTGCAGGTGGCACAACCCCTCTGTCTCGCCGCCCGTCGGGACGACGAGGCGTGGCAGTGGCACGAGCGCTTCGGGCACCTTCACTTCGAGGCTCTGAAGCGGCTCAGTACCATGGAGATGGTGTGAGGCCTACCGTGCCTTGACCATGTGGAGCAGTTCTGCGACGTCTGTGTCATGACGAAGCATAGGCGGACCCCTTTTCCCCAGAGGGCGAGCTTCCGAGCCAAGGAGAGGCTCGAGCTCGTGCACGGGGACTTGTGTGGCCCGGTGACACCGGCCACACCGGGAGGACGACGCTACTTCTTGCTGCTCGTCGACGACCTCTCCCGCTACATGTGGGTGATGGTCCTCGGCAGCAAGGGAGAGGCTGCGGACGCCATCAGGCGCGTGCAGGCTGTTGCAGAGGCGGAGTGCGGTCGCAAGCTGCGCGTGCTGCGCACCGACAACGGCGGCGAATTCACAACGGCTGAATTCGCGTCGTACTGCGCTGATGAGGGCATTCAGCGTCACCACTCCGCGCCGTACAGTCCACAGCAGAACGGCGTCGTCGAGCGGCGCAACCAGATGGTTGTGGGGATGGCCCGGTCCCTCCTCAAGCAGAGAGGGATGCCGGCTGTCTTCTGGGGAGAGGCAGTGGTGACGGCCGTCTACATCCTCAACCGCTCGCCCACCAAGGCGCTCGACGGCAGGACGCCGTACGAGGCTTGGCATGGGCGCAAGCCGGCGGTCTCCCACTTGCGGGTCTTCGGCTGCCTCGCGTTCGTCAAGGAGCTTGGCCACATCGGCAAGCTCGACGACAGGAGCATTCCGGGAGTGTTCATCGGCTACGCGGAGGGCTCGAAGGCCTACCGCATCCTCGACCCGAAGACACAGCGTGTGCGCACGGCGCGAGACATTGTGTTCAACGAAGGGTGAGGATGGGCGTGGGACAAGGTGGTGGATGACGACTCGACTCCGACGTATGACGACTTCATTGTCGAGCACGTCCACTTCGAGGGAGCTGGGGGAGTAGGTAGCTCTTCTTCGCCCAGCATGCCTACCTCAGCCCCCGAGTCTTCATCGACCCCGGCAGCACCACGCTCTCCGACCACGACTTCAGCTGCGACGAGTCCTTCGTCGACTCCAGCACAGCCGGCGACGCCTCGTGCTCCAGCACCGACAGCCACCCCTCCGGGGACGTCTACTCCACCACCAGCTCACGTCGAGCACAGCCCGGTGGAGTTCGCTTCCCCGCTCCCTCACGACGAGGAGCGCATCGACGCGTACTACGACGGCGAGCCGCTGCGGTACCGCACGATGAAGAACCTTCTCGGCGACCAGCCGGTGCCGGGACTGGTGCCACACGACCTGGAGGCGCAGTTGCACCTTGCGTGTGATGAAGGCGAGCCTCGGTCTTTTGCAGAGGCCGAGAGAGACGCGGCATGGCGCGCCGCGATGCAGCTGGAGATGGATGCGGTTGAGCAGAACCGCACCTGGGAGCTTGCTGACCTCCCTCATGGTCACCGCGCGATCACCCTTAAGTGGGTGTTCAAGCTGAAGAGGGATGAAGCTGGCGCCATCGTCAAGCACAAGGCTCGTTTGGTGGCACGAGGTTTCGTGCAGCAGGAGGGGGTCGACTTCGACGACGCCTTCGCTCCCGTGGCACGGATGGAGTCCGTGCGACTCCTCCTTGCGATGGCTGCCCAGGAGGGCTGGCGTGTCCATCACATGGATGTCAAGTCGGCGTTCCTTAACGGTGACTTGAAGGAGGAGGTCTACGTGCACCAGCCGCCGGGATTTGCGATCCCCGGCAAGGAGGGCAAGGTGCTCCGCCTGCGCAAGGCTCTTTACGGCTTACGGCAGGCACCGAGGGCGTGGAATGCCAAGTTGGATTCCACGCTAAAGGGGATGGGCTTCGAGCAAAGCCCGCACGAGGCAGCCGTCTACCGGCGGGGCAATGGAGGAAATGCCCTGCTAGTGGGCGTCTACGTCGATGACTTGGTGATCACCGGCACCAAGGATGCGGAGGTGGCGGCGTTCAAGGAAGAGATGAAGGCCACCTTCCAGATGAGTGACTTGGGGCCCCTCTCCTTCTACCTGGGAATCGAGGTGCACCAGGACGACTCCGGGATCACGCTTCGACAGACCGCCTACGCCAAGCGCATCGTTGAGCTAGCTGGGCTCACCGACTGCAACCCAGCCCTCACTCCGATGGAGGAGAGGCTGAAGCTCAGCCGCGACAGCACGACGGAGGAGGTGGACGCTACGCAGTACCGGCGTCTTGTGGGGAGCCTTCGCTACCTCGCCCACACACGGCCGGACTTGGCATTCTCCGTCGGCTACGTTAGTCGGTTCATGCCGCGACCGACGACGGAGCACCAGCAGGCCGTGAAGAGGATCGTCCGCTACATTGCGGGGACTCTCGACCACGGTCTCTACTACCCTAGGTGCCCTGGGGCGGCACACTTCGTCGGGTACAGCGACAGCGACCACGCCGGCGACATCGACACCAGCAAGAGCACAAGCGGGATCCTCTTCTTCCTCGGCAAGTGCCTTGTGAGCTGGCAGTCAGTCAAGCAGCAGGTGGTGGCCATGTCTAGCTGCGAGGCCGAGTACATAGCGGCCTCCACCGCTTCCACTCAGGCGCTCTGGCTCGCTCGACTGCTTGGTGATCTCCTCGGTCGAGACACTAGAGCGGTGGAGCTCAGGGTGGACAGCAAGTCCGCTCTGGCCCTGGCGAGGAACCCCGTGTTCCACGAGCGGAGCAAACACATCCGGGTGAGGTACCACTTCATCCGAAGCTGTTTGGATGACGGGAGCATCACGGTGAGCTACATCAACACCAAGGATCAGCTTGCAGATCTGCTCACCAAGCCTCTTGGGCGGATCGCGTTCGTCGGACTCTGCTCCAGGATTGGGATGGTCCAGCCTTCCCACAAGACGACGCACAAGACTTAGGGGGAGAATGATGGATAAGTTTCTGTCCTATGGTCTTTGTGGGACAGCACACATGGTCCTTGTGTCAAGGACTAGCAGTTAGAGATAGAGCATCAAGGACTGGTTGTTAGATAGAGCATCCTTGACTGCTGCCTTTAGACTAGCATCTTAGACTAGCATCTAGCATATTCTTGGCTGGTTAGCAGCCTATAAGTATGTATCCCCAACCCCTCAGGTTGGTATGGCATTTGTGTGAGTTTGTGTGAGAAATAGAAACCAGAAAATTGCCCCAACTCCTTGTGTCATCCTCTCCCTCGATGAGAGTTAGAATTCAGCGACTAACAAAATCTTTGTGTGTTCTTATTAAAATATTACTAGTATGTACTCAAATCTGTTACTGTTGTTGTATATGATTGCATGCTATGTCCTTGGAGGATGTGGACTTAAGAAATTACTGACTCAACGCAGGAGCTCTGTAGAAATGGAGGTATACTGTCACTCTCTCTTACTATATTGAAGTTGGGTGTTCCAGAATGTCTGAAAGGATCAATGGATATTGCTTCTTCCATTTCCAGGCTGAAGGCTAAGATCCTTTCTATTGTAAGTTGGTCATGGGTTTTAAATCATTATTTTACTTTGTACTACTACTGTCTACTGCGTGCACAATATTGAGTTAATAACTAAATGGTTGGTATGAACATTCTCTAGTTGCTGCAACTGTGTGAAGCTGAAAGTATTTCTTACCTGGATGAAGTCGCTACTTTACCGAAGAGCATGCAACTAGGTCAAATCTTGGCACTGGAGGTTAGTTCTCCTAGGGCCGATGACGGCTGGAGACAATAATACTCCTTTTCTGCAGCATCCAAATTTCATTCAGTAGCTATAAAACTTACACACTGATTAATGCAGGTTCTGAATTTACTGAAGACTGCATTTGGAAGAAAACAAAAACCTGCTGCGGGTTCCCATGATAAGAGTTACCCCATGGGTTCGGTGCTTATCAGTGCATTGCGTCTAGTTGATGTCTTCTCTGATGATTCAAACTTTAGATCTTCCTTCATAACTAATACTGTAAGCTCGCTTGACTGCTTATGCTACCTTTAGCAACCATTCAATTGTTTTTAGCGAAGTTAATATTGTACTTCAAGTTCGTTTGTTCATCTTATTCTCTTTGCAGATTCCCTTTCTGACCCAAATTTTGGCTACCCCTCATGATGAGTTTGTCTCGAGTTGGTGCTCTGTCAATCTTCCAGTGATGGAAGATGATGCTAATCTGGATTATGATCCATTTGGTGCAGCTGAGCTGGCACTGGTAGCTGCTTCAGATATGCTGACTGAAACAAAAGCAAACTATTTATGCCCTTTTCGCTCTATCAGCATGCCTTCAGTAGAATATGCACAGACAAGAACATCTTGTGTGGTGAAAATAATAGCAAATCTGCACGTCTTTGTTCCGAACATATGTGAAGGTCAGATCTTTTCTCAGTTGCTATGATGTGTCATACAATTTTTGTGCAACCCCGTTAAAAGCAAATTCCATTGTCATGTTAACAGAGCAAGAAAGAGATCTTTTTCTCCAGAAATTTCAGAAATACTTGCTTTCAGAGAGTTCCAGGCCATCACTGGATGATCCAGCATCTAATGAAGCCACTACAGTTTGTAGAAACTTGGGTACAGTCAGCTTGCATTTTGTTTTACAGTTTGTTGTGATTGTGTTAATTCGTTACATTGCTTATCTAACTTCTTTTCTTGGGCTTACAGGATCTTTGTCCCATTATGCTAAATCATTAATTCCTAATAACTTGTTGAATGAGGAAGATGTGCAATTATTGAGGTGGGTAATGTCATTTTGACTAGTCTTATCATGTTTCTTGATGTGCCACTTAGAAACAATGCATCTGTTTTTCTAGCTGCATGGCTGATTTTGTTTGTCAATTTTTGGTTGGAATTTGTTGCATCACCTGAAAACTTTTTTGATGATATTTCTCTATACTTTCCTTTTCCTATTTGCAGTGAATTTGCTTATAAGTTACAACTATGGTGTAAATCGCAAGTTGGACACAGAACATTGCAGGTCTGTTTGCTTCACTCATTGATTTTTTTGTTTGTTTGGGAAAACACAAAGGGCCTCTGTGCATTGGGTGGCATCTTCATACATAGCAGCTTACTCAACTTTGTTGTTAGTATTTCATTTCATATGTTAGATCATCCCATTACACAATGTTTTAGGTCGCAAAAAGCGATACATCATCACAAATGAAGGAAGACCTGCAATCGGTGCAACAGCCCCTGCCAACAAGGGCTAATGTTACTAGTGTCCCAGACTCCAATATGGATAACCCTCCGAAGGTAATATTATTGGTTATGTTATTAGCTATTGACTTGGTATATATTTGACCCCTCTCCAAAATTGACACTAACAGGTTGTGCAAAACATTGAAGAGTCCACGGCAACACCCTCCATGAAACAAGAGGGAAGTGCTAGGGATGAGACTCCAAGAACCCGTGTCGGTGTAAATGGTGGGCTCCTGCAGAACTCAGTTGGTCAAAACCTAATCCATCTTGGTGTTGCGAGAACAACTAGCGCAGGCTATGCGGGTGCTGGTACTGCTACTAGTATGGAACTCCCACGCTGCAAAAGTGCAGATCATTTCAAATCACCAGAACCTACAAAAGAAGGTGGTCTCCGGGATGATGATGAGAGGCAACCTAAGAGAAAGAAGCGGACCATTATGAATGACGGGCAAGTAAATGAAATCGAGAATGCTCTAGTTGACGAGCCCGAGATGCATAAGAATGCCACTTCACTTCAGACATGGGCAGAGAAGTTGAGTCGGCAGGTATTATTAGGCATTTTCACTCGGGTAAATCTTTTATTATGTTTATTAACTGGTTTATGTGTGTGTGATTCATGAAAATGTGGCTACTTTTTTCAGGGTTCGGAGATAACATCATCACAACTAAAGAATTGGTAAGGTGAAATTATCCTTCTTTCCTAGGGATTTACCAAACCAATAATATAAACCACCTTTTAGTCTTTCAAAGTAATTTAATGCTACACCCTACAGATAGCCTTTATTCCGGCATCTTAGCTATTTGTTGTAATAGCCTTTTCTTTAATTGCAGGCTGAACAATAGAAAAGCGAAGCTTGCCCGCATCGCGAAAGAAAGGGGGGGACTGTATGATGGTGAGAATGCTGATAAGCCATCTACACCAACTACTTGCCACTTTGGTGACTCCTCAGAAAGTGCTGGCGAGGAGAGCTATTTGCCACCTTCAAGGGTGCTGAATGATCTAGGCATATCCAAGGGCAACAGGCTGGTGATCCCAGACACCAATGATCCAACTACACAGGCTGAGTTCAATCTGACGAACCGCCCTTTTACACGACCATTCTCATTTGAGCCTGGTCGTCCTGTTTTGTTGATTGACAACGAAGGGAATGAAATTGGCAAGGGGGAGATCTTTCAAGTTGAGGGCAGGGCACAAGGGAAGGGCTTGGTAGAGAGTCACATCTGTATTATCGATATCAGCGAGCTTAAGATTGAGAAATGGAGGGAGCTCCCTCACCCCTCCGAGGCATCTGGAAGAACGTTCCAAGAGGCAGAATCAATGCACGGTGGCGTGATGAGGGTGGCGTGGGATATTGCCAAGCTTACTCCAGTAGCGCCATGAGTTCATTCTTTTTGCAGCATGTAAGAACCCGCCCTCCCATCTTGGCATTGAGAAAATAAAGCGAGTAGAGAGAACCTTTCAGTCTAGGATCTGAAGCCATGAATCTCCCAAAGAGGCTCTTATGCCAAGTGAGCTGCTCAAGCAACTACTCCTTTGTGAAAGCTTACTTCTGATCTGTTGACTGTCGTATCCGTTGACCTAATGCTGGCAGAAATACACCCTCTTATATGGTACTAGTTCTGATATATATGTATGTACATATATCTGTTCATTGTCCGTTGCAACAAGCTCAACACTGCGTTGCCACTGTTTAGATGATACCCTACATACACATACATATATCTTGATAACTGCGAATGTTTATAAGAGACATGGGCATCATGTAGCTATCAAGACGGTCTATTGGTTTGATTGAAGGGGCAACACCCCTTTATCTGGGCCATGCAGATGCTTCAAGATAAGATTGGTAAAGTGATGGGTATTCTAGCATGTATTGCCTCACTGTAACTCATGTAATACTATTACATCTCTCTGTCCTAAAAAGGATGTCAGCAAATTTGTCAAAGTTCGGATGCATCTTTATACTATATTGTGTCTAGATACATCCAAATTTAGATTGTGACATACTCCCTCCGTTCGGAGATATAAGACATCTAGCTTTATAAAACGAATGTATCTAGACACCTTTTAGTGTATAGGTTCACTCTGAACCTCCACGAACCTATACAGTAAAAGATGTCTAGATACATTCGATTCACAAAGCTAAAACATCTTATATTTCTGAACGGAGGGAGTACTTTTTAGGATTATTTCTCTCTTGACTTGCGAACAGTACTACGAACAGTACGTGGACGGTGTCCAACCGAGCGAGCTCAGTCCGGGTGTAGCCGTCCATGTCCAGAGTTCGGATTATTACCCTGGTTGTTGTCAGAAACCTCATTCTTGACCCCAGTTGGCGGATCGGCTATTTCCCGCCATTTCTTCTTCATCCGGCGGCTCCAGATTAACCTGGGTGCCGAGTTCGGCACGCCGGATAGATTTTAGATGAAATCTACCAAATTTTGGGTTGGCTGAGGAAAATATCGCCATCTGAAATCGAAATTAGGCCTCTAGGGTGCCCTCGAGGGGCCGAGTGGAGGACACATTACCTGACCGTCTCGTAGCTCTAGTTATCAGATTAGTCATAGTAGAAGTAACTTAGTTAGTAACATAAGGCTACATAATTTTTTTGCGGGGAGTAACATAAGTCTACATGCATTGTCAACTAGCCAGTTACTATCATATTTGGGATTATTAGTCCTAAGGGCCAAGTTGCTAATACTAAGACACTTCGTAAGTCTCTCTCATTAATCTATGCATGCACCGATAGTCTTACATGCATGAGAAAAGTGAGAAGAAAAAACATGTATTGAACGAGAAAGACTAATAAATGAGATACCCTTATAATTTCAAACAATATAAAAAAGCTCTCCGGACATATAATTCCGAACAAAGGTAGTACTCCCTCCATCCAGGTTTATTGAGCTACTAGTAGAATTAGAAAAATTCTAAAAAATTAGGCTAGATTTGCTACTTAATTCGTGGTTTAATTGTCTCGATTTCTGGAAACAAGCCACGTAGCAACCTTTTGTGCATGACTCCATGAGACTATCCTATGCATGACATTGCATGTAACGGAGTAGTAATTAATCCTCGTAGTTAATGAGATGAAATCAGCAATTACAACCCGTCTATGCGATTTTTCTTCACCAATAGAATCTCATCTTGGTCCAGCGCTGCTCCGATTGAGCCCAATAAACCCGGATGGAGGGAGTAGATGACATGCCATACAATTAAATGATGAGAGATATTTATGATAACTAGTTATGTTACCATAATATTAAATATTTCAAAACAAAATAAGTCTATATTATACACTTTTCCTAATTAACAGCTAGCTGTTTTGGAAATGAAAAACAGCTACTTTCTGGGCTGTTGGATCACTGTCCGAATCTTGGCGTCTCGCACCGCTCGGTCTCTTTCTTTTTCTTTTTCTTTATTTGAATTTTCATTTTGCTTGTCGCTCCGTATTTTTCCTTTCTCCTCGCCACTTTCCCCTCTGTCTATCTCTTCGTGTTCTTCGAGAGGGAGAAAGCAAGCCATGGCGGAGAGGGCAGCGGCGTCGCCGCAGCCGGTGCGAGCGGGGATTGGGCTTCGCGAGGCGGAGTCCTTGGATAGGAAAGCGGTGAAGCTGAGGAAGACCTCAGCTGCCTTCGCCCCCTTTCACCCGCCGGATACAAAATCTTCGAGTCGCGAGCACGGAAGGCATGGTCGCGCCTGACGAGATAGGTATGCCTCTGTCGCTGACAGCATATGGATCGGGCATGGTGCTGGGTTGGTCAATCTCGTTTCAATTTTTCTATTTTTTTGGTTGCTCAGTAACCTCTCGTGCTGGGTTGTCGCTGAGTCCGCGCATCGTCGATGTAGTGTTGCCGATGGGGTGATCTGTTGGGGCGCGTAGGCTCTTCGTTTTCTATTTCCGGTCGCCGTTGTTGCAGCCAGAGTTCTCCAATTTCTATTGGTTGTATCTACGTAGTGTGTTGTAGTGTGTGCCATCTGTGGATTGGATGATCTGTTGGAAGCGTTTAGGCTCTTCGTGTTGCAGGTCGTCGTTGATGCAGCCCTAAATCTTCAATTTCGAGTGGCGTTCTACATGCAGATGTGTGATCTGATCCTTGTTTTTGGGTCGTTATGCTGATATGATAGGTAGTTGTACTCTGATTTGTACTTGTAGTACTCTGATGTCGGGCCTCAGTTGCTAAGCTGATCTGCACTAAGTTTTGAACTATGTGTATTTTTCATAAGAGAGGTGTTCAGATTTACTTGTGTTGATTCGTTTTGTTCAGTAGAATATGTGTTTTCATACAAAGTTGAGTCAAAGTTGAAACAACTTGTCTAGACACATATGAATCTAGACAAAG
This sequence comes from Avena eriantha, assembly GCA_910589775.1. NCBI lineage: Eukaryota > Viridiplantae > Streptophyta > Magnoliopsida > Poales > Poaceae > Avena > Avena eriantha. The sequence goes on from OU342740.1 coordinate 441,957,045, forward strand.
TTAAGTCAAATAATATGGATCGGAGGGAGTAGTTGATATTTGGATTCGGGTCTAGGTTGATGAGTACTTTTGGCACTTTTTGTTTTGATTAGCTATGGCAGTTGTCAGTCGCACATCAGTTTGTATTTTCGCTTTTGTTTCATTATATCAGGGTCTGTTTTTAGTTGATATCTTGGGGTCATATGTGTCCTGTTTTTAGCTACGACTGTATATAAGTTGTATATGTACATAATCTTTTTTTACATATTATATTTTTTGCAGATTTGCTAACAAGAGGAGGTTTGGTGATAGTTTGGGCATAGCGAATTCAAGATTTTCTCGCTCCCCCAATTACGATCCTGATTGCGAGTTGTCTCACATTGATAGTGTTGAGTTCAGTTTGTCATCAAGTGACAAAGTATTATATTTTTGTATATTTTTTTCTCCGCATTCGTGTTTTTCTGAATGTTTTTTCTGATTTGGGGTGCCCTCCCATCTCATTTTTTGTGGCGTGTTTTCACCTCTTTTGTTGTTTTTATTTTTTGGGCAGGAGAATGTAAAGCCTAGGAGGAAAAGATTTTTGGATAATGCTTTGTTTGAGTTCTTCCGCAAAGAGGTTTTCCTGAAATTATGAGTTTCAAATGCTTATGCCTGTGCTATATATTTTTTATAACTAGTAGTTTTAAATACTCACTCCTTTTTGTTTTTGTTTGTCCTTATACTAGGCTGTAAAAACTTTGAAGAACAACTTCTCAAGTTTCTGCCAACACAATGATGATTGGACAAAGGTTTGTTTGTTGGTGTCCTTTTCCTTCTCTTTTCTTTGTTCTTTTTCTCATGTGACTTTGTTCGAACTTTTTAAATTTATGGGCTTTCTTGTTTTTGTAATTTTTTCAGAATAGAAGGCTAAATGAGCAAGCTATCGGGAGAGATGATTTTAGTTCTTATTCTATCAAGTACTTCTGGGAGGTTTTGAATTCTATGTCCAATCGTCGCAAAGAAGTTATTAGGAGTTTTGGTTATGGCTGTCTTTTGTCATTTGAGAAATGTGAAATTCCTTCAGCTTTTGTTCGTTGGCTTGCTAGCTGCGTCGACACTGTTTCTTCCCAGATCATTGTTGATGATTCCAAAGTTTTACCAATATCAAAGCATCTTGTACATCATGTCATTGGACTGCCAAACAGTGGCTCTGTCCCGATGCCAGATAGTGATAGTGGGGCTAAGTTTATCTTCTCTATGTTTGGTTTGACAGAGTTGCCCCACATCACTTTTTTTGGAAATAAGCTGAAATCAAAAGAAGTGCTAACAGACAAAGAAGTTTTTGTTTGTTTCATGGTGGTCGCATTTAAGTGTTTCCTTCTCCCTACAATTGATGATTACCCAAACACCGATTTCTTGTCCATTCTCAAAGAACCTGCTTCTGCTATTGGTGTTGACCTTTCTTTACTTGTGTACGAGCATCTCATTTCTGGTTTATCCAAATTCAGAAGTATTTGTAAATTGAATGGAAGGAAGCCTAAAGTTTTTGAGTTCTGCTACTATGCTCTTTCAGTGAGTTTTTTTTATCTTTTTTCTCTCTCTCTCTTTTGTTCTTTTTTTATGTGTCACTACTAACTAATGGCAGCTATTTATTTTTTATTTTTTCAGGTTTATTATCTTGATTCCTTAGATTTTGGTGCTCGAGAGCTTGATCAGAGTGTACCAAGGATATCTGTCTGGATAGGAACTTGATCAAATTCTTCTCCGATCTTGACCACAAGAAGAATAATCGGTTTGGGAAGAGGAAACTGAAGAAAAACCTTGCACATTGCTATAGAGAGGTCTTTGTTGTTTTTGTTACTCTCTTTTTTATGGTTAGTACTTTACATAATTTAGGGTTTAACTTTCAGTGTGACACCGATTCACTTGGTGTTTGGTTTTCTTTGTTTAGTTTGGGGCTGTAGGAGATTGCACAAGTGAAAATGATGTTTCCGAGCACCATATACCTCTTTTCTCGTCTGGGTTCAAGCACAATTTGCATGAGAGGTTTGGCAACTCACTTGAATCCAAGGTATTTTTTTGGCTTCTCATATATGTTTTTGAAACATTTTTTTTGTTTGTATTTATTATTTTCACTTTTCTCCTTTTCTCAAACTTTTAACATTTTTATTTACTGTTTATATTTTTTAGATTATCAATGGAATTGTTGAATCTGTTGAGTCTGCTCAATTAGCGAAACTGAAATATGTTCAGAAATGTGAATTGTTGGTCAACAATGTCTTAAATGTTTTGATGGTTTCCAAATCTTATGATATCAAAGCTGAGACTATTCTAGGTATTTTTCTATTTTCTTTTGTTGTGTCCCTCTTGTCTATGTCACGTACTTTATTTTTTGTTTTGGTGTTAAATATGTCTTTCTTTTTTTTGCATAGGCCGAGATAATTGCAGTTCTGATCATGCTGAACCGAGGTTTGTGCGAGGACATATGTGACAGTATAGTTTTTCTGTTTTTTTTGTCTTACGTCCTGTTTACCTTTTTTTGGACTCAATACATTATTTTGATGAATTGCGTACTTCAGATCGATGTTGCAAGAAAATTGGCTTTGATTGGTCCTAATGTTTTCTCCAAAGTACCACTCAGTAGCGAAGTTGGGAACACATCTTTTCATACTCCTGGTATATATATACTCTCTTGTGTAGATTTCTTTTAGTTTTAAGTATTCTTTTTCATGAATACTGTTAGATATTTGTTTTTATTTTTCTGATTTTTTTACATGCTTTTTCTCTGTTTTTGCAGCAAGCCCTGATTTTGTGTCATGCAAGGCAGCTGAGGTTGGTACTTTCAATACAGGTAGGTCAACACATCTACTTGCCGCCATTCTCTTTTGTATTTCTTTTTTGCCTTCTTTTAGGTTTCTGATACACTTCTGATATATCTTATTTCTCTTTCATAATTGCATGTTTTTTATAGCTCCTGCAATTGAACCAATGCAAAAAAATTAGATCCAGACTGCCACTGCCACTTCTAATAGCTGAAAAGCAAGTTTTACCATCTATTAACACTCATCCATCTAGTGTGAAAGATCCCAGGTCTTTCTTGTGCATTAGCTCGCCAATATCTCGGATCAATTTTTCCCTTCTCTCAAACGATAAGGTCTGTATTTATTATCTCTTTTAAATGTTTTCTGTTTCCCCCTTTGTAATCGTCATCTATACGACCATCTTCATTACTATCTTTTTTTTCTTTTCTCTTTTTTGAATCATTTGTTTTTCCTGTTTTCTGCCCGTAGGATCCAAATGCACCTTGTGTTTCTAAAGTAGTCAATGTAGCAACCAAAGAAATTGGTATAAACTTGAATGTCAATGGATCTAAGAATGCCCCTATCGCTGTTGCTGATTCTTCTCCTATACCTCACCTTGTAAGTTTAAGAATTGTCTATTTTCCTCTCATTTTATTTGTATCTTATTTTTATTTTTTTGTACCTTATTTTTGTTCGTTGTCTACTCTCTGTTCATCTTTATTTGTACCTTACTTTTTGTCGTTGCAGATCGCTCAATCTCCTGAAGTGCAAATTACTGGGACAAGCAGTTTTAGTTTTAGGCAAGCTCGGCTAGCTAAGAATGTCGATCATCTGTATAACAGCATGGCTAACAATGGTGTTATGCAGGGAAAGGAACCAATTGGGAGCAAACTTGATAATGATAAGAGTGATGAAGATTTCATTGATTTGTCGCAGCATGCTATTGAAGATAGGATTGTGAAGGATAATTTAGTTATTCTTCAGCCTAAAAATTCTTTGGTCCTCCCTTTGACTCAGAATGGTCGTTTCCCCGTGTCAGATATGGATATCAAGCACTTCTGCGCTATTGTAGACTTGGCATACACTCAAGGAATTCAAAAGTATAGCTTTTGTTCACATCTCTCACGGTGTTTGTTTTTGCATTTTTCATGTCTGCATGTTTTTGAAAATTGATTAGTTTTATTTCCTGTAGAACATACGCTATCAAGTATCCCAAGGTTCATTGTAGTTATATATCATTGGGGCAATCTTTAATGGTTGAAGGCCATGTTGATAATTTCTTGATTCCTGTATTCTGTCGTAAACTGTTTGAAGATAATCATCCAAGTAAATCTGGCAGGCACCACTTCTTTTCCCTTGTTGGTGTTAGTCCTTTCATCCTTCTCTCTCTATTTATTTTTCTTTTTTTGTCCATCCATTTTTTTTGCTATGTTTTTGGTCTGATATTTTCATCTATATCTTTCTTTTTTCAGGAGTCTATCCTTGAGTACGAAAATGCTGTCCAGTATTCATTTATTTCAAAGGCGTTCTTAGGTGCTGCATCTGCTAGCAAAGGGAAGCGTTTGGAATTGTCAGACAGGGTACATGTTTAATTCTTTTTATTTTTCCTCTTCTTTTTCTATCATTTTTCATCAATCATTTTTGTTTTTTACTTTTTGTATATTTTTCATTTGTGTCAGCTGTTTTTCCCGATATGCCGGATGCGCCATTGGTTTACTTTCTGCGTTGATTTCAAGTACAAAGCATTCATATTCCTCGACTCCCTCTTCAACAAGGATGATGAATTTCATACTTCGATAAAGAAACGCCTTGTAAGCTTGATTTAACTGTGAATTTGTATACGTCTTTTTTGCATTTTTGTTCTTATGATCTCTTTATTTTGTAATGTTATCTATCCTATCTGTTCACCGTTTTGTATATTAATGTTATCTATCTTGTTTGTTCACTTCTTAGATCAACAACTTTATCAAATTGTGGAAAGAAATTTTCAGAAGCAAAGAAAATATCTTCAAGGACTTTAGAGTGATGTACGCCAGCGTTCCCAAGCAAGACAATGCGTAAGTTTAGTAAATTCTTGATCATGTTTTTTCATGCATCATCCCTCTTGTTTATTTATTATTTCTTTTGTTCTATACATTTTCCCCTCATGTTTTTAAATATTCGTGCAGTGATGATTGCGGTATTTTTACAATGAAGTTGATGGAAATTTTTAAGCCCGAATTGGATATGCGTCGTTTCTTTAGCAAAGCAGATATTGTGAATATCAGGATTCAATTTGCGAACAAGCTTTTCTTCTGCAGAAGGAACAATGCGGACAAGTCTGTTGTCCTCGATCATGTTAGCTAGGTACCTTTTTATTGTTTTTTTATTTCTCAGTTATTTTCTGTTTTTAACTTGTTTTTATATTTTTTTGTGCATAGTTCTCTGCCAGATGCATTGAGAGATATTTGATTACAGTCTTGCAGATGTCTCTTCCTCGAGCAGATCTTTTGTATGTTGAAGTTCACTGCATAGTTGTACATTTGTTGCGCTAAGCGTCCATGTTGACGTGTCATTTTCCTTTTCAGTATTTTGTATGTTTTTAGCAATATCGTATATACTAATCCTCCTCTGTATGCATCAGCAATTTCGAACCCATCTATCATGCTAGTTATCTTTGAACACTTTGTTCTTACTGTAATGTATATGTGGAAGTATAGCATCTGTCTCTTTTTTATTATTCAGTTACATCTTTATTTAAGTTTCTTTTTATTCATTCTTAAGTATTTTAGTTTTCTTGTTTACTCATTATTATGTGTTCCTCAGTTTTTGTTTCTTAGTTTTCTTTGTCCTACTTGCTCATCTTTTCTTCTTGGCAACCTTTTTTTTCTTTTTCTTATTATTTCAAATTCTTAGTTTTCATAGTTCTTTTGTTTTCAGCCTTTAGTTATCATTTCTCATTTTCCTTTCTCAGTTTTTCGATCGTTGGTCTTTTAAGTTTTTCATTTCCTTATTTTTGTATTTTATTTCATTGTATCAGCTATTTCATTTTTCATTTTTGATTTCTTTAGTTAATTCCATATCAGCCATTTCAGTGTGTAGTCCATTTTCTTTAGTTTTTATGTATTAAGTAGTTCAGTCTTTTAGTTTCGAATTCCTCCGTTTCTCTGTTTCTCGAATTCATCTGTTCTTCAGTTTTTGTTTCTTAGTTTTCTTTGTCCTACTTGCTCATCTTTTCTTCTTGGCAACCTTTTTTTTCTTTTTCTTATCATTTCAAATTCTTAGTTTTCACAGTTCTTTTGTTTCCAGCCTTTAGTTATCATTTCTCATTTTCCTTTCTTAGTTTTTCGATCGTTGGTCTTTTAAGTTTTTCATTTCCTTATTTTTGTATTTTATTTCATTGTATCAGCTATTTCATTTTTCATTTTTGATTTCTTTAGTTAATTCCATATCAGCCATTTCAGTGTGTAGTCCATTTTCTTTAGCCTTTATGTATTAAGTAGTTCAGTCTTTTAGTTTCGAATTCCTCCGTTTCTCTGTTTCTCGAATTCACCTGTTCTTCAGTTTGGCATTCAAGTTTCATTTGTTCATTCTCAGTCTTCGCACTCTTGTTCTTGCTTCATTTTACTCTGCTGCTTTGTTTGTTGTAAGTTTAAGTTCAGTTAATTCTCCGGTTGTTCTTCATTATTTCAGTTTGCATTGTCATTTTTTCATTCTTTCTTCTCTTTCTTTTATCTGAGTTTCTCTTCGATTATTCAATGTTATCATTCTCAATATCTTTCTTCATTATTCTATGTTCATTCTCAGTTCTTCATTCTTTCTTTTCTTTTGTTAATCTCAGTTTCTCTTCTGTTATTCGGTGTTATCATTCTCAATCTCTTCATTATTTCAGTTTGCGTTCTCAGTTGTTTGTTCATTCTTTTCTTTTGTTTATCTTAGTTCCTCTTCGGTTATTCGGTGTTATTATTCTCATTCTCAGCCTCGCCTCCACCATTACCCCGGCCATCTCTGACGGTTGCCTGTGCCGCTTCCTTTTTTATCAGTTATCTCAGCTATGTTCCTCAGACTATATTGTTCTCCAGTGTTTCCATTTTAGACTTTTACTTTTGTTTCTCTTTAACTTCTTTAGTTTCTCACCATGTCCTAATTTGTGCATCCTTTTCCTTGGTCATTTTTATATCTTTGTTCTTATTTCTCTTAGTTTCTTCATTTATTTGCGGGGAAGGTTTTTTTGTGGGTAACTCCGCCTATCCAAGAAGATTTTAAATCTGGATAGCCGGTTCCAAGCCCGGGTAAAGGAGGAGGATCCAGTTCCTTTTCTTTTCGTCATTGTTTTAGTATTGAATCCTATAGTGATTCAGCATGTAGTTTTATGACCTTGAGTATCATCTTTTCAATTTCACCCAACCTATGTTATAAGCTGCTACGAGTTTTATCCACCGGTTTTCATTTTCCACGATATGTTTTCCGCTTCAAGTTTTTCGTAGCTCCATGACAAAGAGCAAGCATGAATGGGAATCTATGTAGCACAATATAACATGCATGGATAAAAAAGTCTCCCAATACATGCAACTTTTGTATCATTTGCTCATTATTACAATTAATTTGGGGCTAGAACAATTTTTTTGTTTTTGACAACTACATTGTTGTCGCAGATGCTCCTTCACTGCAGTGATTTGGGATACTTTCTTTTTGAATTTCCTGACTTGTTTCAGCTGCCTCCTTGGCTTTCTTCCGTCGGTCACTCTCTTTCTCTTCCTTCAGTCTTCAATCCCATGTAGTCATTTTTCTTTAGTCCATAGTGGACATTTTGAGATGCAAGTATATGCTTATTCAGTTTTTCTTCAAGAACTAGATTTCATTTGTGATACTTCAGCACATATACTCACTCGTTTTCATAACATGCATGATCACATTTTTTCAACATGAATAAATAAGTTTTCTCCCAATACAAGACAAGCACATTTGTATCATTTTTGCTCATTACACTTAATGGCAGTCAGAACAAATACATTTCATGTTTTTGGCAACTACAGGTTTGTTGTAGACACTCCTTGGCTGGATGAATTTGGGATATCTTGATTTGCTTGAGCCCCTGTCTGGTTTTTGTCCCCTTTCTTCGCTGTTTTCTTTGCTGGAGAGTCTGTTCCTACAAGCAAAAGAAAAATAATTTGTAGTTAAAATGCGTTGTTATTGTTTTTGCAGAATGGAGTTATTTTGGCTTTAAGTCTCTGTTTTTTGCTACCTGTTCCTGCAGGTTTTGATTTTCTTGTCCTTTTAGGTTTCAGCAAGTTGTGGACTAGGTGCTTGTTTGTGCAGTTCTTCTTCGTGTGTTGAGTACTACCACAGTGGCTACATTTATAAAATTTATTTGCCTTTATCTTCTCTTTTATCGTCAACATCCTTGGACGTCCTTTTGTGTGAGCATGATCGGGATTAAGGATTTCAATACTGGAACTAGTGCCCTCTTGTAGTGATGCATTAAACAAGTTTGATATTGTCCTTGTTGAAGTTTGCTGAGCATTTGGCTGTGTCTCATCAGTTTCTTCGGTAGTCCTGTCCATAGCATCCATGTGGTCCTCTATTCTTTGAGCTTGTTCTAGCAAATACTTACAATTTTCCCTGCTCTTTGATCCTTTTGAAGCTGTTTGAGCCAATCTTCTTGATAGTAAATTGTATCTGAGGCAGTCATTGTCTATTTCCTGCGGGGAAGGGGTGTAGTAGCTCAGTTTCTTTTCCTTCTTTCTCCATCTTTCAATGATGTACTTCTCCGGTATCTTATCCACTTCAAGGTGTAGCATCACTTTCAAAATGTGTGAGCACAGGATGCCATCTTTTTCAAACCTACAACATATACATGAATACTCTTCTTTTTCCAAGTTTACTTGCACTATGAAGTTTCTTTGTCTGTGTTCTTTGATTGGATAGTTTGGTGCCTGAAATAGCACATAAATCTTTCTTTTTGTCTCCTCTCTAATGTGCAGCCTTGTAACATCATTCAGTATGTGTTGGAATTTTCTGAATATTGCCAAGTTGTAGAGGTCATGAGCTTGTCTTTCTATGTAGTATTTAGTGCAAAATTTAGTCGGTGGCACTGTCTTGTTTGATGCATTATGGTTGAGTTCATCCTCTCTTGCATGGATAGTGTCCAAAATTCTCTGATACTCTCTTAGAAAGCTTGTCATGCTGAACTGTGCACCAACACCTTTCTTGAACAAAGCATTTGTTCCCTCACTCCTTGCCATCGTTTGGATGAATGGGAAGAAGCTCGTCTTGAAGTATACTGGGACATATTTCTTTCTCGATGCCCACATGTCATTAAATATTTTTACACCTTCCACCTTGTGTTTTGCAATCATAGCCATCCATAGTGTTTCAAACTCTTGAACTGTCAATGAGTTGTCTATTATATCTTGCATTTCTTCCCATAACCCCTCATTTTCTTGAAATGTTGGCCCATTTTTGTCATCACACTTTTTTTTCACATATAACAAGCATGTTCTATGTATTGCATTGGGAAAAACAGCATTAATTGCAGTTTCCATGCCTCTGTCTTGATCAGTAATAATTGTCTTTGGATGTTTGCCCCCCATGCAGGTCTCAAACTCTTTGAACAACCATTTAAATGTTTTCGCTGTCGCATTTACTATGAATGCACATGCGAATAGATATGTTTTTCCATGTGGCGAGATTCCAACAAAAGGCGCAAATGGTAAGTTGTATTTGTTTGTGAGGAATGTTGTGTCAAAACTAACACAGTCACCATACAGATCATAATATTGCCTTGATCTTGCATCTGACCAGAACACACTCCTAACTTTGTTTTCAGCATCAAGTTCCAATGAGTAGTAAAAGCCTGGGTTTTCAGCTTGTTTCTTGTTAAACCAGGCTAGTACTTCCATAAGATCACTGTTCTTCAATTCTCTATTCACACTTGTACCATAGTTGCACACTTTCCTTTTGTTGTATGGGAGCTGTTCCATTCCCCCCCTCATGTGTGCTAAAACCGAGACAATATTTCGAGTGGGAATGTTGCATTGCTTCATTGTTCTTATGATTGCTTTCTCCTCCTTTGTCATGCAGACATGTGACCTGAAAAACCTGCTCCCTGGATCAAGAGGGTGATTGTGTTCAAGCATCAGGTTAGTTATCCGCCATATCCCATTTTTCTCACTAATGACCATCTCCACCTTGCAGTCTGTTTTGACAATCACTGTGCATTGTCTCTGTCCTACTAGCTGTTCTTTTTTAGTTTCCGTGTTATGACTATGCTTGTTACATTTGATTGTCACCCTTGTCACCTCATTATTTCTTTTCTTGCTGCTTGTTCGGTAAACAGACACAACCGCAATTGAAAACCCAGCTGCAAAGGAGTACATGTTCAAGAATTGATGAGCTTCTTCTCTTGATTTAAATTCCATACCCTTCTCTGGCATAAGCTCGACCTTACGGCTGAGTTTGCTTGCTCAGTTTCTGGTGCATCATTTTCTAAAAAATTATCAACATCTTCCTCATTTATCACTTCTCTTTCCATGTGACTTTTTTCATTGGATATGTTACTTTCGTTCTGATTTCCACTATTGTTCTCATTTTGATCATCCAGGTTCCATGTATGGTCGAAGTCGTGACGATTTTCTTCACCTCTTGAGTTGTCGTCATCAACAATCTACAGGAAAGTAGATGTACAGGTTTTAATCTTCATTTCAAGCTTTCCTTTTCTTTTTTTCAGTTCAAATGTTTCAGCAAAATCTTGAAGAACTAACCTCGTCAAGTACCATGTCCTGAAAGAGATCTGCGTCCCATGGATTTCCTCCATCTTCATCATGCTGCGTGTTCTTTTGCTGCTTCAAAATGTATGTTTTTTGCTGAAATGTTAGTTTCTATTCATTTTTACCACATGTGTTTTTCTTTTTCTTAAAATGTAAGTGCTTGATTGAATTTGTACCTCAAACCTGACTCCTTTATCATGAAATGATGAACTTGCAGATGTCCCTTCATCATTCCCAAAGGGGTTGACCTGTAAGTTTTCCTGCCACAATGTTAGCCATATACATTTACTTTTTCTTCTTGCTGGTACATTCATATTCATTTATTTGGTAGATGCAGAGAAGTATCATATGTACATTTTACTAAATGTTTTCTACAACATAAGGTTATTCATTTAGTGGTTTTACCTGATGATTCTCATGAAAATTTGAGTAGTTGATGTCTATATCTCCACGCAGCAGAGCCATGTATGAAAAGTCTCTCTATGAAGAGGTTTATCACTAAGTTAGTCATTCTTTTTTTATGTCTGCTCTGAATGAATATAGGGTAACATATTCTTTTTTATAAATAATACCTGTAGAAATAGCTGCCCATTCATTTCTATATCTTTTGATTGCTTTGCGCTCCCTCCACTTAGTACCTGCAAAACAAGAAATTCATTCTTATTATTAAGGAGTCCTTGTTCATTTTGCTTTCAAACTCTAGTTTCGTCATTCTCATCATGAGGGAGTTTGTATATATCCATTGTTATTGACATAGTAGATAGATGTTCCTGGTTCAGTCCATTTGTGTTTATGTTGTTGTGTGGTTTTGTGAATAACATGCAAGTCCAGAAATACTAGATAGCTGAGTGTGTTCAGGTTCCATGTATTCATTAGGATTTTTCATTTTTACTAAAAATAGGATAATTTATGTACCACTTGAGAGCTTTTCAGGTTTGCTTTGAATGCTAATAACCACTAGCAAACTTTGACAGGTTCTCTCATCATTTTTTTGCTCTCATGATTTCATATGACTTGTCAGCTAAAAGTTCCTTATCTTCAGTGTTATTTCCAGTCATATTTGCTCAGTTTGTCCTATGTCTTATTTTCTATATAATTACATTATTCATCATTTGCAATATCTCAGAATCTTAGTTGTATTTATTTTTCAATCTCTCGGTATATGACCATGACCAACGCGTTTATAAGAGCTGGTCATATGACCAGTGCACATTCTTAAATCTACTAAGATAGGTAAGTTTCAAGAGAAGAAATCTGGGAGGTGCATCTGAAGAACCTTATTCCATATAAGCGTTAAGCATTCTTTAGTTCTTAGTCAGTTTCTAAGTTTTCATTTTCTATATAATTACAAGTTTTATTTTGACAGGTTAATCACAAGTATACACCTCCCCTTACAATGTGTCCCCTGTAGCTAGAAAACTAAGGAACCTATTTTCTATATCTGATATCAGGCAACACATTTTTTTCAGATGCAAGATGAGTAAGGTTCGTACCTGTGACAAACGAGTATCCTGAAATCCCAGTGAGTTGTCTCCATGCTTTTCTTTCTGTTTCTCCTGTGATTCCATCCCTCCCTTTTTCTGGTTTTTGGATTTGATTTCCCTCACTCCTCTCTTTCCGTAATCATGTGTGTGTGTGGGGGGGGGGGGGATATGTTGAACAAGAATCAGCCAGATCGACTAAGAAGAGAAAAGATGGGGAACGGACCAGTTCGTGTTGTTCCTTTCTCGCTGCCAAGATCGGTCAGCGTCAGAGGCAGTGCGTTCTTTCTTGGGGGAGAAGAAGGTAGAGCTCAGAGTTAACTGGGCTTTCCCACAGGTTTCTCGGCGTTTGTGGGCTTTTTTCCTGCTGCTTTTGTAGCTCTGTTTATCTGTAACTCAAAGACTGGACTCTGTATTGAGCGTTTCTGGGCTGTGTAGAATGAGGTCTTTGGGCTGAGAGGAGAAAAAAACGACTGTTTGGAGACAACCGATGAAAACAGACACATTTTCCCCCTTCTTTTGAGTAACGAGTACCTTACAACTGTCAAGTTTGTATTAGTTTAGAAATGTGTCTGTTTCTGAATTAAAAAACAGCTATCTGTTAATTAGTCACTCCCATATTATAATAAGTAAGACTTTGCATGATGTTACTATGCTAAGTTAGTCCCCGCTAGCATTATCTCAATCGTCCGTAGACTTTGAACTCGCGCTAACACCGCCAAGTCCTCGGAACAGAACCAACCGGTCTGTAGCGGGAGTCCGTCCGGCCCAACTCAGAAGGCCCATCACACCGCACCCAAGAGCCCACTCATACGTCTCAGCTGAGCCGACAGCCGCACGCACACGGCCGGCGGTGGCGCAAACACTAGATGGTGCCGGAGGACGGCGCGCGAGCGGCTGCGGCGGCGGAGGGAGCGGCGATGGATCCGCCCGCCGCTGCGGAGGCACCCGTGGTGGACGCGTTCCGGCGACAGGTCGACGACCTCGCCTTCAAGACAGACGTGGTAACGCCTCCCATCGCTAACCTCCGCAGTAATCCGCCCCTCCCTTCCTCCCTTGCATAGAGGATGTTGAATCTAACTGCCGAACAAGTAAAATTGCCCAGTAATTTTGGTGGTGCGGAATTAGGGGTCAGGTCTTGCGGTTTCCTGTTGCGTTTTCCCCAAAGAATTAGGGCAAAGTGGTCTCAGTTTGGAACTGGATGTTGATGTGGTGCGCGTGTTGCAGCTGGAGAAGAGGGTCAACGAGGTGGTACGGTTCTATGACGTCAAGAAGCATGGCAGCCGAGGGCGCAAGGGCGGCGGTAGCAGCAGGTATGCCATGAACGGCGCAAGGGACAGCCACTACAAAGGGATGCCCGACCTTACGCGCCAGCTTGCTGGTATCATTCGCCAGGTGATCATTCATTTGCGTTGGTTTATCTTCGCTGGCCTAGTCGTTCTACATGGATAAAACATGCAATCTACTTCTTCTGGGCTGCTGTTATTGCTAGACCATTTCCTATCTGTGGTCTTCTGGTGCACTGAACGAAATAAGGCTCTGCAGCTTTCGCTCAACTGACATCTTTTTTTTTTGGACCTGAGCTCAACTGACATCTGAACATAGCTAAAAAGCCTTTTATTGAATTTGTCATGCAAGCTTTTTTCATTGGATACTTTTGAGATTGATTCGACCACTTATGCAGCAAAACCTTTTCAGTTTAGTTTTCCATGGCCTAATACTCAGTACAAAGTTTATGGTGTATTGATCCTCTTTTCTATATTCATCTTCTTCCAGATCACATCTCATGAATGGGCGGAGCCGTTTCTGCAGCCGGTAGATGTTGTAGGTCTTCAGCTTGATGACTATCACAAGGTAATACTGCCACAACATTTTGTCCTGGGTGCTGAAGTTCTGTTCCTAATGAAAATTATTTTAACTGTAGGGAATACATGTGTAGTTTAGTATGAATGTAAATCAGCTTTGATGGTACTGTCATATTTTGTGTGACCTTATGTTGGAAAGCAATCGGGATCTAAAAAAAACAGAAACTGACTTTTGATTAGACATTACCTTACTTGAGAGTGGCTGCAGGATTTATGCATTTCTGTCTCCATTCAGCTTACGATTGACATGTTGTTGCACCTTATCAGAATAGTTTCAATGTCAAAGGCATGACATAATCCTTTATTTGCTTTGAACTCCAAATACAATACTGTAAATCTTCCTCTTAGCTTTGTATCGAAAACATGGCTTAGTAAATACTTCCTCCGTTTCAAAATAGTATCTAAATACATTCGTTTCGTAAAATCTAAAACATCTTATATTTTGAAATGGAAGTAGTTAGTTATCTTTTTACCTTCTTAGGTGTTGAGTGGTTTTGAAACTATTTTTTTGCCTTCTTCCTTGTGCCTGAAACTGAAAGCCATTGCTTGGAACTCTAAATACTTTAATCATCCCTAAGATATAAAACGAAGGCATGGCTTATTAGTGTTTAGCTGTTGATTGATCTCATAGGAAATAATCCCATAGGAACCTTATACTGTAAATTTCATCAGAAAAATATTAGGTTAGACCTCATGGAAAATTCCTTCACCTCATCAAAGTGAATTCCACTTCCTATAGGATTCAAGTAAGACATGGCATCCCAGTCTTCATAATTTTCCTATCCTATGAATCAAAGGAGCCCTTACTATTTGGGTCATATCCTACCAAATTAGCGGTTCCTGAAGCACTTCTAGTGATTTATATCTTTGATTTCTGCTCTTTACAGATTATAACCAAACCTATGGACTTCTCAACCATCCAAAACAAAATGGAAGGGAAGAGTGGTACCAAGTATAACAGTGTCCGAGAAATATATTCAGATGTTAGATTAGTTTTTGACAATGCAATGAAGTACAACGATGAACATCACGATGTCCATATAATGGCCAAGCTATTACTTGAGAAATTTGAGGAGAAGTGGCTCCAGCTTCTCCCTAAAGTTGAGAACGAGGTGAATATTTGTAGTGACATGTTAGCATTTTGTTTTCATATGGATATGAGTTACTTGGCAATTGACAACAATAAGTTGGACCTTTCGTTTTAGGAAAGGAAAAAGGAGGAACCAAACGATGTTCCAACCACAAACACTTCAGCAGAAGCTACTATTGCAAAATTAGCAAAAGATACTGATAATGAGGTTAGGACTCGCATGGACTTTTACTTTTTATTGGGTGGATATTGATTGAAGCACCATATACGCACTTTGACTCCTGTTCAGGAAAAAAGAATTCCTGGTTATTTATCGATGTGTTATGGTTATTGTTTAGTTTTTTTTTGTGTGTTTTCATGTACCCAATGAAATTCTTTTCCTTTGTTTACTAAGAGGTGTGGCCAGCCTGAAGATGCTTCTGTATCCTGGTCAAATATAAGCCTTGCATATTCTGAAGTCTCACATAAAATTGCTGAGACTCCTTCTGTATTCCCTTGTCTGGTTATTAAGTACCTTCTTTCTTTTCTTCCAGCTGGATGAGATTAATAAGCAGCTGGATGAGCTCCGAAAAATGGTGGTTCAGAGATGCAGGTTCGTCTTAAAGATGTTAATCTCGTGCTTGCTATAGCTTTGTAGGGTCAGAGCCTAAACATATGATACATTTGCTAAAATCTTGATACATTGTAGGAAAATGACCACAGACGAGAAGAGAAAACTCGGTGCAGGTCTTTGCCACTTGTCTCCAGAAGATCTTAGCAAGGCACTAGAGTTGGTCGCACAAGACAATCCTGACTTCCAAACCACAGCAGAAGAAGTGGAGCTCGACATGGATGCTCAGGTAAAGTTTCTTTGTTCTAAGAGCAACTCCAGCAGCAATGGGTAAGAGGTGAAATAACCACCAATATGGGCAAGAGGGGCAAAAAACCAGCTCCAACAGCTTGCCCATAAGTGGCCCCCCACCAAGAAAATTTGGGTGATCACCCATTTCTTGCCACCTCCTACCCATTTATGGGTAGATGGACACAAAATATGGGCAAGAGGCATCTCCTACGCATCTGCCACATCAGCACAAAGGCACGCGGGAGGAATCCAATCGCCCGGGCGGATATTTCCGCCCGTCCCGGCCGAGCCGGCATGGCCGCGCCGCCGCTCGCCGGTGTCGCTCTGGCCACCGCTGCACCATGGCCAACCTCCCCCACCTTCCCAAAGTCCCCGCCAACCAAAGCTCCCGTCACCGCTGTGGCCAAGCTCAAGCCCACCGGTGCCAAGCTCGATTCCAGCGTCCCTACCTCCCACTGGCCACAGTCATGACGAGAGGAAAGGGGCGGCGACTGCGGACCACGGACGGGGAGGAGGGGCTGGCGTGGGCGGCACTGCTTCGGGGCGGGACGGGGCGCTGGTAGACGGGGAGGAGAGCGGCGGCGGCGGTCGGGGCTTATCCAGTGAGGGGCGACCTGGGCTTCTACGGTGAGAGGCACTGGTGGCTGGGAAGGATGCGTCGGGGTAGGTGCGGGTGGACAGTGAAGAAGAAAGGGGGGAAAAAAGAGGAGAAAAGAAAGACCCACTGACAAGTGGGTCCTACATGTAGATTTTTCTCGGTGCAGTTTTGGGTAGGCTCATATGAGTAAGCTGGAAGCAAACCAAAATCTCCTTACCTATACCTTCTCTCTCCTCTTACCCAAACAACTTTTCCTTACCCATAGTTGGAGTTGCTCTAACCCTAGCACCGCTCCATGCGTGGTGTGTCACAATGTTTAACATGTTGGCCATGCTTCCTGTGTTGGGTGCAGAGCGAGACGACCCTCTGGAGGCTGAAGTTGTTTGTCCGGGAAGCATTGGAACGGCAGGCCAACGTATCCGTAGCCTCTGGCAAGGCTGACGAAAACACAAAGAGGAAGCGTGAGATCTGCAATGCTCTAGCCAAAACTTCGTCGAAACGAGTCAAGAAATGACCTTAGTAGCTCCTTTCTAATGGTTCAGGATGTTTCTGTAGAGATAGGCTCTTGTGGAACAATTTACTCCGTCGTGTGAAGACATGTGTATATATATGAAGATGCTAAGAGGTGATTGGTTACAACTTGTCGCATGTGTAAGAGGTTACATATCTTAATATTGAGATATGTTGCTGCAGATCTTAAAAAATAATCACAAACTTTATCGCTTGAAAAATATATGAATAGCTGGTTTGTTCTTTATTACAGAAAATAGAGGAGGACATGTATTATGCACATGACACTGTGAAGAGCAAAATTGACTTGTTGAAGAAAAGAAGACTTGTTTTCTCCAACATCAGAATTGACTTCCTGACTCCCCACCCCCCGCCTCACTTGTTTCTAACTCGTCAGTTTGCTCGAAGAATAAATTATCCATGGGGAGCTGCACAAAACAATGAAAACATCGCCAATGAGCGTTTAGCATATAGTATAGCACATTGTTGTCTTTGGGACAAGAGAAACATCACAGGGATATGGTTGATTACAGTTAGTGTCAATGGCATACTGAACACCAGGCCTTTGTTTTCTCTGCACTTGGTGGATCACATTCCTGCAGGTGAGCATATATCATGCTTTAGATATAATGGAACATCATATGATCTGCTACGCAGTTCACCATAACGTGCAGGTGAGTACTAAGCAGGATTCTCTGTGACAGTAACATACCATACACTGGAGCGTCCCCGCGGCGTCTTGGAAGCTCAAGGAGAGTGTCATGCCGGCTTCCGGATCACAGCAATTGATGAATGTCTCTGCGAGCGAATCATGATGCCATTGAACCGAGGGAAGCAAAGAAACTAAAGATGGCACCATCAGAATTTCGTAATGTACTTATTACCTTTTGCAACATTTTTTTTCTGAAACTTCTTCCTGCTTCCTGTAGATGTCATCCGGAGTAATGCGGTGCAAAAGCACCGTCTCGTTGTTCTCTTCGTCTATAACAGCCAGAACAATTTCAGGTGTGGATGCCGAGCCCTGAAAGAAATACTCCAGATAAAACCAGAAGATCATAACAACCAGATAAAACCGCGCTGTGTGATGAAGGGGGCTTATCATATGATGATCTGCTGCACTCCAGCATGGTGTTACAATGTAGGAGTGTGTATGACTAATTACCGAAGGAGCATTTTCAGTTGCTAGAGAATCTTAGTTAGGGCACGGGCACGGGGGTGGCTAGGACCTTCCAAAGGGCCAGGTCGCCGGGGACCTCGCTTACCGGCATCGTCACGAGTTGGAGCGGAACAGTGGGCGCCCCTGCCACATTCTTCTTCCCGGCGTAGCGATCGCCGCCTGGTCCTGACACACGCGAGGCTCGGCTGCCCTGGAATCTCCAAACCTTGTCCCCATGCTCTCGCGCTTAATTGTCAGGGACGGGGATCAATGCAAGAACACCAAGCATGCCGGTTAAATTTCTATGCGTGAAAAGATAGATGCAGTCTTAGATACGAATACGTTCTTCTATGCACAAAAGATAGATGCAGTCTTAGATACCATCCTGGGGTATTTGTGTATTTTTCACTAGTAGTGATGCAACAACCGAAGTTACATATTACAAACTTCACCAGGTAGGTGTAGATTAAACAGAGGAAAAACCTCCCAATCAGCAGACGATGCTATCTCCATAATAACCATATCAGTAATGAACCGCTGCAATCTGACTCTAATTTTCTGGCAAAATCACACCACTCTCTTGTGTCTGCCATTGGATCGGAGTAGCACATGAGAAGCGAAGAACTTTGACCAGAGTGAACTAAGGGCATGTTTGCTTGTCTAGGCCGGAATTTCTCCTTTTTGATAGTTGGCCTGGTGGATGCTGCATATGGAGAGATTGAGCTCGGGCTAGGATAGATGTTTTATTTGGTAGCCCGTGTTTTGGTTTCCGGATTAGGGGAGCCCATAACGACTTTGTTTGGTTTACTAGGATGGGCTCGACTGATGCAACGCTGCACGTTTGGGAGCCCACATAAGGTCTGATATGGTTACCTCGCATGGCAAATGGTGAGCTTACCCGTAGCAAGGGTTTAAGGATTTAAACATGTAACATCCTAAAACTTTAATCAATATTATCAAAGCCTAATCACCCAATTTAGGGTTAACAAAAAACTTTTATTAAGAAAAAGCATATGAATGCATGTGTGTTTGCATTAGTGTAGAATTGAGTGTGTATGCCATGCTTGATTGTTCTAAATGTTATGAAATGGATAAAAGGTGAATGCCACATCATCTAGACCATTTATAAACAAAATCTAAAGAAAAAGTAATCAAAAATGATTAAATAAACCAAATGGTCATTTTGACCATTTTAAACCACTAGGTCACTTTAGTTGTTCCTAGAAGACAAATTCTAACAGAAGCAATTCTATTTCTTTTCACCTCTTGCTAGACCAAGTAAAAGTGTATCAAGACCCACTTTACAAACTTACAAAAACATCTAGCAAATCAATTTAAAGGACATTTGAAAATTGAATCAAGGGTATGTGTTAAGATCACACTTTTTGAAAAACACATCAAATGAGTTCACCTTGACTTATCCAAGCAAACCTAGTCTCTCAAGCTTAATCTAAGATCACTCAAAAAATTTGAATCAAAAATTCAAAACTAAAGTTCATGCGGCCATTAACACAAACAATTGGCAAGCACAGAATAAACACTAGACTAGCTGCACTATTTGGTATAGTGATCATCGACCATTTGGTCTCCAGTTTAACCCCATGTCCCCTCTAAGCCTAACCCAGCCCTAGACCATCTCCCCCCTTCGCCGCTGGCACAGTGGAGCGCCACCGAAAAGTGGTCACCGTCGGCCGACCACGACCAGCTCGCACGCGCCGCGCCTTGACCTCACCTCGCGTACACAGACTCGCCATAACACCAGCTAGCTCCAAGACATCCCCGTTCGCCGCCACGCGACACGTAGCCCCCGTGCGCCGTCTTGAACACCGCCTGTTCTGCGCAGAGCATCACCCGCGCCCGACCGTTCCAGACCGCCCTGTGCCGCGCCATTAAGCCCGTGATGACCGCCAAGGAGCACCGTGTCGCCCCCTACCCTCCGCCATGCCTAGAGCTCGTTGTATCGTCGTCACCAACGAGCCCGAGCCCATGCCGCAATGTCCCTTCGCCGATGTATAAATAGAGGCCCCCTCTGCCTCAATCCACCACACCCTCACACTCCCCACTCCTCACTGACCTTCCCCACTTCTTCCCGGAGCAAGGCGAGCTCTCCCTCGCTGGCATTTGGCCGGAGTCCGCCGCTGCTGGAGGAGAAGGGTGTCGTTGATTCTGACCACCCCGAGCCTCGCCATGACCGCGCCTCGCCTCACCGTCGTCTACCACGTCGATCGCCCCCGTCGCCGACCCTAGCTGGAGCCCAGGTGAGCCCTGCGAGACCCCCACCGCCGCGTGTAAATTCCTCGCCGGAGCTGTTCGTCGTTGACGGCGACCCTCAGCCGTTGGATTAGATTTAGATCGTAGGGCTCAGATCAGTAGATATTGTTTCGCGTTTAGTGAGTCACTGACCAGTGGACCCCCTCTGTCAGCCGCGCGTTGCGCTGCGCTGTGTAGTTGGGTCGGCCCGTTTAACGTTCCCGCCCAGGCCTAGAAATTCAAATGTGGATTTTCCAATTTAGCTAAAATCCTATTTTGTCCACTTATTCAAAAATCAATTCAGAGAGTTTCACTTAACCAAATTGCATGATTCAAATTTTTCTAGAAAGGAAATTAAAATATCTATCCAAGCTCGTTAGATTTAAATCATTTGTAGTTAGAGATCACATATAGTAAAAATAACAAGACAGAGACTTTTCCAACTTCAAACATTTTTCAAAAATCAACCATAAATGCTTTTGAGTTGATTCCAACTCTCAAAAATCACATTTGACAATATCCATCTAAATATGTTAAAATATCTAGGATTGTATGCAGTGACATTGGACTAGTACCAAATAATGCTATTAGGGCATTTTTAGTCACTTTAAATCTATTAAATAATAGTCTTAAACCTTATAAAATATGACCAACACTTTAAATCACATTCCCATGTATTAGAATATGTGGTGATGACATGTGTCAACATGATCCCATATTTTTATTGGAGAATATTAAATCTTAATTAATTTCAATGAGTAGAAATTACTTTTCTAAAATAAAATGAATAAAACTAGTGTCTTATTGCATGTGATGTTTGTGATGATGCCAGATCATCAAGTGTGAGACTTAGTGTGCTAAATAGAAATAGATAAGTATTGTTTGGTGATTGTGTACCCCGTATTCCTTTATAGACAATAGTATCGACTAAGTCTACGAGGAGGAGGAGTTCTACCCCGAAGAAGACAAGGAAAACTTCAATCGCTGCACCAATCAAGGCAAGCCATCACTACTAAGCAAGCTAGAACTAAGCAAGTTAACACTTGCCACCTTGTTAACTTAAGCAAATGCATTAGGCATGCTTTGGTTATACCACTTTGATTTATACCCATCCCAAGTTTTACTTGCAAGCTTTACTCTCTTACTTTACCAAAGTTCCTTACTTTTAGTATAGATAGCATAAAGAGTATAAAACTTGGCCTATCTAGTTATACTTAGATGTCATTATGTGGCATGAGATTAAAGATTATCACCCCTCTTTAGTGAACACTCTTAACCTTAGTGGCTAGTGCTAAGCATAAAACTTGATCACTTTAGATGGGACTACTTGGTGAAAATGATTATGAAAACCTTGGAATGATGAGTCATTCTATTGAGATGTTTTGACATGTGTTGAGAAACACAAATGGTTTGATGATGAAAATGTTGAGGCATGAGCCTTAGCCCTTTTACCAAAAACTGATGGTTGGGTTCGGATACGATACCATTCCAATTTTACCGTACAACCACAATACATGAATTGGGTAGGGCTTAGCCGGAAGTTTATGTGCCTCAGTATGGGTTCCCTCGCGGGAGAGGTTTGAGCTGAGGCTACCTCTTGATGATGTCCACCTATGCAGTGCCCAGGATGGCAGATGGCCATGGCTGGGAGGTCAAGCTCATAGGAAGGTGCCTATACTAGGGTGTGTAATTGAAAGGTTATGATTGATTATCTGCATACTAAGTATGATTGATTCAGGGTTATCTCTGACGGATGTATCGAATTTTGTGGTGAAAGTGTACCACCTCTACAGAGTGTAAAACTATTCGAATAGCCGCGTCCGCGATCATGGACAGTTGGAGTGTCCATACTGTTCCATCGTCAGATGTTTTCAAAATGACTTGTGACTTGAACTATGACTTGTGACTTGAACTATGACTTTGACTTGACCACGACAGGGTTGTGAACATGAAAACTAGTTTCCCACTTAGGTGATTTTAGAATATTAAGTTATCTTTCTTTACTTCTGAACTCAGCTTAAGATAAATCTGGCTTTTTGCAAATAAACCTAGAGCCTAGTATTCCTACTAGAACTACCTTACTTGTTAGTGATAGTATGCGAGTACTTAAAGAGTACTCATGGCTTTGTCCCTGGCTATTCCCGTGGCCAGACTATGAGGAGGACTACCAGGAAGATGGACAGCAGGACGGCTACAACAACTAGGATCATCTCCCATCGTCGGCATTGCATGTGACACTGAAGATGGAGCCCACTACTACGCTTTACTATTCCACTGCTTGATTGTATTAAGACTGGATCATGAGATCCTTTATTCGTGTAAAACCTTATTATGGTTTGTAATGGATGATGTGCTGTGATATCAAATATGTTATGTCTCACAAAAATGGTAATCCTAGAATTGCGAGGTATGGCATAACAGGCATCTGGGATAAAAAATCCGAGTGTTGACAAAAACAACTCTCATCAGGGTTAAAGAGTTCAAGGTCTTACATCATTGATCACATGAATTAGAACAACTGGTAGTACACAATCCACATGATAAGGCTGACGATGATGATATCTTTGATCATACTTTCTCCTCGTATTGGTGCAAGCTGTTGTTGTGGATGCACCTAGTGAGCTGCAGACTGTGGGGCGACATTGTTGTTCATACCTTGTGGCGGTTGTGCCTCCTGTAGACCATGTGCTAAGAACTCATAGTAGTCATAGTAGGCTATTTGTGCCTGCTCTAGAGTCTTAAACCCCTTATAGAGGTTATGCTTGTAACTCGTCACTTGTTGGCTGCATTTCTCCCATGTCTTGTAGATTCCCGGCTTCTTGCCGTAGTACACAACATACCAGTTGTATTTCTATGAGATATAACATATGCAACATAAGGATCACAACTAAAGCATGAAAATCAAGTTTTCACAAACACAAGGTAATCAACATAAGCAAGTTAAGCATGCATGATCATATGGGCAAAACCATCAGCAATTCATCTACCAAGCTAGTGTGATCCTATCGATCGCCACCAACTTCTATGGTGTCATCCTACCACCACATCAGAAGGGGTGTAATCCTATCACCGCAAGTTCTCCATAATGTGAGGGGTTAGTATATACCACCTCACAATAAACATGCCTTGCAATAAGTTTTCGTCAAGTCCCTAGCTACTTCAAAATATATAACCAACAACTTTTTCTTCATCATGCATGCACCACCGCCACCATCTCCATGAATAGGGAGTAAGTGAAGGAGTTATGCCCTAGAGGCAAATAATAAAGTGTATTATTTGATATATCTCCTGTATGTTCATAATACGTTTCATAATGTGCTATAACTGTGTTAATACGAAACGTTAATACACGTGTGGTATGTAAACAAACCGTGTCTTTAGTTACCTCTAGTGAACTAGTTCATTGGTCATGAGGATGGTCTGTGTTTCAAGACCATGGGCATTTATGCCAACTGACAATGAGGTCATGTTATTAGTTGAATAACATGATAGACAAACATCCGACCGTTATATCTTAATGAGATCTAGTTACAAAGTTCACCATTGATGATAAAACACAGAGAACCTCGTAACCCGATCCTTTGACTGTGAGGTAATGCAAATCACCATTCCGGTAGAAGCTTAGATGGTTATCAAGAGTCATCTCGTAACAGGGTGACCAAAAAGGTGCCACTCAGGTTTTCCGAAGGGATGCGTAGAGGAGTGCATATCAAGACCAGGATTTGTCTAGTCTGTGTAACGGATAGATACATGTGGCCATCTCGGTGACATTGCAGTGACTAGGTCACGGAATGCAACGACATGAGAACGAGAAAACAAGTTCATCAGTAACAAGATCGAACTAAGGTATGCAGATACCAAAGATCAAGTCTCGGATGAATTAGGTATCGAATGACAAAGGGAATGGGGAACGACTATCTCACGGTTCGAGCGATTGTATTCGTGAAACGCACGGGGGTCACATGGCCATCTAGGTCCCTCTATTGATCATTGATATGAGAGTAGTCTCTATCATGTCCGGAGTGTTTCCGAACCGAAGGATGTCACACTTAAGGGTAGGGACGCTTAGGGTAGATGAGGAATCGTATGAGAAATAGAGAGAGAAACCGGAATAGTTTCGGTAACATCCGATGAAGATCGGAAGGGGTCTGGAAGGTGTTCAGGAGTAAAGGAATAATATAATATGTGTATTTAAATGTTAATTGGAGAATTAATATTAAATATATATTTTATTTTATTTTTGAAGGCACTATATTGCTAATGGGCCTCACCCGAAGGGAGGCCCAAGAGGGCAAGGCGCCTAGGGAGTGGGGGCCGGCCCGGCCTAGGGCTGGTGGGCCGCCCTAGTTGGGCCCACCTAGGGTCGGCGGCTGCCCCATGGTGGCTGGCGGGTGTGGGATTAGTCCCACACCGCCTGGCCCCTGGGTGGTGCGCCCCCCCTCCCACTATATAAAGGGGTCCCCCATTCCCCCTTGGAGATCACCCATTCCTCTCATTCTCTCTCTCTCATCTGCTGAGGACTTCCCCGTAATATTGGGGAGGAGCTCGTGGTTGAGTTCTCCACCTTCACACTACCGTCGTGTGATCAGCGATCCGGCATCTACTTCTTCCGCTGCTCGGCTGGATCGGAGTCCGGTTGACGTCTCCTACACCGGACGTGTGACGAACTTCGGAGGCACCACACTTGGGGTGATGCTCGTCTTCATCAATATACGCCTTCCTGCGTATGGCGTGCCTCTGTTTGCAAAGGTATGAATACTGTATTCCTTCTCCGTTACTTATGTCTACATAGTATAGATCCTAGTATTAGTGTTCGAGTAGATAGAATTTTTTTGTTTTCTGCTACGGAACCCTTCAGTGGTATCAGAGCGGGTCTATGGGTAGACATGTCGTATGGATAGAACACATAGCAATATGTGGGCATTGATTCTCTAGTTGCTACCCTCTTTAGTGTTATTGTTCATATCGCGGCACTGTTTGATGAAGCGGCCCCCAACCGACCTCACGTGGTGATTCATGAGACTGGTCCACAAACCAAAGTGGCTTAGGAGGGTGTCTGTCTCTCTACAGTAGTTGATATGGCATTGATACTAGAGGGCCCTGAAAAGGGAAGAAGAACAACAATGATTGAATCCATGTTGTGGCTCGGCGTTCGTAGGTGGGAAAGGGGTTCTACTGCGAAAGCCCTAAAGCCGCGTAAAATATGCAATAGTTAATATAGAAGCGTCTATCTTCATTATTGCATAGGGGCAAGTATTATATCAAGGCAACAAACAAGTTTGCGAAACTTTGAAGCTGTTGATGATGATCATAAAGCTACAGCCATGTTATAACACTTCACTTTTAGAAGTATTACTTATTGTGCTAGTATACTTACTAGACGATAGCATAATAAGATAATCCCTCATAGTATTCCAGTTATCGTATTCCCCTTGTGTGTGCACCACCAAGAAAGTTCTTCGGTATGAGGCGATCCAGGGTTACAGGCCTGGGTGTCAGACATATCTACGTTCACATACAGTGGGTGTAAGCCATGTTGCACTGCGAATACACACGAGTTAGGACTGGCAAGCCTAGCACGTTAGAGAAACATGGCCTTGGAAATACAAGAGACCGAAAGGTCGAGCATGAATCACATGGTTGATGTGATCGACATTAGGGAATGTCCACCTTTGATACTGCACTGATGGTCGTGACGATCGGGGGAGGTGCATAGGATAGGGATCATGTGATCACTGAACGAGTAGAGGGATGTTCGTTTAAGTGGGAGTTCTTTTAGTTAAAACTTGAACTCATTATTATGAACATAGTCTAAACACTTTGCAAATCCTTTGTAGATGTCTCGTCCACCCACCTTCAACCTTAGCACTTTCCTCGAGAAGGACAAGCTGAAAACTGATGGAACCAACTTCACCGCATGGTTCCACAATCTTAGGATCCTCCTAGTCCCCTACAAGTTGACTTGTGTCATCGAGGCTGAGCTTCCGGCTAAGCCTACAGATTCCGCCTCTGAGGACGAAAAGAATGTCTGGCAGTCCAAGGCGGATGATTTCTCCCTCATCTAAAGTGGAATGCTCTATGCCATGGAGCCGGAGCTTCAAAAGCGTTTTGAGAAGATGAATGCTTTTGAGATCATTGAGGACCTCAAGGCTGTCTTTGCTCCACAGGCTCGTGCAGAGAGGTATGATGCTTCCGAGCTCTTCTTCTCTGCTAAAATGGAAGAGCACAACAGTATTAGTGAGCACGTGGTCAAAATGTCTGGCTACGTTAAGCGCTTAAACGCCCTGGATTGCAAGATCCCGGAGGAGCTCGCTATAGATAGGGTGCTGCATTTGCTTCCCCCTAGTTATAAGAGTTTTGTGATGAACTACAACATGCAAGGGATGACTAAGACCCTTGCTGAGGTGTTCGCCATGCTCAAAACTGTTGAGGTTGAAATCAAGAAGGAGCACACGGTGCTGATGGTCAACAAGACCACCAACTTTAAGAAACCGGGGCAAAAGGGGAAAGGCAAGGGTAAGAAGTCTAAGAGGGATGGAAGGTTTGCTCCCAGCACCTCAAAGACTACCAAGCCTGGCCCTAAGCCCAGCACTTCGTGCTTCTACTGCAAAGGGGATGGGCACTGGAAACGCAACTGCCCCAAGTACCTTGAAGACAAGCGAGCTGTCAAGATAGCCATTCCGGACAAAGGTATATATGATATACATGTTATTAATGTATTCCTTACAAGCGCCAGGAGTAACACCTGGGTATTTGATACCGGATCTATTGCTCACATTTGTAACTCTCAGCAGGATCTGCAGAGTAGGAGGCGCCTGAGGAAGGACGAGGTGACGATGCGCGTCGGCAATGGTTCGAGAGTCGAAGTGATGGCCGTCGGCACCCTGCATCTGCGTCTACCGTCAGGATTATTGTTGATTTTGAATAAATTCTATTATGTACCCGCACTGAGTATGAATATTGTGAGTGGGTCTTGCTTGTTGCAAGAACGTTATTCGTTTAAATCAGGAACAAATGGTTGTTCAATTTATATGAATGATGTTTTCTATGTTCATGCTCCTGTACGTGATGGTTTATTCTTACTTGATCTTGATTGTGATACACATATCCATAGTGTTGATGCTAAACATTGTAAGCACAGTGACGATAATTCCATGTACATATGGCATTGCCGTCTTGGTCATATTGGCATAAAGCGCATGAAGAAACTTCATTCAGAAGGGATTCTTGGATCATTGGATTTTGAATCCCTTAATACATGTGAGCCATGCCTCATGGGCAAGATGACCAGGACACCATTCTCCGGAATAGTGGAGAGAGTTGTAGACCTACTTGGGATCATACACACAGATGTATGTGGACCAATGAGTGTCTCAACACGCAATGGTTATCATTACTTTGTTACCTTTACCGATGACTTAAGCAGATATGGATATATCTACTTGATGAAGCACAAGTCTGAAACCTTTGAAAATTTCAAGGAGTTTCATAAAGAGGTAGAGAATCAACTTAACAAGAAAATCAAGCACCTTCGATCGGATCGAGGAGGCGAGTATTTGAGTTATGAGTTTAACATGCACTTAAAGGACTGTGGGATTATCCCACAGCTTACGCCAGTTGGAACACCATAGCGTAATGGTGTGTCGGAACGTCGTAACCGAACCCTATTGGATAGTGTACGGTCCATGATGTCTTTAACTGATTTGTCTGTGTATTTTTGGGGATACGCGTTAGAAACCGCCGCTTTTATTTTAAACCGAGCACCATCCAGATCCGTGGAGACAACCCCATATGAGATATGGCATGGCAAGAAGCCATTGTTGTCATTTCTGAAAGTTTGGGGTTGTGAGGCTTATGTTAAGAAACTGCAGCCTGACAAACTCGAACCCAAATCAGAAAAATGCATCTTTGTGGGTTACCCAAGGGAAACCATTGGGTATACTTTCTACAACCAAGCCAAAGGCAAAAGTTTGTCGCAAAAACTAGCACCTTTCTCGAGAAAGAGTTTCTTGCAAAAGGAGTGAGTGGAAGGAAAATTGAATTGGATGAAATTGTTGACCCTTCTCTCCGTGTTCCGAGTAGCACACGGAAGCTGTTCCGAAACCGCTCTCCAACATGGAAGAAGAGCCCATTGATGCTGATCAAAACAATGACATCGAGACTCCTGAGGTTCGCAGGTCTACAAGGGTTCGTCCCACTCCAGATTGGTGTAGTAGCCTTGTGATGTCTGTCATCTTAGATGATCAGGAAGAACCTGCAAACTACAAAGAAGCTATGGATAGTGCTGACTCCGAGAAATGGCTAGAAGCCATGAAATCCGAAATAGGATCCATGCATGAGAACCAAGTTTGGACCTTGGTGGATCTTCTAGAAGGCCGCAAGGCCGTGGAAAATAAATGGATCTTTAAGAAAAAGACAGATGCGAATGGTAATGTGACCATTCACAAAGCTCGACTTGTCGCAAAGGGTTTTCGACAAATTCAAAGAGTTGATTACGATGAGACTTATTCTCCCGTAAAGGTTGTCAGGATTTTAATAGCAATTGCTGCACATTTCGACTATGAAATTTGGCAAATGGATGTCAAGACCGCATTCCTCAATGGTCACATTGATGAAGAGTTGTACATGATGCAACCGGAAGGTTTTGTTAATCCTAAGGATGCTGGAAAGGTATGCAAGCTTCAACGGTCCATTTATGGATTGAAGCAAGCATCTCGGAGCTGGAACCAACGTTTTGATCAAGTGATCAAGAGTTTTGGATTTGTCCAAAACCAACCAGAGTTCTGTGTTTACAAGAAAGCGAGTGGGAGCTCGGTTGTTTTCTTAGTAGCATATGTGGATGACATATTACTCATGGGAAACGATGTGGATCTTATGAAAAGCGTGAAAGCATATTTGAGCAACCAATTTTCCATGAAGGATCTAGGTGAAGCTGCATATATATTAGGAATCAAGATCTATAGAGATAGATCAAGACACCTAATAGCATTGAGTCAGAGTACTTACATAGATACGGTTTTGAAGAGGTTCAAAATGGAAAACACCAAGAGGGGTTTTACACCTATGATAAAGAATTGCAAAATGAGTATGACTCAATGTCCTGCAATGGACGATGATAGAGAGAAGATGTCTTACATCCCCTATGACTTAGCCATAGGATCTATCATGTATGCAATGCTTGGTACCCGACCTGATGTGGCATTGGCTCTTAGTTTGACGAGCCGATATCAGAGTAATCCAGGACCAGATCACTAGACAACTATGAAAAATATCCTGAAGTATCTGAGAAGAACAAAGGATATGTTCCTAATATATGGCGGAAATGATGAAGCTCTAAACGTAACAGGTTACGTAGATGCGAGCTGGAATTCAGATCATGATGACGCGAAGTCTCAAACAGGATTTGTTTTCTTTGTAAATGGTGGGGCGGTAAGCTAGAAGAGCAAGAAGCAGTCGGTGGTGGCACAACCTTCAATGGAGTCTGAATACATTGCTACAGCTGATGCAGCAAATGAAGCTGTTTGGCTAAGGAATTTCGTCATCGAACTAGGAGTTTTTCCCAATGCGCAAGACCCCGTGACGATCTATTGTGATAACATGGGAGCTATTGCAAATGCAAAGGAACCAAGAACTCATTCTACAGCCAAACACATCAAGCTTAGATTTCACGTCATCTGGCAGAACGTTGACGAAGGTGAAGTCAAGATTTGCAAAGTAGATACGGAACTGAATGTAGCAGATCCATTGACGAAAGCTCTCCATCTAGACAAGCATGAACAACACCGAGATTCGATTCGTGTTAGGTTCCTATCGATCGCCACCAACTTCTATGGTGTCATCCTACCACCACATCAGAAGGGGTGTAATCCTACCACCGCAAGTTCTCCATAATGTGAGGGGTTAGTATATACCACCTCACAATAAACAGGCCTTGGAATAAGTTTTCGTCAAGTCCCTAGCTACTTCAAAATATATAACCAACAACTTTTTCTTCATCATGCATGCACCACCGCCACCATCTCCATGACTAGGGAGTAAGTGAAGGAGTTATGCCCTAGAGGCAAATAATAAAGTGTATTATTTGATATATCTCCTGTATGTTCATAATACGTTTCATACTGTGCTATAATTGTGTTAATACGAAACGTTAATACACGTGTGATATGTAAACAAACCGTGTCTCTAGTTACCTCTAGTGAACTAATTCACTGGTCATGAGGATGGTCTGTGTTTCAAGACCATGGGCATTTATACCAACTGACAATGAGATCATGTTATTAGTTGAATAACATGATAGACAAACATCCGACCGTTATATCTTAATGAGATCTAGTTACAAAGTCCACCATTGATGATAAAACACAGAGAACCTCGTAACCCGATCCTTTAACTGCGAGGTAATGCAAATCACCATTCCGGAAGAAGCTTAGATGGTTATCAAGAGTCATCTCGTAACAGGGTGACCAAAAAGGTGCCACTCAGGTTTTCCGAAGGCATGCGTAGAGGAGTACTGATACGTCCAAAACGTATCTACTTTCCCGAACAGTTTTGCTATAGTTTCTCCTCTAAACTTGTGTGATTTGGATACAACTAACGCGGACTGACGCTGTTTTCAGCAGAATTGCCTTGGTGTCTACTTTTTGTGCAGAAAATCAACTATTAGGAAAAATCCCGGAAAATATGCCAAAAATCCTATTTCACCCGAAGACTCCAAGAGCCAGAATACGAGACGGAGAAGAGCCAGGGGTGGCGACACCACCTGGTGGCGTGGGCCAAGCCAAGCCGCACCAGGGGGTGGTGTGGGCCCCCCAGGCACCCCCTCGGCCTCTCTCTTCGCATATAAGGAGCCTACTGACCTAAAAACTTTGGGGGGTTCGACATTTTTCCAGAAGGAGTTCCGCTCCGCTGCCACCACCAGATTCCACGAAACAGCACCAGAAACTCCGTTCTGGCACACTGCCGGGAACGGGAATTGGAGGAGATCATCGCCATCATCATCACCATCGCTTCTCCATAGACCATCCATGTTTCCCCCATCTATGAGTGAGTAATCCCCCGTTGTAGGCCATGGGGATGGTAGGGATTGGATGAGATCGTTCCTGTAATGGAATCAGAATGTTAGGGCATGGTGCCTAGTATCTTTTATTTGTGCTTTATGACTTTGTTGCGACTTGTTATGCTTAATGCTTGTCACTAGGGCCCGAGTGCCATGATTTCAGATCTGAACATGTTATTGATTCATTATGATATTATTGTTTTTGGTCTTATCTACAAGTTGTATACACACGTTGTTGTCTGGAACCAATGGCCCCGAAGTGACAGAAATTGGGATAACTGGAGGGAATGGCTTTGATGTGAGGATCACATGTGTTCACGGAGTGTTAATGCTTTTGCTCCGGTGCTCTATTAAAAGGAGCACCTTAATTGCCGTAGTTCCCTTGAGGCCCCGCTGCAAACGGGCTGGCAGGACAAAAGATGTTGTGCAAGTTCTCATTGCGAGCACGTATGACTATATTTGGAACACATGCCTAGGATTGTCTAGTACTTGGATGCTTTATCTTATTTATCTGCAATTGCCCTATGTTCTGATTTCTATGTGAATTGTCTTGTCCATGCAACGCCCGTCCATCCATCCCTATGCCTACCACACTCGAATCCCACTGTTCACTGTTATTGTTACTAGTGTCTTTACTTTACTGCTGCTACTACTTTGCTATTCCTACTACAAAATTGTTGCTACTGATAAACTATTGTGAGCAAGATTGTTTCTAGGTGCAGCTGAATTGACAACTCAGTTGTTAAGGCTTAAAAAAATTCTTTGGCTCCCCTTGTGTCGAATCAATAAATTGGGTTTCACTTCCCTCGAAAATACTGCGATACACCCCCTATACTTGTGGGTCATCAAGACTATTTTCTGGCACCGTTGCCGGGGAGCATAGCTTTATTTATTAAGTTCACTTGGATTCTCTATTGTTCGCTGCTATCCATCCATCATGGGTAAGTCTCGTGATGGCAAGTTTCCTATTTTACCATCCACTACAAGAAGAGGTACGGTTCTGAACACCTCTGCTGCTCTTGATTCACCGTCTGTTATAAGTAAGCTCGTTACACCACCACATACACATGCTACACACACTGCTACTACTGCTGAATCTGAAACTTCTGATGCTTATGATGCTGCTTCTACTGTGCTTGATAAGAGTGGTTCATTAGGTCCTTTCCTAGATGCTACGATTGCTAGAACTATAGCTGGAAATACTGAAACTCCTAATGAAGACACTACCACACCTGTTAGTTCACCGGAGTCTAGTGAAAGTTATGATATTGAAGATGGTTATGTTGAGATGACCGATGAATTTATTAAAGAATGTAAGAACACCCATGATAGGAGCGCTGCTAAGAGTCTCCTTGAGAGGCGTACTATTAGACCCAAATTGTCTCCTATTGCTAAATTTGCTGCTTCTCCCATAAACATGACAGATAAAGATTATGATTTCTCTCTCGATCTATCTTACATAGCTATTGTTGAGAAAGAACCTTTTTGTGGGACTAAGAATGAAAGTGCGGTAGCACATATGAATGAACTTTCTACCATGAGTGGCTTGTTTTCTGATGATATTAAGATGCGTACTTACTTTGTTGCCAAGATCTTCCCCTTTTCACTGAAAGGAGAAGCTAAAACTTGGTTTAGTAATTTACCTCCTGGATCTATTGATAGCCCTGAGTGCTTGATTAATACTTTCCTGCAGAAATATTTTCCTCCTAGTGCTAGACATGCTATTTTGCAGGAACTTTTTGATTTTAAACAGGGAGAAAAAGAGGTATTGCCTAAATCTTGGCCAAGGTTTTGTGCTTTGATTCATGCATAGGCTGGAAGTCCATTGCCTAAGAATGAGCTTCTTGATATATTTTATAATGGACTAACCGAAGAATCTAGGACATACCTAGATAGTTGTGCTGATTGTGTTTTCAGGAATAGGACTCCTAAGGAAGCTGAGGAATTAATGGCTAAAATAAGCAAGAATTATGAAGACTGGACTCCTCCTAAACAAGCTATACCTGAAGTAATTGTACTTGAACCATCTATTCCGGTGCCTATTCCAACATCAAAGAAGAGGGGAGTTATTGAATTAAATGATGAAGTGATGAAGGAAGCTAAGAAATGTCTTAAGGAGAAGGGAATTAAAGCTGCAGATGTCAAGAATTTACCTCCTATAGAAGAATTATGTAGGCCTATTCCCTACTCACCCACTATTGAGGTACACTCTCTCCAACACTTTGACGAAGGTGATATCCCTTACTCTAAACCTCCTGATCAATGCTTAGAAGAATTCGATATCTTTATTGTTAAGCAAGATAATTTTAATAAAAGGGTGCAAAATCATCTAATGGAAAACACTAGAGCTATTGTTGAGTTGAAAGATATTGTGGAAAGAACCTCTAATGATGTTAAAATGATTGTTAAACACTTTCAAATGGTTCAAACTCAAATAGATCAACTCGTTAAAGTGTAAAATGACTTGCTAGTTAATGCTGCTAAAGAAAAACATGCTTATGAAATTAGAACTAGAAGTGGAGCTGCTACCCAGGATCCTCTATATCCTGAGGGGCATCCCAAAAGAATCGAGCAGGATTCTCAACAAGCTGAAAATAGTGGCTCTACTCGTAAGAAAAGAAAAAGAAACATAAAACTGTTGTAGAACCCTCTAAACCTGCTATAGATCCTAATAGTATATCTATCTCTGATGCTGAAACTGAAAGTGGTAATGAAGAAAATGAAGTTCCTAATGAAGAAAAAGTTGAAGAAGAACCTGAAACCACACTAAGAATACTAAATACACCAAAGAAGATTTTATTGCTAAGAAACATGGTAGTGAAAGAGAGCCTTGGGTCCAAAAACCTATGCCTTTCCCTGATAAGAAACATAAGTCAAAGGAAGATGAACACTATAATAAGTTTTGTGAGTGGATGAAGCCTTTATTCTTGCAAATTCCTTTGACTGATGCTATTAAATTGCCTCCTTACTCAAAGTATATGAAGGATATTATCTCGAATAAAAGGAAGATCCCTAATGAAGAAATTTCTACTTTGCTTGCTAATTATTCTTTCAATGGTAAGGCCCCTAAGAAACTTGGAGACCCAGGGATTCCAACTATCCCTTGCTCTATTAAGAACAGTTATGTTAGAACTGCTTTGTGTGATTTGGGAGCTGGAGTTAGTGTTATGCCTTTCT
The DNA here is from genome assembly GCA_910589775.1 of Avena eriantha. Taxonomy (NCBI): domain Eukaryota; kingdom Viridiplantae; phylum Streptophyta; class Magnoliopsida; order Poales; family Poaceae; genus Avena; species Avena eriantha. Next base: position 441,991,576 of record OU342740.1, read on the forward strand.
CTCTCTATAAAAGGCTTCAACTAGAAAAATTAATACCAACGGATATATCTTTGCAAATGGCTGATAAATCTACCACTATTCATGTGGGTATATGTGAGGATGTACCTATTCAAGTGGCTCATAATTGCTTGATATTAACTGATTTTGTTTTGCTTGAAATGCCTGAAGATGATAATATGTCTATTATTCTTGGGAGACCTTTTCTTAATACTGCAGGAGCTGTTATTAATTGTAATCAAGGAAAGGTGACTTTCAATGTTAATGACAAGGAACATACTGTCTATTTCCCCAAGAAGATTGAAAGGACTTATGGTTTGAATTCAATTGAACATGTTGAAGGCATTCAAGTTGGAGAAATATATTGTCCCATACCAAGAGAAAATTTTGAAACTATTATGATTGGGACCATTGCTATCAAGGTTGAGGTAACATAATCATTAGTGGAATACAAAGTTTTGTCTCATATGGAATTGTTTTGGTAGCAAGACTTGATCAACCTTGTTAACAAAAGGATTTCATTGAACAAAACAATGTTTTCATTATGATTATCTCCGTTTATTTCTATCCTTTGCATTTTAGTTTTTGCTTTCGTTTAGTTTTCTTTTTGTTGTTAGTTGCTTGCATGTTAGAGTGTCTTAGGACTTCTGTAATTCTAGCCTTGTTTTGTCTTTGCATCATTTTAAAAAAAAGAATATGTCCGCCAGAAAATCATTCTCCTATTTCTGAAAAATGCCCAAAAATAAAGTGTCTCGAAAAATTCCAGAAAATTCATATTAAATTTTTGTGTGAAAAAGGGGTAGAGGAGTACCTGGGAGGTACCAGGGGGCCCACCAGGCAGGCAGCCCACCTGGTGGCGCGGCCCAGCCCTGGGTGGCGCCATGCCCTGGTGTGGGCCACCCCTGGCCCCCCACTAACTCTCTCACCTGCCACTTTCTTCTCTCTCCTGAGTAAGCTCCAGTTCATTGCTCAAAATCGCGTTCTTGCTGTGCTTGCTCTCGATTTTTTCAATCTCCTTGCTCAACCCATCTTTCTTGCTGAAATTTGGAGCATTTGTTCCCTGATATGTGACTCCTCCCCTTGTCCAAGTAGATTTGTGTTTAGTGGATTATTTATTAAGTATTTTGCTGCTGTAGGTGACTGGTTATGAGAGCTTGTAAGCTTGTTTGATGCTTAGAGATATAGTTTTGATGCATCTTTAGGTCTCTTGCAAGTCCCTACGAGTAGAATCCTTCATTATATTTACTTTCTAATCACTTGTTTAATAGGTGTTTAAATTTCAGAATAGAAGATGAGTGAACACCACCTAAACCAACATGAGCTTTGGGTGCCTAAGGTCATGAAGGTCCACCGGGAGGAGGAAGTTTTTCCCTCCATTCGCTACTTTGCCTACTTTATTGCCAAGTGTGTTCTTGCTAGAAAAACTACCAATAAGTTATCTTCGGTTGATCTAGCATTTATCTCTACTGCTCTTAGACAAGATAGGTCTTACAACTTGGGTGCTTTGATAGCTTTCTGTCTTGCTGCTAACCGTGAGAAAGGTGGAATTTGTGGACGCCTCATTGCTTCTCGTTTACTAGCATTGCATGGTTTAGTGCCTCATCATCTAGACTTACAGTTTCCCATAGAGAGGCTTGATCTTAATTCCATGATACAGCATAAATTTGTTTCCTCGTGGGCTAGTATGAGTGAGTTATCTTATGAAATAACCTTTCTCAAAGCTGGTTGGAGAAAGAGCAAGTCCGAGCGTGTTGTTCTTTTGCCTGCACCTGTTTTGTTTAACCTTGATAACAGGAAAGGATGGTCCCTCACTAAGGAGGAGCTTGACACGTACTTGGAAGAGCTCTCCCAACAGGAGCAGGACACTAGAAGGGAGGTCACGGATAATTTGGTCCAGCCCTCGAATGCGGGAGAATCTCCATATCAGCAGCCCGCTTATGATTGGGGAGCTTCTTCTTCTTCTCATGGGCCCAGCTACGACCATTCTTACCAAGATCCACCCGCTTGGAAACCCTATTCGTACATGGATTGATACCCACTTAGGCCAAAAGCCTAAGCTTAGGGGAGGTACGCCGACACCGCACTCATCTCCATATCATGTTGCGTCGGTACTTTGTAGATTCATGTTTTCGTTCACTTTTTAGTTTTCATTCTTCTTTTGCTTTTGCTTTCTAAAACACAAAAAGACCAAAAAAAAAATTGTTGTTTCTCTTTGGTTTGCTTCTTCTTTTTGACTTGGTTTGTTTTTCCCTTTTTTCTTTGTTTGAACTATTTGAAAAACCTAAAAAGATTTTGCTTTGCTTGTTTTTCCCTTTTGGTTCTTGTTTAAAAATCGAAAACACCAAAAATATTTGTCGTTCTTCTTTGGTTTTGTGAGTTTGCTACAGGGTTCAGCAGTCCTCAGTGGAATATTGGTTTCATATTATTATTCAAGCCACACAAGTGAAGAGCAATAATGAGGATCAATGACAACTTGAGGCGTGGTAAGAGGCTGGTAACGAACTCTATTTGTTTTCATTTTTTGTACATATACTCATCACTGTGAGCATGCTTAGTCCATTCATGTAGAGTGTATGTTTTCTTTGGATGCTTAGTAGTTCTTGCTTTCTTATGATTAGCTCCAGCTCGCTAATAGTTTGTAGCATGTCTTATGAATGTTTGCTTGCATTGCTCTATTCATAAATTGGTATGACACTGTGGTATCCTCCTCTGAACGTTTCATTTGAATTGACTTGCCACATGCTCACGCATGCACATGACTGTAATAATCAGTTGAGCCTCGATCAATTATTTTGCCTTGAGGATCTTGAATCACTCTTATGCCATGAGTAGTCATGTTTGGTTGCAAGCATGATAATGACAGCTATTGCTCTCTCGTTTGTCGCTCCCTTACTATTGCTAGCCTTCACTTCCACTGAGTGTTTTACTCATGTTTCCAACTCCCTTAAACCAAATATTTCCAAAGTGTCCACCATACCTACCTATTAGCATCATCCGCTACTTCCGTGCATATTCAATATGCCTTGTTTTCTTCAGAATAAAATGTTTGCTTGTTATGAGAAAGTTAGTTAGTAAAGCTCTCACGAACTTGATGGCACACTTTATTTCCTACACTTAATAAACCTGAACCATTGTGAACTCTCCATGAAAGTTATATGCTTACAAATTATAGGCTGGGGATTAGCAGAACTGTGCTGTCACGGGGAACGCTTTCAACACTTGTAAATATATACCCAGTTGATACCTTGCTCTTTTATTTGCGTATGTCGTCGGTGTGAAATAAAAGGGGATCTTGTAAGTCCATGGAGTTATGTATGTGTGTTACAGAAACGCCTGGGCCGCTGGTCTAATCCATGCTGACATGGTGGAAACCTGCAGCGTAACCATAATGATATTTATGAAGCATTCTGTAACACCCTCAAATCGGCCCTATGCAAGTTTTAGCGCTTCCCGCCAAACCCGCATAGAAACGATTCAAGGACGCCCACCAGACACTTTCGTGCGGGTGGAAAAGGAAGTAATACCATTACACAACAGTCCTCGATGGGACCCACAGAACAGATATATATACAACAGCGACTCAACGAGTCTAGAATACAGATATACAATACAAAGATCCAAATCACCTTGAAAACGATAGAGCGTCCGGCTACGGACAAGATGCAAATGGGGCTAAGAGCACTGAAGAATAACCAATGGCGTCCATAACGCTGCCCAGGCCAAGCCAGAAGGGTAACCCTGCTAACGACGACGATCTCAAACCTGCTAAAACAAAAGGGGTGCCGACAAAGGGCAAAGGGAAAAAGAGGAGCGTCAGTACTGAGGCTAGTTCACGGCGAGGCTAGAATTCGGCGGCTCTCACCTACATAGGTATGGTGGACTGAAGCGGCAACGCAGTATGCACTAAACAACCTATAGAGACTCGATTAACTGTCGGCTATTAGAGAGAGATAAGAAAGACCTATTCGGAACCAACCTTATACTAACACCAATCACACCTGTCCTGGTATTCCCCCTCGAGACCAAACGAGGAGGTCAAACCGAGGTACTCACACAGTTGGCAGTTTTATTCATTCCATTATATTTGAAGCACTTACTAGTCAGATATAGATAACATGAGTCATCCTGAAGCATAAGTAGTGGGCAGTTTTAGTTAACATTCCGGTGTAGTTGGAACATTTACTAGTCAGATATAATTGTCCTGAGGAATCCCAAAACCTAGCAGTTGTTGGCACTTTTATCACATTCCGTTGGAGTTGCAATACTTACTAGGCAGGTATAGTATGACACAGATCACCACAGATCCACCAGTTGTTGGCATTTTTATTATCCATTCCATTGTAGTGAAGCTGAATTACTAGTCACATATTAAGTCAAATTTATAACACTACTTTAGTTATGCTTGTCTATGATCGAGATACTGTGCTCCAAGTCGTCCATAACCGCGGACACGGCTTTCAGAAAGATTTACCCTACAGGGGTGCACAAATAGCAACACACACTCGATCAACCTCGGAAAAACCAACTCAAAACCCAACGAGGCATTCACGACAAAGCGATCACAGGATTCAGAAATATTTCAGGGGGCCACCCCACTAAGCTACCCGCAACGAAGTTGGCCGGCTCCAGAACGGACCCAGGGTTTGCGACGACGGCTGTAAACGACTGGGAACCCGAAAATATGACCGGGCTTGTCGATACCGCGAAAACGTGGCACGATCCAAAATAGTACAGGTTCTCCACGCACAATCTTAAATAAACAGTAAGCATGGCATAATATCTAGCAAACAACAGGTATTAGGAGGTGTCCATGGCAATATAGAGGTTGCACGGGATATAACTGGTGCACGGAAACTAAAGCATCGCGACACGGATAGCAATAGATCAACAGGAGGAAATAAAGACTATAAATGCAAAATAGGTAGAAGAGGGAGAGATGCTCGCCTGGGAAACACTGCCGAAGGTTCATATCCGGAGAACTTGTCGATACTCGCATCAACTCATCGGCCTAATCCGCGAAGAAGCAAACACTAGAAGAAACACCGGATGCAATATTTAATACTACGGCAAAAGATCCGGCATGCTTATGATATGATGCATGGCATGGCACAAATGCGGTGCAATTAGGCAATATTAAGCGGAACCGGGGTCCCGACAATTAATTAAAAAGTTCAATTTATTTAGAACCCCCGCAATTTAAATGTTGTATTAACAGGGCAAAATATGGCATCGGTTCGCTACACAAATTTAAATGGAGTCCGGAATAAGACTAGAATAGCCCGCATATCTCCAGATTTAATTATTAGGTGAGTCAACAAAGTACTCCCAAACCACATGATGCGATGTAGGCAAGCATGAACAATTTAAAATGCAACAAGGTTTATATTACATTTTATAAAATAGGGCTCGGAAAAGAGGATCGCACATAGGGTTCGGCGATCTTGGGGTTCGATGTGGTTCGGGTTCGGTCTTCAGGGTCTCGGTCATCGGATCCGTGAAGGAGGTCATGGCATTTCGGGATGGAGAACTTGTCGCTTCGATGGTTCGGTTCAACTAGATTGGTCTTCGGATCTTCGGTTTCGAGGATCTGAGGTCTTCACGGGGTACCATGTTCAATCTTCGACTTGTCGACATCGGGTTGGTACGGTGCTTTGTCCAAAGGGTTGGCTTGAATAGACGCATCAACAACACCGATCAACAGGAGGCCTTGACCTGCAGTAGCACACCACGGCATCACGACACCAACCGAGCCAAGGTTAACCGGAAAACAAAATTCCATGTTCCTACAGTCGGCGCGAGGGAAGCTCGAGTCCGAGAAACGGAGACCACGGTCCCTGCAGGATGGAGCCGTGGCGACGGGAGGCCGACGTCTTGGCGGCAACGGGGCTCGAGACGGCGGGGCGCACGAGGAAGAGGGCGGTACAGCGAGCACGGCAACGGCGGCCGACGCGCGAGCGGTCAGAGGCGCGCGGGGCGAGCTTGTGGACGGGTCGGTGCTGCGGGGCCGGTAGCGCGAGGAGGAGAGGCGGGCGGCGGCGTCAGACCGGACTTCGGTGGCTGAGGCCGGGGCGGCAGAACGGCCCGTGGTGGCAGCGGGATGAGCGGAGGTGGAGCTCGGCCCGGGCAGGGGAAGCGTCGCCAGGGACGGCCACGACGACGGGGGAGGCGGCCGGCTTGGGGTCGGGGTAGGACGGAGGTGGGGCATCGCGCGGCGCTGGCCTGGAAGGAGAGGGGGCACCGCGGTGGAGAAGCTTGGGCGGCGGCCGGCGGCGGGGAGCTCGAGGACGAGGGAGGCCGCGGGGAGGAGCACGGTGACAGAGCGGGGAAGGAGAGAGGCGAGCAGGTGGGGAGAGGAGGAGGGGCGCAGGGAGGGACGTGGTCGGTTGGCGATAGGATCGAGGCGGGGGTAGGTGGTGGGGGATTGGGGGTCGCCTTGCGTGCGGGAGGGAGGTGGAGTGGGCCCAGGGTTTGTCAGTTGGACCAGGGGAGGTTGAGGGAGCGACGTGGTCGCTGGGGCGTGTCCGCGCGGTCGTGGTGGGGTGGAGCGCGCGCATGTGGGGAGGTGCGACGTGGAGGTGGGGCCGGGAGAGATGGGGCCAGGCGGGAGTGGGCGGGCTGTGTGTGTGCACGCGTTGGTGAGGGGAGGTGGGGCTAGGAGGAGGGATGAGGTGGAGGGGCTCGGTGAGGTGGCGAGCTGTGGATGGCCGGGGTGATGTGGAGGGGGCTGGGTAGGATAGGGTGGGGTAGGTTAGGTATTAGGACTAGATATTTAGACTAGGGTCTGGAGGTGGCCGGCCAGGCTTTCCGGCCTAGCGGGCTGCCTCCTAAAAATAAAATAAAATATTTTATTATTTGAAACGGGGATTTTGAAAACCGTTGGTAGACGAAACAAAATATTCCGGACAAGCCCGGTGTTTTAATTTGAAATCAAGACGGGCGTTTAGAAAACACAAACAGGCTTTTTGAAAATAGTTTTATGCAAACAAATGCAAGATGACATGACGATGCTCAAATGCAAGGTGGCATGATGACATGAGCATGCGGTCATGATGATGCAATGCACAAAAACACCGCGATTTTCTAGTAGTGGTTTTTGCGGGGCGCCACACATTCTTCTTATGAAAAAAAAGAGAGATAGCTATTGAGAAAAAGGAAAAAAAGAAATTTATGAAAAGAGGAAAGAGAGAAAAAAGCACCATTTTCGCATGGTAAATAAGAAGATTGCTGAGATACTCATTGTCATTTTGATATGGGGACTCTTCCGTATCATCGGGCAAGGGGTACCCCGTTGGCGGTTCTCAATGATACGCACATACTTACGATGACAAGAACTTACCGGTAACTAAAGTTGAGTAGCATGAGGAGCGGCCCTCGTACTCAAGGGACTTGGGATTTTTAGTTTATAGTCTGTCAAGCATATAACTCAGATTGGACCTCACTTTCATCTTAACCACATTAAAGATGCTTATGATAGGGGCAATGAGATCTCAAAGCTAATGAGTACCATACTTTCAGCATTTGGAAGCCTTTCAAATTATTCAAAACCTTTCCTTTACTTGTTGAGTCTCCATTTATTCTTTGAGCACCTTCTTGAAGAGCATAGTTGTCATTCTTTGTGTTTGCCTCACTACTTGATTATTTGTGTTATGACTTTGATGCTTGTATCCTTGATATCTTTACTTCTAGTCATCACTTGAACTTCAGAGGTGCCTTGATATTCATAATCAAAGACAAGCGAGATACCACTCTATCATACCTTTTTATGAGCATTGTAATGTTGCTTACGTTTATACTTCATGCTACTTATTATTTTTGAGTTGGAATCTCTTCATAGCTTGCAATGACTATTAAGTAGACTCAGTTGCATACTCTTTATTATGAATTGTCTAAGTAGTTGATCACATTGCTGAGAATATTTACATCATATGAAGCAAATGTATTTGTGAAAGTTCTTTTATCGCACTCAGTTTTCAACTGAATTGCTTGAGGACAAGCAATAAGCTAAGCTTGGGGGGAGTTGATACGTCCAAAACGTATCTACTTTCCCGAACACTTTTGCTATTTTTTCTCCTCTAAACTTGTGTGATTTGGATACAACTAACGCGGACTGGCGCTGTTTTCAACAGAATTGCCTTGGTGTCTACTTTTTGTGCAGAAAATCAACTATCAGGAAAAATTCCGGAAAATATGCCGAAAATCCTATTTCACCCGAAGACTCCAAGAGCCAGAATACGAGACGGAGAAGAGCCAGGGGGTGGCCACACCACCTGGTGGCGCGGGCCAAGCCAGGCCACGCTAGGGGGTGGTGTGGGCCTCCCAGGCACCCCCTCGGCCTCTCTCTTCGCCTATAAGGAGCCTTCTGACCTAAAAATTTCGGGGGGGGGGGGTCGACATTTTTCCAGAAGGAGTTCCCCTCCGCCGCCACCACCAGATTCCACGAAACAACACCAGAAACTCCGTTCTGGCACCCTGCCGGGACGGGGAATTGGAGAAGATCATCGCCATCGTCATCACCATCGCTTCTCCATCGACCATCCATGTTTCCCCCATCTATGAGTGAGTAATACCCCGTTGTAGGCCATGGGGATGGTAGGGATTGGATGAGATCGTTCATATAATGGAATCAGATTATTAGGGCATGGTGCCTAGTATCTTTTATTAGCGTTTTATGACTTTGTTGCGACTTGTTATGCTTAATGCTTGTCACTAGGGCCCAAGTGCCATGGTTTCAGATCTGAACATGTTATTGATTCATTATGATAGTATTGTTTTTTGTATTATCTACAAGTTGTATACACACATTGTTGTCCGGAACCAATGGCCCCTAAGTGACATAAATCGGGATAACCAGATGGAATGGCTTTGATGTGAGGATCACATGTGTTCACGGAGTGTTAATGCTTTGCTCCGGTGCTCTATTAAAGAGAGCACCTTAATTGCCAGTAGTTCCCTTGAGGCCCCGCTGCAAATGGGCTGGCAGGACAAAAGATGTTGTGCAAGTTCTCATTGCGAGCACGTATGACTATATATGGAACACATGCCTAGGATTGTCTAGTACTTGGATGCTTTATCTTATTTATCTACAATTGCCCTATGTTCTGATTTCTATGTGAATTGTCTTGTCCATGCAACGCCCATCCATCCATCCCTATGCCTACCGCACTCGAATCCCACTGTTCACTGTTATTGTTACTAGTGTCTTTACTTTACTGCTGCTACTACTTTGCTATTCCTACTACAAAACTGTTGCTATTGATAAACTGTTGTGAGCAAGATTGTTTCCAGGTGCAGCTGAATTGACAACTCAGTTGCTAAGGCTTATAAATATTCTTTGGTTCCCCTTGTGTCGAATCAATAAATTGGGTTTCACTTCCCTCGAAAGTACTGTGATACACCCCCTATACTTGTGGGTCATCAAGTACATATCAAGAGCAGGATTTGTCTAGTCTGTGTAACGGACAGATACATGTGGCCATCTCGGTGACGTTGCATTGATGAAGCTTGCAAGCATGTGACTAGGTCACGGAATGCAATGACATGAGAACGAGAAAACAAGTTCATCAATAACGAGATCGAACTAAGGTATGCAGATACCGAAGATCAAGTCTCGGATGAATTATGTATCGAATGACAAAGGGAATGGGGAACGACTATCTCACGGTTCGAGCGATTGTATTCGTGAAACGCACGGGGGTCACATGGCTATCTAGGTCCCTCTGTTGATCATTGATATGAGAGTAGTCTCTATCATGTCCGGAGTGTTTCCGAACCGGAGGATGCCACGCTTAAGGGTAGGGACGCTTAGGGTAGATGAGGAATCGTTTGAGAAATAGAGAGAGAAACCGGAACAGTTTCGGTAACATCTGATGAAGATCGGAAGGGGTCCGGAAGGTGTTCCGGAGTAAAGGAATAATATAGTATGTGTATTTAAATGTTAATTGGAGAATTAATATTAAATATAAATTTTATTTATTTTTGAAGGCACTATATTACTAATGGGCCTCACCTGAAGGGAGGCCCAAGAGGGCAAGGCGCCTAGGGAGTGGGGGCCGGCCAGCCTAGGGCTGGTGGGCTGCCCTAGTGGGGCCCACCTAGGGTCGGCGGCTGCCCCATGGTGGCTGGCGGGTGTGGGATTAGTCCCACACCGCCTGGCCCATGGGTGGTGTGCTCCCCCTCCCACTATATAAAGGGGTCCCCCTTCCCCCTTGGAGATCACCCATTCCTCTCATTCTCTCTCTCTCATCTGCTGAGGACTTCCTCGTAATATTGGGGAGGACCTCGTGGTTGAGTTCTGCACCTTCACACTACGCCTGCTCGGCTGCTCGGCTGCTCAGCGATCCGGCATCTACTTCTTCCGCTGCTCGGCTGGATCGGAGTCCGGTTGATGTCTCCTACACCGGACGTGTGACGAGCTTCGGAGGCACCACACTTGGGGTGCTGCTCGTCTTCATCAATATACGCCTTCCTGCGTAAGGCATGCCTCTGTTTGCAAAGGTATGAATACGTATTCCTTCTCTGTTACTTATGTCTACATAGTATAGATCCTGGTATTAGTGTTCGAGTAGATAGAATTTTTTTGTTTTCTGCTACGGAACCCTTCAGTAAGCACTACATGTAGTAGTGCTTGGTCAGAAAGGTCCTGAGCCAGAGCTCCATGTGGTCCTCCGCCATCTGAACAAAGCCATTCCCCTAGGTCCTATTGTTGAAGAGGTGGCTAAGCGCCACCATTAGAGCCTCATGGCTGAAGCTGATGCCCCCCGTGATGACGTCGTAGAGAGCTGGGTGCACATCGGGGGGGGGGGGTGGAAGAAGTGGTGATGGCGTCTACCACCGCTTTCACAGCCTCAGTCATGCACATGACGGTGACGACGTCCTCCTCTCTCAGCAGCAACCCCTTGCTTTTCTTGGAAGGCTTGAAGCCACCACAAACTAAGGCGTTTGTGCTGCCGCCAGGACCGCTGCCTCGAGCGGCAGAACCACCGGCGGCTTTGTTCTCACCCTCGTCATCATGTACCACTGTCTTGGACTCCTGGGTAGGCACGTACTTAGGGCTCGATGTGCAAGAGGCTCACTAGAGCCCATGACAAACCTGCTAGTGGCAAGGCCAAACGAGAAGATGGTCTCCATATGCCTTGGCGATTGGCTTGTTCAGATATCGGCGCCCTTGGAGTGATCCTGAGATAGGGAATTGCACGAAGGTTAGTGCAAGTTTGAACAAGAGGGAGGTGAGTGGAAGAACTGAAATTAGTTACTACCGAGATGTGGCCTCTGTAGTGGATGATGGTGCAACTCTCCTCATCCCAGCTAGCTCCGCTAAGGTCTCTGAGACTTACGCAGGTGGTTGTACACCTGTTGTGAGGATACCTCGATGCCACAAAACTCAAACACCTTCTGGATAAAAACTGTTCAGGTGCACCTCTTTAACCCCTTCTCCGTCCCCACGCCGCTCTTGATGATATCACACGTGTTCCCACTTCATGCCGCCCTTCACCCCTTATCATGGCCAGTGTTGTGGGCTTTGCCAGCCTTGGTGGCCTTCTTCTTGGCCATGATAAGTGCAACTTTCTCTTCAATCTGCTTCACCGTGTACGTAGTCATAGGAGACAGAGACATGATATTTGACCGCTGCAGATAGGTGAGCCCCAAAGCTAGGAGCTGGGGTTGGGTCTCAGCCAGAAAGGTCTTTTGAGAATCCATGAGGGTATGGCTGAACTCATTATGGGTCATGTCCTACATCTATCACCATCGCACATATGAGGACCTAGACTAAATAACCTACATAAACATGCAATAAGGCCACAAAATCATCGATCTATTCATTGGACATACTACCATAGATCTACCGTAAACTACACTCAAATAAAGCAGGTCGAAGCTACTAGAGGTGGGGTTCAGATAAACTGATCAGCATCAGAGGAACGGAGCACGTCGCCGGTGAAGAGCTCAGAGATGAATGCCTGCTGGAGCCGTCCTACAGCCAATGACGTCGTTGCCATCGCTTACCTGGTCGTCAGTGAAGATCTTGGTAGGCTTAAGAGCTCAAAAAAGAGGGGAATGGCCGCGCGGCTACTGGTGTTGGGAGAACTGGTGATATATAGCACGACAATTCAGTAAGCGGTGACGAAATTTCTCCCGTTGACTTTTGGGGAAAAGCCGCTGCTCACGTCATCATCGAGCTTGCATGAGCGGTGCGCTGCTTCCCTCCTTTTTGCATGGGCGGCGCATATCCATGCCCAAAATCGCGTTCCTAACAAACCAACTTTTAGCTTATTTTAAAACTCAAGCTCCTCCTCTGTGGAAGCCTCTCGTCCTTCCCTGTCTCCGCCTCTCCTTGTCCTCTTCGTTTAGGTTACCGGGCCCTCCTGGAGCTCTCTCCGTCGGCGATGCCGGTGGGGTGGGGCGAAGGGGGGAGGGGGTTCTAGGGTAGTTAGGTTAGTTAGTTCTAGTGGCCCTGTGCCAGTAGTGGGCTCTATGCCCGTTGAGGAGGGCGGCGCCGGCGTTTGCTGCAGCCAGATCTAGCGTTTCCTCGATCTCTTTGTCGGTGATTTGCCTATCCTTGGTGGATTGGCGACGACGATGGAGCTCTTGGCCTCCTTCAATAAAGCTGCTCTGGTCGCGGTGGTTCTTCTCCGATGCCAAGTTGGGTGTCTTCCTCTAGCTGGCCATGGTGGCGGGGGAGGGAGACCGCGTTCGACTTTCGGTGGATGGCCATCGCCACCTCGAGTTACTCCGCGGCGCAGGGGAGCAGCGCCGGGAGGTCTCTACTCTGTCCCTCTTGCCTATCTTCAGTGGATGAAGGCTATGTGGGGAGGGGCGGTGCTGGAGGCTCGTTCATAAAGCTCCGTTGTGCTTCTTCTTCATCGTCGACTATTGCTTCATCATCTCTCCGTTGGCCGGCCGTGGTGGCGAGGAATGGCAGGATGTTTGGGTGGAGGGCGCCGATGATTCTGAAGCGCGCTGAAGCAGCGTCCGCTAGAGTTTCTTCGCAGTGGTCTGTGGGCAGTGATTCTGCTGGACCTCTGCCTTTTCTGGCCGAAGGGCGGCCGTGGGATGCTACCTCCATAGGAGGCCCCTGTTCGAAGCTTGCTGCCAAAGCTCGACGTCTTGACAAGGGCAAGTGGTTCGTCCTCATCGTTGCCAAGATGGCTGGTGGCCTGCTTCCTCTCCGGTTTGGTAGGCGTAACGGGCAAGAGACCTCGACCTCGCCGGTCGGCTGGAGGTCGCCGGAGTTGTGTGGTGGAGGCACTCAGGGACCTGATTGCGTTTTATTATTTTCTTCCGTGGTGCTTTTGTAATGTGGAGGCCCCTTTTCATCTTTTCTAGCTTTGTTAGGGTGTTTACTGCTAGGGGCCACCCATATCTTGTACCTGGCACATTTTAATTTGCAGCTTCTCGGGTCTTTGACAAAAAAAAAACCTCAAACTCGTGCGATACCAGAAATCAATTCGACCCGGAAAAGAAATGGGCTTCCCGCGCCGTGCCTGAATCCCCGTTAGGATGGGCCATCCTGAGTTCCCTTCATTCGGCAGGGGGCCCCCGTCCAACCCTACACCCATTGCAAAAAAAAACTACATCAGGGCGACTATATAAAAGTCTACCCGTCATCAGAATCTCTAGGGTTCTTCGTTTCTCTCCCTCGCGCCGCCGCCGCCGCCGCCCCTTGCCTTGGCGCACTTGGAGCTCGTCCTACCCACGACCTGCCCAGCATGGTAAGCGAGGATCCGAGGCCAGAAACCACTGTTCCTTTGAGGTCTCACCTGCCCTGACGCTGTGCTAATCTCGTGTGTTATTTCTCCCAGATCATCCCGAAGAAGAACCGCAATGAGATCTGCAAGTACCTCTTCCAAGGTCAGTAATTCCAAACCGCTTTTGCCTTTTAGGTTTATAGCTGCAATATAGGGGCGGTTGATAGTGAATAGGATGGGTCTGACATCCATAGCAAAAAACACGACGTTTAGTGTAAGTTAATATTTTATATGCAGGATTCGATTCTTTGGTGAAATTTTGCATGTGATAACTTGTGTAGGCTAGGCTGATAGCTACCTTATGTTGGTGAGATTATGTGCTCCCCTAAGCTCATATAAGGGTGTTGGGGTTCTGATATTGTCAAAATATGTACTCCGTAGATCAGAACCAAATGAAAAGTTCGAAATGAATTCATGTGAGCACATTTTTTGTGAAACTATTTTCTTGACGCATGTATGTGCTATTGCAGAGGGGGTGCTCTATGCAAAGAAGGACTATAACCTGGCGAAGCACCCGCAGATTGACGTGCCGAACCTGCAGGTGATCAAGCTCATGCAGAGCTTCAAGTCCAAGGAATACGTCAGGGAGACCTTCTCATGGCAGCACTACTACTGGTACCTCACCAATGAAGGCATTGAGCACCTGCGCAGCTTCCTCAACCTGCCATCTGAGATCGTGCCTAACACGCTCAAGAAGTCGGCCAAGCCTCCTGGCCGCCCATTCGGATCTGGCCCTCCTGGTGACCGCCCAAGGTAGAGATATTTTTTGCTTCAGCCTCTTGTCATACTGTCAGTGCGATGATAAACATGGAGCTAACTTACCAAATTTTGTTCTGATGAGACAACTACCAAGTTCCGTACATAAAGGCTCCTAGTTGTATATTAAAAATGACTAATGTGTTTGTATCTTAGGTTATTCTTGTTTGGGTTTGACTTACTGGCTCAAGGCGCATAGTCTTTATTCTGTAGACATAGCTTTGCAAAGTTGTTCTAGTAATAATTATTTAATGTTATCCTTTCTGCTATTCTATAGACTTGATATATCTTGGATGTGGGTCAGAAATTTTGTTGCACGGTTTACTTCATTTCTGAATGCACCTCCATCTTGTTTGTTGGTCCCTTGATTGTCTAATAAGGAAGACTTTTCAGGATGTATAAATGTTATGTTTGGTTAGTTACTATGTCTCCTCTTGATTTCTTTTGTTGAGGCTAAGTCTAGCTCTATAGTCGTGCTTATATTTACTTGGACTTTTTACAGGGGACCTCCTCGCTTTGAAGGTGATAGGCCAAGGTTTGGTGACAGGGATGGCTACCGTGGTGGCCCTCGTGGTGCGCCTGGTGACTTCGCTGGTGAAAAAGGTGGAGCTCCTGCAGAGTTCCAGCCATCATTCAGGGTAATCAACTATGTCCTTTAAGTGCCAATGTCATATTTTGGTCGTACGATTTAGCATAACAATTGCAAACATGATACAAATCAGAATTATGTACTGGCTGGTTTCTGTGGGCACCCTAGAATGTCGGTAATATGAACTGTGAATATTTGAACGAATCCTCTTTTTTATACTCCATAGTTTAATACTCTGCAGCAGAAGATCTTGATAGTTAAGTTATGTTTGGTTTCACACTCAACAGTTACATTCATATATTTGTTTTTCTCATGCTTTTCTTTGTCAAAGGGTTGGCCTTATCCTATATTGATAGTTTAATACTCTACAGTAGGAGATCTTGATAGTTAAGCTATATTTGGTTTCATGCTCAACAGTTGCATTCATATATTTGTAGTTTTCATGCTTCACTTTGTCAAGGGGTCAGCTGAAGAAATGCCATATACTGTTATTGGAAGTACATCCGTTTTCTGATCTGCATGGATTAGTACTTGCTCACCAAATTTTCCACCCTACTTTTTTTCAGAGCTCTGGTGGGGGCTTTGGCCGTGGTGGCGGTGCAGGTGGCTTTGGCCGTGGTGGCGGCGGCTTCGGCGGGGGCCCAACCTCATCCTCAATGGAGTGAACTTCCCCTAGTTTGGATGTGACGTTTCCCTTCTCATGAGGCGTTTAATTTTGCATGGTGGTTATGTAGTAGTGATTTTTGCAAGATCGATCTGTGTTGCTACACCTGCAAAAATATCCTACTCCTACCTTGTTCACTCGTGTATAATAGTTTTTGCCCTTCAATGCTTCCAACATGCTGAGCCTGCCTATGTTTTGCCATGTCGTCATGTATGTTGCCTGATGATCTTTGCCTGCCACCAGACGGATCTCGTGGTTATTTTTGTTACAAAATATAAGCCTTTTTAGCTGTTCAATTTGAACTGCTTGAAAAGGTTACATTATGGAACTGAGGTAGTACTGTATTTAGGGTGTAGATGTGTCCGCAAGTGAAACACGTGTAAAATGTACAAATGTGATGCGACCTGTCACAAGTGCATCACAAACAGTTGGATGACTGGCATCTACCGTGGAAGCCTGTACTATTGGTCTGCATTTCATCGACACTGCTCAGCCAGGTCGTAATCGGACTGCTTCATATTTGCAGTTTGGGTCATACGATTTTCTTGATCTCAAGTCTGCTGCTGAGCAACTGATTTACAGTCTGCAGAGTAATCTAAGCTTTTGACGAAGCTTTCTAACTAAGAGTACATTCCAGTGTACTTTTACAGGCATAATAGTAGATAAAAACCTGCCCCAATCAGTCCCAATTATATACTCCCTCCGTCCCAAAATAAGTGACGTGAGTTTGTCTAGATTCATATATCTAGACATGTTTTAGTATATAGATATATCTGAATTTAAACAAATCCAAGTCACTTATTTTGGGACGGAGGGAGTATATTTAGTCATACAGACAGATGCAATCCATATTGATGATATACATACTTAAAAGGACAAATTATGAAGGCATCAACAGAGATAGATCATGGCCGGTTCCACATGGGATCACGGCCACATGGGCAAAGGACAAATTTCAATTTATAAGAAACAAATACAAGCATTTCTCTTTCGACTGTTTAGAGGTTTAGGATGGCAAAAGTGCAAAACTGGGTGAGTTGCCATTCACATCCTTAGACGGGATGCAGATGGGATTCAGGTAATATAAATGGTTGATGGGTGGCTAGAAGAGAGGAGGTGTGCACCTAGCCTAGATACTTAACTAGATACATCCGAATTTAGATAAAGTTGAGAACAATAATATGAATCGGAGGGAGTAGAAAAAAGTAGATGGACGGTGAAGATTAGAGAATATCGACGATTCTAATTGACCTGGGTAGGGTAGGGTTTCAAATGGGCCTTACTTGGCCAATACCGAAGGAAAATTAGAGCTTATATGCGCTAAAAAATGTAACAAACTATCCCTCTTGCTATGTCTGTACAGAACGCTTAAGCAGCGTTTTCCTCCAATCGGTACCTCACCGCTCTATTGGATCTCAGCATAATACGGTCATCCAAATTTAGATAAAGTTGAGAACAATAATATGAATCGGAGGGAGTAGAAAAAAGTAGATGGACCGTGAAGATTAGAGAATATCAACGATTCTAATTGACCTGGGCAGGGTTTCAAATGGGCCTTACTTGGCCAATACCGAAGGAAAATTAGAGCTTATATGCGCTAAAAAATGTAACAAACTATCCCTCTTGCTATGTCTGTTCAGAACGCTTAAGCAGCGTCTTCCTCCAATCGGTACCTCACCGCTCTATTGGATCTCAGCATAATACGGTCTAACCCCTATTTCCTCTATCCTATTTCGTGGTGCCGCTCTGATCTTTGAGGCTAGGGATTAGGGACCTTTAAATAGTGCTAATTCCGGTTTTATTTAGACCGTAGTTCCATAGATAAATTTCAGATAAAACTGTTTAAACAAAGACTAGCCAAACCAACCATGATCATTAGTAACCATCTAAGAGTCTTAATCTGCAAATAGTCCCAGAAGCACACGTGTGTGAGTCACATGCTGAATTTGAAAATCAAGTTCAAATTCACAGGTTTTAATCAATTCATATAGCCAACATATGACAACCTAGCTTCCTGATAATACCGTGCCCGGGCTTTATACATAGTATAATTCTAGTATAAAGAAATATTGTGTTGTAACCGGCTTCCTTAAACATTATTCCGTTTAAGTACAACAAGCAATGACGAGGGGTAGCCTCGGCAATGCCAATTATTATGGACTTAGGGTTTTATGGAAAAAAGAGCGTTGGTGATTTCATCGGCTGATTAGACAAACAAGGAGTCGGTGTCATCTGATTATTATGGAGAATATGATTACAAAGTCGCTGGTTCAGTAGTTGCGATCTAGCTCACGACCGATTGCAGATTGCTAGAGAACTAAGGTGCCCTCTCCATTGGCTTCTCCTAGCCTTTATATGAGAGGCTGGATTCTGGAGCCGTATACAGATAGGTTACAAGTTATGATTACAACGCTAGAATTATGTCGGTTTACACTTCATTCTTGATTGCCAAACTAGGCTTCTGTCCGTCGGATGCCTCCTGTACTCTTTATTCTTCATGGGCCTTATGTGCCATAGTTCTTGTAGGCCTATGGTAAGTCATACACATGTCAGTATCCCCCGAGACTCCATCCGAATCATAGATTCGAGTTGAGTCTCAAAGACATTCTCAGCTTTAAGCCGAAGATGCCTGCAGTCAAATGATTCTTGTTTTCATGATTTTATTGTCATAGCGATTTGGGTATAACGAGATTGATGCATCTGCCGGATCGGAAATCAGTTAATTGCACTTGGGCAAAAACATCATGAAGCTACATCAAGCTCGAGTCCCCGGGCTCGAACCCGGTATATGATGGCGTAATTCAGTTCAGGCTGTTTGAGGACTTATCGAGTACCAAATCCTAGTTTTATGTTAAAGGTGCCCTATGCATTCATCAGGATTTTCATTGTATCATGGATACGAATAAAATACTACCATAGCGCATTCGTATGCGGTTACCAGGCCTCACAGGATAAATCCTGGGGTCTTACCTTCATGTCGTGGACACGACATTCAGTCATGTTATCGCGACAGATATGGTCTGAGAATTATAAATTTTATTGACTGCCTTGTTTGGTTGTTGGAATTGCTGAGGTTGTTAGCTTAATATCATCGGGTGCGATATAAATGCTCTCGATGGGAGTAACCATATGAGGATACATTTATGTAATGATCGTAAGTTTGAGCATTCGTCAACTCCGTTGGAGGATTCATTTGTTTCTATCGCGTGCACGACCAACGCTCCTGATATGGTTGGATGTCTGCACCTGATCATAGGCTTAGAATTCTATCTTCGGAAGAAAATTTTGGCTTTAAGCTTCGCTTTCCTCGATTCATTGAATTTATCGGATGCGTGATCAGCGCTCCTGATGGGAGTAGCCCCCCGAGGCTATGTTCGGGTGATTTCACCGAAGCATAGGCTCAAATCACTTTCTTCATTTGAGGAGGTACTCAACTCAAGCCTTGTAGTTCTTGATGGCAAGTAATAATTACCATTTTCATTTGCAGTATTTATTGTATCGGGTGCGCGGCCAGCGCTCCCGATGGGAGTAGCCCTCGAGGCTATGGCCAGGTACCTATACCAGATCATAGGCTCAGAGTCCTGAAATACAGAGAAATGTTCGCCTTATGTTTTTCTTTGCACTCATCTGAATGCTTCCTGTTGTTGTCACGCAT